>CM054059.1:506334664-507534664 GCA_028641055.1 Alopecurus myosuroides
AAACATTGCACGTTTGGGATCTCAAAAAGCCGCTTCCATTCTCAAGTTTCTTACCAATCTTATGCCGTAGCCGTTTTCGGGCATTTTCGGTCGAGAATATAGTTTCCTTCCACCTAGGATGCCTGGAAAACTGTAGAGATGAGAATGTAAGTCACACTTTGCCATGTGGGCCCGCACAAAATGTTTGAACCCCATTGCAGGACTTGTATGGTGCCGCCGTTGCGTTGGGTGGGGTCGAACCACCGGACGTTAACCGGGACGATTCTCGCCGCTTCTCGCTTGCATGCCAGCCTCGACACAATGGCATCCTTCCAACCCACTCCCTCAGAGTCACCCCACATGCAACATTGCACCTTGTTACCCCTGGCCATGAGTGGGAGAAGTCTGATCTGGTTTATTGCCTTCGAACGCGAAAGAAACGGCCGAAAACGTGGATTTCCTTGGCCAACTTGTTGTTTCCCATGCCCAAAGTTGAAAACATGGTGCATTCCAAGAACCTCACTTCATTTCAACAACATTGCACGTTTGGGATCTCAAAAAGCCGCTTCCATTCTCAAGTTGCTTACCAATCTTATGTCGTAGCCGTTTTCGGGCATTTTCGGTCGAGAATATAGTTTCCTTCCACCTAGGATGCCTGGAAAACTGTAGAGATGAGAATGTAAGTCACACTTGGCCATGTGGGCCCACACAAAATGTTTTAACCCCATTGCAGGACTTGTATGGTGCCGCCGTTGCGTTGGGTGGCGTCGAACCACCGGACGTTAACCGGGACGATTCTCGCCGCTTCTCGCTTGCATGCCAGCCTCGACACAATGGCATCCTTCCAACCCACTCCCTCAGACTCACTCCACATGCAACATTGCACCTTGTTACCCCTGGCCATGAGTGGGAGATGCGTGATCTGGTTTATTGCCTTCGAACGTGAAAGAAACGGCCGAAAAGGTGGATTTCCTTGGCCAACTTGTTGTTTACCATGCCCAAACTTGAAAACATGGTGCATTCCAAGAACCTCTCTTCATTTCTACAACATTGCATGTTTGGGATCTCAAAAAGCCGCTTCCATTCTCAAGTTGCTTACCAATCTTATGTCGTAGCCGTTTTCGGGCATTTTCGGTCGAGAATATAGTTTCCTTCCACCTAGGATGCTTGGAAAACTGTAGAGATGAGAATGTAAGTCACACTTGGCCATGTGGTCCCACACAAAATGTTTGAACCCCATTGTAGGACTTATATGGTGTCGCCGTTGCGTTGGGTGGCGTCGAACCACCAGACGTCTCGCTTGCATGCCAGTCTCGACACAATGGCATCCTTCCAACCCACTCCCTCAGACTGACTCCACATGCAACATTGCACCTTGTTACCCCTGGCCATGAGTGGGAGATGCGTGATCTGGTTTATTCCTTCGAACGCAAAAGAAACGGTCGAAAACGTGGATTTCCATGGCCAACTTGTTGTTTCCCATGCCCAAAGTTGAAAACATGGTGCATTCCAAGAACCTCACTTCATTTCAAAAACATTGCACGTTTGGGATCTCAAAAAGCCGCTTCCATTCTCAAGTTTCTTACCAATCTTATGCCGTAGCCGTTTTCGGGCATTTTCGGTCGAGAATATAGTTTCCTTCCACCTAGGATGCCTGGAAAACTATAGAGATGAGAATGTAAGTCACACTTTGCCATGTGGGCCCGCACAAAATGTTTGAACCCCATTGCAGGACTTGTATGGTGCCGCCGTTGCGTTGGGTGGGGTCGAATCACCGGACGTTAACCGGGACGATTCTCGCCGCTTCTCGCTTGCATGCCAGCCTCGACACAATGGCATCCTTCCAACCCACTCCCTCAGACTCACTCCACATGCAACATTGCACCTTGTTACCCCTGGCCATGAGAGGGAGAAGTGTGATCTGGTTTATTGCCTTCAAACGCGAAAGAAACGGCCGAAAACGTGGATTTCCTTGGCCAACTTGTTGTTTCCCATGCCCAAAGTTGAAAACATGGTGCATTCCAAGAACCTCACTTCATTTCAACAATATTGCACGTTTGGGATCTCAAAAAGCCGCTTCCATTCTCAAGTTGCTTACCAATCTTATGTTGTAGCCGTTTTCGGGCATTTTCGGTCGAGAATATAGTTTCCTTCCACCTAGGATGCCTGGAAAACTGTAGAGATGAGAATGTAAGTCACACTTTCCCATGTGGGCCCACACAAAATGTTTGAACCCCATTGCAGGACTTGTATGGTGTCGCCGTTGCGTTGGGTGGCGTCGAACCACCGGACGTTAACCGGGACGATTCTCGCCGCTTCTCGCTTGCATGCCAGCCTCGACACAATGGCATCCTTCCAACCCACTCCCTCAGACTCACTCCACATGCAACATTGCACCTTGTTACCCCTGGCCATGAGTGGGCGATGCGTGATCTGGTTTATTGCCTTCGAACGTGAAAGAAACGGCCGAAAACGTGGATTTCCTTGGCCAACTTGTTGTTTCCCATGCCCAAACTTGAAAACATGCTGCATTCCAAGAACCTCACTTCATTTCAACAACATTGCACGTTTGGGATCTCAAAAAGCCGCTTCCATTCTCAAGTTGCTTACCAATCTTATGCCGTAGCCGTTTTCGGGCATTTTCGGTCGAGAATATAGTTTCCTTCCACCTAGGATGCTTGGAAAACTGTAGAGATGAGAATGTAAGTCACACTTGGCCATGTGGTCCCACACAAAAAGTTTGAACCCCATTGTAGGACTTGTATGGTGTCGCCGTTGCGTTGGGTGGCGTCGAACCACCAGACGTCTCGCTTGCATGCCAGTCTCGACACAATGGCATCCTTCCAACCCACTCCCTCAGACTGACTCCACATGCAACATTGCACCTTGTTACCCCTGGCCATGAGTGGGAGATGCGTGATCTGGTTTATTCCTTCGAACGCAAAAGAAACGGTCGAAAACGTGGATTTCCATGGCCAACTTGTTGTTTCCCATGCCCAAAGTTGAAAACATGGTGCATTCCAAGAACCTCACTTCATTTCAACAACATTGCACGTTTGGGATCTCAAAAAGCCGCTTCCATTCTCAAGTTTCTTACCAATCTTATGCCGTAGCCGTTTTCGGGCATTTTCGGTCGAGAATATAGTTTCCTTCCACCTAGGATGCCTGGAAAACTGTAGAGATGAGAATGTAAGTCACACTTTGCCATGTGGGCCCGCACAAAATGTTTGAACCCCATTGCAGGACTTGTATGGTGCCGCCGTTGCGTTGGGTGGGGTCGAATCACCGGACGTTAACCGGGACGATTCTCGCCGCTTCTCGCTTGCATGCCAGCCTCGACACAATGGCATCCTTCCAACCCACTCCCTCAGACTCACTCCACATGCAACATTGCACCTTCTTACCCCTGGCCATGAGTGGGAGATGCGTGATCTGGTTTATTGCCTTCGAACGTGAAAGAAACGGCCGAAAACGTGGATTTCCTTGGCCAACTTGTTGTTTCCCATGCCCAAACTTGAAAACATGGTGCATTCCAAGAACCTCACTTCATTTCAACAACATTGCACATTTGGGATCTCAAAAAGCCGCTTCCATTCTCAAGTTGCTTACCAATCTTATGCCGTAGCCGTTTTCGGGCATTTTCGTTCGAGAATATAGTTTCCTTCCACCTAGGATGCCTGGAAAACTGTAGAGATGAGAATGTAAGTCACACTTGGCCATGTGGTCCCACACAAAATGTTTGAACCCCATTGTAGGACTTGTATGGTGTCGCCGTTGCGTTGGGTGGTGTCGAACCACCAGACGTTAACCGAGACGATTCTCGCCGCTTCTCGCTTGCATGCCAGTCTCGACACAATGGCATCCTTCCAACCCACTCCCTCGGACTGACTCCACATGCAACATTGCACCTTGTTACCCCTGGCCATGAGTGGGAGATGCGTGATCTGGTTTATTGCCTTCGAACGCAAAAGAAACGGTCGAAAACGTGGATTTCCATGGCCAACTTGTTGTTTCCCATGCCCAAAGTTGAAAACATGGTGCATTCCAAGAACCTCACTTCATTTAAACAACATTGCACGTTTGGGATCTCAAAAAGCCGCTTCCATTCTCAAGTTTCTTACCAATCTTATGCCGTAGCCGTTTTCGTGCATTTTCGGTCGAGAATATAGTTTCCTTCCACCTACGATGCCTGGAAAACTGTAGAGATGAGAATTTAAGTCACACTTGGCCATGTGGGCCCACACAAAATGTTTGAAACCCATTGCAGGACTTGTATGGTGTCGCCGTTGCGTTGGGTGGCGTCGAACCATCGCACGTTAACCGGGACGATTCTCGCCACTTCTCGCTTGCATGCCAGCCTCGACACAATGGCATCCTTCCAACCCACTCCCTCAGACTCACTCCACATGCAACATTGCACCTTGTTACCCCTGGCCATGAGTGGGAGATGTGTGATCTGGTTTATTGCCTTCGAACGCGAAAGAAACGGCCGAAAACGTGGATTTCTTTGGCCAACTTGTTGTTTCCCATGCCCAAAGTTGAAAACATACTGCATTCCAAGAACCTCACTTCATTTCAACAACATTGCATGTTTGGGATCTCAAAAAGCCGCTTCCATTCTCAAGTTGCTTACCAATCTTATGTCGTAGCTGTTTTCGGGCACTTTCGGTCGAAAATATAGTTTCCTTCAAGCTCACTTCATTGGTGTTCAATTTCCGCCATTTATCTGCAAAAAATATGGAAAAACAACCATACAAAAAGAAACCCTAGATTCACACGTGCACCTTGCGTCATAGGGAGAGCAAAAGGTGAACTCCATAAATAGACGGTTTGACGCATATCCACTTCCTTCCTCTATCTCTGCAACAACTTTTCCCCAAAAAACACATCCTCCCCTCCACTTCCACAGCAAAACCCTCGACGGTTCCCCTCCCCTTCCCATCCGCCATGAAGAGATCACGGGAATTCTTCGACGCCGAGGAAGATCAGGAGGTGGCGTCCGTCGTCGGCGAGCCGTCTTCTGCTGTCGGCCCAGTCGCGGCCAGCTCTGTCACTGGGACTGCTGCTTCCGGCGAGGCCACGCCGGTGGACGCGGCGGTCCGTGATGTCTCTTTGTAGATTGATCGTAACAAGACGCTGAGCGGGACAGAGAAGATTGCCCATCCCACGCTGTCGTGCCATCTGACCTCGAGGCGGCGTACAAGGAGATTGAGGACATGTATGACGATGCAGCTGAAGCTAACCACTGCTCCGACCGCCGCACCGACCGCTGGGACCTAACTGCCGCGCCGACGGAGGTACATCCCTCTTACAAAACTAGATCTAGTTTTAGTGAACTTGCTATGGTTAGTCTGTGATATCCAGGGTTCCTAGCGGTAGTAAGCTCAAATCAACCATTGTTTCTATGTTCAACTTCCCTCGAGTTCTCGTGATTTGGGTATGAACTGAACTGAAGCATTCCTTCAATTGCACATGAATCTAATGTTCTTTCTATCTTAAACCGCCGACGAGTTTTAGTACCCAAATTATGTAGTAATATCCGGGCTTTGGTAATTTGGGTATGAACAAAACCATCCCTTGAACTAAATGAGTAGCAAATAAACAAGTCTTCGCACATATAAACAATTGCAAATCAATTCATAGACGGCTACAATTACATATCAATTTTTATTTCGAAGATATAGCGGCCTTGTATAGATAGAAATTGTATTTTTTATAGTGCCCTTGTATTCACAGACAGTGGGAGTAGATCGATTTTGCTTTCTAAATTTATTCTTTTATTCCTCAAGTGTTCTTTACATTTTTTCAAATGCCATTTTATAGCTCTAGATGTAATAATTTTAACTGCAACTTAATATGTCATGTTGTAATAATTGAATCCCAATTTATGGTGTTACAATCTTTTTTGGGTTGCAATGATCTTCACATTATTTCAACTGCAATTTCATATCTCATTTTGTAATAATTGTACACTCTGTACTTTATTTTAATAAAATTCAATGAATATAGCTTGGGTAATTAGATCCGCAAGATTTTAATTATCTGATTTTGTTATGAAATACTGGGCTAAGTATAGGTTGTACATTTCATATCCATTCAACTGTTGGAGTAGCAGATAAACAGGTATTCGTACATGTCTTCAATTGCGTATCAATTCATAGACAGCTTCAATTGCATATCAATGTACATATCATGTATCTTTGATGGAACACAGCCCAACTATTGCGCAATTCTCCAAAAAAAATTGTACTAATGATTATCTGTACTGGTCAAACTAGGTGTTTCAGAATTTAGTGATGTAGATAATTCATGGAGTACTAGCCGATAGAGATACTCAAAAGAATATGTAACATGCATTTTTCCAGAATTCTTTTATTGCTACAAACAACATATACTACGTACCTTCGTTATTTTATACAAGGCCACTAACTTATCTCCTAAATACCAAGAAAATAAAGCCAACTTTTAAATAGCAGAAACAATTATGTGAATAAACTCTTGTGTTTTGTGCTAATTAAATATTTTGTATGTGGGTCATCTTACTCTGTGGTTGCATGGCACATTCACATCAATGAGCACCATTCTATGTGGTAGAATCCAAATCAATTTCTCTTTGGAAGAGATAGCGGCCTTGTATACATAGAAATTGTATTTTTGATAGTGGCCTTGTATTCAAAGAAAGAGGGAGTAGATCGATTTTGCTTTCTAATTTTATTCTTGTATTCCTCAAGTGTTCTTTACATTTTTCAAATGCCATTTTATATCTCATCATGTAATAATTAGAACTGCAACTTCATATCTAATGTTGAAATAATTGTATAGTGTGTTATCATCCTAGATTCTCCTATTTATGGTGTTACAACCTTTTTTGGGTTGCAATAATCTTCACATTATTTCAACTGCAATTTCATATCTCATTTTGTAATAATTGTACACATTAGCTTTTAGGTTAATTAAACGTGCATGCCTACATGGATTCTAATTATCTGATTTGGTTATGATATAATGGGTTTAGGATAGGTTGTAAATTTCATATCCATTTGAATTCTTCGGCAATAAATGATATCAAAGTTAAAAATGAATGAGGAACTTCAGTTTTCATTTAACATATTGGCTTATTGCATTTTAGGAGCCGAGAGTTGAAGAAGAGTCATTTGAAGGGGCACTGGCTATGTCAGATGGTTATGGTTCTCTGGATGGAGGCTCTGGAGAAGATGATGAAGATGTTGAATAAGAACCTCCAAGATCACCAAATGTTGATGAAAAATCAGCATGCTCAGTCCATGTCTCCAATCTGGTGATACTTCAGCTTAAGGAGCAAAAGGGGCTGCACACCGACAAGGTTCTTCAAGCTGTGGTAATGCCGAACCAGCGACCATCGTCTTTCATGGTTTCACGTGTACTCCTTAGCAACTTGGGTAATACCAACAGGCGCATTGTCCAGTCTCACCAAGAGGGAGACACCGCACATCTTTACATCAAGATGCGTAAACAGGACGTGCTAAGGTGTCACGAGAAGAGGTACGAGTGGATGGGAGAACAAGTCACCTTCCGTAAGGTGAATTCCCTCATTCCACTCAGACCTGATCCCATGGAAACTGGCCCAGTTGACAAGATCTTCTAAGTTGTGCATGTGAAGACAATGCTTCTTTTCTTTTAACTATGTGTTGCTTCCCGTACTACCGCATGATGCACTATGTGAAACATTATGTCCTTTTTATGTTATCATTTTACATAACTTATTAATATTGTTAAAGAGTTGTTTCTTTTTTCGAGGGTACGCAATTGGGCACCTGATTTTTATAGGAGATAGTGGTTTGAGTACATGAACTTGACAGTTCGTTGCGAGCAACACTATCACTTGCACCACTCCACACTGGCTAGTCCGAGATACGCCCCACAGATGCAAAAACCAAACACAAGAGAAGGCCTTTCCTAAAGAGAGATCAGAGCCGCGTCGCCACCGATGCTGGTGCCTCTTAGGAATAACAAACTCCATCGTGACATCCCTAGTCGACGCACCACCCAAAGGTGACGGGTGGCAGGACTAGTTCTGCCTCGAGGAGGGACCGACTCGAACACCGCCAGCGAGGGAGAGTTGTCATTGAGTTCAAACCAGAGTTCACGTAACATAATTAGCATTAGTAATTAGATATAGCACTTACAATATGAACAAAAGTACCAAGATTGCATAGCTCAAAGCATACTGCAAGAGTGACATACTACATACTACTCGAATAATTTTCATCGACACTGAAACATAAACTCTAATTACAAGGACCAAAAGTAGAATACTACGCCGCAGCAAGTGATCTAGTACCAAGTGCAGTTCGCCCTCGCCCTCCATGATCTGCCTCCCTCTCCGGTCTTCTTGGCGTCACGCATGGGCTTGAGCACACGGTACAACTCTAGGGAGAGGAACCCATCAATTGCAGCATAGGTGATGTGTTCCATGTCTAGTTTCTTGTTGTCCCAGTAGTTGTGCCACCGATAATTCTTCTTCTTCATGTCTTTGTAGCACGGATCAATAAGTTTTACTGCCATGGTAGCCATTCCAACTTTCTTTTCGTTGAACACATCAAAGTATAGATCTTGGATATCCTCATAATTTTCATTTGGAATAGAAAAATTCTAGGTTCTCGCAAGCACTTTCTTGTCATTGGTAGTGTCAACACTTGCTAATTTGACGCCGCCAAAACAAAAAAGATCAGCCAGCATCGCAGATTGCCACCATTCACCACTGAAGTACACAAGTAACAAGAGTTTAGAAAAGTACTAGTAGCACCAATCACAACAACCAGGAATAACAAAATAGCAATCACAAGAACATCTAGATGAGTACTAGTTGCAGAAAACAAGAGGAAAATGTCTTTTACCTGGTGTGATGGTACACCAGCACGTGGCGGCGGAAGGCAAGCTGAAGAACCGCGATCTTTTTCTCTATCTCCGACTTGTGGGATGTGTACTCGAAATCCAGGCCCATGAACCTTTCTTCTCCGCAATCAATCCACTGCTGGTACATTTCTACGATTCGCTGCACCTCGGCGGGGTCATTGGTGTAGGTGACGTCGATGGTTTCCTCGCTGTGGATGGGGACCTTCAACATGCGGCAGAAATACTTCTCTTCATCCATGCTTGGAAGAAGAAGAGAGAGGAGCGGTTGGAAGAAGAAGAGAGTGGAGTGGAGCGGTTGGAAGAAGAAGAGAGTGGAGAATATGAGTGGAGAACAGAGAAGAAGAGGGGAGTATTAATATTAAATGTGGAAGGAGCAGACTCGAACTGGTTTCCGTGTGAAATCGATAGAAAAAATGGGAAACACCTGTGCCGTGTGGGTACATAGACGCAAGGTTGTACAAAGAAGTCACTTGTTTGTGGGCCTAAACTAATAAACCTCATTTTAATTTACTAAACTTACACTATGGCCAGCGCGGCCCACGAATTTTCCCATCAAACCCAGCTACCTAGTCTACGCCACGGCCTGACCTAAGACAGCGAGTTATTATTCTCCCTTGGCAGTAAACCTCCTCGTTCACACGCCTCCCTCGCCACGTGTTCGCCGCTGCCAGCCCTGCCGCACAACTTTGACCAAGAAGTAGTCTACCGGCGCACGCTCCACTTCGGCCATGGAGCCAAGCAAAGACGTGCCAACTCGATCTTACGCATCATTTTTCCTCTTGATCGTGATTATCACATCAGATCTGATGGGTTTTCATTCTTTTTCTCGCAGTGTCCAGTTTGTTTTGACAAACTCGGGATGTGTGGCAGTGAGATCATGACTACTGATTATTTCGTCATAACCCTTGTAGAGGGATTTGAGGAGAAGACGGTAAGGATTCTAATCTACTCAGGTACAAATAGAATTTAATTTTTTTGTGGTTATTAACATGCAATATACATACCATATCTACCGGTCCTAGTACTCATTGTGTCGTGTGTTAATCATTCATGTAATATACGTAGCTGATCTAGCTAGCAAAAAATTTGTGAGTGTGATCTCTATTAGTTATGGACGTGTGTTTCTTTTATCAAGTACATACATGCAATTTCGATACTTGAAGGGTACCATTCTGAAACTATGAGTGCATGTTCAGTTATTTGCAGTACAGGACTATTGCTTCAATGTCCAATTATAGGAAAATGTACAAATAGCTACTCTTGTAGGATATATATCTACTTATAGTAAGTCCAATTTACTACTGGCTCATAATGTAATAAAATACATGCTCTTATTTAGGTGATCCCCTGCTACATCAGAACTTATTTCCTAAACATGCATGTTGTTCTCCCATTGGAGAACACAAGTTGTCAAGCAACACTGAAAACCAATGAAGGTTTCTCATTCATTGTTGAGCTTACCAGCATTGATGGGATAACCTTTTTGAATGAAGAATATTGAAAAGAATTTAGTAGAGTTTACAAATTAAAGGTTGGTATGGAGCTAATATTCAAAACTGACACACGTCGAGGCCAAACTGAGGTCATAACTGGAAATGACCCAATCATCCATCCATGTAAGTTCTTACTTAATTCAAAAAAATTATGTTGTGCACATAAACATGACTATATTACTTGGTTGCGGCATGTGTACTCCACTTATATCGGGCGTATTAAATTTTTACAGCATACTACCAGATGTCCCCTGAGAGGCGTCACATTGTTGACTCACTCTCTAGCACTGATGGGACCATGATTAACTGGAGGATGATGGAGATGGTGATCGACGCTGTTGAAAACTTGGATTACATTGTTCTGTTCCACGGAGCTGTAGAGTATGAGGAAGCAGAACTGGTTGTCGGAGTGCTGCATACTCTGAATTGGACAAACAGCGAGAACTTTAAAAAAACACGTGGTAAATCTTTAAGAACACATCTTCTCCTATGCGCAAAGTAATACGCGTACACTTGTTCTATTTTCCTTTATTTTAACATGATTATTTTCCGCTAGCTTTTCTCTTGACTTTAAAAATCCCAAGCCGTCTGATTCCTGCACATATGGAAAGAAATGGTACCATCACTATTGTTTGCTACCCGAAAACTCAGGTGACATCGACATATTCAATTTCTGAGCTTGATGGTCGCTTGTGCGTCAGTGGGTGGAAAGAGTTCATGGCGAAGGAAAATCATCTCAAGCAGGGTGACAAGATGATGTTCTTGCTATACCACGGCACTGAAGGGCTTTACTTGTTTGCTACTCATATCCCTGAAATTGGTCTATAATAGGAATGCAGTGATGATGGTTTCTGTGTGCAACTATATGCATGCAGCCCCGTTGCTACAATAAAAAACCGTGTTAAGACTCTACATTAGATTGCCGAATTCTCACACAATTTAAAAGTTATGTTTTTTTAGTTTTACTACTTGCATGATGTCATTTTGTTTTTTATGCTGAGCTTTACCATTTTTTTTGCTTTACTTTATTGAATTTTATGACTCATATAAATGTAAACAAGGGTGCAAACCACGCATGCTCAATGGGAAAAATATCCAGTGATACTAGTCTCTTGTTCTCCCATGCTACCATTTTAAAAATCAACTATAGATGTTTCATAAAATTCCGGAAAAAATATTTAATGTTACCAAAGAATCTGTCTACATCATGTTAAAACGTACAAATTCGACCTACACATTGAGAAACAAAAAGTACAAATCAGCAAAAATGCACTATATATTCACATTTGGATTTGTCTTTTTGGTTAGTCAATATTACTTTCGTATCTAGACATAAAATTATTACACACTGTAGAAATTTTTCATGTGAACACTCGTGATATTTGCTAGATTTTTTTGAATCACCCAAACTACATTTATTTGAAACAGTACCATGGGAGCATGCAAGAGGGCTAGTATCACAGGATATTATCCCCATGCTCTGGCAAAATAGGCCGAATCACCGCTATAATAATATAGCAACCACCCGGTACAACAGTTTTGATACAACGCCGGCTGAGGCGACAACCAATAAACGCCAAAGAAGAAAAGAAAAGGAGACAGAAGCAGATCGACGAAACGACTGCTACGTCCACCTACAAACTACCACCACGCTTCTAGCACTCGGACTTCAAGTACCAATCAACACCTTCAACAAGGATAGTCGCGCTTCTACGGTTTCCCCCGGCACATCCAGGCGGCGGTGACACCGCTTTAATGTCGGTACTCCGACAAGATTTCTCCCAAACACACCCTCACCACCATCCCTGACGATCCGTCGCCTAGGTGCCCCGCAAAGGCGAGCCTCGTAACCACCGGACGAACCGACCACCAGCATGCGCCACCATGGTGCAACAACATTTAACCAGGATGAGGGAATCAAATGTGGTGGGAATGGTTTATCATTGCTTCATCATTAAGGACCAATTTATGAAAGATCAAATGTGGAGGCACGGTTCACATAATGAAATTTTGAGGAAAACCTTTTATACTATAATTTAATCGATTGCTGCATGCACACCTACTGCTACACACACGAACTCGAGTCCTCTCCCTCTCCACCCCCGATCCCCCACCGCTGCCACGGCTAGCCCTCTCCGCCCCCCGATCCCCCACCGCGGCCACGCCTAGCCCTCTCCACGGCACCGACGGACGACCGCGACCACGGGGCCGCCTACACCGACACCAACGGAACGACACCGCGACAAACGGCGCCGCAACCGCCACCGTCGTCCTCGCGCCGTCCAGCCGTCTTGCCGCGGGTGAGTTTCCCCGGTCGTCGTACCTTTCATTGTTAGGTTTAGATGTAGATTCAGTTATATGTTAGATGATTATTGTTATTTTAGATGTAGATTGACTTAGAAATTAGATTTTCATTATTAGATTTAAGTTTATTCAGCCACCAAAATTAAATGTACATTGTTAGATTTAAGTTGATTTTTTATTGGTAAATGGTTAGATGTGTATCTGAATTCAGTGTATGCAATGAACCACCGCAGGCAATGGATGTATGTGAACAGTGTGGCTACAAGGAGTGCATGAACAAGAAATTTACCATTGTTCTACCAGAGGGGTTTGAAAACATATTGGTATACTTTTGGTCAATCTACTTTAAAACTGACAAAAAATTGTACTAAAAATGTGTACTTCTTGTTTTTTTACGGATCATACCTTGCAGATACAGGCGTGACTTTTTGGAGCATATTCATATTGCAATTTGGGACCACCCTAGAACTCTCGAGGTGAACTTGGTGAGCTTGAGAGTGCCATACCACCAGCACACAGTTCTTATCCCAAATGAGGATGGAAAAACATATTTCAGTGGTCAGCAATGGGGCCAGGTTGTGGAACGCTACGAGATGGATCCAACAGGGAGATTGACATTCTATATCGATGAAGGTGATGTGTCCATGTACTTCCTCTATGATCGACCTGACGATGCTGAAGACACCGAAGATGATGTTCCCATAGCTCAGTACTGAGGATACACATGTTGTCATTATTCAGTCAGATGATGAGTAGGTATCGTGGTTGTAGCTGAGAGTTCTATCTTTATGCGAACTTTTAGATTATATGTTAATGCTGAGTACTATCTGGTTGAATCTATGAATGTTTATGCGAACTTTTTTAATGCTTGTTATGTTATCTCATAATTAAATACCATTTGTGTGCTTCTAGTCAATATTACATACCCTTTTTTATTTACCGATTTCTATAGAATAGTGATGTGGCATATGACATCAACGCCAATGATCAGGTAGTAACCTGTGGCGAGTCCAGAAACACGCCAGTGGACACCTAGATATTACTAGTGTGTTGTTCGACGTCACTACTTCCATTTATCACCTAGATAGCAGTGGCGTACGAGTTTCACGCCAGAATTGAAGAAAAGCCACACCACTAACAGGGCTTTTCCTACTAGTGTTGAATATTAACACAACAATGCATTTAAAAATAAAGAAATGAATAAATTTTATCATAAAATAAAACTAGTAAAACTTAATATAGTATTTATAATACTTGAACGTTATTGCCAAGGGAAAAACATATTCTTCACAAGCCAAATGGGCTGTGAAGACAAATTGTACATTTTTTAGACCCATACTCCGGTTGGGCCATTGGGCGAGCAAAAGGGCTACGTATGTCCGCCAGGTCTCCTCCAAACTGCCCTGCCCCCACACGACAACGCCGCCCTAACCCCCCTCAGGCGACTTCGCCGCCGTATTGGCCCTGCGCGACCGACCAATCCGCCACTATTACCTCGCCGCCATCCGAATTTGATTAGCGTAAACTATTGAACTGCCGCCAACGCTGCTCCGCCGACTTCTACTCAACCGCTGCTTCCGCCGCTTGTCAGACGTAATTACAAGGTTTGTACCAATACTAATGAAATCTTTGGTTTCCATCCTGCCGGTTCGATGAAGTTAATGGCGATTGCAATTGCTGTCAGATAGACTAGCTGCTAGTGTTCACATATGCGTGTCTGTTTTATCAGTTTCATGTGTAAGTGTTAGTTTAATATTCATAGCAATGTCAGGATTTCAGGTACGAACTAGGTTTTATATTTTCATAGCCATGTCAGTTTAAGGTGTAAGTGTTAGTTTAAATCGAACGCTGTGTTGTGAAGTAATGTCTAATGTAATCCCTTGCAATTCTTACTGACTTGAAAGACCATTATGCATGTCTCTCTGATGTATGTGTTGTTTCGAAATACTTACGTGTGAACTAATGCTGCTCCTTTTTTTTTACAAGACCGGCTATACGGAGATAACGCAAAATGTCACAAGACAAGAGCTGGATGGAGAAGGATAGAGATTCTGTGGAGTGGAAAAGTGGCATCGAGAGTTTCTTGGAATTTAGTTTTGATGGTGCTCACCCAGACGCAAGAATCTTTTGCCCATGTACGAAATGTCTGAATAATGCTCATAAAACTAAAAAGGATGTACATATGCACTTGCTTAAGAATGAGATGGATCCGTCCTACAAAAATTGGGTATACCATGGTGAACCCGAGGAGGACAACATGGCTGGATATTCTGATGATGAAGACGCTGCAGATGGTGGTGAAGGGGTATGTGACATGCTCCAAACTCTCATAAGGGCCACAAAAGTGGGAAGTAATGCAGGAGACACGAGCGGTGATGGAATGAAACATGAGCCAAATGCATTTGCAAAGGCGTTCTACAAACTATTGGAAGAGGGAAAAACATCGTTGTACCCAGGTTGTGAGGAGTTCACAAAGATATCTTTCATTGTGAAGCTTTACCAAATCAAGTGCGTGTCTGGGATGACCAACAGAGCATGTGACTTAATGCTGCGGATGTTCACGGAGGTGCTGCCAAAGGGTCACTGCATTACTACTAATCTCGCACAAGTAAGGAAGGTCATTCGAGAGTTTGGACTGGATTACAAGAAGATACACGCGTGCTATAATGATTGTGTGCTATTCCGTAATGAGTATGCGGATGCCCAAGAATGCCCTACCTGTCATACGTCTCGATGGAAATCTATTCCAACCGTAGACAAAGCTGATTCATCGATCCGTAAATCAAAGAAGAAAGTGCCACGGAAAGTTCTATGGTATTTCCCACTCATTCCAAGACTGCAAAGGCTGTACATGACAGAAGATATGTCAACTGATATGAAATGGCATAAGGAGAAACGTACAGATGATGACATAATGAGGCATCCTGCAGGTTCGAAGGCCTGGAAACGCCTTGATGATAAATATAGTTAGAAAGAATTCGCAAAAGATGCTCGCAGTGTTCGGCTTGGCCTTGCTTCGGATGGATTCAACCCCTTTGGGCTCATGAGTATATCACACACTACATGGCCTGTCATTCTGATCCCATATAACTTGCCACCATGGATGTGTATGAAACAAGAGAACTGGATAATGTCAAAGATTATTCCAGGACCAAAGTCAGCAGGAAATAAAATTGATGTGTACTTGCAGCCTTTGATTGATGAACTGTTAGTTCTATGGGAGGATGGTGTTGAACCATATGATGCTGCAACTAAAGAAAATTTCACGTTGTATGCATGCGTGTTGTGGACCATCAATGACTACCCGGCTTACGCAATGCTGAGTGGTTGGAGCACAAAAGGCAAGCTAGCATGCCCTTACTGCCACAAGCATACAGAGTTTTTATGGCTCCAGTTTGGTAGAAAGCATTGCTACATGGGACACCGACGTTTTCTTCGGAAAAACCACAAATGGCGTCGAAACAAGGTTATGTTCAACAACAAGATAGAAAATAGAGAAGCCCCGGTGCCACTTACAGGCAGTGAAGTTCTAAAGGAGCTTGATAGCATTCATCATGAACCATTTGGGCGGTCAAATAAGTGAAAGCGACCGGAAACTAATCCCTGGCACAATTGGCGGAAGAAAAGTGTGTTCTTCCAGCTCCTGTATTGGAAGCACTTGCTCGTGAGGCACAATTTGGGTGTTATGCACATCGAGAAGAACATTTGTGACAGCATTCTGGGTACTTTGCATGATATGGATGGGAAAACAAAGGTTGGTATGAAGGCTCGCCTTGATTTGGAGTTCTTGAAAATTAGGGAGGATCAGCATGCAAAGCCCACCGGTAAGGATAAGTACACAATGAAGAAAGGCGTGTATGCTTTAAAAAAGGAAGATAAGATAATGCTCCTCAGGTTTCTGCAGAGCATATGGATGCTTGATGGCTATGCTTCACACATTAAGCGATGTGTGGTCCTCGAGCAGTGCAAGTTTAGTGGACTCAAAACTCATGACTGCCATGTTATATTACAGAAACTTCTTCCTATTGCGTTGCGCAAGCTTCTGCCAGAGAATTTCCTTACCCCATTGCTTCAGCTAAGTAAATTCTTTTCTGATTTATGCTCCAAGGAGATAAGGAATGACGATCTGCTGAATTTGGCCAACCAAATTCCAGAAATTCTATGTCAGCTAGAGGTGATCTATCCACCATCTTTCTTTGATATTATGATGCATCTACCAATTCATCTAGCTCAATAAGCATGGTTGGAAGGGCCTGTACAGTACAGATGGATGTATCCGGTTGAGAGATACCTGCGTACGTCGAAGGGATATGTACGTAACAAGGCTCATCCAGAAGGTTCAATTGCAGAGGGGTACATACTTGAAGAGTGCATGACGTTCTGCAGTCGATTCGTTCAAGGCTCGCCTACAAAAATAAGTTAGTCCGAACGCCATGCAGATGGAGCTACAGATCAAGCACCAATAGGGATTAGCATAATGAGTGCAGTTGATTACTCCAAGAAAGGTTTTGCACGTGAATTACTGTCTTTGGAAGCTCTTAATCAAATGAGGCACTACATAATAACAAACTGCGAGGAAACCGAGTCATGGATTCAGTAAGGATACTTATGTATTTGTTTCATATCATGATATGCATTAATAATTTGGTGATGAGGTAACCATATATCATTTCTTTTTGAAGGGAACATATTGACGAGCTCAAAAAGAACAATTGTCCTAATCCTAAAAAGAAACACAAGGAAGATTTTGTTGGCTGGTTCGAAAGACTGGTAAGTTACTTTAGCATTTTCAGAAATGTTTCTCGTTATAAAAAACAATGGTGTACAGTACACTCACACATATTCTATTCCATGAAAAAGATCACACAACTCCATAAAGATGGGAAGGTCAGCAGTCGGTTGTATACACTAGCTAAAGGGCCTGATCAAATTGCTCTTGTGTTCAACCGTACAGTACTAAATGGATATTACTTTCCTAATACCTATATAGAGCATGACTTGAGTACCCAAAATAGTGGCGTCGTAGTCAATGCGCAAGAAAGCACCGACAGTGCTGATCATTATGAGGTGATAAAGAAAATCATATTTCTTGACTTTCCTCCTGATAAGGAGGTTGTTCTATTGCAGTGCGACTGGTTCGACGTGCCTTCTGCCAATAGAAATCAGAGTAAGGGGTATAAGAGGGACAAATATGGAATTATTGACCTTGACACTAGTGTACACCAATTCACGGAAGACAATTACATTCTAGGCATCCAAACTGCACAGGTTTTCTACATGAGAGATGTGAAGAGCCCTAATTGGGCAAGTGCTATAAAAATGAATCCACGCAATTTATTTGCTCCTTTGGTTTTAAATGGTGCAGACCTTGATGATCTTGCAGAAGGAGATGAACGTGGTGATGCAGATGTACAGGATGTCGTCGATGCGGGAATTACAGTTCCAGAATTTACTGTACCTGATGAGATAACTAGTTGGTGCCGAAATGATGATGAAGGAACCAGCGTTGATGTTTCAGTCATAAATAATTTAAGACCTGCTGAGTTTGACGAAGACCAAGTCGAATATGATGCTGATACAGATGATGATGAGGCTTACATAAATGATGGTCATCTTGCTCCTTTGGTACAAGATGAATTGGATGATGACCATGGATTCTTTGTGTAGGCTGTCTCTGCACTGTTTGGCTTAAATGGTTTGCCATGAATATGGACGAAAGATCGTGTAATAATATAATTTTAGTTTAAATTCTCCAAAGTTTTTTTGTTTAGGAATTTTGAATTTCCATGCTAAATGTACTAGTGAAATTGCGTCTTATATGAGTTCTTGATTGATTATTAAGTACTTTCACTTGTTGCAACATTAGTAAAATGTTAAGTGCTGCAGAAATTCAGTTGTTTGGACCTACAGAGTTTCCGCTTGTTGATATACTTACTAAATAACTCTAACAGTATTTCATTAATATGTCTGTGCTCTACTGGCTATGTTGCCTTGCCTAAAACTATGAGATCATTTGTTCGATCACCTTTTAACAAAAAAAATTATCATCATATTTATTTGTTTCTCTCGAATTTATGGTGCTACCATCATAATTTGTCCAAAAAAAAATTATGGTGACAGAAGTGAAGATACTAGACCATATATGAACATATCTCCCGAATAATTTCAGCTATACTCGGGTTTATCGTTGCAAACAATATTTAAAAAAAATAATGTGCTCACCAAACTGAGATACTGGACCAAAAATGAATTGTAGTCCTAAGAAAATTGCAATAGTGATCAAGGGCACGGCCCATGAGGCCCGTTAAGCTAGTCTATGAATGGCTCGTTGCAAAATAACTTGTTCATTTTTGCAACAGCAGGGTGATTGTTGCTTTGCGTTTAACCTATTACCATACGACCCAAATTGTCGCAGTAAACAATAGGTATTGCCGCAGGATAAAATTGAGGTGAAAAACATATGATATTGCCACACGAAAAATTTGGTTGCAATAGTTAGCTATTTTTTGCAACAATATTTGTAACTACCACAACACAATACAGATGTTGCAATATATGACTGAATATCACCATGAATGCTTATTTCGTTGGAATACCATGTCTCTAAGACAACAAAATGAGTGCCTCGCGCAACGAAAATACTCTGTCGCAAAAACGCGACTGTATTCCAACAGCAGTACAAATCGTGGCAATAGGATGCCTCTACCGCAACAAAACGATAATTTATCGCGACCAAAAAGAGTCATGGAAATATGAGTGCCCTATCACCCCAACCTGAGAGTTCGTCGTAATTTGTGATTATATCGCAACGAAAAAACCCGTAGTTATAGATTTCATTGCAAGAGACCGGTTTTCTTGTAGTGGTTCACCAGCCTTACTTGTCTCCTTTGGAGCTTGGTTATCATTCTATATTATTCAATCCACACGAGTGAAGAGCAATAATGACGATTTACGACAATCCAAGTTGTGGTGAGAGACTCGTATGAACTCTATTTGTTTTATTTTTGTATATATACTCACCCATGTGAACATGCTTAGTTCGTTCGTGTAGGGTGTATGTTATTTAATTGATGTTTAGTAGTTCGTGCTCTCACGTGTTTAGTTTGAACTTATTAATATAAGATAGCATGTCGTATGAATGTTTGCTTGCATTGTTTTATTCATAGAAGGGTATGACATTGTGCTATCTCCCTCCGATTGTTTCGCTTGAATCGACTTGGCACATGCTCACGCATGCTATGACTGAAAACAAAAGGACAATTAAGCCTCGATGATTTATATTACCTCAGAGTATTTGTATCTATTTTAATGCCCATGTTAATTTTGTTTTGTCAGAAGCATGATTATGGCAGTTGTTGCTCTCTTGATTGTCTCTCTCCGTCTATTGCTAGCCTTCACATGTACTGAGTATGAGCTCTACTCATCCAACTCACAAAAACCAAAGTTTTCCAAATGTGTCCACCATACATACTGATATGTCCAAAATGTATCTCCTTTTCCGAAAAAAATTCTTATTGTTTTCTTCTAAACTAGTGACTTTTGGATACCACTAACATGGACTAACGCTCAGCAGAATTACCTTGGAGTCTCGTTTTTGTGCAGAAAATCAACTTTCGGGAAATTGCCCAGAAAAGATCCCATTGGTCCTAAAACACCAGAAGACCCCGGGAGCCAGAAGGGGGCTGTGACGCCCCGAGATCGGGCACTATGCAGATTTCAGCATTTCCGCCAAATCCGCATAATAACCGATTCCGGGTTGCCATTTATGATAACATTACAATAGTTCACGAATATTCCACAATTACAACAGAAACAGATAGATACAAGATGACTCAGACGAGCCAGGGATACAACTGATACAATACAAAGATCCAAATAACAGCGGAAGAAACAACATAGCGTCCGGCTACGGACAAGATCCAAATTGGACTAAGAGTCCTGAAGATAACCGAGAGCGTCCAATCCCTGCCCAGGCCAAGCCGGAGGGATTCCCGAGCTAACGTCGTCAGACTTCAAACCTGTTGACTGCAATGTTGAATATGCAGCCACGAAAGAGATTCGTGGGTCAGTACGGTTAAGTACTGGCAAGGGGGATAAAACCCATACTCACAAGATACCGGCGTAGCCAGTCATCACAAGATACAAATACTTTGGGTACAACGGAAAGGAAGGGATTATTTCAAAGAAGCGGCAGCGGGCTGCACTAACCAACTACAGAGAGATACTACCACTTCCGGCTAACAGAAATAAGATAAGATCGAGTATTGTAACCAACTGAAAGTAAATCCAAAGCAAACCCATCCTGGATCTCGCCCCTTATCCGAAGAAGCAATCCGAGGATAACTCACACAGTTGGATTAATGATGGTTCAGATTATTGTGTCAATAAGCCTATTACTAGTCAAGTTGTTAATCATTGGGTGAAAGATTGTTAATCATTAGGTTTAAGTTGTCCTGAGTACTTGTTAGCCAGTACTTTCACCAAGTAATCCATAACCGCGGAAAACACGGCTTCTCGAGAAGATTATCCCTGCAGGGTTGCACCAATTTAGCCGTACACGCAAGAATAACCCGCCAGATGGGGAGCTAACCCACCAAGCGAGGTACTCTACACAACTCAACTCTTCTTCGCATCAAGCCCAAAGCACCTTGGGCGCACGGCTAATCGAGCCCAGAAGAAAATGGACCCTCATAGCACTCTAAGAACGTGTCCCCCTATATGCCGACTACGAAAGTTCCACCCGGGTACCAAGGGCTCGCAAGATCATGCATGCAGCAAATGGAAAACCCGAACTAAATGAGGCGATTTGGACGAGATGCGAATCGAGTCAAATTGAGGGGGGCGCCCATACTCGCTTCCCACATGCGGGTAGTGCGCTCATCATGGATCAGTAGACAAGACCCTTTTCCTATTAGGGTCGACACTAGCAGGCCTCAAAACCACAAGGGCCTCCTGCCGGTGCCTTATCGTCAAGTTTATTATTAAACGATAACAGTAGCATGATTGATTGATTAACCATCGAGCCCCCAGAACGTAATAGAGTAGTAACAGAAAGTAACGGGTAACAGACTCGAGCAAAACAACCTAAGCATGTTATTGAGACACGGGCACAGGCAATGGTTATAGGTGTGGAGATGAGTCAATATCAGGGTTAAAGGATTCATGTGATAGGTTCGTAACAGAAACAACTACTACTAAGGCTAGCAGAAAAGAACAACGGAAAGTATCGGTAACATGTGATGAAAGGCAGCCATTTGGCAGCAAGTGAGTATACTTGCCTGAGATCCCGCAAGGTAGCAGAACTTGTCGTTGCTCACATCATCTCAACGTCCTATCCGCGAAGAAGCAACGAACTAAAAGAAACACCGGATGCAACGATTACTACTACGGCAAAAGATCCAGCATGATCCTATTTTATATGCATGGCATGGCAAGATGCAACAGGGGAAAACAACTTAAGCAATTTAATCGGAACCGGAGTCCGGAGAAACAGGAATTGGTTCAAGTTGTTTAGCTAACCATCATATTAAATGTTGATTAACATGCAAAACAATAAGTAGGTGAGCTAAACAATATTAAATGGAATAGGGCAATAATTGAATTAAATACCCCAACACATTCCACATTTATTTATTAGGTGAACATACATAACACTACTACAAATGCATCATGCAAGGTGCAAACATGAACATGGATGGCCTATTAATATTCCTTGCATTTTTCTGGTTGGAAAACATATTTTATTTGTTGGATTTGGAATTAAAATGAGGAAGTTATCAAATTAGCAATTTTAATTGCATTAATTAGGAAATAGTTGTTTTCAGCAATTTTATTTATTCAAAACAGAAAACAAAGTTTATATTTGCAAAGTTTAGAGAATTTTGATTGGAAAACATATTTTACTTTTCAAATTTGGAGTTAAAATAAATTAGTTATGATTTATGCAATTAAATCAATTTAAATTGAGCCGGAAGCCCAACATTTAATTTAGGAGGTTCACGTTATTTATTTACCCACAAAAAATGCAATGCAACACATGAATGAGATGACATTTTAAATATAGTTGATATGTTATAGAAAATAGGGCATAGGTATAGGGGTTTGGGTTTTGGGTTCGCACGTTGGAAAGAGGATCGCCGGGGTCAACGCCGGAAACTTCGGAACGTGGAGGAAGTAGACGAAGTAGTCGTTCTCGTTTTGTAGTCGTGGTAGTCGTTCACATCATCGGTGGTCGTTGTCGATATTTTCCTCGAGGTTCGAAGAGGAAGTAGACGACGTAGGCGTGGTAGTGGAAGTAGTCGACGTCGTTGTAGTAGGGGAAGTAGTCGTAATTGCACCACCGCATCATCGTCTTCGGGGCGTCGAGGAGATAATTGTTCTCGTGTCGTCGTCGAAGTGGTCATCGTAGTCGTGGCCGAACCGTAGCAACATCGTCTTCGGGGTCGGAGGCGAACCTGACGGTCCCGGTCTTCGGGCGCGCACGAAGGCGGCCAACGCAAAACGGACACGGTAGATCTTGTTGAGGTAGCGGAACTTGTCAACGAAGATGTTGTCGTCGAGGTACGGCTCGGGGTCGATCTTGGCACGGTCGTACTTGGCGGTGTAGGAACCGTAGCCGAAGTAGTCGTTCTTGTCGTCGGGTAGCCGTGGTCGAGGCTCGTATCGTAGAACTTGGCGGCAGAAACGCGCGGAGAAGAACCGGCGACGCACACGGTGCAAAAATCACCAACGGGTGCATGACGTTGCGGCATAAGTCGAGGGACACGAACGCCTCGGCTGTGACAACATAGCACTACCATGAACGGGTGATCGCGAGGCACCATTCCTTTTGAGGACATTCCACCGAGCACCTGGCGAGCGTTACGGACAGAGGCCGGAGTCGCGAGCTCGTCTTGCACTCGGGAGGAGCTCGTGGCGACGGGGAACGGCCGGAGACGGCGCTGCAGAGAGGAGGTGGTCGGGGAGGGCTCGAGGAGCACGCGGTTCCATGGCTGGCGGCGCGCGTCCCCACCGGCACCGGCGTCCGTCTCGGCGCAAGGAGAAGGGGGAGAAGATGGCGGCGCAACTCGGGAGGAGGTCGAGGGCGCCAGGCAGGGGCAGCAGCGGCGCCGGCGTCCGTGGCCGTGGCGAGGAAGAGGCGCTGCCAGCGCTCCTTCTCTTCGAGCACGGAGGCCGGGCAGCAGCCGATGCTGCCGTGGTTGACGCGGGCGACGGCGGGCGGAGGAGAGGATGGGGCGCCGGAGATGGGCAGGGCAGAGCTCGGGGGCGTGTGGGGAGACGAGGGAGAGGGCGGCGGGATCGAGCTGGGCTCGCCCTCCCCTGGCGGCGCTCGACGGGAAGGCTTCGATGGAGGAGGAGACGCAGGCGTGGGGGAATTGATCGATCCTTTCCTGGGGTGGGTGGGTGCGATGCGTGCGTGGGCGTGTGTCCTGTGTGGCGTGTGTGGCCTGGGTGTGTTGCGTGCGTGTGTGGCTTCTGGTGTGCGTGCGTGGTGTGAGTCTGGGTGTGTTACGGTTGGGCTAGGGTGTGTTAGGGTTTGGGGGATAGTAGGTGGGCTGGCTGGCCCATTGAGGCTAGCTGGCCTGCCTCTCCCCAAAACATTTTTTTTTCTTTTCTTTCATTTTATTACTTTCAAAAAAAAAGAAAAGAAAGGGTTTAGGGATTTAGAGAACAAATTTTTAACCATTTAAAAATATTGTAGAAAATGTTTCTATCGATGCCACGATGCCATGCGATGCGAAAATAAAAACAACGATCAATCTATTTGGGGAAAAACCCCGGACGTTACAGACGACACCACTAACAAGGGATTGCGCCCTCGCAATCCACCTGCTAACCCGGGAGGGGAAAGAAGTTCGACTATCGATTCTTCATGCTTCCAGTTGATCTCCTCGACACCACTAACAAGAGATTCTTGCTCGGGCTGACGACGATGTTCTTCCACCAGGAATCTTCCGATGATCGAACCTATTAGGTTAAAGGCTCAGAAAACGTCCACCCACGTAGGATCCTAACACTTTGAAAGATAGACAAGGGGGGAAGAGACACCAAAACAAATAAGATGGGAGGGGAAATAGAATAGGGATAAGGAGAAAACAAGAATCCTATTGAGATGTTTTTCCAAAATAGTTTAGCAGAAATAGTTTTGACACTCTAGAAACAACGACCGTTAGCGAGGTTATCCTACAGGCTTTGCGGACCCGTTGCTTCGATAACCATTCGTATCGAAACAATCTCGGGAATCGGAACCAAGGCTCTGATACCATTTGTGACGCCCCGAGATCGGGCACTATGCAGATTTCAGCATTTCCGCCAAATCCGCATAATAACCGATTCCGGGTTGCCATTTATGATAACATTACAATAGTTCACGAATATTCCACAATTCCAACAGAAACAGATAGATACAAGATGACTCAGACGAGCCAGGGATACAACTGATACAATACAAAGATCCAAATAACAGCGGAAGAAACAACATAGCGTCCGGCTACGGACAAGATCCAAATTGGACTAAGAGTCCTGAAGATAACCGAGAGCGTCCAATCCCTGCCCAGGCCAAGCCGGAGGGATTCCCGAGCTAACGTCGTCAGACTTCAAACCTGTTGACTGCAATGTTGAATATGCAGCCACGAAAGAGATTCGTGGGTCAGTACGGTTAAGTACTGGCAAGGGGGATAAAACCCATACTCACAAGATACCGGCGTAGCCAGTCATCACAAGATACAAATACTTTGGGTACAACGGAAAGGAAGGGATTATTTCAAAGAAGCGGCAGCGGGCTGCACTAACCAACTACAGAGAGATACTACCACTTCCGGCTAACAGAAATAAGATAAGATCGAGTATTGTAACCAACTGAAAGTAAATCCAAAGCAAACCCATCCTGGATCTCGCCCCTTATCCGAAGAAGCAATCCGAGGATAACTCACACAGTTGGATTAATGATGGTTCAGATTATTGTGTCAATAAGCCTATTACTAGTCAAGTTGTTAATCATTGGGTGAAAGATTGTTAATCATTAGGTTTAAGTTGTCCTGAGTACTTGTTAGCCAGTACTTTCACCAAGTAATCCATAACCGCGGAAAACACGGCTTCTCGAGAAGATTATCCCTGCAGGGTTGCACCAATTTAGCCGTACACGCAAGAATAACCCGCCAGATGGGGAGCTAACCCACCAAGCGAGGTACTCTACACAACTCAACTCTTCTTCGCATCAAGCCCAAAGCACCTTGGGCGCACGGCTAATCGAGCCCAGAAGAAAATGGACCCTCATAGCACTCTAAGAACGTGTCCCCCTATATGCCGACTACGAAAGTTCCACCCGGGTACCAAGGGCTCGCAAGATCATGCATGCAGCAAATGGAAAACCCGAACTAAATGAGGCGATTTGGACGAGATGCGAATCGAGTCAAATTGAGGGGGGCGCCCATACTCGCTTCCCACATGCGGGTAGTGCGCTCATCATGGATCAGTAGACAAGACCCTTTTCCTATTAGGGTCGACACTAGCAGGCCTCAAAACCACAAGGGCCTCCTGCCGGTGCCTTATCGTCAAGTTTATTATTAAACGATAACAGTAGCATGATTGATTGATTAACCATCGAGCCCCCAGAACGTAATAGAGTAGTAACAGAAAGTAACGGGTAACAGACTCGAGCAAAACAACCTAAGCATGCTATTGAGACACGGGCACAGGCAATGGTTATAGGTGTGGAGATGAGGCAATATCAGGGTTAAAGGATTCATGTGATAGGTTCGTAACAGAAACAACTACTACTAAGGCTAGCAGAAAAGAACAACGGAAAGTATCGGTAACATGTGATGAAAGGCAGCCATTTGGCAGCAAGTGAGTATACTTGCCTGAGATCCCGCAAGGTAGCAGAACTTGTCGTTGCTCACATCATCTCAACGTCCTATCCGCGAAGAAGCAACGAACTAAAAGAAACACCGGATGCAACGATTACTACTACGGCAAAAGATCCAGCATGATCCTATTTTATATGCATGGCATGGCAAGATGCAACAGGGGAAAACAACTTAAGCAATTTAATCGGAACCGGAGTCCGGAGAAACAGGAATTGGTTCAAGTTGTTTAGCTAACCATCATATTAAATGTTGATTAACATGCAAAACAATAAGTAGGTGAGCTAAACAATATTAAATGGAATAGGGCAATAATTGAATTAAATACCCCAACACATTCCACATTTATTTATTAGGTGAACATACATAACACTACTACAAATGCATCATGCAAGGTGCAAACATGAACATGGATGGCCTATTAATATTCCTTGCATTTTTCTGGTTGGAAAACATATTTTATTTGTTGGATTTGGAATTAAAATGAGGAAGTTATCAAATTAGCAATTTTAATTGCATTAATTAGGAAATAGTTGTTTTCAGCAATTTTATTTATTCAAAACAGAAAACAAAGTTTATATTTGCAAAGTTTAGAGAATTTTGATTGGAAAACATATTTTACTTTTCAAATTTGGAGTTAAAATAAATTAGTTATGATTTATGCAATTAAATCAATTTAAATTGAGCCGGAAGCCCAACATTTAATTTAGGAGGTTCACGTTATTTATTTACCCACAAAAAATGCAATGCAACACATGAATGAGATGACATTTTAAATATAGTTGATATGTTATAGAAAATAGGGCATAGGTATAGGGGTTTGGGTTTTGGGTTCGCACGTTGGAAAGAGGATCGCCGGGGTCAACGCCGGAAACTTCGGAACGTGGAGGAAGTAGACGAAGTAGTCGTTCTCGTTTTGTAGTCGTGGTAGTCGTTCACATCATCGGTGGTCGTTGTCGATATTTTCCTCGAGGTTCGAAGAGGAAGTAGACGACGTAGGCGTGGTAGTGGAAGTAGTCGACGTCGTTGTAGTAGGGGAAGTAGTCGTAATTGCACCACCGCATCATCGTCTTCGGGGCGTCGAGGAGATAATTGTTCTCGTGTCGTCGTCGAAGTGGTCATCGTAGTCGTGGCCGAACCGTAGCAACATCGTCTTCGGGGTCGGAGGCGAACCTGACGGTCCCGGTCTTCGGGCGCGCACGAAGGCGGCCAACGCAAAACGGACACGGTAGATCTTGTTGAGGTAGCGGAACTTGTCAACGAAGATGTTGTCGTCGAGGTACGGCTCGGGGTCGATCTTGGCACGGTCGTACTTGGCGGTGTAGGAACCGTAGCCGAAGTAGTCGTTCTTGTCGTCGGGTAGCCGTGGTCGAGGCTCGTATCGTAGAACTTGGCGGCAGAAACGCGCGGAGAAGAACCGGCGACGCACACGGTGCAAAAATCACCAACGGGTGCATGACGTTGCGGCATAAGTCGAGGGACACGAACGCCTCGGCTGTGACAACATAGCACTGCCATGAACGGGTGATCGCGAGGCACCATTCCTTTTGAGGACATTCCACCGAGCACCTGGCGAGCGTTACGGACAGAGGCCGGAGTCGCGAGCTCGTCTTGCACTCGGGAGGAGCTCGTGGCGACGGGGAACGGCCGGAGACGGCGCTGCAGAGAGGAGGTGGTCGGGGAGGGCTCGAGGAGCACGCGGTTCCATGGCTGGCGGCGCGCGTCCCCACCGGCACCGGCGTCCGTCTCGGCGCAAGGAGAAGGGGGAGAAGATGGCGGCGCAACTCGGGAGGAGGTCGAGGGCGCCAGGCAGGGGCAGCAGCGGCGCCGGCGTCCGTGGCCGTGGCGAGGAAGAGGCGCTGCCAGCGCTCCTTCTCTTCGAGCACGGAGGCCGGGCAGCAGCCGATGCTGCCGTGGTTGACGCGGGCGATGGCGGGCGGAGGAGAGGATGGGGCGCCGGAGATGGGCAGGGCGGAGCTCGGAGGCGTGTGGGGAGACGAGGGAGAGGGCGGCGGGATCAAGCTGGGCTCGCCCTCCCCTGGCGGCGCTCGACGGGAAGGCTTCGATGGAGGAGGAGACGCAGGCGTGGGGGAATTGATCGATCCTTTCCTGGGGTGGGTGGGTGCGATGCGTGCGTGGGCGTGTGTCCTGTGTGGCGTGTGTGGCCTGGGTGTGTTGCGTGCGTGTGTGGCTTCTGGTGTGCGTGCGTGGTGTGAGTCTGGGTGTGTTACGGTTGGGCTAGGGTGTGTTAGGGTTTGGGGGATAGTAGGTGGGCTGGCTGGCCCATTGCGGCTAGCTGGCCTGCCTCTCCCCAAAACATTTTTTTTTCTTTTCTTTCATTTTATTACTTTCAAAAAAAGAAAAGAAAGGGTTTAGGGATTTAGAGAACAAATTTTTAACCATTTAAAAATA
This sequence comes from Alopecurus myosuroides, assembly GCA_028641055.1. NCBI lineage: Eukaryota > Viridiplantae > Streptophyta > Magnoliopsida > Poales > Poaceae > Alopecurus > Alopecurus myosuroides. The sequence continues at coordinate 506,363,613 of CM054059.1, forward strand.
TTGTAGAAAATGTTTCTATCGATGCCACGATGCCATGCGATGCGAAAATAAAAACAACGATCAATCTATTTGGGGAAAAACCCCGGACGTTACAGGGGCCAGGACAGGCGCCAGGAGGGGGCCACACCATCCCCTGGCGCCCCCCCCCCCCCTTGGCCGTGTCGCCAGGTGGTGTGGGCCACCGCTGCACCCCCTCGGACTCCCCTTTCGACTACATATGCCTCGTAACCTAAAAACCGAGGGGGTTCGTCATATTCCACAGAAACACAACAGAGTGTCGCCGCCACCTCGAAACTCAATTCGGGGATCAGAAGTTCCTGTTCTAGCGCCCTACCGGGACGGGGATTCGAAGGATATCATCGCCATCGACACCGCCACCTCTTCTCCATCAACCATCCATGATCCCCACGTCCATGTGTGAGTAGACACCGCTGTAGGCTGAGGGGCGTGGAAGGGATTGGATGAGATTGATCATGTAATAATGCCATATTGTTAGGGCATAGTGCCTAGTATCCATTGTTAGTGTTTTCTACCGTTGTTGCAACTTGTTATGCTTAATGCTTGTCACTAGGGCCCGAGTGCCATGATCTCAGATCTGAGCATGTTATTGTTTCATGAGTATAATTATGTTTCTTGATCATATCTGCAAGTTGTTTACACATGTCATTGTCCAGAACCCGAGGCCCCAAAGTGACAGAAATTGGGACAACCGGAGGGGATGGCTATGATGTGAGGATCACATGTGTTCATGGAGTGTTAATGCTTTGCTCTGGCGCTTTGTTAAAAGGAGCACCTTAATTACCAGTAGTTTCCCTAGAGGCCCCACTGCCATGGGCTGGTAGGAGAAAAGATGTTGTGCAAGCTTCTCATTGCGAGCACGTATGACATTGGAACACATGCCTATGGTTTGCCTAAATGTTTGATGCTTTATTATTATTATCTGCGATTCCCGTGTTAGATTATTACATGACCTATGTTATCCATGCAACGCCGTCCATCCATTTCCTCTATACCTACGTTACATCCCATCCTACTATTTTCCGAGATTGGTACTGTTGTTACTATTTACTATTGATGTTATTTTATTTCTACTGCTGCTATAAAACTGTTACCACGGATAAATTGTTGTGAGCACGTCTACTTTCAGGTGTAGCTGAATTAACAACTCAGTTGTTAAGGCATATAAATATTGTTTGGCTCCCCTTGTGTCGAATCAATAAATTTGGGTTTTACTTCCCTCGGAGACTGTTGTGATCCCCTATACTTGTGGATCATCAAGACTATTTTCTGGCGCCGTTGCCTGGGAGCATAGCTTTATTTATTTGCTCATTTGATCGTGATATTGTTTGCTGAAAGTCATTCATCATGGGCAAGACTCGTGATGGAAAAGTTCCTATACTACCATCCACTACAAGAGGAGGTACGACTCTGAAGACCTCTGCTGCTCTTGATTCACCGTCTATTATGAGTAAGTTTATTACTCCTCCACATGCTAAACGTACTGTTACTTCTGCCGAGTCTGAGAATGTTTCTGATACTTTTGATGATGCTTCTACTGTGCTTTATGATACTGGTTCTCTAGATCCTTTCCTAGATGCTACTATTGCTAAATCCAAACAAATTAAAAATGCTGAAATTTCTGTTGAAAATATTGGTACACCTGTTAATTCAACTGAGCTTATTGATGATTTTGATGAAACCTATATTTAACTTAATGATTATTTTATTGAAGAAGCTCGTGCAACTACTGGTGCAAGTGATCTTAAGAGTCTTCTTGTAAGACATGCTGTGAAATATAAATCTTCTCTTGATGCTAAGTTTGCCACATCTCCCATACACATTATAGATAAGGATTATGATTTCTCTTTAGATTTATCGTATATATCTATTGTTGATAAGGAACCTTTTTGTGGAACTAAAAGTAAAAGTGCTATGGAACACATGAATGAGCCTTCATCTTGGAGTAGTTTATTTTCTGATGATACTAAGCTATGAAATTATTTTGTTACCAAGATCTTCCCTTTCTCATTGAAATATGAAGCTAAAATTTGGTTTAACAATCTGTCACCTGGGTCTACCACTGATCCTATGGATTTTGTTAATGCTTTCTTTCAAAAATATTTTCCTGCTAGTGTCCAACATGCTGTTGTGCAGGATATCTTTAACTTTGAGCAAATTGAAGGAGAAAAATTGCTTAAATATTGGACAAGGTTTTGTTCTTTGATAAGAGCTAGCCCCGGATATCCATTACCTAAAAATGTGCTCCTAGATATATTTTATAATGGAGTAACTTTTGAATCTAGGACATACCTGGATAGTTGTGCTGGTTGTGTTTTCAGGAAAAGAACTCCTGAAGAAGCTGAGGAATTAATGGCTAAACTAGCCAAAAATAATGATGATTGGAATATACCTGATCCTACACCTACACCAGAATCAACACCAATACCAACACCCAAGAAGAGACGGATGATTGAATTAAATGATGAAGTGATGAAGGAATCCCGGAAATCTCTTAAAGAGAGGGGTATTAAATCTGAAGATGTGAAGAATTTACCTCCTATAGAAGAATTATGTAAGCCTATTCCTCATCCATCAACTGTTGAGGTACACTCTCTCCAATACTTTGATAAATGAGATTTTCCCTATTCTAAACCACCTAATCAATGCTTAGATGAATTTGATAGTTATGTTGTTAAGCAAGACAACTTTAATAGGAGATTGTAAAATCACCTTATGGAAAACTCTAGAGCTATTGATAATTGGCATGGTATTATTGAGAGAACCTATAATGATGTTAAAATGCTTGTTAGATATTTTCAAATGGTTCAAACTCAAATTGATCAACTTACTAAATTGCAAAAGGACATGCTAGCTAATGCTTCTAGAGATAAACATGTTTGTGAAATAGTTACTATAAGTGGTGTTTCTACTCAGGACCCCTTGTATCCTGAAGGACATCCTAAAAGAATTGAACAAGATTCTCAGCAACCTAAAAACAATAGTTCTCCTTCTAATAAAAAGAAGAAGAGACATAAAAATGTTGTAGAATCTCCTAAACCTGCGAAAGATACAAATAGTATATCTATTTCTAATGCTGAAACTGAAAGTGGTAATAATAAAAGTGATGCTTCTGATAAAGAAGAAACTGTAGCTGAACCTGAAAACCAAACTAAAACTGTAAAGTATACTAAGGAAGATTTCATTGCTAACAAACATGGTAATGAAAGAGAGCCTTGGGTACAAAAAGCAATGCCTTTTCCTAATAAGAAACACAAATCAAAGGAAGAAGAACATCATAACATGTTTTGTGAGTGGATGAAACCTCTGATTTTGCAAATCCCTTTGACTGATGCTATTAAACTGCCTCCTTATTCTAAATATATGAAAGATATTGTCTCCAACAAAAGGAAGATTCCTAATGAGGAAATTTCCACTATACTTGCTAATTATTCTTTCAATGGCAAGATTCCAAAGAACCTTGGAGACCCTGGTATTTCTACTATCCCTTGTTGTATTAAAAATAATTATGCCAGAACTGTTTTATGTGACTTGGGAGCTGGAGTTAGTGTTATGCCTTTCTCTCTTTATCAGAGACTCGCTCTTGAAAAATTGATATGGACTGATATATCTTTGCAAATGGCTGATAAATCTACTGCTATTCTTGTTGGTATATGTGAGAATGTTCATGTTGAAGTTGCTACTAATTGTTTGATATTAACTGACTTTGTTGTGTTGGAAATGCCTGAAGATGATAATATGTTTATTATTCTTGGGAGACCTTTTCTTAACACTAGAGAGGCTGTTATTGATTGCAATCAAGGAAAATTAAATTTTAATGTTAATGATAAAGAGCATACTGTTTATTTTCCAAGAAGATTGATAGAAGATATGTTTTAAATTCAATTGAAAATATTGAGACCATCAAGATTGGAGAATTTTATTGTCCCATTCCAGTACCACCAAAAGAATATGAAATTATTATGATTGGGACTATGTCTATCAAGTTTGAGGTAACATAATTATTTAGTGATTAGCAAAGTTTTGCTTCATATGAAAATTGTTCTAGTAACAAGACTTGATCACCCTTGTTAACAAAATGATTTTTAATGAAGAGGGCAATGTTTTCACTATGTTTTCACCTTCCCCACTATGTTTTCGTCATGTTTACTTCTGTTTTCACATCCTTACTTTAGTACAATCATGTTTTCCATCAACCATATTCATGTTTTCACCATGATTACCGTGGTTATGCATGTTTTCACCACCCATACTTTTGTTTTCACCACTTACACCTTTGTTTTCTTTGGATATTTTTCCATTGGAGTGTCATAGAACCTCTATAGTTCAGGTTTTGGTTTTGTTTTCCACCTTTTCACTTTTTTTTTCTAGTTTTTACTAATTATTAAAATTCTGGAAATACCTCAAAACTAAAGTTTCTCGAAAAATTCCAGAAAAATTATAATAAATTTTTACGTCAAAAATGAGGCAGAGAGCCACCTGGGAGGCCCTAGGGGGACCCACTAGTCAGGCACACCATGGGGTAGCGCGGCCTACCCCCGGTGGCGCCAACACATGGTGTGGGGCCCCCTGGCCCCCCACTAACTCTCTCCCCTGCCAAAGTTCCCTCTCTCACCTCCCAAACTCAACACATTTCCTGTAACCCGAGTTCTTGCTGCTCTTCCTCGAGATTTTTCGATCTCTTTACTCAGCCCATCATTTGTGCTGAAATTTGATGCATTTGCTCTCCGGTATGTAACTCCTCCGATTATCCAAGTAGAATTTTGTTTAGTGGATTATTTCTTGAGTATTTTGGTACTGTAGGTGACACCTTATGTGAGTTTGCATGCTTGATTTGAGTAGAAATAATGTAGTTTTGATGCATGTTTAGCTCTCCTATAAGTCCCTATGGTAGTTTCCACCTTATAGTTGCTTGAAATTAATTTTTGTTATGATTGTTGAAAAAATTTAGAGATGGATAGTCATAATTTTGGAGAGATATTTAGGAGTGTTACTCCTAGGAGGACAAGGCCCTCGCGCTCATCCACTTTAGTGAGGCCATTATATAATGAAGACCTTATTGCACCTAATAACGACGATGCCGGAGGTGATGGTATCGCTAATCCCTCTAGCTTTCCTTGTGGTACATTTTTTAGATTTTTTTATTGCAGGTATGTTAGATGAATTTTTTATGCTTATTTAAAGAGTTGGTTTAACCAGCTACATGGAGGATGAAAGCCTTCAGTATGCCGCTCTCACAAAAACTTTTGTTGAGAGTTTTAAATTTCAAAATACGCAATTCAGTCCCTCTGTTGCCTTCAAGTTATATAGTAGTTCTTTTTCTTTGCCCTTGGAGACTTTTTGTACCATTGTAGGTATCGACGCTTCCGGGAGAGCGTGTAGGACTCAGGATAAACCCGCAGATCTTGTGGCGCTCTACCGAGAAATCACCAATGATGATGGTCGCTCACCGCAGCACAGGAAGATAAGGAACATCCAACTCCCATGTTGTTAGATATTTTACTTACTATCTTGCTACTAGTATCCTTGGTAGGGAGAACACTAGAAACATTTCTAGTTACCACCTTGCTTTCATTGATGATGCGCTTAACCGTAGCAAGAAGTATAACCTTGGTGCACTTGTTGCACGCCGCCTTGCTGCTAAGGGGCCCATTTTTTGGGGCATTATTGCTACACGTATAGCAACTTCTCTAGATTTTTCTATTGCTCCGGATGATGAATTGATTTCTCCCTGAAGACTCAACCTTGTTGCCATGAAGGCTCATCATTTTGTCACTGCTAACTCTACTGCTGATCGCTTAGTATATAGAGTTTTATATATGGATGTAGATGAACGAAAAGTTATTTTTCCGCACCCTGTTTTGTTCAAAGTTGACAGGTCACCATGGTCGCGCTCCAAGGAGGAGATAGACGAGCATCTGAGCACTACGGAGTTTTACAGGAAGCAGGAGATGCGAGACGCGCCTCCCAAGGACTGATACGTCTCCAACATATCTATAATTTTTGAGGTTCCATGATGATATTTTTCCAATTGCTACATGTTTTCTCCCTTCTTTATGTCATTTTTATCGATTTTCCGGACTAACCTATTGACAAGATGCCACAGAGCCAGATCCCTGTTTTCTGCTGATTTTAGTTCTAGAAAAGTTGTTCTGGAAATATTCTCGGAACTGGAAAATTCGAAGCCCGGGGGGTGGTGTGGGGCCCCAGGGCTCCACCGCCTTTGCCCTTTTGCCTATTTATTCCCCTCCGAAGGAAAACCCTAAGTACCTGATCAAAAATCCCCGAAAAGTTCCACAGCCACCGTCGTCGTCAACCCTAGATCAGGGGGGTTCTGAAGCTGTCTCCTGGCACCATGCCGGAGAGGAGATCATCACCGGAGGCCTCTTCATCACCATGCCTACCTCCGGAGTGATGCGTGAGTAGTTCATCCTTGGAGTACGGGTCCATAGCAGTAGCTAGATGGTTGTCTTCTCCTCCTATGCCTCAATGTTTAGATCTCGTGAGCTGCCTAACATGATCGAGATTGTTCTTATGTAATTCTATGTGCTGTGTTTGCTGGGATCCGATGAATATTGAACTTATGCCAAGTTGATTATAGTCTTTATTGCATATGTTATTTGTGATCTTGCCTGCTTTCCATTGCTAGTGGTTGCTCTGGCCAAGTAGTTGCTAGTGACTCCAAGAGGGAGTATTTATGTTCGATAGTCGGGTTCATGCCTCCTTTTCGCCTGTGCTCGAGTGACAGAAACGTGACGGGGGAGGATGTGATGTTGCCACTAGGGAGAAAACAACGGTGTGAGTGCCCGCGTGCACAATCATTGCTTATATTACACACATTGCTTAATGCGATTATCTGTTGTTTGCAACTTAATACCTAAGGGGGTCGGATGATAACCTAAGGGTGGATTATTAGTCATAGATGAAGTTGGATTATGGTCTATGTATATTGTTGTAATGCCAGCACTAAATATCATAGTAGTCATCATGTAATGAATGTGCACTACGGTGCAACCTCTATTTGTCAATTGCCCAGCTGTAATTTGTTCACCCAGCATGCTATCTTTTATGGAGAGACACCACTAGTGAACCTATGAACCCCGGTCCATTTTCCTACACTGTTAAACAAACCACAATTCCCTGCTTTCTTTACTTACTTCAAAGCATATACCATTTTCCACACTGTACGTCTAATCTTTGTTTTCAGCAAGACCGGTGAGATTTCACAACCTCACTGTACCATTGGGAAAAAGTAATTTCGTTGTGTTGTGTGGTGGTTCCGCGTTGTTGCTGACACCAGTGAGGTGCCATCACCACCGTCAGTGTCATCAACCTTCCGAAGATCCTCTTTCTCCTACTGGATTCATAACCTTGGTTCTTAACTGAGGGAAATTCTTACCGCTGCACTCATCACACCCTCTTCTTGGGGTTCCCAACACACCATCCATAACAACAAGAATTTCTGGTGTAGCAAAGAATTTCTGGCGCCGTTGCCGGGGAGGAAGAAGTCTTCTGGCAAGAGGAGTCTCTCACTCTCAACTTCTTTATTTTGTTTATTGTCTTGTTTTTATTTTTTGTCTTGTTTTGCTTTTCTATATCAAAAAACACAAAAAAAAAATAGTTTACTTTATAGCTATTATTTATTTGCTTGCTTTTATTTTGCTAAAATGAGTTCCTCTGAGAATACTAAGTTTTCTGACTTCACTAGCACAAACAACAATGATTTTATTTGCACACCTATTGCTCCACCTGCTCCTACTGCTGCCTTCTATGAAATTAAACATGCTTTATTAAATCTTGTTATGAAAGAGCAATTTTCTGGTGTTAGTACTGATGATGCGGCTGCTCACCTTAATAATTTTGTTGAACTATGTGAGATGCAAAAATATAAAGATGTGGATGGACATATTATTAAACTGAAATTATTTCCTTTCTCTTTGAGAGGAAGAGCTAAAGAATGGTTGCTATCTTTGCCTAGAAATAGTATTGATTCATGCACTAAGTGTAAAGATACTTTCATTGGAAAATATTATCCTCCTGCTAAGATTATATCCCTGAGAAGTGAAATAATCAATTTTAAACAATTTGATAATGAAAATGTTGCTAAAGCTTGGGAAAGAATGAAAACTATGGTGAAGAATTGTCCCACTCATGGACTGACTACTTGGATGATTATACAAACCTTCTATGCAGGACTGAATTTCTCCTCAAGGAACCTATTGGATTCAGCTGCTGGAGGTACCTTTATGTCCATCACTTTGGGCAATGCAACAAAGCTTCTTGATGATATGATGATAAATTATTCAGAGTGGCACACTAAGAGAGCTCCACAAGGTAAGAAGGTAAATTTTGTTGAGGAAACCTCCTCTTTGAGTGAAAGACTTGATGCTATTATGTCTATGCTTGTTAATGGTAAAGCTCAAGTTGATCCAAATAATGTTCCTTTAGCCTCTTTGTTTGCTCAAGAAGAGCATTTTGATGTGAACTTTATTAGAAATAATAATTTTAACAACAGTGCTTATAGAAATAATTTTGGTGGAAACAATTATAAGCCCTATCCTCCTAATAATGGTTATGGCAATTCCTACAGTAATAATAAATCTCTACCTCTGATCTTGAAAACATGCTTAGAGAATTTATTAGCACACAAACTGCTTTCAATAAATCTGTTGAGGAAAAGCTTGGTAAAATAGATGTTCTTGCCTCTAAATAGATAGCCTAGCTATTGGTGTTGATTTTTTAAAACTGAAGGTTTTGCCACATGATGTTAAAGAAAGTAAAACTTTGAATTCCATCCCAGTCGAATTGATAATAATGTTAGGTTGATGGCTGAATTACGTGCTAGGTGGGAAAGAGGAGATGAATTGGCTAAAAAGAATAATATTGCTAGAGTTTGCACTATCACCACCACTAGTAAAACTGAAGCTCCAAGTGCTAGCAAACCTCCTACTATCAATGGTAAAGTAATTGGTGTTAACAAAGTCTCCACACATTCGGTGAAACGTGCTAAATTGCCTCAAATTGCTGAAATTGCTTCTGCTAAAAGTGCTGAAATTTTTAGAGATGTGGGAGATAATGGTCCCATTACTTTTGATGATAATAATATTGATTTTGATGATTGAAATATCTCTGAGGTTATTATGTTCCTACAAAATCTTGCTAGAAGTCCCAATGCTAGTGCCATGAATATGGCCTTTACTAAATATATTACCAATGCTCTCATGAAAGTTAGAGAAGAAAAGCTGAAACTTGAAACATCTATCCCTAGGAAATTAGATGATGGTTGGGAGACCATCATTAAGATAAAAGTAAATGATTTTGATTGCAATGCTTTGTGTGATCTTGGTGCTAGTATCTCTGTTATGCCGCAAAAGCTTTATGATATGCTTGATCTACCACCGTCGGAACACTGTTATTTGGATGTTCATCTTGCTGATAATGCTAAGAAGAAACCTTTTGGTAGAATTGATGATGTTATTATTATGGTTAACAATAACCTTGTCCCTGTTGATTTTATTGTTATGAACATTGAATGCAATTCATCTTGTCCTATTGTTTTGGGAAGACCTTTTCTCAGAGCTATTGGTGTTGTTATTGATATGAAAGAGGGGAGTATTAAATATCAATTCCCACTCAAGAAAGGTATGGAATACTTTCCTAGAAAGATAATGAAGCTACCTTTTCACTCTATTATTAGATAAAGTTATGATGTTGATGCTTCCTCACTTTAAAATACTTGAGTTGCTTTCTATGCCTAGCTGAAAGGCGTTAAAGAAAAGCGCTACCGGGACACAACCTGTTTTATTTCTCCGTTTTCAACCCGTTTTCCGTCGTTTCTTTTTGTTTTCCTTGCACCTTGGTGTTGTATATTTCCTTAGAAACCCTGTTGTATCTTTTATTTTGTGTCTTTGTTGAGCCAAGTAAAGCCTCTAGTGGAAAGTTGAGACTATATTTCGGATTTCTGCGCAGGAAACAGATTTCTGCTGTCCACTGTTAAATTCGTATAACATCACAGAAAATTCCTAATGACCTGAGTTTTTTTGTGACCAATACTAGGCTATATATGCAACTTTTATGGCCTGGCAGAAGAGCCGGCAGCACGGTGCCCAACCCCAAATTAATACAATAAATTCTCTTCACTATTTTTGCCCCTGATTTATCAGTCAAAGCATAATTGTGTAAACAAAAGAGAAAGATGGATGACCTTCTACCCAGATGTGTCCTTCTATGGGAGCTGCTCTTGTGAAGTCTAGTTGGCTTGTGACGTACTGTATTGTTTGTTTACCATTCGTTGACATAAGAATACACCTCTCTTAAAAATGTTTTCAATACCTCGGTTTATAATAAAATAAAAAAAGCTATAGCACATGAGTTAAACCCTGCTTCCCTCTGTGAAGGGTATTTCTTTTATTTTTATGTTGAGTCTTCACCTCCTCGCTTTATGCACCTTCTTGAGAGCATGGTTTTTATTCTTAGTGTAATGTTCTTGTCCCAAAACACGGCTGATAGCGGTATAACTTTGATGCTTGTATCTTTGATATCTTTATTTCTAGTCTTCATTTGAACTTAAGAGGTGCCCTGGCATTTATGTTTTGCTCCACTATCAAGGGAAAGCGAGTACACTTTATCATACCCTATTATGAGCATTGCAATCTTGCAGATTGATATACTTCATGTTTTCTACTATTAGTTTGTTGGCATCTCTTCATGGTTTGGATAACTGCTAGGTGACTTTTATTTTCCATACATCTTATTATGAATTTCCTCATCACTTGATCATATAGTGAGTATATTTACATCATATGAAACAAATGTGTTCGTAAAAGTATTTTATCGCACTTAGTTGTCACTGAATTGCTTGAGGACAAGAAATAAGCTAAGCTTGGGAGAGTTGATACGTCCAAAACGTATCTCCTTTTCCGAACACTTTTCTTATTTCTTTCTTCTAAACTAGTGAGTTTTCGATACCACTAACACCGACTAACGTTGTTTTCAGCAGAATTACCTTGGTGTCTCGTTTTTGTGCAGATAAATCAACTTTCGGGAAATTGCCCAGAAAAGATCCCATTGGTCCTAAAACACCAGAAGACCCCGGGAGCCAGAAGGGGGCCAGGAGAGGGGCCAGGAGGGGGCCACACCACCCCCTGGCGCCCCCCTGGACGCACCGCCAGGTGGTGTGGGCCACCCCTACACCCCCGCAGACTCCCCTTTCGACTACATATGCCCCGTAACCTAAAAACCGGGTGGGTTTCTTTTCATATTCCACAGAAACACAACAGAGCGCCGCCGCCACCTCAAAACTCGATTCGGGGATCAAAAGTTCCTATTCTGGCGCCCTGCCGGGATGAGGATTCGAAGGAGATCATCGCCATCGACACCGCCACCTCTTCTCCATCAACCATCCATGGTTCCCCCTCCGTTGTAGGCTGAGAGGGGTGGAAGGGATTGGATGAGATCGATCATGTAATAATGCCAGATTGTTAGGGCATAGTGCCTAGTATCCATTGTTAGTGTTTTCTACTGTTGTTGCAAATTGTTATGCTTAATGCTTGTCACTAGGGCCGGAGTGTCATGATCTCATATCTGAACATGTTATTGTTTCATGAGTATAATTGTGTTTCTTGATCATATCTGCAAGTTGTTTACACCTGTCATTGTCCAGAAGTCGAGGCTTCTAAGTGGCAGAAATCGGGACAACCGGAGGGGATGGCTGTGATGTGAGGATCACGTGTGTTCACGGAGTGTTAATGCTTTGCTCTTGTTCTTTATTAAAAGGAGCACCTTAATTACCAGTAGTTTCCCTAGAGGCCCCACTACCATGGGCTGGTAGGACAAAAGATGTTGTGCAAGTTTCTCATTGCGGGAACGTATGACTATATTGGAACACATGCCTATGGTTTGCCTAAATGTTTGATGCTTTATTATTATTATCTGCAATGCCTGTGTTAGATTATTAGATGAGCTATGTTATCCATGCAACGCCCGTCCATCTATTCCCTATATGCCTACGGTACTTGTCATCCTGTTGTTTTCCGAGATTGCTACTGTTGTTACTATTTTACTACTGTTGTCATGTTATTTCTACCGCTTCTATAAAACCGTTACCACTGGTCAATTGTTGCCAGCAAGTACACTTTCAGGTGCAGCTGAATTGACAAGTTAGTTATTAAGGCATATAAATATTCTTTGGCTCTCCTTGTGTCAAATCAATAAATTTGGGTTTTAGTTCCCTCGAAGACTGTTGTGATCCCCTATACTTGTGGGTCATCACCTACCTATATATGTGGTACTTAACCGCCACTCCAAGTAAATTTCTCGTGTTCTACCTTTAAAACCTTCGAAAAATTATTCCTGGTTTGTGCCCCTGTTTTAGCTCATGAGGACATAAATAGAGAATCTTTATCTCACTTGTTGATTAAATTTCACACCCTGGACTAGTGGCTTCATCCGCTTATCCAAATGATAGAAGAGCCGGCAGGGGGTGTCCAGCCCCAAATTAATACAACAAATTCTCTTCACTATTTTTGCCTCTGTTTTATCAGTTAAAGCATAATTGTGTAAACAAAAGAGAAAGAGGGATGACCTTCTACCCAGATGCGTCCTTCTATGGGAGCCGCTCTTGTGAAGTATAGTTGTCTTGTGACGTACTGTATTGTCTGTTTACCATTCGTTGACATAAGCACACACCTCTCTAAAAAATGTTTTCAATACCTCTGTTTAATAAAATAAAAAGCTCTAGCACATGAGTTAATCCCTGCTTCCCTCTGCGAAGGGCCTTTCTTTTATTTTTTATGTTGAGTCTTCACCTTCTCACTTTATGCACCTTCTTGAGAGTATAGCTGTCATTCTTAGTGTAATGTGCTTGTCCCAAAACACGGTTGATAGTGGTATAACTTTGATGCTTGTATCTTTGATATCTTTATTTCTAGTCTTCATTTGAACTTAAGAGGTGCCCTGGCATTTATGTTTTTCTCCACTATTAAGGGCAAGTGAGTACACTTTATCATACCCTATTATGAGCATTGCAATCTTGCACATTGATATACTTCATGTTGTCTATTATTAGTTTGTTGGCATCTCTTCATGGTTTGGATAATTGCTACATGACTTTTATTTTCCATACATCTTATTATGAATTGCCTCAGCAGTTGATCATATAGTGAGTATATTTACATCATATGAAACAAATATGTTCGTAAAAGTCTTTTATCGCACTCAGTTCTCACTAAATTGCTTGAGGACAAGCAATAATCTAAGCTTGGGGGAGTTGATACGTCCAAAACGTATCTCCTTTTCCGAACACTTTTCTTATTTTTTTCCTCTAAACTTGTGAGTTATGGATACCACTAACACGGACTAACGTTGTTTTCGGCAGAATTACCTTGGTGTCTCGTTTTTGTGCAGAAAAATCAACTTTCGGGAAATAGCCTAGAAAAGACCCCATTAAGCTTATATCACCAGAGGACCCCGGGAGCCAGAAGGACACCGGGAGGGGGGCCAGGAGGGCCCAGACCACCCCCGGGCGTCCCACCCCCTAGGTCGCGCCGCCTTGTGGTGTGGGGGCCACCTCCACCCCCTCGGGATCCCCTTTCGACTACATATGCCCGAAAAAACTAAAAAGCGAGGGGGTTCGTCATATTCTACAGAAACACAACAGAGCGCCGCCGCCGCCTCGAAACCCAATTCGGGGATCAGAAGTTCCTGTTCTGGCGCCCTGCCGGGACGGGGATTCGAAGGAGATCATCGCCATCGACACCGCCACCTCTTCTCCATCAACCATCCATGATTCCCTTGTCCATGTGTGAGTAAACACCGTTGTAGGATGAGAGGGATGGAAGGGATTGGATGAGATCGATCATGTAATGATGCCAGATTGTTAGGGCATAGTTCCTAGTATCCATTGTTAGTGTTTTCTACCGTTGTTGCAACTTGTTATACTTAATGCTTGTCACTAGGGCCTGAGTGCCATGATCTCAGATCTGAACATGTTATTGTTTCATGAGTATAATTATGTTACTTGATCATATCTATAAGTTGTTTACACATGTCATTGTCCAGAACCCGAGGCCCCAAAGTGACAGAAATTGGGACAACCGGAGGGGGTGGTTGTGATGTGAGGATCACGTGTGTTCACGGAGTGTTAATGTTTTTGCTCTGGTGCTTTATTAAAAGTAGCACCTTAATTACCAGTAGTTTCCCTAGAGGCCCCGCTGCCACGGGCTGGTAGGACAAAAGATGTTGTGCAAGTTTCTCATTGCGAGCACGTATGACTATATTGGAACACATGCCTATGGTTTGCCTAGAACTTGGATCCTTTAATATTATTATCTGCAATGCTCATACTTAGATTATTACATGACCCATGTTATCCATGCAACGCCTGTTCATCCATTCCCTCACATCCTGCTGTTTTCCGCGATTGCTACTTCTGTTACTATTTTATTCCTGTTGTTATTTTACTACTACTGTTGCTACTATAAAATTGTTACCACTGATAAATTCTTGCGAGCAAGTCTACTTTCATATGTAGCTGAATTGACAACTCACTTGTTAAGCCATATAAATATTCTTTGGCTCCCCTTGTGTCGAATCAATAAATTTGGGTTTTACTTCACTCGAAGACTGTTGCGATCCCCTATACTTGTGGTTCATCAAACATCAACCTACCTCTTGAACAGTCTCTTTTTAATACAAACATAGCACCCACATTGTCACCTTGGCACCATGAAGATTATAATCAACAAGCATCAAGAAACCTCATAAATCCATAATTCAATCCAACAAAATAAGAACAAGTTCATGATATGTATCCATCTAATCCATGATCCATACAGTCACACATGGCACCCACATTGTCACTGTGGGGCTACCTAGTAAAAGATCGCAAAGCGGAGGCGGGAAGCTAAAGCCCATTACCTTTCTTCCTAATCGTCGATGTTCTGCGATTCTATCTTTGTAAGCATGTGATCGTTCAATTTAGATGACTATTTTTTGTTCGAAAACTTGCGACCTAAACATGTGATCGAGATGTGTATTCATGCATGCATATATATGTATGAAAATTATTATGGTGATCACTCTCATGTATATGATCTCAGTTTGTAATGCCTATATATGCATGCATACGTGAACAAAAAATTTGGAGTGCTTTTCTATGTGTGACTTCTGAAAACCGTGTATTGAACAATATATCTGATATATATGCACTTGTATATATACGGCTGATATTCAAAAATACACCGCTGTATATACAAAAATACCATAAAAAATGTGAGAACATAGCGTTGGCGAAGCCACTTTTCGCTAGCGAACGTACTGCTGGCGAACGGGGTCTAGTTCGCTAACGGTATCTATAGCTACCGCTGGCAAAGCGTTGTTCGCCAGGGGTAACCGGGTTACCACTGGCGAACAACGCTTCGCCAGCGGTAGCTATATTCTGCCGCCCACTGGTAAGCATTCTCCTACTAGTGCAATGGAAGGCACGGGAGCCGGATCCTATCTGTTACATGGAAAACGCTGAGGTGGATAAGTTGTGGGTCCCTCCCCGAGGATATTTTGTGGGTCCCATGCTAGGATGGATGAGTGGTGGGCCCAGCGCTTGGATGGATGAGTGGTGGGTTCAGCACTTGGGTGGATAAGTGGTCGATGCCGCTCAGAAAACGGTCTATCTCGGCTAACATAATCCAAAACTAAAACACCCAGTGTTGACTTGTGTCTTGGGTTTAAACCCTAAAGAGGGGCAGGTCGTGTGTTATATATTTGTTCTCGTAGAAACGTCACATGAGAGCTATTCGGGCCAACTACGGCGCTTTCTTTCCAATTCACATGAAAGACGTCGCATAGAAGCTATTGTCCCGTATACTTCATAGTGACTTTAGACAACAGTAACAACAAGAATTACAATGTACAAAGTACATGTAGTACACTTCACAAAGTACATTGCACGAATTACAAAGAAATACAATTCACAAATTACATTACAAGAAAGACAAACATACTAAAAACTAAAGTACTTCCAAGTACAAGATACCAAAATAGGAAATATAATTATAAATATACTAAATACCGAAGTACGATTATGTGTATACTAAAAACAAAAGTACAAGTACATTGGAAACCAAATTTCTATGACGTACAATATACTAAAAATCATATAACAATTATATTAAAAAGCGGTAGTTTTTTAATTGAAAAGGTTCATCGAAACCTATCAATGAGATCTTGTTTTAAAAATCTTGGTGCGAGTAACTCAATGGTCATAACAGTTGGTAATTCGGATAAATAGTTCTAAATATATTCTTTCCTAAATTTGGAATCTTGAAATAAATATACTTACAACGTCTCTCGCGCTTGCCATGTCAGATGAGAGAATGCCGCCAAAACTTCTATATTTTGAACTTGGCGAGCATGCATTGTGTCACATGTCATCACTCAAAAGAAACTAATCAAATATTTTTCAAAGTACATATTTTTCTAGTGATTTCAGAAAATTATATCAGCGCGTGCTGTCTAGGGGCATATAATAAGAGTGTGACACCAGAAGGGTTCGGTACACGGGCCGTATATAGGACAATCATGTATCATAGATACAAATTTTTTTCTCCTCAAATAAATACAAAAATAAATTATTTATTTATTAAAGTATTAAAATAAGGAAATTGTTTCACATATAGGGCAGCCAAGTATCACATGTACAACTTTAATAATTTATATTTATTAAAGTTTTCTGGCTCAAATTCCAACGCTTCGGTAGGGGCGACAACTACAGGTTTCATAACCTTATTTTGGTAAACTCTTGACCTTCTTGGTCTTAAAGACAGCAACTTGATGCGTCGTCGTACTCTTGGATGTGGGGTGTCGTGGAGCTCCGTTACCTCTTGTGTATTTTCATTGATCTGCATGTTTGAATCATGTATTGAGATATTTCCAGCGCTCATGTGGGATGTTCACGGTGATCTCCTATCTTATACATGTGTATCTTCACCACTCTCCGCCCTCGTTGTCCGATGATTAGATCGGAACTCAACGGCCCGGGGTAAGGGGGCAAGCGTCCTTCTGCGGTGACAACTTGATAGGGGTGGTACAAGTATGTCCGGTGGTTTCATAGGGAAGCGTGATGGCACCTCTAGTTAGTAATCTCGGGTGTTTCGGGGGGTGGGTACTCCTATTTTTCAGTTATCTTTTATGTGATTTGTAAGTGTGTTCCCTCAACATCATATATCGGTTTGGCCGTGTGGCTTTATTTATAGGAATGAAATCCACTTTTGACCCACTATTGATGCATTTGTGACACTAATTACCCCATGTAATGAAAATCATCTAGACTATGTCTTTTAAAACTTTGGATCCTCTATTTTTATGCATTTATATTAGGAAGGTGTGAGGTGATGACTGGGGTTGAAAAATATCATGACACTCAAGAGGAATTGAATAACTTGTGAAGATACAGTAGTACATTATCACCGATACCACGCTCTGATCTTTACATATTTGGATGAACCACATGGTCCTAAAACTATTCTAAGGAATCATGCATAATTCCAAAACATGTTAAAACCGTGTTATTTTTTTAATATATGGTGAAATTCTGGTTTCCTTCAGTAAAAGGGATAATACCTGTTACAAATGCGCAAGTGTAGGGTAACATGGCGATAGCCTGTTTTGAAACAAAATAGGAAAATCGTGTCAGTGAAAATCATATAAAATAGGTTTCAAATACTTTTATCTTAGCAAAAGTGTTATTTTTCTAGTTTTTCATTTTGGTTACATGAATTGCTCACATGTATTTAATTAAATTTTTATGAGTTATCAACTAATGTTCAAAATGATATTCTTACTCCATCCATTTTTTTTAAAGAAGGCATTTAGTATTGTTTTTCTCATTTTTCAGTTGGATTACAATTCTGCAATTAGAAAAGGCATATATACTTATTTGTCCTTTGTTTAAAAAAAATATTCATGTCTCTTACTCCTCTGTTTTTTAAAAGAAGGCATGTAATATTTCTCTGAAGTCAAACATTGAAAAGTTTGACCGAGTTAATAAAAAAATTCAACAACCATAGTACTATATAGTATCATATAAAATAATTTTCACGATGTATCTAACGATATTTATTTGATATTGTGTCTTTCCACAAGATTTTACGTTGTTTGAGGTTCTCAAAATGTTATATGCCTTATTTTTAACAACTATAGTACTATATAGTCACTAGTATCGAAATGGCCTCTGGTCCTGCACTTTAGTCCCCGTTAGATATTGGACCGAAACTAGAGGGGGCGGTGGCAACCGTTCGCTTGGCGCGAGCCCTTTTAGTCCCAGACGTACCTAGAGGGGTGGTGCCAACCGTTTGCATGGCACGAGCCCTTTTATCCTCTGGTTGTAATACGGACCGGGCCTAGAGGGCCAAACCGTTTGCCTCATGCACGCTTTGGAAGTTGTTCCAACGATCGAAAAATAGAGAAACTCTACAGTAAGTATGGGAAGGTGCTCTCTCCTATCTTCTTCCTCTTGCTCTCTCCTATCTTCTTTCCCATCCTCCAACTCGGTTTGGGGATGTGCCCACACATGGAAAGACCGTTCTCGGTGTCGTCCACACGAACGACAGCGCCAAGGTCCCGGGTGTTCTTTCCGATTTTGAGCGATGACTTGAAGAGGATGAAGACAAGTTCATGGGCCTTGATCTCTAGTACACTAACGATCAACGAGATGTTGTCGTCATCCAACTTTGTCACGAGAAACATGTCATGGTCTTCCAATGGGCAAGGTAATACGAAACTTGTAGGATAGAAAAATTGCATAGGAAGCAACATGTGACCAATTTTGAATCCTATGGGAAAGCTTATTTTGATTCATATAGGATAGGAAAATTTCATAGGATAGCAACATGTCCATTTGAATCCTATATGGTAAAGAGGTTCTTTTGATTTATATATATGTATAGGATAGGAAAATTGCAGCATGTCCATTTGAATCCTATGGGAAAGAGTTTCTTTTGATTCATATATATAGGATAAGAAAATTTCATCATGTCCATTTGAATCCTATGGGAAAGATCTTATTTTGATTCATATATGATAGGAAAATTGCTTAGGATAGTAATATGTCCATTTTAATCCTATATGGGAAAGAGCTTCTTTAGATTCATATATATATATATATATATATATATAGGAAAATTAGTCTGTACCCCTAAGAGTAGGTACTCCCATCGCAATCAATGTGGAAACCATCCCCGAACGGGTTGACCACCAAAGCCCGTTTAAATATCCGAATTACTTTTAAATAATTAATTAATACTCCTACTACTGATCCTATCCCGTACCATTGAAATATGGTTGACCCACAAAATCATTTTTTCAACGAGCAGCGAGTCGTGACTCCCAAAAGTGATCGCATCTAGATCCCATCTAGCTAGACGATCGCATCTAGATCCCATATAGCTAGAGGCCGCCGCCACCGGCGACTACGGCCGTCGGCAATCACACCATCGTCCTTTCAATCCGATCTAGCGCCGCCGCCGCCATCGACTATGTCTGACAAGGTCGGCCACGTTCCCGTCACTGAGGTATGCACCCAGGCACGTATGAAGCTACCTTGTCTTTTTGGCCAAGGATGGGTATGAACTGAACCTGATCGTCCACGTTTGTATGCAGCAGGGCGCTGTCAGTGATCCATGCAGCCACCAATCACCACCGGCTAAATATCGTTTGCAAGCTGCAGGGCCAGCTGCCGGATCGGATAACATAACTTGCATACTAAATATCGTTTGCAAGCTGCAGGGCCGGCAGCCGGATCGGATATATCAAGTTTTCTTCTTAATTTTCAAGAATTCATCGTGATGTCCAGCTGCTCTCTCTTGCCAGGTCGCAGTACTGAAGTTGGGCAACCAGTGGATTGACGACGGACGCGACATGCATGTGGCCGGCGTCGACTCAACGTGACGACGATAGAGACTTAATGCATGTGGCCAACGAAGACTCGACGAAGGAGATGAGATGCATCTAGCCGACAGGCGATTCAACGACGACGATACTTGCAGCTGATGGCATCTCAACACGGTGACGACGGCAAAAACGAGATGTGGCAGGTGGACGACGGCAACGGAGGAGGCGAAGACGTACGAGACATGGCAAGAGGTACGCACATCCACCCCAATGGCACGGTGAACAACACGTAGATCAATATACCCATCCAATACACCCATCCAATACGTGCATACCTCTTCTTGGAGATTATATACTTCATTTTTTTCTACGTTCATACTTTCGTTCTCATGTTGGGTCTATCTAGTATATTCTTCATCCAAAAAAGAGGTATATAGTTCACGGATAATAAGTATATAATTAATTATTTGAGTATTAAACATACTTCTCTTGAAGAGAAAAAAATGTGAGTATATAATTCTGGACATGATAATCAGTATATATATACTTCTTTGAGTGGTCAGGATACTTCTTGTAAGAGAGAGAAAAAGAGTTTAATCATGTATTGAAAAAAGTGTATATATACTTCTTCACATGTAAACCAGTTCATATTTCTTGAGTGCAAATCATAATCTCAGTCAGGAATAAAAAGTATTTACTTCTTTGGATGGTAATCAGTACATACTCCTTTTTTTAGAGAAGTATATAATTCTTTTTTGGGGTGGTAAGTATATACTCTTTGTGTTGCAAAATAGTATATACTTTTTACAAAAGAAAATATCGTTACATACCAAGGTCATGTGGCATGAATATGTCTGTGCATGAAACTAGCTTCTTCTTGTTGAAGTTAGGTATGAAGCTCACGTTGTTTCTCTGTGTGCAAGGCTACAATCATGGTTCTCCGTACACCGGTGAGATGCACAACCAGCGGACGCTAGACGGTGGAGTCGACATGCGGCCAGTGACGGGGT
The DNA here is from genome assembly GCA_028641055.1 of Alopecurus myosuroides. Lineage (NCBI taxonomy): Eukaryota > Viridiplantae > Streptophyta > Magnoliopsida > Poales > Poaceae > Alopecurus > Alopecurus myosuroides. The sequence goes on from CM054059.1 coordinate 506,384,525, forward strand.
GACATCATATCATCGATGGAGTTGGCATGCTACCGGAAACGGAGGTGACGTCGGCTCGACGACATGGCCGACAGAGTGATCATGCGGTTGGCTGCATATTACTGACGACGCAGACGACATACGGCTTATATGCATGTACTAATTTACAGATAGTGTATACTTCTTGTTTTGGGGCAGCATTTACCTCCCTGTAGCTGGTATATACTTCAGCTGCAAATGAAGTATATGCTCCATAATATATCGGTATATATCATCAATCATTTGTCTAGTGATAATCCAGGCATGTATGGATTTCTGTAGGCATGCTTCAACCTCGAGCGATCTTCTTATATAATAAGTGAACTAATACCGGTATTCAAAAGAGGATGTCCAAGTTATACTCCTTTTTTAATTTGTTCATACTTCTTTTCACTTAGTATATACTTACTTATGTGAAGAAATAAGTATATACTCCATTGGGAAAAAGAAGTATATACGCCCTTAGTTGCCAAGCAATAGATATGACTTTGGTACTAATATGTATATACCTTGCCCAACAATATAAACAAAAGTATATACCCTTCTAGACAACAATCAGTATGTAGCTTTAGCCTGCAAAACAGTATATACTCTTAACTTGGCGAATAATATATACTTCTAAAGACTGCGTATACTACTCTAATCTATACAGTATACTACATAGAAAAAAAATTAAGAACGAACGCATGTATGAGTTTCTTGTTTGACTTAAAGGATCACGTTCCTAGCCTCTAGGGAAGTTACGACTTACAAGCAATTAACAAGTAAATGTTGTTAGCTTTTCAAAATGTGTGGCACACGGCTGGCTAGTTTGTTACTCCAGATTGTTGCATGCATGCAGCGGTTTAGATTTGTATCAGCTTATCCTCTCTTTTTTTCCCCTTGGGCAACGCACATGCACACACAAACGGGTACAACTATGGGTGTATACCCGGTCTAGGAGGTGGGTGGATTTAGTATCATAGTAAACTAGGATGGCTGCAATCAGAACCGTTGCATTGCATCGAGATCCGCACTCTAACCTAGAAATGGAGCCAGATTCGAAAGTTTCTATAATTCGCAGTCTATAACAGGTAAAGGGTTCTTTGCCTTTACTCTTACACATATCCAGAATGGAAACCTATTCTGACATGTTTTTGTCTGCAACCTTATTTATGGCATGGTCCTTTTTCCCCTAAAACTCGGAAAGCCGCGCAGAATTATGTTGCCCGTGATCTGACGCTCACAGACGCACCACTAGCTCCTGAAATGGCAGTGTGCCATCTCGTGTGTCCCAGACATGAACATGCATATGGTGTGTAGTACACGAATCAAATGAGAGCAGTAATGCACTGCCAGGTTGCCACACCTACACGGATAGAATGATTAATTAATTTCTGTTGATTAGTATCGATAGGGCCTGCTTGTGAGTTGTGAGAGTTTTACCAGGTACGTAGCGTGTTGCTGCTCGCCTGGGTTTGGTTGCGCCTCCGTGTGCTGACCGGGCCTACCACTAGCATGGACGCGCAGCTTTAGACGCGTGACTGACTCAGCTGCCTCCGCGTGATCACGTACCTCCGTCTCGGATACATTTGATACATTGGTTTGGGCCAGCGTCTGTGTCAAGTAAAATTGTTACACGTTTTAAAACCCGTGTGTCCGGCGAAGAGTAAAAAAAATATCAAATATTTACAAGAGAGCCACACGTGTTAGACAAAGGTGCATGAGTAAATGGCACAACGGTTCTACATAGTGACATGAAAGGTTCTAATTAAATTTGAATTACTTCCAATAAGTAGTCCAACTTCATAGAATACATGACAACTGTTTGCAAATTTATAAATGTCAATTTTTTTTTATTGTGAACTTTCACACCGTGATTGGTAAAACACGCCATGGGTGTTATAGAAAGGTGCGTGAGTAATAGGTGGAACAGTTCTATATGGTAACAAAAGAGGTCCTTGTGTCGATTTCACTGCCACAAATCTTAGACAAATCATTCGATATTGCTCCTCCGTTTGGTGTGACGGACTGGTCGGTATAGGTAGATGAAGTTTTCTTTACATGATTTACCACGTCAAGAGTCCCCTTCTATCGAATTAACCATTATAAATAAGAATTTATCACGTCAAATTCAATAATGAAAGGGTGCCACTCGTGTTACAGAAAGGTGCATGAACCAATAGAGCAATAGAATGGTTCTAGACGAGAGAAAAAAAAAGTTCTAGTTCAGTTTTAATACTTTTAGTACTTACATAAATATTCATTGGAATGAATATAAAATGCAAGAAGCACCTAAGAACTCCTAAAGTAATACACAAACACTACATTATGTTGTAGTGAATGTTTTTTTCTCCGTTTCCTCGTGGACCATGTCATTTTTCGTACCTGTTCCAACTGCCTATGCGTTCTAATTAATTTGTTAATCCATTTCGTTCAAGCTATACTCATTGGAACAAACAAAAAAGTAGACTAATCTTCTAAAATCACAAGTAGAGACCAATGCAGTGAGATGGATATACTCCCTCCATCTAAAAAAATTGACTTAAATCTGTCTAAATATGAATGTTTGTATACGTATTTTAGTGGACGTATATATCTATATTTAGACAAAATAAGTGGATGAATTTGAGGTGAAGGAGTACAAGTACTAGTGGCGTATAATAAAAGTAATATTAGGACATGCGGAAAGCCCATCGAAGGTTGTCTACAATTTGTCTTCTAGCTCTTGTCTCATGTTGCAAAGAACTTAAAACTTCTGACCACGGTTTCATAAACATGTCTGCAACCTGCTTTTGCATCTCTGCAGCAATCTTGCCAAATGGTTATGTACTGTTGTTTTCCAGTCTTGTTTCTTTTCCGCATTGCTTCACACGAGCTTGGACCACCTTGCACGCGTCAGGCTCATCACGCATCAGATATGGTTGCTGTACATCGATTAAATGAAGGTCAAACTCAATCGTTGCTTAGCAGCCGAACTAGCTTAGGAACTTCATATTCACCATTTGTCAAGATTAACTTTTGACCTGGGGATTTTTTTAGAAAAATAATTAACTTATATGGGGAAAACACAACATTTCGAAAAGAGTGCCACACATGTTGAGGAAAAGCGCAGGTTATACTGTCATACCAGTTCTAAAAACTGTCTATAGAGGTGCCACATGTAGATATAGAATACTTACAAAAATTAAAATACCTAAGCGTGGTTTTAATCGAATCGGACATGCAGCTACTTTGGTTGCGTTACCCTTACACAATTAGACGGTTAATTTAATTAAAATAGCGATATTTCACATCAGCCAGTAGTAAAGAGCCAGCAAGAAGACGAAACATGATGAACTCGATCAGCCAGTAGTAAAGTGCAGTTGGGAACGGGATAAATGAGATCCATCACCAGCCAGCAGAGGAGGCACTCAAAGGAACGGGACTCGAGACTTGCTGCTCATGGTAAACTTGGTGGCAGGCGTATGACTGGGCATGGGGCAGCGGCGCAGGCCTATGGCGTGGGCAGTGGCAGCAAACAGGCCCCATACGAGCTCAAAGAGGTATTATGTGACACACGATGATAAAGAGAGAAATTCTAACGAGGGAAAGTTTGGACCAGCCGCATGTGGAATCTCAACACGGGATGAATGGCCATGATTGCTATGAGTAGGAGATTGTTTTATAGGAAAGCTTTTCACTATATATATATATATATATATATATATATATATATATATATATATATATATATAGGATAGGAAATTTGCAACATGTCCATTTGAATCCTATGGGAAAGAGCTGCTTTTGATTCACATATAAGATAGAAAAATTGCATAGGATAGCAACATGTCCATTTTAATCCTATATGGGAAAGAGCTTCTTTTGATTCATTTATATATATAGGATAGGAAAATTGCAACATGTCCATTTGAATCCTATAGGAAAGAGCTTCTTTTGATTCATATAGGATAGGAAAATTGCATAGGATAGCAACATGTCCATTTTAATCCTATATCAATTCCTTTTTATCATTGTTATGATTCTTATTATACTTGTGCCGAAATGTACTTGTTATGCATGATTCTTATTATACTTGTGCTGAAATATACTTTTTATGCATGATTCTTATAGTGAAAGAATTTTCCTATCCTTGTGCCGAAATATACTTGTTGCAGAAAGATTTAACATTTGTTCCATTTTGTTGTTGCAGTAGTGACAAGCACTGTCCAGTACGCATGGACTTCCTTCGGAGCAGCATACATTTTGCTAGCATTGATAGAACAAATTACAAGATCAAGATGAGGCGCACCTGGGGTATTCAGGTGCCAGCTGCCTGCCACATTGATCTACAAGGCTTGTTTAGACTTGAGTATCCCAAGACTTCAATGGCTCATATGGTAGCCGCCGTGATTGACGAGGAGTATATTGATATGAAGACAAAATTCCCCAAGATTCAGCACAATTTCTAGGAGAAGACCCCATTTGACGGTATCAACATTGAGTATGCAGCAATAGATGCGTATGTTTTATACGAGTTGTACCGCAGGATTAGAATCCTCAACCATGGACAACGTCACCTAGTACCACCACCAGTGCCCCATGGGTCTCCTGCTTGGGGGTATTCTGACCCGGAGGATGAGTAGTGTTTACAATGGCGAACACTTGTATCTTTATTATTATGTACTGCTTGGGGGCCTCTCCTGATCCGGACGAGTGTAATGTTTGTAGTTTCGTATGTGTATCTTCAATCATGTAGTACTTTATGTAATGGATATCCGAACTATTATTTCTATTAATTATGTCCCTGTTTAAGTATGATGTGAGCAATGTTTCTAAAGCATTGTGATGTATGGGCTGAATTTTTAGTATCATGTCATTTGAAATTGTAACTGCAATTTTAATAGGTTGTACAAACAATATCCTAACTTGTTGAGAAGTTCTTGACCAGTAGAATATGCAGCGTACGTGTAGCACTGTCTAATTTTACATTTAACCAGTCAAATATGTGTACTCTCATACTTATTGTCCCAAATTAATGTTTGAGCTCATTTAAAATTTATTTAGAATTATAATACACATTGGAGTAATTTAACATATAGTAAATTCTATAAATAATTTTAATATGTTTCCTTTAGCAAAATTGCTCCAAATGGCAACCTTTGACCATAGAGACAACATCCCAACTTGTTTACGTGCTTTTAGTTCATAAACATGTGAAACTGAATTTAGAATCACTAGTTATGAATTAAGTAATACTACCTTAATTATTAAATATAATAAATACCCTTTTGTCTAAAATCAATTTGTGAACATTTTAATCAGAGATCAAACATAAAAATCTCCGGGTAATTTAACATGATTTGATCATTTGGTGCCCAAGTTTGGCATGTTTCCCCGAGAAACCTTAGTTTCGACACTTTTCCTACGGTGACATGATACATCATAAACGTATCCTTAATTTCTGATATTCCATGTTGTTTTATGTTATTTCCTACATGTTTGCTATACACTTTATGTCATTTTTATCGATTTCCGGGACTAACCTTTTGACAAGATGCCACAGAGCCAGTTCCCTATTTTCTGATGTTTTTAGTTTCAGAAAATTTGTTCTGGAAAAATTCTCGGAATTGGAAAATTCGAAGCCCGGAAATCTTAGAATCCCCGAAGGTTCCACGGAGTCCCAAAGAGGCCCGGAGAGAGGCCACAGGGGGGGCCACACCATAGGGAGGCGCCCCCTCCCCCCCCCTAGCAGCGCCTGGGGGTGGTGTGGGCCCCTCGGGCGTCCACCGCCATCGCCCTTTCGCCTATATAATCCCCCCGATACGTGAACCCTAAAAATATACCACATTTTCCCGAGAAACACCCGAGGCCGCCGTCATCGTCATCCCTAGATCGGGAGGGTTCTAGAGTTCTCCCCGGCACCCTGCCGAGAGGGAAATTCATCACCGGAGGGGTCTACACCACCATGCCCTCCTCTGAAGTGATGCGTGAGTAGTTCATCCCTGGACTACGGATCCACAGCAGTAGCTACATGGTTGTATTCTCCACATTATGCCTCATGTTTAGATCTTCTGAGCTGCCCTACATGACCGAGGTCATCTTTATGTAATGCTACATGTTGTGTTTGCTCGGATCCGATGAATGTTGAATGCTATGTCTTCCGATTATCAATCTATCATGTTATCTTCATGCATATGTTATTTACGATCTTGCATACTCTCCGTTATTAGTAGATGCTCTGGCCAAGTAGATGTTAGTAACTCCAAGAGGGAGTATTTATGCTCGATAGCGGGTTCATGCCTCCTTTGCACCTGTGCTCGAGTGACAGAAACGTGACGGATGGTGGATGTTTTGTTTCCATTAGGGAGAAAACAACGGTATTTATTTATTTTACATTGTTTACATTACACACTTTGCTTACTGATGGCTAGGTTGAGACTCCAAGTGCAGAGTGTGTAGCTAGTGGCAAACCTTCTTCCCCACGAGGGTGACTTGAGGGTTTATATCGAACTCTTGGGGAGCCAGTATTTCAGCAGTTGTCTTCCAAGCTTCCTCCAGGATCCTGCAAACAAATAGAGAGTTTTGTGCCCTCAACCTCACCAAGTGGTTGTCAAGCACAAGGTGTGAGACTTCTAAATTGCAATGCAAAACTGAAAGTAAATGTGCAATAATTAAATCTACTACTAAATGCAAATGAGAAAATAAATATGCAATGGATTGTTTTTGTATTTTTGTGATGCAAGTGGTGATGGAGATAATGTAAATTCGAATTGGAGATGCAAGTAAAGTAAAGTGCAATTAAAGTAAATTGCAGCAAAGTAACTAGAGTGTTTTCTTATAATTAAAATAGGACCGGGGTTCATGGTTTCACACTTGCATTCTCTCAAATAAAGTAGTAGACGGTGGACATAAAGAATTATATGTGAGATTACAATAACATGTTTAACATTGAGTACTTTCATATGGGCATCACGTCCTAGCATAGAGATCTCTACGGTCATATTGATCCCTATTATACTCCACCAAGATGCGAAATAAATCATAACACCTCGATAATTAAGGAAAAAATCAGAGTATAGCTTTAAGCAATGTGACATGAAGTTGAAGTAAGAAATTGCAAGATCTAGTCATGGAGATTGATTAGTGTCACTTCAAATCCCCGGTAACAAGGTACTCCTTTTTATCCCTAGTGAGGTAACTAAGAAAGGTTTAACAAAACCTAAGTGGATCGCTGAACTTCTGTCACTTTCACAACACTAGCCACCCCGCCCCCCTTACTCCAACTAATGCACCCATCACCCCACACACGCTCTCAAGAACTAGATTGATCAAAGCTAGCAAATAAGAACAGGGTACATAAGATACATCTACTCAAATAACTCAAGAGAAACAATTGCAATCTCAGATTCAATAACTCATAGAAAAGATCCACCACATAGGAATTACAACGGTGCCCGTAATCATGTGAGGAAGCTCATACGGATCTAATTAGTGAAGCACATAGAGAGAGAGATACAAGTGCTACTTCCACAAACCCATAGACCTGGGGTGGACTACTCCCTCTTCATGGAGATGTCGATGGAGATGACGTTGGAGGGGTAGGAGATCACACCGGCGGCGCCCCGCCGGAGTTTCCCCCCTCCAATCTGGAACTTCTGGTCTCTGTTTCGGTGTTTCGGTGTTTCGGCGGCGCTCCTCTCCGTAAGGGTACAGGGGGACCCTTTTTATAGTCGGTTTTAGGTCAAGACGGAGTCGGTAAGTCGAAGATGGAAGGAATTGGGGCCACAGAGGCCAAAAGGGGGCCTCTCACGCGGCCAAGGAATCTGGCCGCGTGGAGGGTCCTCTTTTCGGCCTCCTTTCCCAATTCTCGTGGATCCTTCGCCCGCAAGTCTTCTCCTTCCAAGAAAATGACCCCCGCAGATTTTCAGGTGATTTCGCGGAAGTTTGCCCCCTGAAACGTCAAAAATATAGAAAGCGGGGTTTCTGACAGGCAGGGTTAATTCCATAAAAGTTGGGGGACTTTGTAATTTAACCCCAAAATACTATAAACATTGAATTATACCATTATATGATGTAATATGTAATAGAAAACCATGTGAAAATATGCAAAATTCATCTATGCATTTTACATGCATCAACATCCCCAAGCTTAACCCATGCTCGTCCTCGAGTATGAAGGTGATAAAACTAAGATGGATTTTGCATATTGAAACAATCATGGGATATCAAGGAGGATTATTCATGCTACATATAATCAAATGATTAATACTAGAAATGAGTAGCAATATACAATTCATGTTGTAAGAAATATCAAATATGCAAGCAAAGATGCTTCATGAAAGTTCACAAAGTGTATAATGAAATAAAAGCGCTATGGACCAAATGCATACATAAAATGAAAAATAAAATCCTATATTGGTCAAAGAATAGCATAATGGAGAATAGAAAATATGGTGGACACTTTGGAGAAAATTGAGTAGAGGTAAAACATGATCAAGTCTTATTTAGCCTCTAAATTATTCAACTAAAATTACTAATTGAAATGTGGTATCCATTGATCTAGGACTCTCATTGCCCCTTTATCACTAGCATCTTCAAATTATTAGTATTGAAGTAATGAGAATGACAAGGTGGTTGAAAGCCTCATGCCCCGTGAGTGTGAAAACCTACTCCATGATTACTCAACTTAAGATTCCTAATAAGCTTTGTACAATCATAATAAGTATTAATGACATCATAGAGAACCGCAAAGAGGTACCTCTTGCCCCATGACATGGAAACAAGCCCATGTTACAATGACAAGATGAACAAACGGAGTAGACTCATCATCCTTTTTATTTTCATTCACTATTATGCATAGCTTCTTATTTTATTATAGGATGTGTTGTAGAGTCACTCAAGCTGTAAGTAAATTTCCACCATGATAAAGCATGGCTTGGGTTAGCGGCCCAATGCGTTTCTCTAGTCATATAGATACTTACTCATCAAAACTTACTATTCCTCTATTTCATTTCGGCATGGCAGGAGTCCAAAAACAAAAGTACATGATATCAACCAAATGTAAAAAAAAAATTGTGCAATGTTGAAAGCTTTCCGGTGATACACGTTTATAGCTAGCTCCCAACCACACACTTGTCAAACGCAAAACTTGTGGCTCCCATTATTGGGTCATGTTTATTAGATGCATAAAAAGTAAAGTGTGCCTTCAAAAGTTCGTGAGAGTCCTATCCCATGTTCAACCCATGACAATTAATAAAGTGAATATCTTAATTTAGAACATAAATAATACAATAACATGGTGAACTTTCTCGGAATAGCAATGAAGCTAATGGGAAGATATGGTGGACTCACTGGAAATACTTGGCTAAGGAGTGTTGGAAACAAGTTCTTACTTGTTGGAATTTTTAAATTTTTGGGCTAGCAAGAGGGAGATAGTTGACCAGCTACTATGCATGCATATGTCCATAGAACTAATCATTTCATGACAAACTAAATAAACCAGCAATTAACATCAAGGACATGAATAAGAGATAGCTCAAGACAACATTATTGCAAATTTCTACACATAAAAAGCCTATAAATCATGCAAACATATGTAGCTCTTCAAATCAACCATGGCATCCCTATTCCAAGTCATAATACTAGCATCCAATACATTCCAACCCCAAACTCCAGTACCTCAATCTCATATAAAATGATGGTGGTGGTCTTATCAAAACAAACATAAAAACAAAAACTAGACGCTTCAAGTCTCTACGATAAATGCTTTGCTTAGAAAAACAGAAAGTAGACGTGTGCTAACCAAAACAGTGTAGCTCCAGTGGGGTGTTCATCACATCCCCAAGCTTATGGCTTTCACCATTTTTGGATGTATTGCGGCGCAGCTCCTCTATTCCCTGTGAAAAAACTTCACAAAACATGTTTCTCCCATTCTTTTTCTGTGGGGTGAGATTAGCAAGGACAAACAAATCACATGCTTGCTGTGCAAAATTCCAAATCAAATGCTCCAGTAGATAGACAATAAAGTTCATTATGTTTTATGTTCACTCTCTTGCTTCAAAGAATCATGGAAATTCGATTCCCAAGCCCAAAGAGTGCATAAAACAAAAGAAGGCAGAATCTGTCCAGAAAAGCAACAGCAGCAAAACGAACGTTTTTTCCTAAGCTAGACTCCTCAAAAAATTAAGCCAATTTTTGTACTTAACAGGACGAAAAGTTGCAGAACATACTAAAACATTAGCTCAATCCGGCATACCAATAAAAAACGTAAAATCATACGGTGAGCAGACTCGTGCTGAAACAGAAATTTCATGCACTAGGATAGCAACTTATAAGTCCAAATGGGTTTGAATTGATTCTTTATTGAAAACTCCAGAATTAAAAAAAAAAAATAATCTCTTGAGACATCAAGAGGACACTAGGAAAATCCAAACAAAAACAACCGGGTTGCCTCCCGTAAAGCGCTTTCTTTATAGCCATATATCTAGGCTTTACTTACTTGATAATCAAGAGGGATAAAGCTCATGAGGGAGCTTGTTCTTCAGTGCGCCCCTCTTCCTTGGGAAGTGCTCCATGCTTTTCTTGTGAGGGAACTGAAACTTGACATTCCCTTCCTTGGAGTCTATGATTGCACCTGTAGTACGAAGAAAAGGTCTACCCAAAATAATAGGACTAGGGGATTTATCCCCCATATCCATAATAATGAAATCAACGGGTACGAAAGTCATGTGCAATTCAATCATAACATCTTTTACTTGTCCTACAGCATGTTTAGTAGAGTTATCAGCAAGTACAAATTCACTTGAGCACTTTTCTAAATTTTCTAGTTCTAGCAATTCATATAATTCTTTAGAGAGTACTGATACACTAAAACCTAGATCTAACATAGCATGGTGAATTTCTTTTCCAATTGAAACTAGCACCTTGGGGATCCATGCATCCCCAAGCTTAGGAGGTATCATGGCCTCATTCTTGTACCTAGCAATTTTTTCTTGCAAGACATGATTAGCAATATAAGATCCAAAGCCAGGTTTATTAACATTTATAGTGGGATCACTAGCAAATTATTGTAGAGTAGCAATAAGTTCTTGCAAGCTACTTTTTTCTAAATCAAGCAATGGATCCTTAATTTCAGTAAGAATCATAATTTCCTCTACTTTACTCTCTAATTTAGCTAGCATGCTTGATTCATGAGGACTAATTTCATCTTTGCTAGCAAGATAAGACATATATGGAAGTAAATATTCAGGGTACTTCACTATTTCATTCAAAGTTTCTTCTAAGCTAGTAGGGACGTGCTCACTTGTATTCTCAGCAATATGATCAATATTTCCAATAATGGGAGCAGCAATAGTAATAGAAATCATTCCTACACTAGGTTGTGCTTGTGGCTTTCCTGCTGACATGCTTAATAGAGTTGCTTGATTATCAGCTAATTTTGACAATGCTTTATCTAAATTCGAAGATTGAAGTTGCAATCCTTTAATATCACTACTAATGGATGCAATAGACTTATTTAACTCATGTATCATAGCATTGTGACTAGCAACTTGTTCCATAAGCAATTTATTAGATTCAGAAATTTCACTAGAAGGCTTCCACTTATTTTCATTAGCATTAGGATATGGAACAAAATGTTTATTTGGCACATAAGGAGGTTTACTATAAGAATTGTAAGCATTACCAAAACCATTGCTACCATAATTCCTAACAAAATTAACATCCACACTTTCATAATTACTACCAACTAGCTCCTGCAAAGGCACATTCTCCATATTTTGTTTATTAATAAAGGCGAGAATAGTGTCCATTTTAGAAGACAAATCATTGGTTTCTTCAATTGAGTTTATTTTCTTAGTGGGATTGGGTGCTCTTTCAGTATTCCATTGACTATAATTTTGCAATATGCTTTCTAATATGCTCTTAGCCTCTCCTATAGTTTTACTCATAAAGGCACATCCAGCAGCAGAATCAAGTATATTTCTAGACATGTAGTTTAGACCATTATAAAAAGAGTGTAGTATGGTCCATTCATTTACTCCATGTGATGGGCGTGTTCTAAGCATTAATTTAATTCTATCCCATGCCATGGCTACATGTTCATTATCATTTTGCCTAAATGAGAGTATATTATTCCTATTTTGCAAAATTTTAACGGGAGGATAATATTTCTTAATGAAAGCTTCTTTTAAATCATCCCAAGACTTTATACTAGTTGTAGGTAGTGAAAGTAACCATTCTTTAGTCTTTCCTCTAAGTGAAAAAGGAAATAATTTTAGTTTTAAAACACTACTTTCCACATTTTTAAATTTTTGCATATCACATATTTCCATGAAATCATGAAGATGCATAGAGGCATCCTCCATAGCACTACCACCAAATTTCTCTCTAGTAATTAAATTCAATAAACTAGGACTTACTTCATAGCTTTCAGCTTGTATTTCAGGTGTAGTAATTGGCCTAGCAATGAATTGGTCATTGGGTGTATTTGTGTAGTCACTTAATTTAGTTCTATCACCCATTTTAACAGTTTTTATGTAGTTTTTAATTTTTTATGCAAAACTGAAAAGTAAAGTAACTAGGCAAATTCGAAATACTAAAATAAACTAGATAACTAAATGCAAAACTAAAATAAAATATGCAAGACAAAACAAAAACAAGAACAAAAACAAAACAAAAACAAAAACAAGACAAGAAACAAAACAATCTACTTGAAAGAAGGTGGAGATAGAAAAGACGGTACTCACGTAGGTGCAACCTCCCCAAGCTTAGGTGTTTGCACACCTTGTTGGTGATGAAGACTTCTTGTGAGCTCCCTTGGAAAACTCCTTCACCTATGGCTCCCTTGCAACGGCGCCAGAAAAACGCTTGATGGCTAGGTTGAGACTCCAAGTGCAGAGTGTGTAGCTAGTGGCAAGCCTTCTTTCCCACGAGGGTGACTCGAGGGTTTATATCGAACTCTTGGGGAGCCAGTATTTCAGCAGTTGTCTTCCAAGCTTCCTCCAGGATCCTGCAAACAAATAGAGAGTTTTGTGCCCTCAACCTCACCAAGTGGTTGTCAAGCACAAGGTGTGAGACTTCTAAATTGCAATGCAAAACTGAAAGTAAATATCCAATAATTAAATCTACTACTAAATGCAAATGAGAAAATAAATATGCAATGGATTGTTTTTGTATTTTTGTGATGCAAGTGGTGATGGAGATAATGTAAATTCGAATTGGAGATGCAAGTAAAGTAAAGTGCAAGTAAAGTAAATTGCAGCAAAGTAACTAGAGTGTTTTCTTATAATTAAAATAGGACCGAGGTTCATGGTTTCACACTTGCATTCTCTCAAATAAAGTAGTAGACGGTGGACATAAAGAATTACATGTGAGATTACAATAACATGTTTAACATTGAGTACTTTCATATGGGCATCACGTCCTAGCATAGAGATCTCTACGGTCATATTGATCCCTCTTATACTCCACCAAGATGCGAAATAAATCATAACACCTCGATAATTAAGGAAAAACCAGAGTATAGCTTTAAGAAATGTGACATTAAGTTGAAGTAAGAACTTGCTAGATCTAGTCATGGAGATTGATTAGTGTCACTTCAAATCCCCGGTAAGAAGGTGCTCCTTTTTATCCCTAGTGAGGTAACTAAGAAAGGTTTAACAAAACCTAAGTAGATCGCTGAACTTCTGTCACTTTCACAGCACTAGCCACCCCCCGTTACTCCAACTAATGCACCCATCACCCCACACACGCTCTCAAGAACTAGATTGATCAAGGCTAGCAAATAAGAACGGGGTACATAAGATACATCTACTCAAATAACTCAAGAGAAACAATTGCAATCTCAGATTCAATAACTCATAGAAAAGATCCACCACATAGGAATTACAACGGTGCCCGTAATCATGTGAGGCAGCTCATACGGATCTAATTAGTGAAGCACATAGAGAGAGAGATACAAGTGCTACTTCCACAAACCCATAGCCCTGGGGTGGACTACTTTCTCTTCATGGAGATGATGTTGGAGGGGTAGGAGATCACACCGGCAGCGCCCCGTCGGAGTTTTCCCCCCCAATCTGGAACTTCTGGTCTCTGTTTCGGTGTTTCGGTGTTTCGGCGGCGCTCCTCTCCGTAAGGGTACGGGGGACCCTTTTTATAGTCGGTTTTAGGTCAAGACGGAGTCGGTAAGTCGAAGATGGAAGGAATTGGGGCCACAGGGGCCAAAAGGGGGCCTCTCACGCGGCCAAGGAATCTGGCCGCGTGGAGGGTCCTCTTTTGGGCCTCCTTGCCCAATTCTCGTGGATCCTTCGCCCGCAAGTCTTCTCCTTCCAAGAAAATGACCCCCGCAGATTTTCAGGTGATTTCGCGGAAGTTTGCCCCCTGAAACGTCAAAAATATAGAAAACGGGGTTTCTGACAGGCAGGGTTAATTCCATAAAAGTTGGGGGACTTTGTAATTTAACCCCAAAATACTATAAAACATTGAATTATACCCTTATATGATGCAATATGTAATAGAAAACCATGTGAAAATATGCAAAATTCATCTATGCATTTTACATGCATCACTTACTACGATAATCTGTTGCTTGCAACTTAATACCAATGTTTGTTCGGATGATATTCGGAGGGTGGATTATTAGCCATAGACGCAGTTGGATGACGGTCTATGTATTTTATTGTAATGCTCGCATGAATCACATAGTAATTTTTATGTCTTGCATATGCACTATGGTGCAGTCTTCATGTCTGTCAATTGCACAGCTGTAATTTGTTCACCACACATGTTATTTATCTTTCACGGGGAGACACCACTAGTGAACTGTGGACCCCGGTCCATTTTCTCATACTGATAATACACACACTAATTCTACTGTTTTCACACTGCTTTAATACTATTCTCATATTGTTTTCCACACCATACGTTTACCCTCTTTGTGTTCAGCAAAACCGGTAAGATTGACAACCTCACTGCTTCTTGGGGCAAATTGATTTGATTGTGTTGTGTAGGTTCCACGTTGCTGCTAAACCGGTAGTGTGTCCTTCCACCTCAGCTGCATCAACCTTCAGAGATTGTTTGTCCTCCTACTGATCGATTCAACCTTGGTTTTTCTTTTCTGAGAGAAAACTTGCCGCTACACTCTTCACAATCTTTCTCTTGGGGTTTACCAACGTTAGCCTCCCGTCAAGGCACACATCATGACCCTAGAATTACACCCACTTAGTAAAGCCTTATACATGATGGAAAATATGATATGGAAGTCATTTTTAAACTTCTCTCATTTTTTGACATATTAATTGTCAATTTTCGATTTACGGATTTGTAGATATGAATTATTAAATATTAAATGGAAAAGGCAAAAAAATCAAGATTACTTGAATTCAAGATTATTATTACTTATTTATTTTTGTTTAACTAAATAATTGTTTGTATTCAAAAAATAAAGACGTGTGACATCATAGTTCAAGACTTAACATGATTGACAACATACTATTGTCAGTAAAAATAGTATTTATTTCTTGGAAGCTGAGAAGAAAAGAACTAGGAAGTTAAACGTGCTGAGAATGGAGTCGTCTGAGGATGGGTGACCGACCGGGAAGTGTCACTAGAATAAAAAGGAGAATGATTAGAGTTAAAAATAATTGATACTAAAGGATAATGATTAGAGTTAAAAAAAATAATTGAGACTAAAGGAGAATATTAGAGTTAAAAATAACTGAGACCAAAGGAAATGAAAAAAATGGAAAAAAAACTCACAAAATATTTAGTCCTGGTTCATGTTACCACCCGGGACTAAGGTTCCTCCAGCACGCAGCGCTGAGCACGGCCACGTGGAGAGCATTTAGTTCCGTTTCGTGGCCAACGACAAAAAGGGGTGGGGGAGGGGGCCTCTAGTCCCGGATGAAAATCAGGAACTAAAACCCGTTACAACCCGAGACTAGAGGCGCGTTCTCTACTAGTGAGTTGCAGGCAACATACTTTCATGCATGCACAACACTTAAGCTACATCTATGATTTCCTTTAGGTTTTTCTTCAAGTATTTTGAGCGCAATGTTGCATCTCAAAAAGACACTTTGGAGGCTTCAATGCTCCGAAATATTATTATTTTCAAAGGTAAGCGAGCCTAAGGGCATCTCCAGCCGTGTCGCCCCCCCACACAGGGCCCAAAACGCCGCCGTTTTGGAGCCGCCGCGGCGCCAAACGGTGCTAATCTGAAACCTGGAGGCAGTGTTTCCAGTCGGCCCCCAGCCCAACAGTAGGCCCAAATTAATTCAAAAACTAAATTCGACGCAAATTTATTAAATCGACGCAAATTCATAAATTTCGATGGGAATTTAACTAAAATACAGTAAAAAAAAATCTCTACGGCTACTGCAGGCCAAGGCTCGCCGCGATCGCCTGGCTGTAGTCGCAATCGTCCCCGTCGTCGTCGTCGTCCGAGCCGCCGGTGTCCCACCTGCTCGTTCCTTCACCGGGATCGCGGCAGTGCGGGTTGCTCGGCCCTGCGCCGGCGTCGCCCCACCTGCTCACCGCTAGGGCGCGCTGGAGCTCGGCTTCTTCGTCGCTGTCGGGGTCGAGGACGACGTAGGGTACCTCCCTCGTCTGCGGAGCGGGAGGGACGCAGCGGCAGGCCGCATTGGCAGCAGCTTCCTGCTCGCGCTGCGCTTTCCGCTGCTCGGCCTTGGCGAGGAGACGGCGTTGGAGCTCCAGCTCCTCCTCGGTGCTGTCGCGCAGACTCCAGTCGTCGGCGACATCGTCGGGGAGCGGCTGGAGGGTGTTGCGCGATAGCTCCTCCGCGGCCTTCAAGTCCGGCCACTCGTCGTCCTCCTCCACCTCCGTCTTCGGGCGCATGACGCGCTCGAAGTCCTCGTCGTGTCGCTGGCGCGGCTCGCCGATGCGCATGGCGCCGCCGCTGCGCCTGGGGCAGGGGCCCCGGAGTTGAGAATGGGAGGGGTGAGGGAAAGAGACTGGGCGCGGGAGGAGCTCGAGGTGGCCGACGACGACCCACCCATCCGCCGCGGTGCCCACGAGGGGTGCTGGCGGGGCGGCAGCTGTAGCCGGGGCTCGTTGTCGGCGTTGATGTAATCCAGCACCCACTCGAGGGTGCAGCGCTGGCGCCCCACCATCGCTTGCGGCCCAAGCTGTTGGCGCGGCCCTCGACAGGGCCATTGTTTCCCTTGGCGGCGAGGTCCGCGTCGTGGCGGCGCTGCAGTTCCTGCCACCAGAATGCGTCCTGGCCGTGCGGCCTCCAGTGAAGCCGTGCGGCCTCGTCCGCCGGCAGTCCTCGACGAACTTCGCCGATGGCCTGCCGAAACTCAGCGTCGGTGGAGGGGATTGGGGGCACGGGGACCCCGCCGACGCTGAGGTGCCAGCGCGGTTGCCCGCCGGCGGCGCTCGGGAGGCGTATGTCGGGCGGGCACGGGTAGCCCGCCCGATACAGAGCCCAGGCTTCGTGCTTGCGGAGGTGGCGGCGGAGGCATCGTCATAGTTCGCCATGGCGGGGAGAAAGAACGGGGGAGGGAGAGCACCGAGGAGGAAGGACGGGGAGAGCGGCGAGGAGGAAGAATGGGGAGAGCGGCGAACGGCGAGGGGTTTTTTGTAGCCTGGCGGGCATTTACTGCGCCGCGTGTCCTCGCTGCCGCCCGCCACGCCATTACTCCGGCAGGCTTTGAACGGGCGCATGCACTGGTCGGCCGCCACGCCATAAACGCCGGCAGCCTTTGACCGACGCGGGAGCCAGTTCCCTATCACGGGGCGGGGGTTTCTGTTCCCACGGTTTTCCCACGCGTCGCTGACAGAGCTGGCCCACGTGGGCTGCAGCGCCTTCCCCCCCCCCCCCCCCCCCAAACCGAACCCAGCGGGCTGGGTTTTGCATGGATGGCGCGGCGCGAATTGGCGCCGTAACGGCGCTATTTGGCCTTCTGGGGGGCGGCTGGTGCGAAAATGGCGTTTTTCGCTGCTTTCGGCACTAAAATGGCCGCCTGGGGGGCGGCTGGAGATGCCCTAAGTTGATGAGGGTAAAAAATTTCAATCCAGTGGTTGAGGAGAGATGCCGGTATCTTCATGTCTTTCTTCCTATAAACCATTTATACTTGGTCCAAAACGAACAAGTTCTCGCTCGCTAAAATATGTGGGAAAAAAAATCTAACGCTAGCTATATATTGTTTGGGATTTTGTTTTGAGCTGGATCAATACAAGTTTATAAATAAACAATTTGAAATCGCTATAAAATTAGTGTGACAATATTAATTGGGGTTTTCTCGAGAACCTGAAGGATTATTGGTCGAGTACGCCCTGTATCACACGTCCATGCATGCATGCGACCAGGACCACGAGGCGTGCCTGGAGCTCAGAACTTCAGATCCTTCTCGATCGGGCCGGTGAGCTGCCGACTCATTGTTATCCAAGGTGAGTTGTCGGCTAGTGGAATTCTTGTACAGGAATTATGGCTAGGTTTTGTCGGTACAGTATTTCTGTGTGCTTGATTGACTGGTTTAGCCTAATCATTGACAGGCAGTGAGGTGCATACACGATTGTTAGCTAGGCTAGCCATGCATCTCATGAGTCAGCACACATGCTCGACGGACCTAGCTAGTCGACCAGCACACATGCTTGCCCTCTAGAAGGATAATGTGTCACTGAGACCGAGTCCAAAATTAGCTCTCATCATGAGAGCGCAACCGGGCAATTCCTTCGGAAAGATTTTTTTCGCGAAAGCGCAAGAGCTTTGCGTTTCGATGCATTGATAGCAAAGAATTGTTTTACATGCTCAAAAAGAGCAGACACAACCAGTAGAGCATAACGGCTACACCACACTGCAAGCAATGCGCGCAGCACGCACTCCACACTCTGTTATACCGAGGACAACCACCACCGACAACAAAACTACAAAACAAACGAGTTTGTCCTAAATTGAGCAACATCGCCGCGTCTCAACCGGCGCCAGTCACCTCCGAAGACAGACAACTCCACCTAAACTTCCCTTGTCGACGCACCAACCACTCTGGATGCCTAAGAGGTGCCAAGTAGATGGCGGGACTTGGTCGATCGCGAGAGAGACACCTCCTTGGACTCATCGACGACAGCATGCATTGCGCCTCTCAAACCTCAACCTTGGACAGCGGCAAACACCGGAGGAAAGGAGCAAGGAACCTCACGGCATGTATCCAAACGCAATGCTCCCAACGGAGGAACGACACCGAGGACGTCACCATCACGCCGATTCACCTGAATCTAGGCTTTCACCCGGAGATCTCAATCAAACACAGAGAGGGCGAGGGAGGTGTCGACAAACACGGAAACGCCTCCAAGGAGGGGAATGGCGCCCACGGGCGCCATCGCCGCCGGCACCGACCGAAGACGGGCAAGACTTGCGTCCGTTGTGACCCTCCTCCCACCTTACCTGGCAGATTGGGCTAGTCGTCCTTGTCTTACACACCGCTGCTGCCGCAGCCCCCCACCATCGTAGTCAAAATATCGTGGTGAAGAAGGCGCATCCATCATCTCTGCGCCGCAACCTCCTACCATTCGTATATGCCGGCCAAAGCCGCCGCGATGAACAAGCACCCATGGCGCGCCAAGGCGCAGCCTTTCTTCCACCCTCCCCGCACGGACAAGAGCAAGCAACGCCGGCACTAGAGGTCGTCGAGCCGGTGCATCGGGGTAAAGGGCAAGCACAGCAACTTGCCACTAATGGTGGCACAGCTGCCCCACCGCAAAGCGCCTCGAACGTCCTCCGCAGCCACCGCTGACCAGAGTGGTGGAGAGGCGCGAGGACGAGGATGCAGCTATGTGCGGGAGGGGGTGGGGTGGGAGGAGAAGTGTGGCAGCGCAAACCGTTGCCTCCTCCGGTGACGGGGACCGATGGGGACCGGCCAGCAAGCAGCAGCGGGGGCGATCGGCCGAGCTCCGTCAGGCCAGCAGCCAGGGCCATCGCAGGCCACCCACGCCGCAACCGAGCCGGCCATAGCACGCGCAACGTTCGTGGCCCGCCAGGCCCATCGGAGCCTAGATCGGGCCCTCGCGCCATCGCAGCATGCAGCACGTCGGCCCGCCTCCCACCACAGCATCCCGCCGACCACCACCAACGCACCCCCACCTCCTAGGCGTCATCGCGGTAGCCTCCGGAGCCGGGCTCGCGCCTTCATCCGAGCATGGGCCTCGCACTCCACTGTCGCGAGGAAGGGAGAAGGAACGTCCCGCGCCACCTTCCCTGGGGTGCGCAACGGCTTTGCCGGCGGCCCCTCCGGCGGCGGCGCGGGGGGAGGGGTGGAAGGGCCGGCGGCTAGGGTTCCCCCGTGTCGCCAGGGGAGGGCAACGCGGGGGTCGGGTCGAGTCATCAATATCAATTCCTTCCTTCGGAAAGATAACGATATCGAAACATCGACGTCGGCATATATGTATGATCGACGAAGGTCAGACAAAGAGTTTCCACGGTTAATGGAGGTCAATCCATTCGTGGTACTGACGTAGCACCACAAAACCGCAAACACGGTGTGTTGTTGCTTTGACAATGCCGCGCTCGTACTCATGTAAATGTCTTGTCCAAGACCACTTGGCAACAGATATGCATAAACGTCGTTCACCAAAAACCATCAAACATGCCATCTGAGACATGTTCAGACTGAATGTTTGTCCTTGGAAACAATGCTCACATGTGTGACCAAAAAGTGTGCATGTATGGATAGGCTCCTTCCCCGGTATGACGGAACTTCCGCGCTGCCCCTCTCCTCTAGCCGCGCGCCCTACCACCTCCCAACCCTAGCCGCCCCTAAACCCAAGCCGCCACCTCCCTAGCCGCCACCGTCCTCCATCTCCAATGGCAGCAACCCACTCGCCTCCTCCGGCTTCGAGTCCGCTGCCCCCAACCCCGCTCACCTCCGCGACGTCTCCATCTCTGACCATGTCCCCCTCACGCTCTCCCATGCTTCCGCCAACTTCTACGCCTGGAAGACCTACTTCCGGCTGCTCTTCCGCGAGTACCACCTCACCGACCACGTCGACAGCACCGCTGATCTTCTCGCCATGCGCCGTGATGCCGACTGGATGGCTATCGATGCCACCATCATTCGCTGGCTCTTCCTCACCGTCTCGCGGGACATCTTCCACACCGTCGTTCGCAGCGGTGATGATGCCTACACGGTGTGGACAAAGATTACAGGGCTCTTCACCAACAACAAGCTCCAGAGGATTGTGTTTCTGCAGCACGAGTTCTTCGGCTGTCTCCCTACTACCTGCACCTCAAGACACTCTCTGACGAGCTCAACGACATCGGGTTCAAGATTGGTGATGAACTCCTTCTGAGCACCCTCATCGCCGGTCTCAACGAGGACCTCAACAACGCCACCTCCAACCTCACCCTCATGTCCAACCCCACCTTCGAGCGCGCGGTGGACTACCTCCGCCTCGAAGAACACAGCCTCAAGCAGCTCCGCACCCACGCCGCGCTCACTGCGGGCGTCTCCCGAGGGCCCCTGCCGCCGCGCCGACCCAGTCGCGCCCTCCGGCGCCGCATGCGCCCGCCCCTTAGGCGCCTCAGCCCGCGCCCACCAACGGCGGCGGCGGTCGCCGCCGGCGTCGCGGTGGCCAGCCGAGCGATGGGGGAGTCGTCGGCGCCCCTCAGCACCACGACCACCTGCAGCCTCCGCCGCCCTGGACTGGCGGCCACTATCCCTGGACGGGCGTTGTGCACGCGTACACAATGTCGGTTCCGCGCGCCCCCGCTCCAGGCATCCTCGGGCCACGCCCGAAACCCCACCAGGCGTACTTTGTCGCGCCTACCTATGGCGGCGGCATGCATGGCGCCGGCATCCTACCCGCCGGCTGCGCCCTATGATCCAGCACTCTACACTGCGCTGCAGACTGCGCCCGTGCCGGGCTGCTACACCGGCGGTAGCGAGTGGTTCATGGACACCGGCGCCTCCGCTCACATGGAGGCCCACCCTGGTAATCTCTCCTCCGTTTCTCCATCCATCACTTCCTCTCCCATCATCGTCGGCAACGGCACTGGTATTCCTATCACTCATATCGGCACTGCCCCCTTTCCCTCTAATTCTACAACTTTATCTCTTAACAATGTTCTCGTTTCACCACATCTTGTCCAAAACTTAGTTTCTGTTCGTAGCCTTTCTCGTGATAATTCTGTAACTGTCGAATTTAATGCTTTTGGTTTTTCTGTCAAGGACGCTCGCACCAGGATGGTTCTCCACCGATGTGATAGTCTCGGTGATTTTTACCCCGTCCAGGCATCCCTCACCGCTGGACCCCGGGCTCTCTCCGTCGGCGTCGATCTTTGGCACGCTCGTCTCGGCCATCCTAGATCCACCACCTTGCGTCAAATAATGAGGGATTTTTCTTTTACATGTAATAAAACGGAAGCTCACACCTGTAAAGCATATTGTCTGCGCAAACATGTTCGCCTCCCTTTTAGTTCATCCTCGACAGTTGTGTCTTATCCTTTTGAACTGATTCATAGTGATGTTTGTACATCCCCCGTTCCGAGCAATTCTTGTTTCGTTTATTATCTTGTCATTCTAGATGATTTTTCTCATTTTGTGTGTACGTTCCCTTTACGTAAGCAGTCCGGTGTATCTGCTACGCTTGTCGTCTTTTACTCCTATGTCGCCACACAGTTCGGTCGCCCCATACGTGCTCTCCAGACTGATAACGGAATAGAATTTGATAATGTCACAGTTTGCAGTCTACTCACCACCCATGGCACTATATTTCACCTCACATGTCCTTATACATCAAAGCAAAACGGTTGGGCTGAACGAGTTCTTCGTACTCTTAACGATTGCACTCGCACACTCCTCTTTCATGCACACATACCACCTCAGTTTTGGCCCGATGCTCTTGCCACCGCCACCCTTCTCATTAACCTTCGCATGTGTCGCACTCGCTGGCACTACACTCCTCACCATCTTCTCTTCGGTTCCCCTCCGTCTTATGACGATCTTCGCATCTTCGGTTGCCGCTGCTATTCTAGTACGGTCGCCACCGCTCCTCATAAGCTTGCTCCGCGATCCATACCATGTGTATTCCTAGGTTACCCCGCCAATACTAAGGGCTATTGCTGCTATGATCCCGTGTCACACCGTGCCATCACCTCGCGACATGTGTACTTTGATGAGCTATGTTTTCCTTTTGCTAAATAGGAACAGGTGGTGTCATCTCCTTCGCCCGCGGTTCGCAGTCCGCGGAGACACCTCGCCATCTCCGACGTGTCCACGGACCCAAGTGCATCTGTTTCACCGGTCGTGACGTTCGTCCCTTCTTCGACTGCGTCGGCCTTACCGACCGCGTCGTCCACCTCGCCGACCGTGTTAGCCTCCTCCCCTCCACGGCGGCCTCGCCGGCACCCTCTCTACCGCCCTCAAGCTCAGACTCGGGCGATACGCCGCCGGCCCCCTCCACGGGTCCCCACACCCGCGCCCGTGCGTCTTTCTCCCAAACCGGCGTTACGCCGGTGATGCGTACGTCCGCGCGGCATCTGCCTCCGCGCCCTCGCCATCGCCTATGCCTACCTCAGAACAGGAGGCCCTCCGCGACCCTCTGTGGCTTGCCGCCATGCAGGAGGAGTTCGACGCTTTGCAGCGTAACGAGACTTGGCAGCTCGTCCCTAGACCCCCCCCCCCCCCCAACGCCAACATCATCACTGGGAAGTGGGTCTTCAAGCACAAGTTCCACCCCGACGGTTCTATTGATCGCCACAAGGCACGTTGGGTGGTTTGTGGTTTTCGACAACGCGCCGGCGTCGACTTCACCGACATGTTTGCCCCGGTTGTCAAACCCGGGACTATTAGGATTGTGCTTCAGCTCGCCGTCTCGCGCGCTTAGCCGGTACATCAGCTGGACGTCTCCAACGCCTTCCTCCATGGTCATCTTGAGGGGTAGGTTTTCTGCCAGCAGCCCACCGGGTTCGTCGACTCCATACACCCGGATCGCGTATGCCTACTCTCGCGCTCATTATATGGGCTCAAGCAAACTCTCCGCGCTTGGTACCAGCGCATCGCCGTCTTTCTTCATCGACTAGGATTCCGATCGACACGCTCTGATGCGTCGTTGTTCATTTACTCTCAGGATGGTGCGACCGCGTATCTCTTGTTATATGTCGACGATGTCATCCTGACGGCATCCACCACGACTCTCCTTCGACAGCTCACCGACCGCCTTCATGTTGAGTTTGCTCTGAAGGATTTGGGCGCCTTGCACTACTTCCTCGGATCGAGGTGGTGCGTCATGACACTGGCTTCTTCCTTCATCAACGGAAGTACGCCCACGAGCTTCTCGATCGCGCAGGGATGCTTAACTGCAAGCCTGCGTCTATTCCAGTCGACACCAAGGCCAAGCTTTCTGCTAGTGATGAAGCCCCAGCGTCGGATGCCTCTCTCTACCGGTCTATTATGGGTGCTCTTCAGTACCTTACCCTCACACGATCGGAGTTACAGTATGTTGTCCAGCAGGTGTGTCTTCATATGCATGCTCCATGTGATGCCCATTGGGCTTCGGTGAAGCGGATACTCCGGTATATCCGCGACACTATGGACCTTGGCCTCATGCTCAATGTCTCTAATGCCACGGGCATCACGGCTTACTCCGATGCCGACTGGGCAGGCCGCCCGACATGCGACGCTCCACGTCTGGTTACTATGTGTACCTCGGACCCTCGCTCATCTCCTGGTCGTCTAAGCGGCAGCCCACGGTCTCACGCTCGAGTGCGGAGGCTGAGTACCGCGCCGTTGCTAACGCGGTCGCCGGGTGCTCTTGGTTGCGCAACTACTTCAAGAGGTCTCATGTCTAGTCTCCAAGTCCACCATTGTCTACTACGACAACATCTCCGCCGTCTATCTCTCCGCCAACCCGGCTCATCATCGTCGAACCAAGCACATTGAGCTCGACATCCAGTTCGTTCGGGAACAGGTTCCTCTTGGTCACATACGTGTTCTACATGTCCCTACCAACGGCGGCATTTGAGGAGTTTCGGTCTAGTCTTTGCGTCGGTGGTAGTGACGCTTCGACGGGGGAGGGGGGTGTGTGTGTTGAGTATATATGTTGTGTATGTGTTTGTCTTTCTCCTTCCATGTATAGTTGAGGACGTGGCTACCCCCTGTACCCCTTATATATAGGAAAATGCTTGTTTTAGGGGACCTAACGCTGGCTAGCGTAGGTCCCTTTGCTCGCTCGCTGCGCTTTGTGCTTCCTGCACGCTTTGGGCCGGCCCGTTACAGCATATACGGGCCCAACAAGCAACAACTTAGTTTTTAGCCCAATTTTCGTGTCATACTACGTGCAGCCTTTATTTGCTAAGTGTTCTTCGATATCTGGACAATGTTGCGTACATGTTTAAAATTTGTAACAATTTCGCACGTCTTTTGTTGAGAAAATACAAATGAGATGTTGCAATATTTTTCTGGATGACTTTTTAGGAAATGCATATATATTTATTAGAATTCATTTGGAATGAAATATTTATGGGCTTCTTTACATGTTGTAAACATGTAAATTTTTTGTTGCTATCGATTTACTTTTTTGTTGAAATAGGTGATGATTTTTGTTGCAACTGAAACGGTAACAAATTATTTTGTTTCTTACCAGCTTTTTAAATGATATAACTATTTTTTTGTTTCAATAAGTTGTGATTTTTGTTGAATTGTTTAAACTTTTTTGTTGCAACGCAATAACATATTGTTTAACTATTATTTGTAACATTACTTATTTTTCGAAAAAGATTTGAATTTTTTGTTGCAATACTTTTTTTGTACACGGAGCGATATTTTTTGTTGCGACACAAGTGAATTTGTTGCAATGGCAGTTTTGCTGTAATTATCGAGATGACCGGGGGCAACACGATATACCTTTTTGTTTTAAGTGGGCTGTTATGGAGTGTGAGTTCTATATGTGAAAAGTAGGGGGGCTAAAATGCAAAAACACGAAACACGTTTTGTGGACATCCGATTGCGATCCAACGGCCCGCGAGGGGACCTAAATCTAGGCGCGCTAGGGCGACCTACGCCTAGCGTTCGCCTTATATATACGTGCGCAATGCACCAATACAATTGTGTCGCATCCAAACCTATTCTACACAAAATCATCTGGCCTGGCGGCAGATAATCCGCATGCATATGCATGTAAATCATCTGGACCGGCAGATAATCTGGGCCATGCATCCGGCCTTTCGGCCGCGGAGAAGGTTCCTTCCACTGTGGTGAGTGAGGTGCGTAGAGAGACACCATCGGGCCATCACGATCTCGCGTTCGAGACAAAGAAAACAAACCACCCAATCGGTAAGGCGTATGTGGATCAAATACTTGTTTTCTGACTCAGTTCGCCGGCCGCCACGGGATGGGCGTTGCATATAAACACGTACGTTCGCTTCATCTCCTCCTCACACTTTACCATCTCCCTCCCCTCTCGTCTCTCTTGTCCCCTATCTCTCTACGTGGATTACTCCATTAACTAGTTGCCATCGATCGAGCGGCGGAGGGGATGAGGAACTCATCGCTGTCCGACCGGAGCTTCGTCATGGAGAGCGACGATGACGAGGAGGAGTCCGGAACGAGGCCCGACGGCAGCGAGGAGGAGGAAGACTCGGACGGGTCGTCATCGTGCTGTACCCCGCGGGTCGCCGCCGCCAGCTCCTACGCCAGCCACCAGTGGCCGCAGAGCTACAGGTACCTATATATGTCATGGGTCGTTCGCTGCAGGATGCTGTCCGAACCACCATTTTGCATGCATGACAGAGGCTATACAGCACTCACGCATCTGTGTTCATACAAACACCTCTGTTCTAAATTAATTCAAGTTCTCTGGTCTTAAGTTAGTGGAAATAATTAATATCAATATTAACAACATTAATTTAGTTTATTAGATCATCGTAAATTATGTAAACCCGGTCAGATTTTGAGAAGCTGACTCGGAATAAATCTAGAATTCTAAATAAGGGATCGTCTATATCTCGGTCGGTTGAATTTTTTTCAAGTTTCAGTCACCTTAGAAAAATGTAACTGGGATGAGATTTAGTTTAGAGAAAAGTGAAGTGCACAATTGCATTTTCCTCATAAAAATTAAGTGCAACCCTGTCGTTGCATTGTTCTCTAAAAGATGGCACAGCCGTTGCACTTTTATAAGAGTGACCGATCATCGACACTTAAAATAATCGACCAAAAATTAGCAAATCTTGTAATTCTCAGTCCACTGTTTTTTTTTCAATACTAGCTAGTTTTGCCCCGAAAGAAGAAAAGCCCGTGCAAAATTGAGCGGGGAGATAAAATCAACTAATAGTATCTCAAAACGAACAATAGATCAAGTAGAGAATCCTCATGCTCAATGCTGTACATTCAGTGACGACTGACAACAAATTAACCTCTGATCTGGTTAACACGGAATTATCTCTATCATGAGAGCTCAATGGTGTACATTCAGTGACAACTGACAACAAATTCGCTCTCCTTTTGCAGGCAGTCGATGGACATGTACAGCAGCGTGCAGTCCCCCAGCCTGAGCGGCTTCCTGGGCACGCCCGCGAGGCTCTCCAGCTCCTTCCTTGTCAACTCCTTCCGGGGGAAGCCAGTGCCGGAGATCATCAAGCCGCTCCTGCCAACCGCCGTCGCCAACCAGGATGACCATGACGACGCCAGGAAGAACTCTCATCAGCACCTGCCGCCGTCGAGGAAGGCGTCATCTCTGTTCAAGATCCCCGAGGATCAGAAGCCGCTTCGCGGGGTCGGCCATGAGGTGGGGCCACACCGTCAGTGCACCTACACCCAGGGGGTCATGAACGGTACGTGCGTATGTTCCTTTTTTTTGAAATGGGTAATCCCTGCCTCTGCATCAGAGTGATGCACACGGCATTAACGTGCGTATGTTCCTGCCGTATTGGCTTCCACCACACAGGCAGTTCCTTGGTTGAAATGCTGCTACATTGCTTGTCTGGTACAGGATAAAAGTACAAAATATTCAGAGATCTTTTAAACAATTGGCTTCGAATTAAATTTAGCAAAGATGGGGCCGCCAACAGCGAGTAAACTAAAAAGAGGTGAAAAAAAATATTGCTGCATCAATAGTAATAATAATATAGCATGGAACATAAATAAATTGGTATCCAGGTTGGCTACCATATTTCACCCAGATCAGTACATCCAAGTGCAACCTAGGATGCTCACTATGGATATCATGCATGCCATGACAAAAAGACATGACATGCCATGTTTGCTGAACCTGGTCGCACGCACCCCACATGCTCACAGCCTAACACCCAGGTGCCATCCCCACTAAACAGCTGCCCCATAGTGTTAATATAACAGCTACAAATTGCCGATTAGCTCGTCAGATTCTGGTCATCTGGGTATGATGTAGACATGCTTCACATGATGGATGGGACCGTCATGTGACACTGGAACCATGGTCACGAACATTAACAGAATAATTTGGACACCCCGGCAAACCACTGATTAAGATCTTTCTGGAGAAAGAGGAACCTTGTCGTGATGAAATCACACAATTTACTAATGAGTAATGACACGCTTAAAAGCTCAGTTGATGAGCATCTGCCTGGTCATGTCGATATGGAGCTGTCAGTGTCAGGATATATCGCTATTTCAATAGACGTTTCTGTCTACCTACATTTGTCTGAGACTTTTCCTGTCCATTAGTTACCGTCGCATCATTCTCCTTTATAGGAATATAAGACAATCACTGATTAAGGCACTGCCTTGCTTAGTAACTAAAACTGGAATGCTAACTGCATAATCTGAACAAAATGCTGGTTGTTTCCAACATTATTGTTTACCCTCTTCCATTTATAATTTCTGAATCTTGATGCATTGCCTGTCATTTGCAGGAGTGAATGTGTTATGTGGTGTGGGTATCCTGTCAACACCTTATGCCGTCAGGCAGGGTGGCTGGCTTGGGCTGGTGATACTGGTCGTGCTCGCCGTGCTGGCATGGTACACCGGCGTGCTCCTCCGGCGCTGCCTGGACAGCAAGGAAGGCCTTGAGACCTACCCGGACATCGGCCATGCCGCATTCGGCACTCCAGGCCGCATCGTCATCTCGGTAAAAAAAAATCCCAATCTGAATGTCTTTCAGTTTAGTATGTATATAGTAATAGTGGAGGAAGATTATATGCTAACTGTTTGCACTCTATTCTTTGCCACCTTCTGTGCAGATAATCCTGTACATGGAATTGTATGTAAGTACTTCTTCTGAACCATCTGAATTATAGAGACTTGGTATCTTAGCATAATGTTTCAATATTTAAAACATTTCGTTGACATATTACATGCTCTGCTAACGGTTCACCTGATGCACCGAAGATAATAATACTTTAATCAGCATACAAATGTAATTTTGAGTAATTTTGGTATTCAAAAGCATACATTCAACGGATCCTAATTTTTCCATCCAGGCTTGCTGCATTGAGTATCTGATATTAGAGAGTGACAATCTATCAAAGTTGTTCCCCAATGCACACCTAACCATAGGGGCATTCACCCTGGACCCCCACGTGTTATTCGCAATCCTAACTGCGCTTATTGTCATGCCAACAACTTGGCTTCGTGATCTCGGTTGCCTAAGTTTCATTTCAGGTATCAATTCACTCGGCTGCTGCCCCTGAATTTCGTCTGGCCATATATGTTTCATCTCATCTTGTGATTTTGAATTTTGTAGCTGGAGGAGTTGTTGCGTCGATTGTCATCGTGGCATGCCTCTTCTGGGCTGGGCTTGTTGACCATGTTGGTGTCAACAAGAGTGAAGGGACGGCACTGAATCTCCCTGGAATCCCCATTGCCATAGGCTTGTATGGGTACTGCTACTCAGGGCATGGGGTGTTCCCTAACATCTACTCTTCTCTGAAGAAACGCAACCAGTTCAACGCTGTTCTTTTCACCTGGTAACCACACCATAACCACCGTATGTAAACTTCATCTTTGTTTTGGTGATCTATGATCTCAGGCTGGGTATATATATGTCTCTTGTCAGCATTGCACTATCTACCGTTTTGTTCGCCGGTGCTGCAGTTATGGGTTACATAATGTTTGGTGATTCCACAGAGTCTCAGTTCACACTGAACTTGCCCCCAAATCTTCTGTCTTCCAGGATTGCTGTGTGGACAACGGTAATTTTTCTTGATTAAATTAGTGAATGGTGCATTTCCTTATGGATTACAGTTGTGTTGTGCTAAGCTATGGCTCTTTTATCAGCTATGTTCTCTAGCATATTTTACAGCTTCCTACTTAGAATTCTGTTTTCCTTTTGTGGTAAAAAAAAAGTTACATCATCTTGAGAGTGTATGCTTCTGTATTTTCTTTAGGTGACAAACCCAATAACCAAATATGCACTTACTATGACTCCTCTTGCCCTGAGTTTGGAAGAGCTTCTCC
The DNA here is from genome assembly GCA_028641055.1 of Alopecurus myosuroides. NCBI lineage: Eukaryota > Viridiplantae > Streptophyta > Magnoliopsida > Poales > Poaceae > Alopecurus > Alopecurus myosuroides. Next base: position 506,414,890 of record CM054059.1, read on the forward strand.
CTCCGAACCGCCAGACGTACCCAAACATAATTATGCTTAGATCAGCTCTGGTGTTATCTTCCCTTGTTGTTGCTCTATCTGTTCCGTTCTTTGGTAAGTTATCTTCAACATTAGTATTTTTCCACATTTATTAGGAAAAATACAATATGTTTCCCAAGTAAAATCTTATTAATGCACCCAGATTTCTGATTTATCCGATTTTGTTCATCTTTTACAGGTCTTGTGATGTCGCTAGTTGGGTCTCTTCTAACCATGTTTGTGGTAAGTTTTTGTTCTAACCATGTATGTGGCATTCCTCCGTTTAATTATGTGGCTAATACTTGGTTTGTTAGGCATATATTCTTCCATGTGCATGCTTTTTGGCCATTCTCAGGAGTACAGTGACATGGTATCAGGTATATATTTTTTTAGTGTGCGCAATATATATCAAGTACTTTCAAGAAGTTCTATTCATGAATTTATTCTTATAGAATGACAAGAACAAACATGACCTCTGATTAAAAATAAATGTGGTACATATATGGGAAAACATAGGATTGAAATGCATGTATCCTTGATTCAGAAATTAAGGTCTATATAATTTATCCATCTTTGAACAATTAAACAGTTGTTTTACATTATCCTTTTTATTTCACTCAGATATACACAGTCTTTCGGAAACTCACTGGTTTTCATTCTCTCAAAATTCAAATGTTTGACCAACTTATATTTATTCACTTATCATACTCTTGATCAGGCATAATATCAGAATTTAATAAATATAATGCATGCTTTCTTTTGCAGATAATACTATGTGTGTTCATCATTGGGGTGGGTCTCTGTTGTGCTGGTGTTGGCACATACTCTTCCCTTTCTAAGATAATCCAAAATTACCAGTGATTCCTTAGGACATACTATCATTTCTGTGTACTAGAATATGAATATTTCACTTGTTCTTGTATTATTTTGGCAAGAAATCTATGAAACAATATGGCATGTTAGATAGGGTGTACCATCAACGAAGGATTAGTTTGAGGTTGCTCTCCTGATGGGAGTACCTAGAAAGTGATTTTACCCTTTTGTGCTTCGTCTATTTTGTTAATGATGATGAGGTTTGCATCTTCTGTGCGACCTTCAGTTTTCAATATCTTTATTTGTGAATTCATGTATGCAACATTTAGTAATGTTGATATTGATGTGATTGTGTTTGATCCTGCCAAATTTACTGGATATCAAATTGGCCAGTTTGCATCATTTGTCAGAGCACTACGTAACTGGTAACAAAGGATTTAAAAAATATATTATTTTAACGAGTTAAAAATAAATATTCGCGGGGTTTAAAACAATATTCATGGTGGCTCAAAATATGTTCTTGGTTTTGTAAAGGTATTTTTATTTGTTCGAGAAAATGTTCAAATGTGTAAGAGAATATGTATGCGTTAAAAAATGTTAATGGTTTCAAAAATATTTTCTTGCTGGTTCGATAAAATCTTCATGGTGCTTCGAAAAAGTGTTAATGTGTTAAAGCAGATAGTCATGGCGTTCAAATATATGCTCATGGTGGCTCAAAATATGTTCACGGCTTGAAATAGGTATTTTGATGTGTTCGAGAAAATGTTTCCGTGTTCGAAAAAATATTCAAGTGTTTTTAAAATGTTAACTATTTATAGAAGAAGTTCAAAGGGGGCCCAAAAAATATGTTCACGGTGGTTTGAAAAATGTCCATGGGACTGAAAAACAAGTATGTTTATGTATTCAAAATAATATTCACGCGTTTAGAAAATGTCCATGGTTCAAAGAAATGTTCTTTTTTATTTAAGAAACATTAAAAACACGTGTAAGGGCATCTCCAGCCGTTCGCCCCCCCCCCCCCCCCCCAGGACGCAGAACCCCCCCCCCCCCCCCCTTTTTTTCCGCCGCGACGCGAAACAGCGCTATTCTGGAAACTGGGGGGCGCGTTTCCCAGCCGTGAAACCCAGGCCGCCCCCTCCCCCCCCCCCCCCCCCCCCCCCCCCCAGCCGGCGATTCGGCCAAATTTGGGCAGGTAGAGTTTTGGCACACAAATAATTGAACTTTTGCCACCAAATAAATAGAGTTTTGCCACACAAATAAATAGTTCAACAATTTAAACAAAAAAATAAATTACACTAGTCATCGTCATCATCCTCAATATTGTCATTCCCCTTTCGCGCCCACAAATGCTGCACCAGGTCATTCTGCAGAGCATGATGTGTTGCAGCGTGTCGAATCTCCTGGCGCTTGGTGAGGAAGTCTGTCCATGAAGCCGGCACCTGGTGATCAACAGTTGCAAGAGGGCCCTGCCGGTAGTATGGTGTGCTTGCCTCACTGTCAGGCACCGGGTCACCCCGCTCACTCTCAATGATCATGTTGTGCAAGATCACACAACACTGCATCACCTCCCACATGTTGGACTTCGACCAAGTCATAGCTGGGTACCGGACAACAGCGAATCGAGATTGCAGCGCACCAAATGGCCGCTCAACATCCTTCCTTCAAGCCTCCTGGCACTTGGAAAACCAAGCTTTTGCGCTTTCTGGGATAGGGTTGGAGATTCTCTTCACAAATGTTGCTCACTTCGGGTAGATGTCATCTGCAAGATAGTACCCCTTTGTATACTGGTGTCCATTGATCTCATAGTTCACAGGGGGGCATGGCCTTCGACAAGCTCGGCAAAGACATTCGAGCACTGCAAGCCATTGATGTCGTTGTGACTTCCAGGCATACCAGAGAATGAATGTCAAATCCATAGATCGTACGAAGCCACGGCCTCGAGAACCACCGAGCACTCTCCTTCCTTTCCCTTGTACATCCCCTGCCAGTCAAATGGGCAGTTCTTCCATGCCCAATGCATACAGTCGATACTGCCCAATGCATACAGTCGATACTGCCAAGCATCCCAGGAAACCCTCTTGCTTCATTCTCTGCGAGGAGACGAGCAGTGTCTTGCGTATTGGGTGATCGCAGGTATATTGGGCCAAAAACTGCAACCACTGCCCGGCAGAACTTGTTCAAGCACTCGAGGGCCGTGGACTCGCTCATGCGCAGGTAGTCATCTTGTGCATCTGCGGGAGCATCGTATGCAAGCAACCTCATGGGCATCATGCACTTCTGGATAGAGGTAAAGCCTACCGTGCCGGTGCAGTCCTTCTTCAACTTGAAGTAGGTGTCGAACTCCCGGATGGCATGCATGATCTTGAGGAAGAGCGTGTGTTTCATCCTGAAACGACGCCGGAACACCTTATCGTCGTTGGTGGGATCCTCGGCGAAGTAGTCGGAGTAGAGGATGCAGTAGCCCTCGTACCGCTGCCTCGGCTTGCTCTTGCGGCGCGGCTCGGCGTCCTGGGCCTGCAATCCGGCCAGGCAGCTCAGGACGAGCAGGTGTTCCTCATCGTCGATGGCGGCCTGGTCTTCCTCGTCGAAGAGCTCGGCGAGCATCTCCTCGGCGTCGGAGTCCATGGCTCGGACAGAACATCGAACACCTTGCGGGTGGTGGACGCGGTTCACCGGGCACAACCTCTTCCATGGCGGAGACGCGAGCAAACGGCAGTGACGATGTGGTGGAGAAGCCGACGGTGGTTTGCCTCGCCGCTCGTGTGTGATGGCGGCCGACGGCGGCGACGTGGGGTGTGGCCGACGGGGTGGCGACGGCGAGGCGAGCGAGAGGAAAAGCCGAGTCGGGGTGGGAAAAGTGGGGCAAATAGCGCTCCCTCGCCGACAGCGCTGGCCCACGCGCACTTTTCCTTCCGCCCCCCCCCCCCCCCAGGCCGAACCCAATGGGCTGGGTTCCGCCTGGGTGCGACGGCGCTAATTTCCGCTGAAACGGCGCTACTTCGGGTTCTGGGGGGCGACTGGTAGAAAAACGGCGTTTTTCGAGCAAAACGGCGTTATTTTGCGTCCTGGGGGCGCTGGGGGGACGAATGGAGATGCCCTAAACTATTTTCATAATAATATTATCGATAAAAGAAAGCATAAAGTATGATCATTGTAGTTTTAAGGTGGCAATAGATGGAAAGGGAAAAATGAAATCGTGAGATAAAAAGAGAGAAATCGCAAACAAACAAATAATGACACACATGACAAAAGATGATGAAAACAATACAAAGGAGCATGTGAAATCTCTAGAAAATGCCCAAACTCGCCAAAGTTCCATTTGGAGAGCGGACCCTAGAATTGAAAGATTTTAGACTTAGTACAACTAAAACTGAGTATATGAGGTGCAGTTTTAGTGCTACTAGGCATGAGGAGGGAGAGGTTAGCTGTCATGGGCAGGTGGTACCGAAGAGAGATACGCTTCATTATTTGGGGTCTATGTTGGAGAAGGATGGTGATACAATGAAGATGTGGGCCACTGAATCAAGATTGGTTGGATGAAGTGGCGCCAAATTTAGGGGGCCCTATTGATAGGAGAGTGCCACAAAAACTAAAAGGCAGGTTTTATAGAACAGCTATCCGACCTACGATGTTGTATGGCGCTGAATGTTGGCCAACCAAGAGAACATATCCACCAGTTAGATGTAGCAGAGATGCGCATGTTAAGATTGATATGTGGCCACACAAGAAGGAAACGGGTCCGGAATGACACTATACGCGAGTTAAGATAGCATGACGGTATACGCGACTAAATAGAAGCTTGTCCAACACCATCTAAGATGGTTTGGACATATTCAATGGAGGCCTCCAAAAGCATCAGTGCATAGTGGGCAGATAAACCGTGCTGAGAATGTTCCGTGGTAGACCAAACTTCATTAAAAGAGATCTATCCATGGATAGGTGCTAGCTATCCATGTTCCAAATCCATGTACCCCAACTTGTTTGGAACTGAAAGGCTTGGTTGTTTTTGCTGTACACAGGAAAACTAGCCGCAACGCCAAACACAGCTTCCGCAAACAAAGTTGACCAAATTTAACGGCTCAAACAGACACAGATTTCACGACACAATTCACCAGCTAACAGCTCCATAGAATGTACAGCTATATATCCACCTGTAAACTTGTACATGGCCAAAAAGATATACAGCGGCAAAACCTAATGCTCTCATCTAGTTACTCGAAGTTACCGCAAAGCAAACCCTCCAGATTCTATACAGGACACTTTCTCTCTACCAAGGGATCAATCATTTTACAATGCACGCTGTACCAAAGGAAACCTCCAGTCTTTTCTTGTTTCACGATAACTGATGCTGGTGCCTAAAGAGGATTGGCATTTACATCTGTACACTTCGACGCCTGCTGACAATTGCAAGTCATCTTGGACACCATCCGCACCCGGTTTTCTGAAACCATGCAGAAATGTTAGGAGTTTGTTTAGATACATAAGTCGTCTTGGACATAATCCATGCTTTGGGATACATAAGTTTGATATCTGCTTACCTCCAGTGATGATTAGCTTCTCAACCCGCGCGACGATATGTTTTCCATATGTGTAGTTCTTCAGCTCGTTCAAGTGCACCTTGATGCTTGACAGGATCATCTCAAGGTATTTGTCATCACAGGTCTGAAGGACCTTCTGTACAACATAGTTGCCAAACTGATCCTTCATCAGTGCCTGCACAGAAAATGGGCGAACTCAGTGAATGAAATATGTTAAAACCACCAAGTACTGCTATGGATCAACAGGTTTGCCACAAAGCTAACAACAAAACCAAGTAACAGATTAAGGCCATCACGTTCATCATGAAATATATAGTCTCCTAAATAGGAATAGCTTGACTGAAAAATATGCAATGAGGCAACATTCTCGGTTATAAGGCCAAACCTGAAATGTCTGACCGCAAGAAACAATCTCCCTTATAAGGCCATCACGCTCATCAGGAGTTCCAAAGGACAAACATTTTTCAACAACGTTAGATGCATACTTCTGCTGGCTCAACATCACCACTTTCCCAGAGAGCTTCTGAATAATGGATGATCGCTCCTCTGGCTTCCCATGTTGCAAGACATGCTGAAGAATGTTTCAAGGGTTGTCAAAATCTAACTAACTCAGAAGCAGCTATAAAATGGATTGGACAAAAAACAAACATATCAAAAGACAGGAGGTTCACAAGGCTTCAGTATTCAAATAGCGATTACTCAAAACACTTGATACAACAACCTCCCAAACAATTAGATCAGGACTATGGATTGCTAACACAACTTGCACTGGAGCTCTACCATTAGAAAATAGGAATGACAGTAAACAACCCCATAAAATCTGTAACACTCTGTTACTAAAAAATCAACACATGACAAACATCATCAAATTTGACCAAGTAGTAGATCAGGATTTTGGATTGCTAACATAACTAGTGTTAGACCTATACCATTAAAAAATAGGAATGACAGCTAACAACCCAATAAATTTGTACCTACTCTGTTTTAATAAAAAATGGATGAATTAAGTTCTTTGAAGGATAAACATCATCAAATTTGACCAAGTATCAAGATTGATCTTACTAGTTTTATCGTGAAATATACTTCTACAATATATAATGACTCTTATGTAAGACAACATGTTCACACAGAAATTGATGGTCAAAGTGCCATTTTGAAGGATGTGGCATGCCCTAAAGAATTCCATTTTGTATCATACATTGTTAGATTTGTAATAAAGACTACTACTGGTCAAAATCCTATCTTCGAAACAGTGAAACATACAAAAAAATATTAAAAAACATAGAGCAGCATTTTCTAAACCAGAAAATATGAACTATGTTGTTAATTGATCGTGTTATGGTTGTTCAAGTCTTGCTAAAACATGTAAATTCATTGTCCAATCCTTCCTAAAACAGCACGGTCTTTTAATGAATAAGAACATTCCATGTAGATTCGCAAAAAAAAGAACATTTCTAAAAGCAAATCATCCATCATGAGACCTACAACTTGCCAACTAGTTCAGGAAGTGTATCAGGATAGATACAACATGCTATTCTAGTAAGGATATGGCACTCACAATTTAATAGAAACAATTTCTTTTGTTAGCGACATATAAAAAAGGGTACACTATGATGCATCAAAATCTTATATAGGTCAACGAAAAAATAGAAACTAATTGTAGCAAATGCATACAGAGAGACATACTTGAACAACATAGTTGCCATATTTGTCTTCTGTCAAACCATAAGCATGTTGCACAATTTCATTCATCACAGCACTCTGAGTCGCTGGATCATGGCAATGCTCCAAGACTCTCTGCAAAACCATGTTACGGTCTTATAGATATAAAAAGGGGATCAGTCTAATGCTCTAAAAAGGGAGGAAAGGTGAAACAATTATACCTGAATAACTCTGCAGCCATATTGGTGACTACAAAGCATACAAATTTGCGCTAGTATAGGCTCTATAACAAATGGGATACGGTCTTCAGGAACACACTCAATGCACTTCTGGATTACATGGTTACCATTCTGATCATTAATACATTTGAGAACAGAATTCTTGAGCTCATGAACAATATCAATCTTCCTGTCCATATCAACTACCTCAATAACCTGCCAATAGTGAGTATTAGAATTTAAATTTTAAAAGCGTTACAGGAACATATTAAACTCGATTGCAAATGTTTCATGTTTAACCAAATCTATCACAGCATAAAATTAAAGGGACTTCAGAGGATAACTGTGCAGTGCAGAATTATTTACTCTAAGATGAGATGTGAAGAACAAAAATGATGGATATTCAAGAATACAATCTTTAAGATTACTAGCATTGAGTCCCTGTGTTGGACGTGCTTGTGAGACTGTTTGAAAAGTGACACTGTTGGCTTCTATCAGATTTTACACAGATTCGTCCACAAGCTCCACAATGAGTATAAAAGGAACATGCTAGCCTCCGTTTGAGTCTATACTGTTGAAGTAGTCGATGAAAAAGGCTAAGAAAACCATCAGTAGGAGCAATACTATCTCTGAAATTAACTTTCTTGTAGTATGGCAAAATAGTGAACTGGTCATCACAGATGCCAACGGAGGACAATGAACTAGGTTATCACACAAGAACAATTGGATGGCGCCATGATCAACCAAGACATCCTGAAAGGGGACCATTCCAAACCTAGCAGGCTCAAAATCAAGTAAACTGAAGACTGCCTTTTTGGAGATTTGACTGTTCAAGTATAGCTGCACTGCTAATTTACCAATAGTAGCAACATGGTGATGCCAGAATTTAGTGCAAGAGGAATATCTCATGTATACAAAGTTGGTATATCTTTGACTAGGTCATGACAACAAATAAAATGGGAAGATAAATGTTCCATTCTTTGCAGCACACAAATACACAGTACTTAGCAATTATCCAGAAAACTGCTAAATAACTATCATAAAAAACAATGAAGTTGTTTTATTGACAAGTGTTAAATTGCAGGATTTATGCATTATTATACTCCCTCCGTCTCAAATTAAGTGTCACAAAGTTTGACAAAAGTGGATGTATCTAGAAATAATTTGTCTAGATACATCCACTTTTGTCAAACTTTAATTTGAGACGGAGGGAGTACTTAGTGCAATATATTATACTGAAGTAAGATCAGATGTTACAAACAAGGGAGGTTTCAGTACATTTACCCCATACATGGAAAATGTGAAAAAACAAGTCTTGAATGGATTGTGTGATTAAGTGGTAACTGTAAGCATGACACTAGAAAACAGAAACAAAGCAATAACACTAAACTGACCTTTTGAACAACTCTGCACCCATACATCTGAAAGCTAAGATTCAAAATATGACCATTGAGTTTATCTGCTAACTGGCTCAACTGGCTCTCTGTAGCAAACTCAAAAAACTGTAAACATTACAATACAAATATCAGTATTACCGATATCTCAAAACAAATGACAGTATTTTCAGGAAAAACAAAAAAATTACTATGACAGATTGACATACCTTCTGAATCACATAATTACCAAACACATCTGTTGTCAGAGTAATAGCATTGGCTAGTATCTCTGGAAAGATCTTTTCCCTATCGTCAGGTGATGCTTCTTCTAGTTTCTGTTGAATAAACCGACTTCCATGCTGATCCACGCTGCATTGAGATGAGAATGAAATGACTTTGCAGAAATGTGTTGCTTAAAAAGTCAACAACAGAATGAACAAATAATATACCTGACGTCCATTACATGGCCAACTGCATCACGTAGCTCCAAGGACTCATCAACATTTCTATCCACAGAATCAACATACTGTGCTACTGCTTTATCTTGATTGCTCTGTAGGCCCATATTTCTACCACCTGACCTTCTATTATTTGAGAAGAGGCGTGATTGCTGGTCACCAAGACATGAAATGCTTCCCAAATTAGGATGAATGTGGGACCCTAATCTTTGGACTCTTGAATAGGGCACGCGAGGCTCATCATGATAGAGCCTGTTACTATTATATGAGAGACCAGATTTTGGTAGATAATTATCATCATTCTCCAGACACTGCCGTGCAAATTGATCATCAAGGTATGCCCTACGATTCCTAGCCGAATCGAAGTCTCTAATGGTGGTGTTTCTATTGCTCAAGGGGTTTGTCATATTTGCCATAGCTGCATCACGGAGATAATTAGCCTCTCCATGCAAATTGCCAAACTGCATCAAAGTTAGCTTTTCAGCAAAAGATAGGTGATCCACATTATTAATGTGGTGGTGATTCATCCTAGGATCATTGGGACCATCAACTGAACTGTTCTGCCTGCGTATAACATTTCGGCGCGGGGAGCGAAAATCAAAGTGCTCAGACCTGGGTGCACGAAAAATATTACCAGCTGAAGGAGAACGTCTATCATCAGCCATATTGGAGTTGAAACCTCTTTGATGTATGAACATTTCATCAAGGAGCTCTTTCTCATGACTCCTTTCATCAAATGGTATTCTATTAGATAGCCTCAACCCAGAGAAAGTATCTGAAAGATCAGAATCCCTTCTACCAAACATATCCATCTTTCCCATGTTTGACACAAAGTGATTTGGGTTCCGATGAAATTCAGCATCCTGTTCTGACCATGCTGAACCCATATCAAATGATGAGTGGTCTGTCATTGCATCAACACTATAAGCTCTGCTTGGTCCAAATTTATGCCCATCAAACTCTCCGCTACCATTTAGCTGTATGCCTGCTAAACCTTTAGATAGTAATGCCGAGTTGCCAAAATGGTCCTGAAACAACAATCATAAAGCTTGCAGTAAGTGATGCATTCATCATGAAAACATAAAAAATGGAAGTACGTAAATCTGAAAGTAGTGTTATTGTAATGAGATGGTTTACAAAATCAGGATAGATGTCCAATAATATTTGTATGTGCCAGTTCAGTTACAGGATCGGAAAAGAACAAATACCTAAAGTTACACTATAAAACAGTAGTCATAAAGCCACAAGCACTATGAGCTTGCAACATATTCTCTTACAAAGTAGTACAAATCCACTGCATAAACGTGTGTTGATGCATGGGTTAGCATGGGTGACGAAGTACAAAAATCGAATAAGACAGAGAAGCCACGGCAACAATTAAGGAAAACTTTATTATTTTAAGAAACAGCTAGCTCTTTCCATAACAGAAAACCAACAAATAAAAATATAACCTGAAAAAGTAACATTATTTGGCAGAACATGGGACAGCTGCACCTGACCAGACCCTACCCTATTTCTCTCTCCTTCACCTAAACAAGCCCCACCTTCCCTGTCCCAAAGTCTCTATCTACCAGCCTTGATCTTGACATTGACGCATGCCTTCCTCTCAATCTATCTCCTTACCCACAGAGAGAAGAGAGTGCAAGGAATTTGATTCATTTGGCAGAATACTGAAGGGAATGTCACAATTATGTTGGTTTCAATTTCCAGCCAAACATGATGGATTTACTCTTACAGATTGAACTGAACAATTATTTTGAGAAAAATATACAAAAACTAATGTACCCAAATAAACTATCAAAACAATACGGAATTCCAAAACAGTGCTTGCCAGACAAGCTTGAAGATACTCCCTCCGATCCACAATATAAGGTTTTTTAGACATTTTCCACATTCACATATACACACATGTATCTAGACATGTTTTAGTGTATACGTCCACTCATTTTAGTCCGAATATAGACAACATGTGAAACACCTAAAACATCTTAAATTATGGAACAGAGGGAGTATTTATTTACCACCTATAACATCACGTTGAACATATTACACCATATTTAATGAGTAGAAAACACTATAATAAGTATCTAACGCAGACACCAGGACCAGGCTGGAGGCTACTAAAACCGATATAAATAACCCATGCTATATTAGAATAAAGCCAGATGGTCTTATCCACGTCGAAATAGAAAATTAAACAGAAGGAACAGGGTACCTACTAAAATAAAAGTGTGTTCCTCTCATGAGCATAACAAAGCAAACTTTTCCAACTGAATGTTGTAAACAGGCCCAAAAAAGACAGCTCAAGCATTTTTTTTAAAAAAGACAAACCCAGTGCTAGAAGCTCCGACACAAGGTCGGATCTGGGGAAGGATTATACGAGGAAATCTTTACCCATGCACAGTGCAATGCAGAGAGGCTGTGCCGAACCCAGGACCTGTTGGGACAAGTGGGGAGTACTTCACCACTGCGCCAGGCCTGCCCTTCACAACTCAAGTGTTTGATAAGAACATAGCTATGTGCATCATGGCTTATTATCTCTAACACTGAGTTACAGGCTATTGGCTGCATGCAGCGCAGATTATTACACGATAAAAGGTAAGTTTTAAAAAAAAAACTCGCAATCGAACCCTTCCGGTATTCCAGGCTAATTGCTAAGAAGGGGTCGCGTCCACCTCTAAATCTGCAATACGGATCCTAATGTAATAAGCTTGAGCAGAAACAGGACTTGCACAATCGAGAACACGTAGATGAACCAGTGCAATGATGAATCGATAAAAAGCAGACAGATTTCACTACACCTCCTATATCCCCAGACAGGTGTAAAAACGATGGAAAAGTCTTGCGCTTTTGCGACCTTCATTACACAACCAGACCTGAACCATCCAGTCCAAACCCCGCCCGCCCACGCACAAACCTGAGCACAAGGTACTCATTTTCATTTGGAAACAAGCCGAGCAGTAGCCCTCACCTGCACCAGTTAAATTAGGCTAGTACTACTGATCTACCACCCTTTTCTTCATTCAGGGATAAAAAAAGAAACTGGTTTCATAGGAACCCTCGCGAGCATGAGCCAACCAGGCACATGTCGGGGACAAATCGGACAGAAAATCCATCATGGGCGACTCTCCTGGAACATACAGATACATCCAATCTACACCACGACGACGCCCCGCGGACACACACGGACTTGACATTTTCCAAGCACCAGACATCCGAATGGGACAGTAGTAATCGAAAGGGCATGGAGAGGAGTCTCAACCTGCGGGACGATCCCGGCGCGCTGCCTGCCGACGTCGTTGAGCCTGGCGCCGAGCCCGCCTTGCCCGGAGAAGAAGGAGCCGCCGCCGCCGCCGCCAAGAGCCCCCTTGGCCGCCAGCAGCGCTGCGGCGGCGCCGTCCATGGTCGGCGGCGCGCTACCGCTACGCAGCGGGTCCCAGCCCCACCTAGCGTCCCCGTCGTCCCCGTCCGCAGCGCCGCCGCCGAACGGGCCCGCCGTCCCGCTGCCGTCGCCGAACGGGCCCGCCATCCCGCCGCCGTCCCCGAACGGCGCCATCCCCCGAGAGAGCCTGGAAGGAGGAGACGCGCGCGCCGAAATGGGTGGGGGGTGGCGGCGCCGGCGGTGCTAGGGTTAGGGTTTTGGGCTTGGGTTTAAGCGGGCGGGCGGGCGGACGGCGGAGGGAGGCGCGGGACTGGAGGGAATGGGAAAATTTTGGGGAGCGGCCGGGAGTGGGGTCCAGGCGCCGTATATATAGCCCAGGTGCAGTCACGTCGCGGTCAAACGGACGGATAGCAACGGCGAGCCCGCGGGGGGTTTCCGATTTCGGACAAGGCTTTTGCGCCACGTGCTTCATCACGGTGGATCGGGACGGGTGCGGGGACGCCTTGTCAGCCAGGGCGAAATGGATTGGAAGGGAGGTTGGGGGTGGGCATGGGCTTTCTTTGATGTTGACAAGCTTCTTTGTTAGTATTGTGTTTTTATAAACATTGTGTGGTCAATTTCAAAAAAAAATAAACACTGTGTGGTCGGATTTTGATCTTGTGTACTAGTATGTATGTACCATATAGAGATCGAAATGTTTGTAAAACTTGTTCTATTGCATATGTGCTCTCTCATACAAAGCTCAAGGCTATATGTCTTTGCCATGGGATTGTTGACCCCGGTGTTTAGAGGGTTATTATTATGAGTCTATTTTGGACGTTGTGTTTACCCCTCCCCTTACCGGCCTCTACGGGAGGTGGATCGCATGTAGCATACGCCTCCCAATGTATTGAATGTTTCGGTTACATCTGCATGCGCCATGCACGTATATGTATACACATCACGACTATTCTAGTGTACGTCATTGTGTGTTCCATACGTCATTCGAAAACCTTTGAAGATTTAACTTTAGGAACGTTTAGCACGATTATCTATCTGTCGTTTGCATTGTCCCTCATGCTTACAATACGCCTAAATGATCGATACATATGGAGGCCGGTTACATCTGGATTTGCAACCATTCTTTGATTACCAATACACACTTTGTATCATAGAAACCCACGTGATGGCAAGGAAAATTTAACAGCAAATTCACATTTTTTTGGATCGGTAACGCATAATAAGTTGACTTGTCATACCTTCTATATAAATGAACAAAACTAGGAAACGGGACAATTTGAGATGTATTGTCTTCCTTACCGTGAGAGTCGAATGTGTATCTTTGGTGGATATAAAAAGGGTAAGGGTAGTGCCATATTAGGAGAGCCGTATGAGAAAGTCATGTTCCTCCCGTTCAAATGGATTGCTAGAAACGTCGAAAACATAATTGTTGGCGGGAGCTCTGTTGTTTGAGAGTGATTTTGTGGCACAAACTTAATCACATGGTATTTGGTGGTGTGGTGTCGATGGGTGCGGAGCAAGGTGGGTTATGTGTGGTAGCTTGGACCATGTGATGTCAGTGATGGGGTCTATTGGTGGGGCCCAACAAAAAGGATATGTTGTACGCCTTCTGTAAATGGAAAGGGAATGTAAGATCATGTGTGGGTTAGCCAACGGAAAGGAGATGGTGTACTTCTTCCATAAATGGAAAGTTAATGGATCATGTGTGGGTTGTTGGGCATTGATGTTGACATTTTGTCATTTCTTTTTTATTTGTGTTTTCAAAGACTTCTTTAAGTCGGATTTTGGTTGTGGGGTATAGTATAAAAAAGTTCGCTTCGAAGAAAATGAAAAAAATGCTAACATATGGGTCGTGCAGCCCTGGGCTTTATTTGATTTATGTTTTTAAAGACTCTGTGGTAGGATTTTGTTCTTGTGTATGTATACAGATCAGTGGGCCTGTACATATTTGTTTTTTGTTTGATTTTTGTTCTTCGGTACGAAACTCGAGGGCATCTTCACATAAGTCTTGAGGAGGCCTTGTGCATGTGACATCTATTTAATGTGTGTTGACGTCTTCGTCGTGGATTGTGGACCATGGTGTTCAAAGGATTTACTAGTCTACTTTGTTGTATACCTCCCCTTACTATAGCTTCTATGAGTGGTGGATTGCACGTGCATACGTTTCCCGATGCATTGAATGTTTCGGTTGCATCTGCATGCGCCATAAACATATATCACTAGTAGCTCACAGAGGAAAAAACTATTAGCAATATTCCTTGTTTTAGGCACACTACTAGTAAATACTATAAGTGTGTCTGGTGGTAAAGGATGTGATTCGTCTCCAACGTATCTATAATTTCTGATGTTACATGTTGATATTATGCCAATTGCTACATGTTTTCCGTATGTTTTCCTACGTTTTCTTACGTTTTCCGAGACTAACCTATTAACAGGATGCCAAGTGCCAGCTCCCTGTTTTCTGCTGTTTTTTATTCCAGAAAAGTTGTTTTGGAAATATTCTCGGAATTGGACCCCACAAATCCCAAAGTTCCTATTTTCCCAGGAAGCTTCCAGAAGTCCGAAAAGGAGTTGAAGACGGGCCCCGGAGGGCCCTCACAACGCCCAGGCGCGGGCCCACCCCTGGTCGCGCCTGGGGGTGGTGAGGAGCCCCCGGTGGCCCCCTGACGTCGCCCTTTTGCCTATTTATACTCCTCGGAGGGAAAACCCTAAGAGAATTGGCGAAATTACACGAAACCTTCCGCAGCCGCCGTCATCGTCAACCCAAGTTTCGGGGGACAGATCTCTATTCTGGCACCTTTCGGGACGGGGAAGTGCCCCCGGAAGCCATCTCCATCGACTCCACCGCCATATCCATCGACGTTGTTGTCTCCTATGATAAGGAGGGAGTAGTTCTCCCCCGAGGCTGAGGGCTCTACCGGTAGCTATGTGGTTCATCTCTCTCTCCCATGGTGTGATCTATATGTGATCGTGAGCTTTGTAATCTAGTTGAATAAGTAGATGTTACTCTTCATCTTGTGCTACTCAAGTGTTTTATTAATATGAACTTTGGAGTCACCTTGTCCCGTGGTGTGAAGGTGAAAGTTTGCACATCGTGTGTGTCTCCTCTATGAATTGTGGTGTTTGTCTGGTACCTTCTAGGGCGCTCAAGTTGACAGTGTGGGGCTAACTAGACATGGGAATGCTTACTTTAAGGAATGTTTTTTGCAGCCCTACGCAATGATTAGTGTTCGTTATCCAACCGGAGAGGGTTAAGAGTAGCATAGTGAAGAGAAGATATTTAGTTATTCAATTATGTGATCATTGTTGAGAGTGTCCACTAGTGAAAGTAGGATCCCTAGGCCTTGTTTCCAAGCATTGAAACACCGTTTTCCGCCTGTTCTGCTACATGTTTGCTTTCTACCATATTTATTTCAGATTGCTATTATTACTTATAACCATCCATATTACTCGCATTTCACTATCTCTTCGCCGAACTAGTGCAGCTATATACCTGACAAGTATATTGGGTGTGTTGGGGACACAAGAGACTTCTTGTATATTAATTGCAGGGTTGCTTGAGAGTGATATCTTTGACCTCTACCTCCCTGAGTTCGATAAACCTTGGGTGATCCACTTAAGGGAAACTTGCTGATGTTCTACAAACCTCTGCACTTGGAGGCCCAACACTGTCTACAAGAATAGAAGCGTGCGTAGATATCAAGCTCTTTTCAGGCATTGTTGCCGGGGAGGTAAGGTAAAAGGTACTCACATCCTCGGGTGTGAGTGCTCGGAGTTATTTCCTATAGATTCTGCAATTTTATCTTTTTGTTTCTTGTTTTCACTAGTTAGGCTTATTTTTACTCGCTTCTTGTTTTTATTTTTTTACCAGTAGTCTTAATGGTAAACAACAAAAATATGGTAGAACTTTATAATATTTATCTTGAATTAGGACATGAAGTGTTTGAAGAGAAAATTAAAAAAAACCTATGGAGCTTTATTTGCATGCTAATAGCAATGTTATTAGTATGAATTCTTTGAACACCATTATTGCTAATGCTATGGAAAAGTCTAAGCTTGGGGAAGCTAGTTTATATGAAAATGATCTTTTTAGTTCCCCAAGAACGGAGGAGAAAACTTGCTTTGATGATGAGCCTATGCCTGTTACATATAGTAGTGATCATGATTGGGAAAAGCACACTACTTTTGATATTGAAAATGATGATATAGAAAGCTCTAAACTTGTGGATGTTGTGTTTGAAAATCCTTTTGCTACTGATGATTATATGCTTGATACATCTCCTCCTAGTAAAAATGATGATATGTTTACAAATGAACACATTTTGGAGGATAACTATTTTATTGCTTATGATGATATTATTCTTCCTATATATGATGATTACAATGATAAATATGATATTTTCAGCCCACCTACTATTGAGGAGAAAATTTATTTTGATGATACTATGCCTCCTATATTTTGATGATTATGGTGATGAGAATAATAATAATAGCTATTTTGTTGAATTTGCTCCCACTACTATTAATAAGAATGACTATGCTTATGTGGAGAGTATTAATTCTTTTATGCATGTGGCTCGTGATAAGAATGTTTTATGTGATAGATATATTGTTAATTTTATTCATGATGCTACCGAAAGTTATTATGAGAGAGGGAGCATGGTTTTATTCATCTCAACAATATGAAGTTTCCCCGCTTTATGTTGAAATTTTTTATGTTGTAGTTATTTTGTGTTCCTATGCTAGTCGCTTTGTGCTTCGTTGACTTGTTTTTCTACAAGATTCTTTTCCATAGGAAGTGGGTTAGAGTTAAATGTGTTTTATATTTTCTTCTTGATGCTCTCTTATTGTGCTTCAACTCTTATTCTTATGTGAGTATCTTTTAAAAATCATTGTGCCTAGCTGAAAGGCATTAAAAGAAAAGCGCTTCCGGGAGACAACCCGTTTTACTTCTCCGTTTTCAACCTGTTTTCCGTCGTTTATTTTTGTTTACTTTGCACCTGGGTGTTGTATATTTCCTTAGCAACTCCATTGTATCTTTTCTTTTGTGTCTTTGTTGAACCAAGTAAAGCCTCTAGTGGAAAGTTGAGACTATATTTCGGATTTTTGCGCAGGAAACAGATTTCTGCCGTCCACTGTTAAAATTGTATAAAATCACCAAAAAATCAAAATGGCCTGAATTTTGTTGTGCGTCATCCTGGGATATATACGCAACTTTTCTTAGTTGAACACTTTTTGATTTGAGAAACATAGGATTTTCGAAAAAAATCATATTTACCTGTTGTTCTGTTTTGACAGATTTCTGTTAATAATTGCATTTGCCTCTTAATCTCTTTATTTTGGTGTTCTTTTGAGAAAAGGAGTTTTAAAAGAAGTTGTGACAGTAGATAATGTGTTTGTTAGGCTTGTGTTGAAACTGAACCATGTGAATTTATTATTTCGATTGCACTAACGTTGCTAATGAAGATTGTGAGAAGTTTGGTGTGAAGGAAGTTTTCAAGGGTCAAGAGAAGAGGATGATATAATGTGTTCAAGAAGAGTGAAGAGCCTAAGCTTGGAATGCCCCGGTGGTACATCCCAGAAAATTCCAAGAAGACTCAATCTTCTAAGCTTGGGGATGCCCAAGGCATCCCCTTCTTCATCAACAATTTATCAGGTCACTTCTAGTGAAACTATATTTTTATTCGGTCACATCTTATATGCTTTACTTGGAGTGTATTTTATTTTTGCTTTCAGTTTATTTTTATTTTTGCAATAAGCTTGGTTGGACCCCAACATTCTTTTATATTGGAGAGTGACACACTCCACTTTTTCATGGGAATACTTTGTATTCTTAATCTTTGTTTGGCTGCTGCATTTCTTTAGCTCCTGTTTTTCATTCATCTCTTATTCAGAGCTGTTAGTACTCTCTATTTTTCATTGCTACATGCTTAGGGAGAGTTTTTTTTGTCTCATATATGTGCTTGGTTGGGAATAGAAATGCTTATGTGGTAGTTGGTATAATGAAAAAATTTGCATGGTCTTGTAGATCACTAAACTGCTTCACTTGAATCACTGCGGTCGTTTTGAGATATTAATTTTCTTAATGGATAAACGGGAAGAACTAGTAAGTATAAAATTTTAATGGTTGGTCTAATAAACTTGAAACGGTGCCACACTTAAATTACCAGCTGATAGAAACAATGGTATATGATTGCTACGAGTGATACATTTCTGATCGGCCTTTTGTTACGCGCTACGGTCGGGGTAGCTAACTGTGACTTTTCACTGCCACGGACCCTCTTGGAGTGATTTGCATTGTGCCTTGTAAGATGATTTTCTTGTTGTAATCTTTTAACTTGTGAGTCTATGTTGCGGTTCCTAGCACTTCCACCATCCATATTTGCTAGCCTCTTCGGTATAGGGCATTGCCATTTCTCACATTGAGAGTTGGTGCATACTTCGCCAGTGCATCCAAATCCCGTGGGAGGACTTTGTTCTCCTAAACATAAGCCCATATATTCTTCCTCAAAACAGCCACCATACCTACCTATCATGGCATTTCCATAGCCATTCCGAGATATATTGCTACACAATATCCACCTCCATTATGTTACTTGATGATGAGCTTCATGGTTATTTATGCACACTGCTACACTGGCAGGAGCATGCAGTTGGATACATCAGAGATATTCCATTATGAGTTATGAGTACTAAAAGTGTGATGATTCATTATAATATAGGATGTTGCCCCTACCGGTGAGGATATATAAAAAAATAAAAAATAAAAATGAAAAAGCCTAAAAAGAAAAAAGAAAAAAAGGCCAAAGAGAGAGGGGGCGCATCACTATCCTTTATATACCACACTTGTGCTTCATGTTTAGCACCAATACTTCAGTTTGGAGAAAGTTTTCATATTATCATTCATTCATAACTATGTGGGGAACTTTACATTATAGAACTTGGCTAGTATATTCCAACGATGAGCCTCCTCAAATGAGCTCTAGGTCTTCGTGAGAAAGCAAGTTGGATGCATCCCCACTAGTTCCATTGGAGAGCTTTCATACACTTATAGCTCTATGTGCATCCGTTGTGTGGCAATCTCTACTCCTTGCATAGCTTTGGTTGTAAGACTTTCTCTTGTCTAATGACCACTTTCAACTTTGTGAGCCTTTCTTCCATTGACCTTCCAACCCCCCCCCCCATAATGTTCTATTTGCCATAACATCCCGGTGCCAGGGACCAACGCAGAACACTTGCTTGTTTTTAGTGCGCAAATAGTTTAAGATTCAAGCATTGCATCATGTGAAAATATTGACTTGATCCTAACAGGGGTTGTGAAGATCGTTTGACGTGCATGATATTGTTGTTCTTGAAAGCTTAAATCATCTCTAATAAAATTTGCACGGTTGATAGTCTTTTAGTATTGATTAATTAAAAGTTTTGCTTCTTTCTTCTTATAATATAGATCACGGCTTTAGTTCATTTGATCCTAGTTTACATGCTCTACTTTACATATTATGATCAAGATTGTGTGGTAGCATGTCACCTCAGAAATTATTTTGTTTTATCGTTTACCTACTCGAGGACGAGTAGGAACTAAGCTTGGGGATGCTTGATACGTCTCCAACGTATCTATAATTTCTGATGTTCCATGTTGATATTATGCTAATTGTTACATGTTTTCCGTATGTTTTCCTACGTTTTCTTACGTTTTCCGGGACTAACCTATTAACAAGATGTCAAGTGCCAGTTCCCTGTTTTCTGCTGTTTTTTATTTCAGAAAATTTGTTCTGGAAATGTTCTCGGAATTGGACCCCACGAATCCCGAAGTTCCTATTTTCCCTAGAAGCTTCCAGAAGTCCGAAAAGGAGTCGAAGACGAGCCCCGGAGGGCCCTCACCATGACTAGGCGCAGGCCCATCCCTGGCCGCGCCTGGGGGTGGTGAGGAGCCCCCGGTGGCCCTTTCGCCTATTTATACTCCTCGGAGGGAAAAACCTAAAAGAATCGACGAAATTCCACGAAACCTTCCGCAGCTGCCGTCATCGTCAACCCAAGTTTTGAGGGACATATCTCTTTTCTAGACCCTACCGGGAAGGGGAAGTGCCCCCGGAAGCCATCTCCATCGACTCCACCGCCATCTCCATCGCCGTTGCTGTCTCCTATGATGAGGAGGGAGTAGTTCTCCTCCGAGGCTGAGGGCTCTGCCGATAGCTATGTGGTTCATATCTCTCCCATGGTGTGATCTATATGTGATCGTGAGCTTTGTAATCTAGTTGAATAAGTAGATGTTACTCTTCATCTTGTGCTACTCAAGTGTTTTATTAATATGAACTTTGGAGTCACCTTGTCCTGCGGTGTGAAAGTGACAGTGTGCACATCGTGTGTGTCTCCTCTATGAATTGTGGTGTTTGTCTAGTACCTTCTAGGGCACTCAAGTTGAAAGTGTGGGGCTAACTAGACATGGGAATGCTTACTTTAAGGAATGCTTTTTGCAGCCCTACGCAATGATTAGTGTTTGTTATCCAACCGGAGAGGGTTTTTTTAGAGAGTACGCCTATGGCGTACCTTACTTTTATAGGGGAAAAAGAGAGGATAATTACAGGGGGGTGAAACTCACCCCCAGAAGCTCAAAGAGAAGAAAAAAGGAAAAAGAACAGAAAAAAGGGAAAGAGAGCAGTGATACTCCTACCACTCCCCCCTCCCCAACAGACATCTAAGCTAACTACTCCCTAAACCGTGCTCTCTCCTCCTCCTCCAAAAGCAACTCTCCACCGACCGAGCTCATCGACGATCTGCTTAGCCAGAGCAATGGCCGTTCTTTGCTGTACGGGGCGGTTAAATACCCAAGCATTGCGGTGCTTCCAAAGGCTCCAAGTGACCAGAATTACTAGGGTATCGAACCCTCTTCGTCTCAAGTCCCCATGAACACCGCTCCTTGTCTCTTCCCACCATTCCTCCAAGAGATGCTCGGGCGTGGGCATCGTCAACTGAGCAAGCCGTAGCTCACTAGCAACCCAGTGCCAAACCTCACGTGCGTAGACGCACTGGATCAGAATGTGCTCCACCGTGTCCTCCTCCTGTAGGCAAACGAAGCAGTGGCTTGTGCTATCCTGTAGCCCATGCCGAAAACACCGGTCCGAGGTCCATAATCTACGCTGTATCGCAAGCCAAGAAAAAATCTTGGTTTTGAGAGGTGCGCGCGCTGCCCAAATCCAGTCAGCAGCACTAAACCTCTCCCTCCCTTCGCACAGCGCGCCGTATGTCTCCTTGGCCGAGTAGGTGCCAGTTCTCGAACATGACCATCTAAAACTGTCAGGGATAGCCTCTGCGATGCGCACCTGCCTGATGGCCACCCACAAGGCCACAAGTTGCAGGCTGAGCTCTTGATTGGGGGGACTTGTCAGATCGCCGATCCATCCGTTGCCGAGTAACCCTCGCTGGACTGTTCTGTTGTTTCTCCTCCTAGTGCCGACAAGCGCAGCAATGCCCGGCGCAATCTCCTCGACGGTCCTACCGTGGATCCACCGATCCTTCCAAAACCAAGTGTCCTTGCCATTCCCTACCGTGATCTGGGCGAAACTATGAAAAACATCCTCTGTAGCTTTCTCCTTGAGCCGCGGGAGCCCCTGCCAAGGGCGCTCTTTGTCAGTCCTTGCAAGCCAATCCCATCGAGTACGCAGCGCAATCCCCTGTAGCTTGAGGTTCTTGACCCCCAGGCCTCCGAAGCAAAACGGCTGGCAAATCCTGTCCCAAGCCACTAAGCACTCACCACCGTGCACCTTCTCCTTGCTTGCCCAAAAAAACGCACGCATCCAACTGTTTAGCTCCTCAAGTACCCAAGCTGGCACGTCAGAAATCAGTAGGTGATGCACCGGTCTCGCTGCAACCACTGCCTTGATGAGTACTAGCCTACCAGCCCTGGCCATGAGACCGCGCTGCCATGCCGGCAGGAACTCGATCGCCTTGTCAAGCATGGGTTGCCATTCCCGCCTAGTGAGTGGTCACAAGGCAAGCTGCAAACCTAAGTACTTGATGGGGAATTGCGCGATCCTACACTGCAAAAGATTTCTCACTCGAAGCTCATCCAACTCAGAACCTCTGATGACTGTAGCCGTTGTCTTGTTCATGTTGATCAAAAGCCCGGAAGCTCCTCCGAAAACTCGCATGATCTCCTGAATGGCGCGGAGATCAACGGCAGTGGGCTTGCAGAAGAGGACGACATCGTCTGCGAACGCCGACATGCGCTGCAAGGGGGTGATGCCATTCAGTGTCTCGAGCACCAAGCTCCGTGTGGCTTTGTCAATGAGTATTGTCAACACTTCCATAGCGAGCACGAAGAAAGCAGGCGAGCTCGGATCCCCCTGCCTCAAACCGCGTGCGTGCTTGAAGGATCTCCCTGGCCTGCCATTTACCACTACCTTGGTGGAGGCCGTATACATGAGCACGGCCAATCTCTTCAACCAAATGTCGCTAAACCCCATGTGCCTCAATACCTCGAACAGGAAGCTCCAGGATAGCGAATCGAAAGCACGGGAGATGTCGAGTTTGAGGAGTACCGCTGGCTTCTTTCTCCCATTGATCTTCCTCGCTACTTGACGAACAAGAAGGAAGTTGTCATGCAAGCTTCGGCTCCTAATGAACGCCGACTGATTAGTGCTTACTAGCTTGCCTATGATCGGTCTCAGACGGTTCGCCAGAATTTTCGAGCATAGTTTGGAAAAACTATGGGTTAGACTGATCGGACGAAAGTCTCCCACCTCGACGGCCTCCTGCTTTTTGGGGATGAGAGTGATGAGTGCCTTATCGAGTCGCCCAAATCCCCTACCATCCCCCGCGAACCACTTATGCACCGCGGCCATAATGTCCTCCTTAATCACCGGCCAAGCTTTTTGGTAAAAACACCCAATGAACCCATCTGGGCCTAGAGCGTGATCCGCTGGCAAGTCCTTGATTACCTCCCAAACTTCCTCCTCCGTAAGCATCCTATCCAACTCAACGAGATCCAACTGCGGTACTCCCAGCTCCGCAAGATCCAAGGTGAAGTCCCTGGTGTGGATTTTCCCAAGCAGATCCTTATAGGCACGATAGAACGCTTCCTCTTTCCCCTCTTGACTAGTGTGTATCACATCATTCTCCCTAACAGCAGTGGTGAAATTCCGCGTGCGCCTACCGTTTGCCACTGCATGGAAAAGCTTGGTGTTGGCATCACCATCGCGCAGCCAACGAACCCTGGATCTCTGCCTCGCAATCGTGCGCTCCAAGGAGGCAAGGCCCAGCACACGGTGTTTCAAAGCCCTATGCAGCCATCTTTCTCCTTCTGATAGATCACGCTTCTCTTGGGCCGAGTCAAAGCGCAAGATCACAATATGGGCCATGGCCAACTGGAGCTTCACATTGCCAATTTTCTTCTGACCCCACGCCTGGAGATGAGCCGCAGAAGCTCTCATCAACTCGTTCAGCCTCATGTACGGATCGACGAATTCTCGGTCGCGCTTCCAGCCCTCACGAACAGCATCATCAAAACCCTCCAATTTGCACCAGAAGGTTTTGAAGCGGAACCTACGTTTGGGCTTAAGCGCCGCCGAGAGCGACAGATGCAACGGAGCGTGGTCAGACGTCGAGGAGGATAGCGCCCGAAGCACGCAGTCTGGGTACATGAGGTCCCAATCCACGGAGACGAGTGCCCTGTCGATTCTCGTCATGGTTGGCACTGCCCGTCCATTACTCCAAGTGAACGCCCTGCCGTGCAGATAGACGTCCTTCAACTCGTGATCGCCAAGGAAGCGCCTAAATTTCGTCATCATGGACCTATCGATGGGACCAGAGCTTTTATCCGCCGCGCTAAGGATCATGTTATAGTCCCCAACAACAAGCCAAGGTCCAGGGCACAACGCACGGCGCTCGGTGAGTTCTTGCAGAAACGCCGTCTTCTCCTCCGGACTCTGCGGGCCGTACACACCCGTGATCCACCAAGCACTCCCATCCAGTGCATGCACCTCCCCCGTGATCGCGTACGTGTCTCGTACTATGTTTGTAATACTAAGAACCGTAGAGTCCCAAGCTAGAAGGATTCCACCTCTAGTGCCCACCGCGGGAAGGAAGGCGAACTCGTCGAAAGATGGCCCAAGGCATTCAGCCACTATATAGCGATCAACCACTTCCATTTTAGTCTCCTGGAAACAGACAAGGTTTACATGGACCATGTCCCAAAACTCCCTCACTAAATCTCTCTTCGCCGGGTCGTTTAAGCCCCGGGTGTTCCAGCTCCCAATCTCAATTGTGCTATCCATGGACAGATACCACACACACTCCTCGGAGTCTCCACGACACTCCCTACACCGCAATGCCCTCCGGGGCGAAATCTACAGGTGTTGCTTCCGACAAAGGCAGGCTCTTGCCAAACACGGCCGCAAGCACACGCAGCTGCTGCTCACGCAATGGGGAGGCGTCGAATAATTCCCTGAACTCGCGCATCTGCTCCTCGCACACTGGCATGCATGGCTTCGAGATACCAAGTGCTTTGAGTAGGGTTGCGTCTGCTGTAGAAACCTTGCGCGCCTTCCTACCCGTAGTAGACACCGTGGCCGCCGTACGCCTCGTCACACGCGGCGTGCAAGGCTCCTGTCCTGGCAAGAGGTTGGCATCCTCCATCTCTTTGAGTAGCGGTGGGGCAAGGGCCTTCAGAATTGATGCACATAATGCACGAAGTTTCGCCGTTGCCCCATCAACCACTGGCTCCACGCTCGTAGCCTCGCCCTGGTGCGCCGAACACGCGATCTGCATGCAGCTGGTGGGCCCATCGTAAGACTGCTTGAGTCCATCAGAAGAAGACAAAGTGATCATGCCTTCGCTGGCTCCTGTAGACGCGCCACCGCATGCATGCCTTGGACTGGAACCCGATAGCCCATCGGAAAGTGACACCTGGAAGAAGCGGTCTCCAAGGCCCCCGTCCATCTCCTGTTCCTGCGGGCCCAGAGAATCCTGGCCCGGCCTCGTGCTCCCCATCAAGAGAGATGAGGACGTTTCCTCGGGATCACCAAGTACTGGGCGCTCGTCTTCTTGTTGCGCCTCCTCCGAGGCAGATACGGCCTGATCCTTCGCCCCAACCTCAATCAAACCCGCCTGTGGCACGTGGCAAGGCCCGTCCTCTTTGTCCTCCGACTCCGCCAGACCGCTAGTACGATCGACAGTGTCCACCAACGTCTCCACAACGGGTGCACTAGCCTGGCACCCGACAGGCAGGCAGTCCTCCTGAGCCGTAGCAGCTTTGTCAGGGGAGACCACTTGGATGGTAGCGGCAGCGCGCTGAGCAATCACAGGCTTTTTGTTTGAATCGCGCGCGAGCGCCACACAGTCCTCGTTGACTGGTTCTTTGCTACCGGCACGTGGCGACGCGGTACGACCTCAACGGGCGGGAGCATCCAGTCCGACGACCCGGCCGCCGTCGCCCAGAACGGAGGCCCGCCGGAGCCAGCTTGACCACCGCTGGCACTACCACGCCGCTGATCAGGAACGCCACGCTGCCAAGCCAGCCGACGAGACAGTCGCATGCCATCAGGCGCGCTCGGCGGGCTTGGCAGGCCACTCCGGTCGCTCCCCGGCGAGCCAGCCACGACCCAGGCTTCATCGCGGCTAACCTCCTCGTCGACACTATCGACATGGATCAGGACCTTGTATCGCAAAGTATCTAGCTTGACCCTCGCGTCTTCCGGCAACGCGACCTGGAGGCCCATGCCTTCCTCAGGCTCTGGCACCACCAAGGTCCGTGCCACCGGAATCTTCGACGGATCATCCGACCAGGCTGACAAACGCAAGAAGGCGAGGTCTGTCCGGTTGCAGGACTCGGCGGCGAGCGTGTCGACGGCGCACGAGGTGCCCAGGAGGTCCTCCACCACATCCCGCTCCCAGACGTGCGGAGGCACGCCCCGAGCACCAGATTGACGCGGGTGCGCATCAGCGCCCACTCGGCCTGACACTGCCGGTTCCAGGGTCTGAAGTGGAGCGTCGTTCCGGCGTGCTCGATGACTAGCCGTGACATGATGGCGCTCTTGAGTGCGTCGGAGGCGAGCACCACCAGGAAGTCCTCCGGCTGAAAGACATGAACCATGAACTGTCCAGCGGGGATGCTGCGACTGCTCACCAGAGCCTCATGAACATGCGCACAACTCGCAGACGGCCGGCGCCCACCCACGGTGACCATCACCGCAAACCGCAACCGTCGCTCGATTTCATTGATGCGCGCAGAACGCCTGACGATGCACATGTCGTCAGAGGGATCCTCGCTTGGCAACTCCTGCCGCTGCGCCACCGCACGACCTGGGGACACCGCCGGCCAGTCCTGCTCTTGGAGTGGCACGGAGGGAGGGGAAGGAGCAACCTGCCGCCTTGGATGGGCAGGAT
The DNA here is from genome assembly GCA_028641055.1 of Alopecurus myosuroides. Classification (NCBI taxonomy): domain Eukaryota; kingdom Viridiplantae; phylum Streptophyta; class Magnoliopsida; order Poales; family Poaceae; genus Alopecurus; species Alopecurus myosuroides. The sequence continues at coordinate 506,441,737 of CM054059.1, forward strand.
CCCGGATGCCCAGGGCAGGCATGCCCGCAGCGTGTCCCTGCGGCGGAGAGCTCGAGCGGAGACGAGCCTGCTTGGCCAGGGCCTCACGGCGGAGCTCCTCCTCCGTGGCCGAGACAGGGCTTCGCGGCCTCTTGCAGTCCACCGCAAAATGGCCCTCGATCCCACAGCGCAGGCAGACCACTTTGTTTTTGCACTCCTTCTTGAAGTGGCCCGGTTGAAAGCACTTGAAGCAGAGCCCGTTCATGTCCGGCGAGGGCGGCCGGGAAGTGCCCGCACCGTGTCGTTGCTCCTTGCGGCGCCGCCAAAGGGACCTCTTGGACGGCCGCGGTTGCTCCCAGATCTGAAGTTCGCCCCCCACACCTCGGGCCACCCGTGAGTCCACTCCTGGGCTCACCGGGGGCGAGGAGGAGTCCGCCGTGAGGCCCATGCCTGACACCGCAAGGCGCTCGCCGCTCCGGCCAGCACCCGAGGCAGCAGACGCAGGGCTCGCGGGGATTCCGGCCATGGGAAGGGGGGAGGGGAGGGCGAATCCCAACCGGAGAGGGTTAAGAGTAGCATAGTGAAGAGAATATATTTAGTTATTCAATTATGTGATCATTGTTGAGAGTGTCCACTAGTGAAAGTAGGATCCCCGGGCCTTGTTTCCAAGCATTGAATTTGCTTGCTGCCATATTTATTTCAGATTGCTATTATTACTTATAACTATCCATATTACTCTCATTTCACTATCTCTTCGCCGAACTAGTGCACCTATATACCTGACAAGTATATTGGGTGTGTTGGGGACACAAGAGACTTCTTGTATCTTAATTGCAGGGTTGCTTGAGAGGGATATCTTTGACCTCTACCTCCCTGAGTTTGATAAACATTGGGTGATCCACTTAAGGTAAACTTGTTGTTGTTCTACAAACCTCTGCACTTGGAGGCCCAAGATTGTCTACAAGAATAGAAGCGTGCGTAGACATCAGGATGCTAGTAAGACAAACTAGAAGCGCGTCCACGAAAAGGACCCATTACTAGTAAATATGCGCAGGGTAGCCGTCTGGAGCTAGCCGTTGTCAAAGCCACTGCCCGACATGGAGGACGTTGGGCTTGGGCACCTGGCTGATGACGGGGGTGCTCAGGCTATCTGGGTGGCGGATTTGGTTGACAATGGAGGAGGTGGTACGCTGAAGTCCAGGAGTGGCGGGAATCTCGAAGGCGGGTCCTAGGTCGACGGCGAGTTACAGATCAAGTGGGTGCTCCATGACAACTAACACCACAGCAAGGTCGAAGCACCTAGCCACCACCGAAGGAGAAGAGGAATCGAAGTGGAGGAGCTCGCAGGAGGTCGTCGGTTTTTATGTGGGCATGCGACAGTTTGTGGCAGCAGAGAGAGGGCCTGCTTGCGGGCAAGGCGGTCGTGAGGCACGGAGGCGAGAACGAGATGCGTTCAAGGAAGAGAGAAGGGTTTGGGACTTGGGGTGCGGCAGCTGGGAACGAGATTCGGGAGGGGAAATTTCTAGCACCGTGTAGGATTTAGGGTTTTCTCGTATCTTTACATGTTTCTCTAGTATTCCAGCCCGACATGTCATATCACTATTAGGAAACAGCTTATAGGTGGATCAACACTAGTAGGAAAAATCTTATAGTAGAAATTTTCCATAAATAGATACAGAGGCGCCATCACCTCGAAAGTCAAATCTAGGGCTTCTGGAGTCCTGCTCCGGCACCCTGTCGGGGAGGGGGTCGTCACCGGAGGCCTCTACATTGCCATGATTTTCCCCGGACAGATGTGTGAGTAGTTCATCCCGGCACTACGGGTCCATAGAAGTAGCTAGATGGGTTCTCTCCACCTTGTGCCACCATGTTTAGATCTTGTGAGTTGTCCTACATGATCAATCACCGTTATCTAATTGTTACATGTTGTGTTTGCTAGGATCCGATGGACCATGAGATTATGATTATTTTGTTCATTTCATATTGAGATAAATCACTTATATCTTTAGAGTTTTAATCTTGTTTGCAATGCTCTTCGGTGTGTATCATTTTCTTGTCCAACTTATGTATGCACCTCAAAGAGAGGTTTTATATGCTAGATAGTGGGTTCATGCCTCCTTTACATATGTGCTCGAGTGACAGAAACGTGACGGGTGGGGATGTGTTGTTCCCACTAGGGAGAAAACAGTGGTGCTCTTGTCTACGGATGTGAATTATTGATTACATTATGTATTGTTCTTAATGCATTTGTCTGTTACACACAAGTGATCACTTTGTTACTCCAACTTAATAACAGCGAGATTTGTTGGATAGCTATCTCAAGGTGGACTTTTAGTAATAGATGTTGTCGGATGGTAGTCTATTTACGTTGACGTAATGTCTACAATGTTAGAACCCATGAACTATATATCGTCATAACAGTATTGTTATGCGCTCATGATTTGTCAATTGCCTAGTTGTAGTTTCTTTACCCAACACTTTTTCTTTTGTTTTGAGAGTTACCACTAGTGAAACTATGAACCCCGGTCCCATCTTTTACTATTATTACTACTATTTTCACATGCTTTTGCCACTTTTTACCTTGCTGCCATTATTATTTTAGATCACACAAACCTATTACACTCCATATTACACCACTTCCATTGTCTCTTCTCTGAACCAGTGCATCTATACAATTACCATTGTATTAGGTGTGTTGAGGACGCAAGAGAATCATCACATCACCACTCCATCCACTATTTCCTTGCACCTTGTGTTGCTAATATCTTTGCGAAGTTCTTCTCAAGTGTGGCTGAATTGACAACTCAGTTGCTAAATCTTATAGGTATTCTTTGGCTCGCCTTGTGTCGAATCAATAAATTGAGTTATACTTACCCTTGAAGGTTGTTGCGATACCCTACACTTGTGGGTTATCAGTCTATAATTAGAAACTGTAATCAAATTAGAGATGTTCTAATTAGAGGCTCTAATACAGTTAGATAGGTTATAATTAGAGTCTCTAATCCAATTAAAGGGTCTTTTTAATTAGAGTATCTAATTCTACGAGAGAGAGAGAGAGAGGCTTGGAGCCAATTGTGTGTCCTCCAAAGCGAGGAGGGGGTGGGATTATATAGGTGGACAAAGGGGACACCTACCTTGGTGGGTTGGTTTGGCCTCCCCTTACCTTGGCCACCTAGGAGGGTTCTTCTAGAACCATATAATCCATATAGATAAAATCATCCTAGGAGGATTCGGATTGGACTCCATGTGGAGTCCAACTCCACCTCTCCCTTATTATTTTTTCCTTTTGCCTTTTGGTTTTTCCTTTTTTTTCCTTAAACCAAACATGGAATATTCCTAGGAGGGTCAATGAGCCTTGAATGGGAGCCCTGGGGTCTACCTGCCAGCCCCCATTACATGGGTGCGTCCATGGGGGCAATTTGGCCCCCTCCGGCACTTCCCCCTTCTCGGGTTTTTCCTAGAACTCTTCCAGAACTAGATAAAATCATCGATCGTATATAACAATGTTATAAATGTATTATAACATCCCCGGGATATCTCATGCCTCTCTGCACTTCCTCCGTAAAGCGTGCAAAGTATTTCCCTCTGATAGTAACTTCTCCAAAACGGTTGCGATTGACACTACACTTGTTTTTGTGATATTGTAACGACATCGACCGTTATCGATTGATGTCAAAAACATGTTTTTGACATCCCAGAACAACGTACCAATCAATACCTCCAGATGAGATGAATGATAAGATTGTGATTAAACTCTTTAATCACCATATCACATTATTCTCGATGTATGGTATGATTCCTTTTACTCGTTGTCGTGTTATAGTATCATCATGGTTAGTGTCATGTCTTTGTCTGCGGAGACTTATTTATCGATCTGTTTCATCGAGTGGATCCTGGATGTATCTCTCTATTATCTATAGGAGTAACTCCCAATCTTGAACTATCACGATGAAATGAATGATTTCAAGACCACCTAGTGATAAACTTTTTGATCACCCAGTTTACGGTGTGATACTGGACTACACCAAAATGATCTCTCTGGTGAACATCATCGTATATTCTCATGGTCTAAGGAAGCAAACAAAATAACCATCTTGTGACGATACTATTTAGAAAAACAAATCTTGTAGTATCTCAACTACTTGGGTCCCAGCCACAATGTTCAAACAACAATGTGCTCCCATTAATATTGACATAACAAGTGTCCATGACCAGGAAAGCATGGTCATATAATATTAACGATTTTGTCTGTGAGACACGACAAAGGGTTATAATGGTGTGTTTATGTTCCGACACGTGTGTATGAGTTTTCATCTCAATCTAATATTCAGTGATCATGGCGGTTATAGCATAAAAACATAATACATTAATCATGAAAAGGATATATTTTATTGTCTCTTGGGCATAAACCCAACACAGCCAGCTATAAAAGTTACCATCTCGCCGTAGCCACTTCACAACATCGCCGTAGTATCGCCTCCCCATAGTCTCCTATTGTCGGTAGTCTCTCCCTCGACGACACCATGTTGTGCCACCCCCATATCTCGCGGGTCACGTTCACCCAGCAGGCGGCACACCGGGGGAAGGACCCGCTGATACGTCAAAAACGTATCTACTTTTCCGAACACTTTGCTGTTGTTTTCCCTCTAAACTTGTATGTTTTGGATACAACTGACACGTACTAACAATGTTTTCAGCAGAATTACCTTGGTGTCTCATTTTTGTGCAGAAAAATCAACTTTCGGGACATTGCCCAGAAAAGACCCCATTGGTCTTAAAACACTGGAAGACCCTGGGAGCCAGAAGGGGGCCAAGAGAGGGGGCAGAGGGGGCCCACACCACCCCCTGGCGCCCCCCTAGGCCGCGCCACCTGGTGGCGTGGGCCACTCCCACACCCCCTAGGACTTCCCTTTCGACTATATATTGCCTTCAACCCTAAAACCCGAGGGGGTTTGATCCTTTTCCAGAAAGAAGTCCGTAGCTCCGCCGCCATCACGAATCCTTTTTCGGGGTTCAGAAACTCCGTTCTGGCACCCTGCCGGGACAGGGAATTGGAGGAGATCATCGCCATCGTCATCACCAATGCCTCTCCATCGACCATCCATGTTTCCCCCATCCATGTGTGAGTAATTCCCCCGCTGTAGGCTGAAGGGGATGGTAGGGATTGGATGAGATTGTTCATGTAATAATGTCGTGATTGTTAGGGCCTAGTGCCTAGTATCCTCTAGTAGTGCTATTGACATTGTTGCAACTTGTTATGCTTAATGCTTGTCACTTTGGGACCGAGTTCCATGATCTCAGATCTGAACATGTTATTGAATCACGATGATAATTATTGTTTCTTGATCATACCTGCAAGTTGTTTACACATATCGTTGTCCGGAACCTGAGGCCCCGAAGTGACAGAAATTGGGACAACCGGAGGGGATGGCTGTGATGTGAGGATCACACGTGTTCACAGAGTGTTAATGCTTTGCTTCGGTGTTCTATTAAAAGGAACACCTTAATTACCAGTAGTTCCCTTGAGGCCCCGCTGAAAACGGGCTGGTAGGACAAAAGATGGTGTGCAAGTTCTCATTGCGAGAACGTACGACTACTTACGGAACACGTTCCTATGGTTACTTAGTGCTTGGATGCTTTATATTATTTATCTGCAATGCCCATGTCTTGATTATTATATGAACTATCTTATTCATGCAACGCCCGTTCATCTATCCCTATGCCTACAGTATTTAATCTCGCCGTTTACTTCAAATACTGTTGCTGTTGTTTTCATTTCACTGCTGCTATTATTTCAATCCTGCTCCTACTATAAAACTGTTACTACTGATAAACCACTTCGAACAAGTCCACTTTCAGGTGCAGGTAAATTGATAACTCACTTGTTAAGGCTCACAAATATTCTTTGGCTCCCCTTGTGTCGAATCAATAAATTTGGGTTTTACTTCCCTCGAAGACTGTTGTGATCCCCTATACTTGTGGGTTATCACCCGCCGTCAGACGAAGATGCGAGTGGCGATGACCCCTTTGACTGGGGACACAACGATGGGGAGGAGGAGGAGCAGTTGCACCTGATGGCTGACGTTGGTAAACCCCAAGAGAAAGGTTGTGAAGAGTGCAGAGGCAAAGTTTTCTTCAGAAAAGAAACCAAGGTTGAATCAATCAGTAGGAGGACAAGCAACGTCTAAAGGTTGATGCAGTTGATGTGGTAGGGTGCACTACCGGTTCAGCAGCAACGTGGAACCTACACAACATAATCAATTCACTTTGCCCCCAATGAAGCAGTGAGGTTGTCAATCTCACTGTTTTTGCTGATAACAAAGAGGTTAAATGTATGGTGTGGAAAACAGTATGAGAACAATGTGAAAACAGTAGTAGTCGTGTGAAAACAGCGGAAGCGGTGTGAAAATAGTAATTGCAGTGGTTGTATTATCAGTATGAGAAAATGGACCGGGGTCCACAGTTCACTAGTGGTGCCTTTCCATAAAAGATAGCTAACAAGTGTGGTGAACAAATTATAGCTGGGCAATTGATAGATAAAGAAACATGCATGACATCATAATTACTATGTGATTCATGCGGGCATTACAACAAGACTCATAGACCATTATCCAACTGCATCTATGACTAATAATCCACCCTCCGAATATCATACGAACAAACGTTGGGTATTAAGTTGCAAGCAACAGATAATTGCAATAAGCAAAGTGTGTAATGTAAAAATATAAACATCGTTGTTTTCTCCCTAGTGGCAACAACACATCCTCCATCCGTCACGTTTCTGTCACTCGAGCATAGATGCAAAGGAGGCATGAACCCACTCATACGTCTCCAACGTATCTATAATGTCTGATGCTCCATGATAATATTATGCCAATTGCTACATGTTTTATCCCTTCTTTATGTCATTTTTACATGTTTTCCGGGACTAAACTATTAACAATATGCCAAGTGCCAGTTCTCTGTTTTCTGTTGTTTTTGGTTTCAGAAAAGTTGTTCTGGAAATATTCTCAGAATTGGACCCCACAAACCCCAAAGTGCCTATTTTCCCAGGAAGCATCCAGAAGACCAAAGAGGAGACGAAGAGGGGCATCAGGGGGCCCACACCATGGGGTGGCACGCCCCCCTTGGCTGCGCCAGGGGGTGGTATGGGGCCCCCAGGGCTCCACCGCCTCTGCCCTTTCGCCTATTTATTCCAACCGAATGGAAAACCCTAAGGACCTGACAAAAAATCTCCGAAAAGTTCCGCAGCCGCCGTCACCATCAACCCTAGATCAGGGGGTTCTAAAGCTATCTCCGGCACCCTGCCGGAGAGGAAATCATCACCGGAGGCCTCTACATCACCATGCCTGCCTCCGGAGCGATGCATGAGTAGTTCATCCTTGGACTATGGGTCCATAGCAGTAGCTAGATGGTTGTCTTCTCCTCATATGCCTCCATGTTTAGATCTCGTGAGCTTCCTAACATGATCGAGATTGATCTTATGTAATTCTCTGTGCTATGTTTGCTGGGATCCGATGAATATTGAACTTATGACAAGTTGATTATAGTCTTTATTGCATATGTTATTTGTGATCTTGCATGTTTTTCGTTGCTAGTGATTTTTCTGGCCAAGTAGTTGCTAGTGACTCCAAGAGGGAGTATTTATGCTTGATAGTGGATTCATGCCTCCTCTTCACCTTGCTCGAGTGACAGAAATGTGAAGGGGGAGGATGTGATGTTGCCATTAGGGAGAAAACAACAGTGAGAGTGTCCGCGTGCATAATCATTGCTTACATTACACACTTTGTTTAATGCAGTTATCTGTTGCTTGCAACTTAATACCTAAGGGGGTTCGGATGATAAGTTGAGGGTGGATTATTAGTCATAGATGCAGTTGGATTACGGTCTATGTATATTGTTGTAATGCCCGCACTAAATATCATAGTAGTCATCATGTCATGAATGTGCACTACGGTGCAACCTTTATTTGTTAATTGCCCAGCTGCAATTTGTTCACCCAGCATGCTATCTTTTATGGAGAGACACCACTAGTGAACCTATGAACCCCGGTCCATTTTCTTACACTGTTAAACAAGCCACCACAATTTCCTGCTTTCTTTACTTACTGCAAGCATATATTATTTTCCACACTATACGTCTAATCTTTGTTTTCAGCAAGACCAGTGAGATTGACAACCTCACTGTACCGTTGGGGCAAACTATTTTGGTTGTGTTGTCTGCAGGTTCCACGTTGCTGCTGACACCGGTGAGCCATCACCACCGTTAGTGGCATCAACCTTCCGAAGGTCCTCTTTCTCCTACTAGATTGATAACCTTGGTTCTTAACTAAGGGGAAAACTCCTACCGTTGTGCTCATCACACCCTCCTTTTGGGGTATTCCAACGAATGCAAGATCTGCACCATCAAGGACTTTTTCTAGCGCCGTTGCCGGGGAGAAGGAAGTCTTCTGGCAAGGGGAGTATCTCACTCTCAACCTCTTTATTTTGTTTATTGTCTTGTTTTTATTTTTGTCTTGTTTTGCTTCTCTTTATCAAAAACACAAAAAAATAATTTACTTCATAGTTGTTATCTATTTGCTTGCTTTTATTTTGCTAAAATGGGTATTCCTGAAGTAGAGGTTCGTTCTTTTAGGCAACAAGGGGGGAGAGAGTTTAAAAGATGCTTGGTATATAATAAAGTATGCTCATAATAGGTGCACAAAAAAAATATTCTACCTTGATACTCCTGAGAAATTTTTTATGTTGGTATTTTTGGCTGGTATAGGCATGTGTTCGATAATCTTACGGGTGGAAAATTTCTAGGAATTCCTGCCTTGGAAGCATGCAATTTGATTGAAATTTTAGTAGGAGCACCCCCACTACAACTGTTAAAACTGAGACCACTTTGGAGGATGTTATTAATAAACTGAACTCTTTGGAAATGAACTTACCAATTTTCCTTGATAATTCTAGCAAAGTTAATGAATCAATAATTACTATTGATAAAAGAATCACTGCTCTAGAAGCTAGCAACACTCACGATGATCAAAATTTTAGGATTGATAAACTAGAGGAGGATATGGGAACTTTAAGCTCAACTTTTTCATCTCTTAAATTCAAAAAGGAGAAAGCCTTTGTGGGAAAGGAGCAAAGATTCATGTATGTTCCCAACATAACTAAACCTAAATCTCAATATGTGCTAAAAATTGCTAAAACAACTAATGAAACTAAGAGTGACCTTCATGTTGAATCTTCGAAAACACCTAGAGTGCCTAATGCTGCAAATAATGATTTGGATGAAGTTATTGATGTTGATGCTTCTTCACTTGAAAAATACTTGAGTTCCTTTCTTTGCCTAGCTGAAAGGCGTTAAAGAAAAGCGCTACTGGGAGACAACCCGTTTTATTTCGCTGTTTTCAACCCATTTTCCTTTGTTTTCTTTTGTGTGCTTTGCACCTGGGTGTTGTCTATTTCTTTAGCAACCCCGCTGCATCTTTTCTTTTGAGTTTTTGTTGAGTCAAGTAAAGCCTCTAGTGGAAAGTTGAGGCTATATTACGGATTTCTGCGCAGGAAACAGATTTCTGCTTCCATATAAAATCACAGAAAATTCAAAATGGCTTGAGTTTTTTTGTGCGTAATACTGATATGTACGCAACTTGTATTAGTTGACCACTTTTGTATTTGAGCAACAGAAGATTTTCGAAAAAAAATCATCTTTACCTGTTGTCCTGTTTTGACAGATTTCTGCCAATAATTGCATTTGCATTTTAATCGCTTTCTTTTGGTGTTATTTTGAGAAAAAGAGTTTGAAAACAAGTTGTGACAGTAGCTAATGTGTTTTTGAGTGTTAGACTTGTGTTGAAACTGAACCATGTGAATTTATTATTTCGATTGCACTAATGTTGCTAATAAAGATTGTGATAAGTTTGGTGTGAAGGAAGTTTTCAAGGGTCAAGAGAATAGGATGATATGACGTGATCAAGAAGAGTGAAAAGCCTAAGCTTGGGGATGCCCCGGTGGTACATCCTAGCAAATTCCAAGAAGACTCAAGCGTCTAAGCTTGGGGATGCCCAAGGCATCCCCTTCTTCATCAACAAATTATCAGGTCACTTCTAGTGAAACAATTTTTTTATTCCGTCACATCTTATGTGCTTTACTTGGAGCGTCTTTTATTTTTGTTTTTTTGCTTTCAGTTTGTTTTTAATTTTTCAATAAACTTGGTTGGACCTGTCGGATATATGCTGAATAGGGGTATATCAGATGGTGGTCATAAGTGCCGGATTACCAGGGTGGCCCAAGTGGTGGTGGGCTATGGTTCATTGGGCGGCCCAGTAGGCTGACGCGCAGAAGCCGGATTCTAGAAGAACCCGGATCACGGCCCACGTGATCTGACTTGGAGGAGAAGGCGGATTCCTTACTTTCCAAGTTAATAGCTACCGTAGTCTTCTAGGTTTCCTACTCTGTATGCCCTAACCCGACTATTATATAAAGACGGACGGGAGATATGATAGATAGAGACGAAGCTACAGGCTAACTCGCCGAGAAGTTGATCCTCAGCGAATAGCTAACAGAACCTCACGTTGTAATTGTATACATAGGCTTTAGCCCTGATTAGTGACATTGCAGGAGTAGGGACGCCGTATTATTACGACGTACCGAACCTGGGTAAATCCTGTGTCTTTGTCTTCAACGCGATCCCATTTCCCCCACGTCTCTACCCGTAGTCTCATGGCACCCCCGTCTATGAAAACTACTACGATGTCTCGACAGTTGGCGCCCACCGTGGGGCAAACGACGTCAGGCGTTAAGTTCCGATCTGGGATACTCGGCGGAATCAGCAGCTCCATAACTGTTGGAAGCCTGGAGTTCGACGATGACGTCGGACGCTTCCTCGATAATGGATCCTACATACCGGCGCAAAATCAAATGGTAAGTGCCTGCGTGTTACCGATCGGATCTGCTAACATCTTTATCGGACTAACTGCAGAGGCCATGGGGTTTTGCGGTGGAAGCAAAATTTTCCCACCCGCCCTATACCCAATCGAAGATGACTATGATACCGGATTTTGCTCAGATCGCCGACATGAAAGTGATACACACTTTATCGGTATGGTGCAATCCGAGGTCGCCGAAAACACGGACGACGGAAATCCTGTGCAGGAGGCAGACAACAGCACGCCCACCACAGAGGTGGAAGATCCGATATCCGTCAACATGACGATCAACTCGGAAGCTGACTCAGTGCTAGCCGCCATTGAGGCGAGATTAGAGTCCGAAACCGGGTCAGATGATTTTGATTCCGAAGACAAAGACGCGGACGCCTTCGAAAGAAAAGTCAAATCTTTTCAGGAGGGATTCCATGAAGTACTAATGGCGAAACCGGCTGAAAAAACGGACGCCGGCAGTCAGGAAAGCCCTAAAACCCCTCCGCCAGAGGAAGAGAGAGAAGATGGAGAAACTTCTCCGATATTTCCCAACGTCAAGGAATTGACAGAGGATGAACCTGCTAAAAAACCTCCCTCTTCCAAGAAAAAGCACAAGGCCGCTAAAAAACTCCAATACAAACTCCGGAAGAAGAAATTGGCTGATCCAGCTGATGAAAGCCCGGAAGTAGGAGATGCAAGCGGAATAAAACTTGCGGAGAAGAAAACAAAAGAAATCCTTGTTCCGCCAATGACAGAGCAAGAAGAACAGGAATTGTTTGTAACACCCCAATTTTTGATACATTAGGGTGTGTGGTGTGTGTTCATCTCATACATGCATGAAACAACAATTTAAAACATGTTGAAACAATTTAAATTGTGAATTTAAAAGGTTTGAGAAAAATTCCACAAAAAGCACTGATTTTGGTTCCCAAAATTTTGTGTTGGAAAATATTTCAATTTCACCAAAGAAAAATATGGCGAGGTTGGAAATTTTGTAAGGTTTCCAAAATGTATTTTTGCCAAATTTTATCCTTTCAAAAAGGCCCTCAAAAGTTTGTTTTATGTTCTGTTTTTAATAGAAAAGGGCTGTTCTACAATTTCTGAAACTTTCCAGGGGGGTTTTCACAAGATCTCCTTTGTCTTCTTCGTTGGGACAGAAGAAGGAGCTGCGTGGCAGCTCGACCACGCCGCTGCCACCTCCTACTCGGCCGTATGCTTGCGTGGCCGAGGAGAGCAAGAAGAAGTCGTGCCCCTCCTCCCTCTCCCTATCCTCCCGCTCTCTGTACCGTGTGGTAGAGAAACCCGAAATCTAACCCTAACCCTACCATACGGACGCCGGCGAGTGTCGCCGTTGCAGTCCCTCCCTTGCCCCGTTGAGCAGTCCATCCTCCCCTCCGTGGTCTCCTCTCCCTCCTCCACAATTCCTGCGAGCCGGCGAGGCCGAAATCGCCGCAATCGGGCGGGTCTTCTCCAACTCCGGCCACCGCCTCCGAGCTCGATTCCGGCCGCCCCCGGCCGTCCCTGCCCCAACCGACCCCTCCACCAGCTCCACCGCGTCATGGTGAGGCTCCCCATCCCCTTCAATCGCTTCCCCGCCCACTGTCGTCTTCCCGCCGAGCTCCGCCGCCCGCCGCCGTGCGGATGGTCGCCGCCGGCCATCCCGGTGACCATTTGGTCACCGGTTTGTACCACTCATCTCCCCTTGATCTCCTCCGTGTTGTGGTATAGTTCGTTTCCTCGATTTCGTACGAATTCATCCGAATTTTGATTTCAACTGTGAAGTTCAGAGCCCGATGATGTCATCCATGCGTCACTGTGACATCATATATCCCTGTGTTTAATATTTACAGAAAATGATAAATTTTGATAATTGAATAACTCTTAAAATATTATTCAGAAAAATGAAATAAAAATATGGTTGTGTTCAGGAAAATAAACTCTACAGGAATATGTCATTTTCATATATGTTTGAGAAAGTCCAAAAAATGGCTTTATTTAATGTTGTTTAATCATTTAAAATAGAAAAATAAGTTTTTATTCAATAAAATTAGAAAAATAAAAGTTATATACCAAATTGCTCAAAATGACAAGTACAATCTAGTTATGATGTTTTCAACCTCATTTGAGCTTTTAAAATTGTACTCACTTTCAGAATCGCCCGAAACCCCCTCCGGGGTCTATTTTCGGGGTAATTTCAGTAAAATTGCTTAACCAACATCCAAACCCTAGCAACCCATTGAACATGCCTAGGGATTTATTTCAGTGCATTAACCTGCTCATGCATACATGTGGTGCATTGCATCGATGCCATGATTGATTGTTATTTCTTTTTCGGTGTTGTTTCCCCCTCGGTAGAACGCGACTCCGAAGAGAAGGGCAGCAGTCCAATGGCGAATACTTGATCTTAACCGACAAGTCAAGCACTTATCCCTGAAGACTTTATCTGGTTTTCTTATAACCAAGGCAAGCATAACCTCTTATCTGCTCATATATGCTTTCGAACAACATTTGATCTCGTACGTTGCATTCGATTCCAAACTATTTGATGCTACTAGATATAGTTCACCTATATACTGCATTGCCTCAATATCCTGATCCACTGCTCCTAGCCGCCATAGATTTGCTTGTGCGCATCGCGAGAGCCTCATATCTGCTTCGCTTAGCTTTACATGTTTGTTACCTCTGCTCCATCCGGTTGATGAACCAGAGCTGCGATAACCTAGAATGATATGATGACGTGGTGAGATGAGCACTGTGTGGTCAACTTGACTAAGGCGTGGACGGGAGGCCACTTGGGAAGTGGTTGTTCGTTCCGTACTTGCCAACCCTAGGAGTAAGGTCTCGCCGCGGAAACCAAGACTGAGCGTGCAACCACACGCGGGGCCTAACAGACCGCGCTCGACTAACTAACTTGTTTGGTTCTATCCGTGAGTCACGTAGTTTGGGATTTCCATCTGCGTGTGAGTCAAAAACCTTTTGGAGGTGTTTAGGGCGTGACCGGGACAAGTGATGGACGAACACGGATCTTGTTCCCGACTCACAGAACAGGTGCCGTCAGGAGGTGGCCAACTCCCTGTTGACGGGGTGGCCCTGTTTGGGTTGACTCATGGATAGGGCTCGACAAGGTAAAGGTCGTGGCCAACCACCCTCTGTCGCGCTCCATGGACGAGCGTACATGTGGCGTTAAGAGTCGGATGGTACGTGTGGGTAAAGTGTACCACCCTGCAGGGATAAATCTTTCGGAAAGCCGTGTCCACGGTTAAGGACGACTTGGTGAAAGCCACGAGGTCATAGATAACTTGAACGTGACGTAAAAGATGTTGACAAGGCATGGAGGCAATAGATGAAGGGTGCCTCCCCGGAGATGCCGGGAGGGGTGATCCTTGTAGCGTGTGAGGTGCTGGTAATGATGTTGGTGGTTCGACAAGATGATGATTACAGTAGTGAGCTTCTCATCTATTTTGAAAACATTCTATGAGACGTGCTATTCCTCCTCTATTTGGAAAACAAAGATTGCTTTACGCAAATCAGCCTTTCATGAAACCCTTTCTGAAACCAGCAGATATATAATAGGTTAACTAAGTCTTGTTGAGTACCTCCCGTACTCAGGTTTGCTTAATTTTGGTTCAGGTGGAGTTCGTCACTTCAGTGGTGAGTCAACGTGGACTTCGACGAGTAGTTTGGGGTTCCCAGGTAGCAGCCTGGAATCTATGGGCTGGGACGTCGCCTTATGTTGCGGCCTCTTAGGCCTTTTTGGTTCTTGTTGACTAGCAACATAATTCGCCTTCCGTTGTCTGATGTAATGTTGGGTCGTGTGACCTCTGTTTGTAAGCTATACTCTAGTATTACTTGCTTAATAAAGATTCATGTTTAGAGTACTGCTTTGATCGGTTGTTGGTTTCGAGCTCATTGTTATACAGTTTTGGCTATGCCTGCATAGTTGTCGCAGTCGAGGGGTTGTGGAGCCGATGATCCATGTCCGAGCCCGCCTGTCGATTTGATCGGCCTGGGGCGAGGTAACCCCAGTAACCCTCGATTGTTGTTGCACTTTCTGGACACATAGCATCTCTGTATAGCTTTGGTCCCGTTCCTTCAGTTTCATTCGATTCATGGACGCTTTGATATGCATAGTTGGTTATGACTAGCATGGATACAAGGAGTAGTAGACTGGGGATCCGGACTACGTGCCGATGAATCCAGTCTGCCTGCCGTTGTTTGTTGCGGCCGGGGCTGGTAACCCTGAAGCCCTTGGGAGTCCATGGCTAGGAGCACATAACAGTATGTATATCTCTGGGTCCGGGGTCGTGACAGGTCATGGTATCAGAGCAGGACTGCCTGTAGGAAAACCTTACTGCTTGGTCGATGTCGAGTCTAGTGTTTATGAAAACTATTTTGAAACTCGAATTGGATTGTGAAAAACCTTCTTAGGATTCTTTTTACTCCGTATCTGGTATCGCTCTAACTCTGGGTCTCCTTACCTGTTTTGATTTGAAAAGGTTCTGCTCATTCAAAACTCAGGTGCCTTCTCTGGCAAGGACGTTTTCACCCAAGTTGACCTAGTGTTATAGTTTCTAGAGTCGTGTGTGTTCTGTATTCCGTTATCTCTCGTTCCAAATGGGAGATCTCCTTTCCATCCTAACACCTCAGAGTTGTGTGGGTTCCACATACTCGTGTTCCAAAGTCTTAAATCCTGAACTTCGAGATCTTCTTTTCATCTCGAATGTATCTTTTGTCCTCTGCTCAAATTCTTCCGGAGCTACGTTGGTCTTTTGAAAGATACTTCGTGATTGCTACTCGTAGTGTCCTTCAAGGCACTCAGAGAGTAGTTATTTATTTCTCAATGTTTTCAACCTTGGACTTGAACCGAAGGTCCCGGAATGTGCTGAATTGCGGTGAGTTGAGTCATGTGGTTTCTTAACCATGTAATGCTCACGCTACCAGTACAGGATGCTGACCTTTAACCCAAGTTCTGTTTCGTTGAATCCTGAAGAATCTGTTCTACCTCAGGATGGCTAGGTAATCTCAGCTCCAATAGCCATAGGTTTTCTCTAGGAATCAAAAGGGATCACAACAAGAGTGTTCTTTATGATTCCCATATCCTTGTTCTTGATTCAGCTATACCTCTCCTTTAGCATGGGTTTTACCACCGAGTACTACCCTGTGCAATCAACGTGATCTCTGATTCTCCGGAGCATGTTCCTACCCTCCAGTTGCCTAAAATCTCCATTCGTTGGTTCGGACACCAAGTTGCCTATGTGTGTTGGATTCTTCCTATGCAGTTGCTCCTGTTTTCCGTCAGAACATTCCACCTTGGAATGTCAGGAGAAACAAACTCCAAAACCTCGTTCATCTCTAGGACCAGGTTAAAGTTTTGTAATCCACAGATTAAATAAGATTCATTAGCTTCTATTCTGTTCCACCTTCGAGTATCACACTCCTTTATATCAAAAGGTCGTGTTGAATTTCATGGCCTTAATGATGAAGTGATGCTCTCACACATCTTCAAATCCCCTTCCTCCAAGCTTGAATGCTTGAGAATTATGGGTCTATGCGTTGATGTGTGTATCAGTTACTCCTAGAAATTCTTTTTGCTTTGAAAAATCTAAGAAAACGTCTGTATCCTTCTTAGCACTACTGGTCACCCAGCCTCTGTTTGAAGTTGACTGAGTCACCAAATCCGATCATTCCGGTGCACATTCTTGGTCAGAGAGTTAGGTTCATGCCAAGCTCTCATGTTCATATCAGTTGCTTTGAAAAGTAAGATTCCTTCTCAAACTTCGAGACATATCGGTAGGTTGTGATATTCTGGTTGTCTTTCCAGAAGTATCACCAGGTTGTTACCTGACCGTGATGTCTAAACAAGGGGTAATTTAATTACTCTTTTATCCAAGAAACCTTGCTGGATATCCTGAATTAGTTGGTTGAGCTCAAAACAATAACTTGGAGAGTTGAAAGACATAAGCTCATCCTAACTGGTTCCTTTGGAATGTGATGTCTAGTTCTTATCCTGTTGAAGCAGGATAGTATCTCCGTAGTGGACATGCTATCTTCCCACCCTTGATTTGATTTGGGCTATCGTCAAATCGAGAAAAGATCCAAGGACTATCTTGACGGTGTTTTCACTCATGGTGTTTTCTCCTAGGTCCACCTCAATGTCCTTTGGTCAGACCAATGTTTTGCCTTGTTCATAGATTATATGAATCCCTCATCTTGGAGTGCTGATAAGTGTTTTTTCGAGCCCATCGATGACATTCCTATTCACCCAAATTGCAAGAGGTTCATGTTGAACACTTGGTATTAATGTTGGGAACTCTCGAGAACCATCTTTGTTCCATTACGAAGATTGTGTTCTGGATGTTTGAAGTGACTTTATCGGGTCCATGTGCTTATGGTGAAAGTTGTCGCCATGGATTCGAGAAGAGTTTTCTTGTTCCTTCGGGAATAATCCCTCGGTCATGCATGTGTGGTCTATTCTTGAGGTGGTTGGTTTTTACCTCCATTCACTTAAAGAAGTTTGCATCCACGCTAAGCCACTGACTGATCTTCCTTGAGAGAAGAAGTCCAAATCTTGGTGATCTCTGTTATCATCTTCCCAACAGGGACTCCGATGTGTTTTGTCGCAAGTAATTCATGTAGGTGCAACCGTCTTTTGCAAGTTGCTAATACATGAGCTCTGCAATCTTGCTCATCTTCTTGAGCTTGACATCGTAGTCCATATCTTGAGAATCCAACAAGTGTACCCCGTTGGTAACCGGTGTAACCTCTGTGGTCAGATGTGCTGATTCTGAATCATCCTTCCGCTAACCAGAGCCGAATCTCAAGCAACAACGATGGTTGGTGTTTTCTCAAGGATGTTGAACTAGGTCCATTTGAAAATCCGGCATGGTTGATGTTGTGGTTGACACAATTAGCCGGAAGGCCTAATGTCATATTCCTTTGAATCCGTAAGAACAGCCACTATCCGTGAGAATTTTGGTGTGGTTAATTCTAACAAGTTTTTGTTACCGTTTTTCTGAACCGAAGTTCAAATTTCACTTGAGTACCTATAGAAGGCTTGCATAAGTCTGATATTGGTATCCAGAACGTCCAAGATAACCTGGAAGTTGATCTTTCCAATATCTCTCCTTTGAACCTCCAAAACCTTTGTTTCAGTGGAAACAAGTTCTACATGAAAATATCTCGTGGTGTTTTGTAACCCCATTGATCAGTTCCCTTTCTCAAGTTGTTTGTACTTGAAGTTCTGCTCATCTCTCACATTGTGTGAATTTGTCAGTTACTTCAGCCATGGAGTCTCAACCATGTGGTAGATGTATTGCTACGTCTAAACCGCAACAGGAAAAAGATTCCTTATTCCTTCCGGTATTCTAATCCCCGTTGGTTAACCATCCTTATGGTGTGACCAAGAATTCCTCCTTAATCACGGAGCTCCAACTTCTTCTGGTTACTCATATTGTCGTGAAGTAACATCCTAATATTTGACAAAGATTTCGACAAACTTTAATGGAATGAAAGTTCCTTCAACTTCCGTGTCCACTCCGAAGAGTGAACATGTTTCTGTATCAAATTCTCGCCGATGCACGATTACAGTGTTTTCTCGTGTTTTCCCTCGTCTACAGATATTACATTGTGATATCCAAGACAATCCTTTCCATCTTGGTTTTCTGTTTGAAGAAACCTCGGTTTCACAAGTTGTTCAACCTATCTTTTCGAAAAGGATTTAAAGTCTTGTGCAAAGCTCATATTCTAAATCCTTTCAAGAACCATCGTCCACAAACTTGAAACCATCTTTTATTCCCTCTGTTACCTTGATGTGTTTCATGCCTGTTAACTCAAAAGTTCTTTATGAACATCCTGTCATGAGTTACCCATGGGATACTCGATCTTCGTGAAGATCAAATCTTAAGAGTTTTCCCTCTCATCTAAGGTGTAGCCGCTGAAGAATCTTCGCAAGTGCTACGGATCAAACTCTTCGAGAAGAGAACCGTAAGGTTCGAGAAGATCGTTCAAAACCGGTGTTCCTTCTTTCTTCTCCTTCGGGAATCTCGGGACGAGATTCTTGTAAGGGGGGTAGATTTGTAACACCCCATTTTTTGATACATTAGGGTGTGTGGTGTGTGTTCATCTCATACATGCATGAAACAACAATTTAAAACATGTTGAAACAATTTAAATTGTGAATTTAAAAGGTTTGAGAAAAATTCCACAAAAAGCACTGATTTTGGTTCCCAAAATTTTGTGTTGGAAAATATTTCAATTTCACCAAAGAAAAATATGGCGAGGTTGGAAATTTTGTAAGGTTTCCAAAATGTATTTTTGCCAAATTTTGTCCTTTCAAAAAGGCCCTCAAAAGTTTGTTTTCTGTTCTGTTTCTAATAGAAAAGGGCTGTTCTACAATTTCTGAAACTTTCCAGGGGGGGTTTCACAAGATCTCCTTTGTCTTCTTCGTTGGGACAGAAGAAGGAGCTGCGTGGCAGCTCGACCACGCCGCTGCCACCTCCTACTCGGCCGTATGCTTGCGTGGCCGAGGAGAGCAAGAAGAAGTCGTGCCCCTCCTCCCTCTCCCTATCCTCCCGCTCTCTGTACCGTGTGGTAGAGAAACCCGAAATCTAACCCTAACCCTACCGTACGGACGCCGGCGAGTGTCGCCGTTGCAGTCGCTCCCTTGCCCCGTTGAGCAGTCCATCCTCCCCTCCGTGGTCTCCTCTCCCTCCTCCACAATTCCTGCGAGCCGGCGAGGCCGAAATCGCCGCAATCGGGCGGGTCTTCTCCAACTCCGGCCACCGCCTCCGATCTCGATTCCGGCCGCCCCCGGCCGTCCCTGCCCCAACCGACCCTCCACCAGCTCCACCGAGTCATGGTGAGGCTCCCCATCCCCTTCAATCGCTTCCCCGCCCACTGGTTCGTCTTCCCGCCGAGCTCCGCCGCCCGCCGCCGTGCGGATGGTCGCCGCCGGCCATCCCGGTGACCATTCGGTCACCGGTTTGTACCACTCACCTCCCCTTGATCTCCTCCGTGTTGTGGTATAGTTCGTTTCCTCGATTTCGTACGAATTCATCCGAATTTTGATTTCAACTGTGAAGTTCAGAGCCCGATGATGTCATCCATGCGTCACTGTGACGTCATATATCCATGTGTTTAATATTTACAGAAAATGATAAATTTTGATAATTGAATAACTCTTAAAATATTATTCAGAAAAATGAAATAAAAATATGGTTGTGTTCAGGAAAATAAACTCTACAGGAATATGTCATTTTCATATATGTTTGAGAAAGTCCAAAAAATGGCTTTATTTAATGTTGTTTAATCATTTAAAATAGAAAAATAAGTTTTTATTCAATAAAATTAGAAAAATAAAAGTTATATACCAAATTGCTCAAAATGACAAATGCAACATGTTTATGATGTTTTCAAACCCATTTGAGCAACTAAAATGGTACCTACTTTCAGAATCGTCCGAATTGCCCCTCCGGGGCCTATTTCGGGCAAATTTCAGTAAAACTTCTTAACTGACATACGAACCCTAGCAACCCATCGAACATGTTTAGGACTTTATTTCAGTGCATTAACCTGCTCATGCATACATGTGGTGCATTGCATCGATGCCATGATTGATTGTTATTTCTTTTTCGGTGTTGTTTCCCCTCGGTAGAACGCGACTCCGAAGAGAAGGGCAGCAGTCCAATGGCGAATACTTGATCTTAACCGACAAGTCAAGCACTTATCCAGAAGACTTTATCTGGTTTTCTTATAACCAAGGCAAGCATAACCTCTTATCTGCTCATATATGCTTTCGAACAACATTTGATCTCGTACTTTGCATTCGATTCCAAACTATTTGATGCTACTAGATATAGTTCACCTATATACTGCATTGCCTCAATATCCTGATCCACTGCTCCTAGCCGCCATAGATTTGCTTGTGCGCATCGCCAGAGCCTCATATCTGCTTCGCTTAGCTTTACATGTTTGTTACCTCTGCTCCATCCGGTTGATGAATCAGAGCTACGATAACCTAGTATGATATGATGACGTGGTGAGATGAGCACTGTGTGGTTAACTTGACTAAGGCTTGGACGGGAGGCCACTTGGGAAGTGGTTGTTCGTTCCGTACTTGCCAACCCTAGGAGTAAGGTCTCGCCGCGGAAACCAAGACTGAGCGTGCAACCACACGCGGGGCCTAACAGACCGCGCTCGACTAACTAACTTGTTTGGTTCTATCCGTGAGTCACGTAGTTTGGGATTTCCATCTGCGTGTGAGTCAAAAACCTTTTGGAGGTGTTTAGGGCGTGACCGGGACAAGTGATGGACGTACACGGATCTTGTTCCCGACTCACAGAACAGGTGCCGTCAGGAGGTGGCCAACTCCCTGTTGACGGGGTGGCCCTGTTTGGGTTGACTCATGGATAGGGCTCGACAAGGTAAAGGTCGTGGCCAACCACCCTCTGCCGCGCTCCATGGACGAGCGTACATGTGGCGTTAAGAGTCGGATGGTACGTGTGGGTAAAGTGTACCACCCTGCAGGGATAAATCTTTCGGAAAGCCGTGTCCACGGTTATGGACGACTTGGTGAAAGTCACGGGGTCATAGATAACTTGAACGTGACGTAAAAGATGTTGACAATGCATGGAGGCAGTAGATAAAGGGTGCCTCCCCGGAGATGCCGGGAGGGGTGATCCTTGTAGCATGTGAGGTGCTGGGAAATGATGTTGGTGGATGAAAAGATGATGATTTCAGTAGTAATTTAGTCCTCTCATCTGTTTTAAAAACTCCATGAGACGTGCTATTCTTCCTCGTTTTGGAAAACAAAGATTGCTTTACGCAAAACAGCCGTCATAAAACATTTCTGAAAATAAGCAGATATATAATAGGTTAATTAAGTCTTGTTGAGTACATCCCGTACTCAGGTTTGCTTAATTTGGTTCAGGTGAAGATCTCACATCGGTGATGAGTCAACGTGGACATCGACGAGTAGTTCGGGGTTCCCAGGTAGCAGCCTGGAATCTATGGGCTGGGACGTCGCCTTATGTTGCGGCCTCTTAGGCCTTTTCGGTTCTTGTTGATTAGCAACATAATTCGCCTTCGTTGTCTGATGTAATGTTGGGTCGTGTGACCTCTGCTTGTAAGCTATACTCTAGTATTACATGCTTAATAAAGATTCATGTTTAGAGTACTGCTTTGATCGGTTGTTGGTTTCGAGCTCATTGTTATACAGTTTTGGCTATGCCTGCATAGTTGTCGCAGTCGAGGGGTTGTGGAGCCGATGATCCATGTCCGAGCCCGCCTGTCGATTTGATCGGCCTGGGGCGAGGTAACCCCAGTAACCCTCGATTGTTGTTGCACTTTCTGGACACATAGCATCTCTGTATAGCTTTGGTCCCGTTCCTTCAGTTTCATTCGATTCATGGACGCTTTGATATGCATAGTTGGTTATGACTAGCATGGATACAAGGAGTAGTAGACTGGGGATCCGGACTACGTGCCGATGAATCCAGTCTGCCTGCCGTTGTTTGTTGCGGCCGGGGCTGGTAACCCTGAAGCCCTTGGGAGTCCATGGCTAGGAGCACATAACAGTATGTATATCTCTAGGTCCGGGGTCGTGACATTGTTACAAACACCAGTGGGATTGCATGAACCCCATGAAGTGCTAGAAGCTAGGAGACAAGCTCTCCAAAGGCAACAGCAACATCTATTCAGAACTCGTGAACACCTCCAAAAAACCCAGGATGACATCAAGCTCATGAAGGAAGAAATCGAGGAGTACGAGAAAAAGAATAGATCTGGCATTAAACCTACAAGGTTACCCGGAATCGTAAGACCGGAACTACTGCCGCCAAAAGAAAGGTTTCACAACCCATCTTGGCAAAAGCAGGTAAACGGCAAAGATGCCAGAGGCGAACCAATATACAAAACCGCAGCAGAAAACGCGGAAGCAGCGTTTGCCATCCTCAACAATGACATGTACTCCAATGGTGAAAAACTCCAAGGGGTGTATGCTTTCCTGGAAAAAGCATTGCAACAACAACAGCGGGCCCAAGAGCGATCAGGGAAGTTGCACGACGACTCCGCCCTATGCAAAACAGCTACTTGCACCGCTGGAGCACCTGGACCGGAAGAACCTGGAGATTCCGACAATTCGAAGGATAAGAAAGGGGATCCAAGGAAAGATAAGAAAAATCCCGACAACAGGGATGAGGCGTCTAGAACTGGATCTCATCTCCCGAAAGGTGGACGCAAACCCCACGATCGGGAAGAAAAACACCGGAATGATGGCAAAGCAATGCCACCTCCGAGACACCCTGCTGAAAAAGCCGGAAGACATGACGTACCTCACAGGCGCGAGAGATCTCGGACACCTCCCAAGGATAAAGAAAGGCATAGGAGTAGAACTCCGCCTCATCCAAAAGGGCGTGATCATGAAAGAAATAGAAACGATCCAGGAAAAGCGCGTCCGCGCAACAATGGAAAAGAAAGGAGTAGATCCCCTTCTATCCATTCAGCCGGTAGATATTCCACGCACATGGATAGAGCGGAAAAGGATGACCTGTACTTTGGACCTAAGTGTTTCACTGATAGGATCCGAAGAATAACCCTGCATTCTGGCTTCGCCAAAGTCGGTCCAACGTACCAGAAATACACTGGCAGTACAAACCCGGATACCTGGCTCTCAGACTACTATACAGCCGTCCAGATTAACAATGGGACAGACCTGGAAGCTGTAAAGTTTCTTCCCCTAATGTTACTGGATGGAGCCAGAGATTGGATTAATGGATTGCCATCAAGAACTGTCGACAGCTGGGATGATATGGCTCGAGTATTCACTCAGCTCCGGGGAACTTACAAACGCCCGAACAACATCAACCAGCTGAACCGTTGCACCCAGTTCGAGGATGAACCAGACGTGGATTTCATCTCCAGATGGACTGCAATGAAGAATAGTTGTTCTGGAGTAACTGACGTACAAGCAATGCATGCTTTTGTCAATGGCCTAAAACCCGGACTAGTACCGTTCATGGTTGGTTCCAAACAGCACAAAGATCTCGGATCTATGCTTACAACCGCCAATGAGCACGCTGCAGCCGAAGACGACATCAGAGCAAGAGGGGGCAATATCGATACACTGATACTGGCCAAGAAAAATCCTCGCCCTGAGAAAAAAGGAACTTCAGATGCAACACCAAAACCCAAAGAGGTCAACATAGCCTTTGGAAGTGAAAAAGGGAACAGATGGAAAGGACGCAGTTCAGAACCAATCAACTACACTAAAGAAGAGTGGGAGAAGATTAAGTCGGAACCCTGCGTCCACCGTTCGCAATTCGGGAAACCCACCCATACGAACGCACAATGCCGGCTGAATAAGCACATGAAAGGCAGTGCAGGATCCGGAAACAAGGGAAAGAGTTCCAAAAGGAAATTCTCTAAACAAAAGCCAGAAGCTGAGAAAGAAGACAGTGAATCGGACACTGACGAAAAAATCCAGGAACAACAGCGGAAAGGCAAACCCAAGTTTCCGAGAGTTGATGGAGAATGCGCCCTAACTTTCCTAGCAACTCCATCAGCAAAGGTGGCGAAAAGAACACTTCGAGAAATAAACGCGGTTGTTCCGGCAACCCCAAAATTCTTGAAGTATTCAAACACACCAATCACATGGGATCAGTTTGATCATCCCGGAAATATCCCTGAACCCGGCACACAAGCTCTTATTGTAAGCCCTATTGTCCAAAACACTAGGCTAAAAAGAGTGCTGATGGATGGAGGATCCAGCATCAACATAATGTACCTGGATACGCTGAGACATCTGAAAATCTCCGAGACCCAGCTCAATCACAGCAACATACGCTTCCATGGCATTGTTCCCGGCAGGCAAGCACGATCCCTAGGAGAAATTTCCCTAGATGTCACCTTCGGAGAAAAAGATCACTTCCGTCAGGAAAAAGTATCCTTCGAGGTGGTGCCGTTCGAAAGCGTGTATCACGCAATTCTCGGACGCCCAGATTTCGCCAAATTTATGGCAAGATCATGTTATATTTATAACAAGCTGAAGATGCCAGGGCCGAAAGGAGGGGTAATCACCATAACTGGAGACTTCAAGCTAGCGAACAAGCTGAAAAAGAAAACGCCCTTTGTGCTGAGAAGATTATAGCAAAGGAAGAGCCGAAGGAGGTGGCTAAGGAGGTATCGCCGACAGAAATGCCGGCAGGAAAAGAAACTCGGAAGCCAGCAGATAGCTTCAAGGCATCCGAGAATACAAGACAGGTAATCCTAGATCCCAAAGATCCGACAAAATTTGTCGTAGTAGGAACTGGGATGACCGACAAATAGGAAGGCGAGCTCATCAAGTTCCTCCGTGAGAACTGAGATATTTTCGCCTGGTGTCCGGCTAACATGCCAGGCGTGCCCAGGGAACTTGCTGAGCATCAACTCAAGGTGATTGAAGGCTCCAAACCCGTCAAACAAGGTCTCCGTCGATTTGACGGAAGAAGACGGAAGGCTATTGGCAAGGAAATTATCCGGCTTTTAGCAGCAAATTTCATCCAGGAAGTAATCCACACTGAATGGTCTGCAAATCCGGTATTAGTACCAAAGAAAGACACTACTGCTCTTAGAATGTGTATAGATTACACTGGCTTGAACAAATTGTGTCCAAAAGATAGGTTCGCGTTACCGCGAATCGATCAAATAATAGACGCCACCGCAGGCTCTGAGCTTTTATGCTTTTTGGATGCTTATTCCGGGTATCACCAAATACGCTTGAAAAGGGAAGATCAAATTAAGACTTCTTTTATAACCCAGTACGGGACGTATTATTACGTAACCATGCCATTTGGCCTGAAGAACGCAGGTGCAACTTACCAGCGTTGCATGCAACGCTGTTTGCATAGTCAGATTGGCAAAAATGTCCACGTTTACATAGACGATATTGCTGTCGTAACCAAGGAAAAAGACACACTCCTTGAGGATTTACGAGAAACCTTCGAAAACTTGCGCACTTATAAGATGAAGTTAAATCCATCAAAGTGTGTATTTGAGGTTCCCTCAGGAAAACTTCTGGGTTTCATCGTTTCTCACAGAGGAATAGAAGTTAACCCGGAAAAGATCGAAGCAATCTTGAACATCTCCAAACCCACGTGTGTGAAAGATGTCCAAAGATTGACGGGTTCCGCCGCTGCCGTCAGCAGATTTATTAGTCGACGGGGGGATAAAGCCTTACCACTCTACAAGTTGCTGAAAAAATCCGACAAATTCGAGTGGACAGAAGAGGCCGATGCAGCGTTAACCCAGTTAAAGGAAACTTTGATGAAAGCTCCGATTTTGGCATCCCCAAAAGACGAAGAGCCTATGTTATTGTACCTCACGGCTACAAACAGGGTTATTAGTGCAGTAATTGTTGTGGAACGGAAGAAAGACGAACAAAGCATACCAGACCAGCATCCGGTATATTACATAAGTGAAGTTTTCTCCGAGTCCAAGCAAAGGTACCCACACTACCAAAAACTGGCATATGGCGTATTTTTCGCATCTAGAAAGTTGCGCCATTACTTCCAAGGACATTCCATAACAGTGGTATGTAAAGCACCACTAGGGGATATAATAAACAATGCAGAGGCAACTAGCCGAGTAGCCAAATGGGGTATCGAGCTAGCAGCCTTCGACATTAAGTATCAGCCAAGGACGGCAATAAAATCCCAGGTTCTGGCAGATTTTGTCGCCGACTGGACGGAAGCAATGAAGAAAACACCAATGCCGGAGTCCGAATATTGGATCATGCACTTTGATGGATCCAAGATGAAGGAGGGCGCTGGAGCTGGTGTAGTCTTAAAATCCCCTAAAGGAAACACAATGGAGTATGTATTACAAATACACTTCAACGCCAGCAATAACGTGGCAGAATACGAAGCTCTGCTTCATGGCTTGCACATTGCAAAAGAAATAGGGGTTAAACGCATCCTGTGCTACGGCGACTCGGATTTGGTACATCATCAGCTCAACCAAACCTAGGACGCAAAGAGCCCTATAATGGCCGAATACCGGAGAACGGTGGACGAGTTCGCCATTTGTTTCTTCGGATTTGAAGTACTCCACGTTAAAAGGGAGGAAAATTGGAACGCGGATGCGTTAGCCCGCATGGGGTCAGAGAGGGTAAAAACCCTACCACCAGGTGTATTCGTCCAGCATTTGTATGAGCCATCTATAAAAGGTGGAGATGTTGATTATCCTCTGGCTTCCGAGTCAATTGAAGTTATGCTCGTTAACCCGGACTGGACAATTCCATATTTAAACTTCTTAGTCAACCAGAAGTACCCGGAAGGAGCAGACGAAGTCTTGCAGAGGCAAATTCAGCGTCGATGCAAAGGATTCACGGTAATTGACAATTGCCTGTACAAACGCAGTACTTCCGGATTTTTTCTACGGTGTATTTCACCAGAAGAAGGACGAGAAATCCTGCAAGAAATCCATGCCGGAGATTGCGGACATCATGCTCAATCAAAAAGCATAGTTAAAAAAGCATTCCGTGCCGGGTTTTTCTGGCTAACAGCCAAGACAGATGCTGAGCACATAGTCAACACATGTGCAAGGTGTCAATATTACGCCAAGCAGACTAATATGCCGGCCCAAGCACTCAAAACTATCCCAATTACATGGACGTTTGCGGTCTGGGGGCTAGATATGATGGGACCGTTCAAAACTGCGCGAGGCGGACTTACACATCTACTTGTAGCTGTGGATAAATATACCAAGTGGGTGGAGGCTAAACCCATCAAAAAGCTTGACGGTGTAACTGCCAGAAATTTCATCATTGACATAGTCATGAGATATGGCGTTCCACACAGCATAATAACCGACAACGGGACAAATTTCTCCATTGGAGAGTTGGCAAAATATTGCCGACAAACGGGAATTCGCCTAGATCTCGCATCTGTAGCACACCCGCAATCCAATGGACATGTTGAAAGAATGAATAGCTCAATCATGCAAGGAAGACGCCCAAGACTCGAATCTCCTCTTCATAGAGCAGCTGGAGCATGGGTAGAGGAGCTACCTTCTGTGCTTTGGAGTATTCGAACGACGCCAAACAGGTCAACTGGGCAAACCCCGTTTTTCCTAGTTTATGGTGCGGAAGCTATCCTTCCAACGGACATGATCCATGATAGCCCAAGAGTGCGGGATTTCGACGACTCGGATGCCGAAGAAGCACGACAGGATGCCGTCGATCTCTTAGAAGAGGAACGAGAGCTTGTGCTTCAAAGATCCGCCATTTACCAGCAAGGTTTACGACGTTACCATAGTCGGAAAATCAGGCATCGTTCTTATAAAGAAGGTGACTTAGTGCTGAGATTGGTGCAGCAAAGAAAGCACAAATTGGCCCCAGTATGGGAAGGACCATTTGTAATCAGCAAAGCTATGAAAAATGGGTCATATTATCTTGTAGATATTCGGGACACGGAAGACGATCCCGAAAAGCCGAATCGCAAAAGAAAGAGAAAGATAGATGATGAACTAGGAGAGACAAAGAGGCCCTGGAGCATCCAGCAGTTACGTCCCTTCTATACTTAGTTCAATTTCTATGTAAACATCTTTGAGATCATGAAATAAAGTTGTCGGAATTCTTATATCCATGTTTTTACAAGTTTATTATAGTACAAAACATGATTCCACCGTATCTATTTCCCAATGATCTTACAAAATACTCAATGTTAACCCGAATTGTGCCTGCGTGCTCGGTGTTTAAAAACTGAATGATTTTCAGCCTGCTAACGGCTAAAGGAAACTCGGATTGTGCCTACGTGACCAAGTTTCAAAAAATTCCTTACTTTTCTCTAAGTATTATCTGATTGTTTATGTGTTGGGTCACTGGAGCTAGTTAGTAAAAATGCCTTTAGTATGATCCATGTTTCCGAGTTTGAACTGATTGGTTTTACCCAGTAATTCGGCATGATGATTCATAGTACTATTGAGCCATTTCAAACACTAAGTACAGTTAAAACACATAAGCCAGAGAACTTAGAAGACAAAGGAATATTAAAACCCGGAAACCTTGCAAAGAATTTCATAATTAAAACTGCAAAAGGCGGAGTTCTTGTTTATACAAAAGGAATAGAAGCATTACAATATAAATTACATTATAAAAGTGCAGTAATGCTCCTATTGTCTACTTTCCCATCCAGGTTAAAGACAACCCTTCAAGCATCCGAGTCTTCTTCGCTGCTGTCATTCTCGGGGGCTTCGGGGATCTCCTCCTCTGGATAGGTGATGGAGATGTTCACCATGGAGGCGATCTTGGTGGTGTGGCCTTTGATTTCATCAAAGATGGTGGTTCGCTGGGTTTCCGTGTATCCTTGAGGGATACCGGACGCCACACGCCAAGATTTGGCACCAGGGTAATGCATACGCATAAGGCCGAGAGCCATGCATGCACCACCCCGTGCTGCGGAGCGTAAGGTGGATTCCCTAGACTCCGCCACCTCCATGATAGCACCCGGAAGTTTCTCAACTTCCGAGAATTCCCCAGTCCTTGTGGGAAGGAATTTGTTAACCAACTGCATGCCAGCAGCTCTGATCGCAGTCCACACCTTCCCAAAGGCTCGGATCCTCTCAATCCGAGTAAGATCTGGGTTATCTCCTGCTTTTTCAGACAAACAGCCAAAAGGTTAAACGAAAAAGCAGAGAAAGAAAGCAAGGTATAGAAAATTGGTAAAAAGGAATAAACTTACCGATAATCTTGTCGATTTCGGAGCCTTCCTCCAGGCGCAGATTTAAGGCATTTTCCAAGTCCTGAATGGTGGACTTGTCCTTTTCCGCCTGCTCAGAAGCCTTGGACTGAGAAATTCCAAGGGCCAGATTGCTGGCTTCCAGATCTTTTTGGGCCTTCATAAGTTGCTTATGAAGGTTCAGATTCTCCTCACGGAGACTGGCAGCATTACCGGCATCTTCAGCTATTTCCTTGGCTTTTGCCAAAGCAGCTGGAAAGCAAGGAAAATTCCGAGTTTAGTCAAAACTCGGGAAAAGTACTTAGACAAAAAGCTGAACCAAAAAACTTCAGAGAAAAAAGTTTACCTGTTGTTTCCGACAGCTTCAGCTGAGACGATGGCAGCTCCGCATCTTTCACATCAAGAATAGAAAGAAGATTTCTAACTTCTTTATTCTTGACGGAAAGTTTATTGAAAACTTCCATGTTAATGGATTCAGCGGTTTGCTGGAACACGACAAGGAAAAGAGTAACTAAAAAGCATCAAGGCGAAAAGTATACATTTTGCTTAATGCTTGGGGGCTAGAGTTAAATACCGAAGTTTTCATTGAACTCTTTTGCGTATTCCGCAAAAAGAATTCCGGCCGCGCTTAGGCCATCGTTGATGTTCTTGAAGTCCTTGTCGAAGGTGGGAATCTCCTCATCGGTCGTTCGAGAAGAATTTCCCACCTCTGGAGCCGCCCTTTCCCTCGTGCCCGTGTCCGACACAACGGGCTGGCTGGGCTCCAAAGACTCGGTGGCGGGGGGTTGTGGTATGCTCTTCTGCCATTGTGGACGGTGTGTCCGGTGCAATGACGGGAGAAGGTTGAGAGCCTCTGCTGGTCACAACCTTATGCATTTTCAGCTTCTTTGGCTTTAAGGTAGAGGTAGGCAGGCTAAAGGCAAAAAACAAAAAACCCGGAAAGAGTTAAAACTCCGAAGACAAAAGAAAACTTCGACAAAAGAAAATAACCCGGATGCTCTAACCTGGAGGTGGCGACGGGAACCCCGTCAAGATCAATGATTTCCTCAGAGGAGGAGATCTTCTTGCGCTTTCGCCCACCTGCAAAGGCAGCACGCAATGCCTCCAGTTCAGCTTCGGAGGCCAGCTCCGATTCAGGGAGATCAGCAATCTGTCGAAAAGAAAAAGCAGAGTTAGAAGCGAAAAATCCGAGAAAACATGGAAAAGTTTAAACCCAAATGACTGAAATAATACCTTGGGAGCCGGATTGTCGGCCGTATACATTGGCCGACTCGCTTCATATTGGTCGCGCGATGCGATCAACTGGTTCATGCGCCTCCGCAGATCCCTCACAGCCCAGTCTTTGCTGGTTGTCCGCATTTTATCGCCGGCACCCGTGTATTCGCAAAGGAGACGACCACCATGGTTGGCTAACGGCTGGATCCGCCTGTCCAACCAGCAAAGGACCGTGTCCATGCCGGTTAGAGGCAGATCAGAGGAGGTGAGCTTGGCGATGCGCCGCTTGATCCTTAGAAGATCAGGCGGCAGAACTTGGACGGCTTCAGTTCCACAATTTTCTTGGGGAACAGCAGCAGTGTTTGAGAAAGGTGGAACCCCGATGGCCTTTTTCGGGAAAGGAACATCGGGATGGTAAAAGAAGGAACCCGTCCAGAATTTGACGGATTCCGAGGTTTTGATCTTGGGGAACCAATCCTCCCTAAATCTCCTAAGAGTGAAGGAAATGGTTCCGCAAGTCGGGAGTGCGCCCTCCGAAGAGTTCCGCTTAACCCCAAAGCAGTATAACCAGAAATCTAATCTAGGTTCTATGCCTAGAAAACCCTCGAAGAGGGCCTGAAAGCCGGCCATATACATAATAGAATTTGGTGGCAGGTTATGGGGTTGGATATTGTAATGAGAGAGGACTTGGAGGAAGAAGGCAGAAGGTGGCAGTCCCATACCTCTCAGAAGGTGGGAGGAGAGAAGAACCCGTTCGCCGTCGTTCGGCATGGGTTCGTTCTCGTCCTCCAGAAGCCGCCACTTCCCTTTCAGCACCAACCCCTCCTTTTCCATGTTTGGAAGGAGGGACGGCGGGATGCTGCAGGCAATCCAATTGCCGACGGTCTCCATTTCTTCATCAGCTCCGGCGGCGGCGGACGCGGCAGTTTCTGCAGCGGCGAGCTCGTCGCCAACGAGCGTGATCTTCTCCTCCGCCGTCTCGGGAGCGAACGACGGAGTAGGTGCGGAGCTCGAATCCGCAAGATCCGCGGCGGCGGAAGCATTTCCCTCGTCCGCCGCAGTGCTCGTGGTCTTCACTGGTTCATCGCCGCCGGCGTGCGTTGGGGAGTCCAGCATAGGATCCATCGTGTTGATGATATCCTCAATGTCTTGCGCGACGTTACGGGCTGGCGAGGACGGCGGAGATGCCATTAGGTGGCGGCGCTGGCTCGCCTCCGGTGAGGTTTTGGGCGCGGTGTGCGTTCGGAGCTCTCTCTCTGCTGGAAGCTTGGGCGCTGTAATGGCGTTCGAAGTGGTTGCAGAAGGTTTTCCGGGAGGACGAAGAAGGCTATTTATAGCCGGAAATCCGTCACGATACGTGCTAACGGCTCTTTTGACCGTTGGATGATCAACGTGTGTCACTCGCCGGAAAATTCGGGAAATGAATCGACAGGATGATTATGGTTATCTCCTCGTTTCCCATGAGAATCTGTCAGAGATATGTTTCTGGGTTTCCTGCCTGGAACCGAAACGTCCCTTACGTCAGCATGATTAAAGCGCTGACGTAGGAGGTTCCTTCTCCACGAAGGATCATGTGAGAAAAGACGGATTTTCAGAATTTCGAGTTTTACGTTATCATCTCTTTCTAAAGGAGAATAAGAAGAATCAAGACTGCTGGCCAATATTTCTCGGACAATATGCATTTGGCGAAAGACGGCGAATCAGAGTTTTAATCCTTCTTGGGGACTACTGTTGGATATATGCTGAATAGGGGTATATCAGATGGTGGTCATAAGTGCCGGATTACCAGGGTGGCCCAAGTGGTAGTGGGCTATGGTCCATTGGGCGGCCCAGTAGGCTGACGCGCAGAAGCCAGATTCTAGAAGAACCCGGATCACGGCCCACGTGATCTGACTTGGAGGAGAAGGCGGATTCCTTACTTTCCAAGTTAATAGCTATTGTAGTCTTCTAGGTTTCCTACTCTGTATGCCCTAACCCGGCTATTATATAAAGCCGGACGGGAGATATGATAGATAGAGACGAAGCTACAGGCTAACTCGCCGAGAAGTTGATCCTCAGCAAATAGCTAACAGAACCTCACGTTGTAATTGTATACACAGGCTTTAGCCCTGATTAGTGAGATTGCAGGAGTAGGGATGCCGTATTATTACGACGTACCGAACCTGGGTAAATCTTGTGTCTTTGTCTTCAACGCGATCCCGTTTCCCCCATGTCTCTACCCGTAGTCTCATGGCACCCCCGTCTATGAAAACTACTACGATGTCTCGACAGGACCCCAACATTCTTTTATTGGAGAGTGACATGCTCCGCTTTTTCATGGGAATACTCTGTATTCTTAATCTTTGTCTGGCTGCTGCATTTATTTAGCTGCTGTTTTGCATGCATCTCTTATTAGAGCTGTTAGTTTTAGTAGTATTATGTGAGTACTCTCATATTTTCTTGTTGTAGCATTTAGAGAGTTTTTTAAAACATATCTCGTATGGTGCTTGTTGGGAGAAGAAACTGCTGTTTAAAGTAGAATTTATATCGGTGCAAGTAGAATCTTGTATAGACTGTTGCTAGAACTTTTGCATGCCATTCTAAATGTTATTTTAGTTCTAAATCCTTGTGATGTTTATTAGCCTCAAATAGCTGAGAGTGTTTAATATGTCATTGAAAGATTCATGAGTTGTTCTTGTCATAAGGAAGCATAAATTTTTGGTATTCTCTTTCGAATGTTTTATTTGGTTGACTTGGCGCATGCTCACACCATGTTTATGACTACAAAACAGTCACGAATAGCCTACATGACCACTTAGTTTTTGAACTATGATACCGCTTATGCTTTAATTAATGATGTTTATGTCGCTATGCATGATTATGGCTCTTATGCTCTCTTGATTTGTCGCTCCCAGTCTTTTGCTAGCCTCCACCTGTACTGAGTATGAGCTCTACTCGTGCATCCAACTCCCTTAAACCAAGTTTTCCCATTGTGTCCACCATACCTACCTACATGTGGTATTTAACTGCCACACCAAAGTAAATTGATCATGTGTTACCTTTAAAACCTTCAAAATTACTCCTGCTTTATGTTCGTGTTTTTGCTCATGAGGACATCAATAGAGAATCTTTATCTCACTTGTTGATTCGATTTCACACCCTGGACTAGTGGCTTCATCCGCTTATCCAAATGATAGAAGACCTGGCAGCGGGGTGCCCAGCACCAAATTAATACACACAAAATCTCTTCACTATTTTCCCCCCTGATTTATCAATAAAGCATAATTGTGTAAACAAAAGAGAAAGAGGGATGACCTGCTACCCAAATGTGTCCTTCATATGGGAGTCGCTCTTGTGAATCCAGTTGGCTTGTGACGTACTGCATTTTCTGTTTACCATTCGTTGACACTAGCATACATCTCCCAAAATATAGACACTCATCCACGGTATGTGATTGTTGGCAGGAACCCGAGGATTCGGTTAGTCATGGTTTGTGAAAGATGGATGGGAGGAGTGTCAAACTTTTAATACCTCTGTTTAATAAAATAAAAAGCTCTAGCACATGAGTGATCCTTGCTTCCCTCCGCGAAGGGCCTTTCTTTTACTTTTATGTTTAGTCTCCATCTTCTAACTTTATGCACAGTTGATAGAGCATTTTTGACATTCTTAGTTCTATGTGCACTATCCCATGAACATCAATAATTACTTCATGATGTGATATCATCTATTCTTAAATTATTTTCTCTAGTCTTCCTCATGAACTTTGAAGGTGTCCTGGCACTTATGTTTTGCCCCACTCTTAAGAACTGGCGAAATATCACTTTGCCATGCTTTCTCTATACCTGAAACAAACGTTTATCTTTCGTTGCATTATTATTCGTGATCCTTTGTTTGAGATACTCTTCATGATGAAAATTTATTGCTTTGCTTTATTATTAAAGTTCTATTTATCATATTTGTGTTTGAAGTTCTATGATCTCAGCTTGCATATGCCTTTACATTTTTATGATCAAGATTATGTTAGTAGCATGTCGCCTCAGAAATTATTGTTTTATCGTTTACCTACTCGAGGACAAGTAGGAACTAAGATTGGGGATACTTGATACGTCTCCAACGTATCTATAATTTCTGATGCTCCATGATAATATTATGCCAATTGCTACATGTTTTCTCCCTTCTTTATGTCATTTTTACATGTTTTTCGGGACTAACCTATTAACAAGATGCCAAGTTCCAGTTCCCTGTTTTCTACTTTTTTTGGTTTCAGAAAAGTTGTTCTTGAAATATTCCCGGAATTGGACCCCACAAAGCCCTAAGTGCCTATTTTCCCCGGAAGCAGCCAGAAGACCGAAGAGGAGACGAAGAGGGGCATCAGGGGGCCCACACCATGGGGTGGCGCACCCCCCTTGGCCGCGCCAAGGGGTGGTGTGGGGCCCCCAGGGATCCACCGCCTCTGCCCTGTCGCCTATTTATTCCCCCCGGATGGAAAACCCTAAGGACCTGATAAAAAATCCCCGAAAAGTTCCGCAGCCGCCGTCACCGTCAACCCTAGATCAGCGGGGTTCTGAAGCTGTCTCCGGCACCCTGTCGGAGAGGAAATCATCGCCGGAGGCCTCTACATCACCATGCCTGCCTCCAGAGTGATGCGTGAGTAGTTCATCCTTGGACTATGGGTCCATAGCAATAGCTAGATGGTTGTCTTCTCCTCATATGCCTCCATGTTTAGATCTTGTGAGCTGCCTAACATGACCGAGATTGATCTTATGTAATTCTCTGTGCTATGTTTGCTGGGATTCGATGAATATTGAACTTATGCCAAGTTGATTATAGTCTTTATTGCATATGTTATTTGTGATCTTGCATGCTTTCCGTTGCTAGTGGTTGCTCAGGCCAAGTAGTTGCTAGTGACTCCAAGAGTGAGTATTTATGCTTAATAGTGGGTTCATGTCTCCTCTTTGCCTTGCTCGAGTGACATAAACGTGAAGGGGGAGGATGTGATGTTGCCATTAGGGAGAAAACATCGGTGAGAGTGCCCACGTGCATAATCATTTCTTACATTACACACTTTGATTAATGTAGTTATCTGTTGCTTACAACTTAATACCTAAGGGGGTTCGGATGATAACCTGAGGGTGGATTATTAGTAATAGATGCAGTTGGATTACGGTCTATGTATACTGTTGTAATGCCCGCACTAAATATCATAGTAGTCATGATGTCATGAATATGCACTACGGTGCAACCTTTATTTGTCAATTGCCCAGCTGTAATTTGTTCACCCAGCATGCTATCTTTTATGGAGAGACACCACTAGTGAACCTATGAACCCCGGTCCATTTTCTTACACCGTTAAACAAGCCACCACAATTTCCTGATTTCTTTACTTACTGCAAGCATACATTATTTTCCACACTATACGTCTAATCTTTGTTTTCAGCAAGACCGGTGAGATTGACAACCTCACTGTACCGTTGGGGCAAAGTATTTTGGTTGTGTTGTGTGCAGGTTCCACGTTGTTGCTGACACTGGTGAGCTATCACCACCGTCAGTGGCATCAACCTTCCGAAGGTCCTCTTTCTCCTACTAGATTGATAACCTTGGTTCTTAACTAAGGGGAAAACTCCTACCGCTGTTCTCATCACACCCTCCTCTTGGGGTATCCCAACGAGTGCAAGATCTGCACCATCACCCACTCTCGAGCATAAAATACTCCCTCTTGGAGTTACTAGTATCTAGTTTTCCAGAGAATCTACTAACAACGGAGAGCATGCAATATCATAAATAACATACACATAAAGACAACATGATAAATTGATAACCAAGAGACATGGCATTCAATAATCATCGGATCCCAGCAAACGCAACATGTAGTATTATAATAAGATGATATCGATCATCTAGGGTGATGCTTGTGAAAACACGTTCGTTGGGAGACCCCAAGAGGAAGGTATGAAGAGTGCAGCAACAAGTTTCACTCAGAAAGAAACCAAGGTTGAATCGACCAGTAGGAGGAAGGAGTAACTTCAGAAGGTTGAAGCAGTTGAGATGGCAGGACGCACTACCGGTTCAGCAGCAACGTGGAACCTACCCAACACAATCAAATCACTTTGCCCCAGCAAAGCACCGAGGTTGTCAATCTCAACGGTTTTGCTGAACATAAAGAGGTTAAACCTATGATGTGGAAAACAGTATGAAAGCAGTAGCAGCAGTATGAAAGCAGTAGGTGTTTTATCAGTATGAGGAAAAAGGACCGGGGTCCATAGTTCACTAGTGGTGTCTCTCCGTGAAAGATAAATAACATGTGTGGTGAACAAATTACAACTGGACAATTGATAGAAATGAAGGTTGCACCGTAGTGCATATGCAATACATAAAGATTACTATGTGATTCATGCGGGCATTACAACAAAATACATAGACCGTCATCCAGTTGCATCTATGTCTAAAAATCCGCCCTCCGAATATCATCCAAACAAATGTTGGGTATTAAGTTGCTAGCAACAGATTATCACCGTAAGCAAAGTGTGTAATGTAAACAATGTAAACTAGGTAAACACCGTTGTTTTCTCCCTAATGGCAATAGCACATCCTCCAAACGTCACGTTTCTGTCACTCGAGCACATATGCAAAGGTGGCATGAACCCACTATCGAGCATAAATACTCCCTCTTGGAGTTACTAGCATCTACTTGGCTAGAGCATCTACTAATAACAGAGAGCATGCAAGATCATAAATAACATATGCATGAGATAACATGATAGATTGATAATCAGAATACATTGCATTCAACATTCATCAGATCCCAGCAAACACAACATGTAGCATTACATAAATATGATCTTGATCATGATAGGCAGCTCACAAGATCTAAACATGAGGTACACAGTGGAGAGAACAACCATCTAGCTACTACTATGAACCCGTAGTCCAGGGATGAACTACTCACGCATCACTTCGGAGGAGGGCATGGTGGTGTAGACACCTCCGGTGATGAATTCCCCTCCCGGCAGGGTGCCGGGGAGAGCTCCAGAACACTCCCGATCTCGGGATGACGATGACGGCGGCCTCAGGTGTTTTCCGGGATGAAGTGGAATATATTTAGGGTTTACGCCTCGAGGGGTATAAATAGGCGAAAGGGCAAAGTTGGTGGAGGCCGGGGGGCGCACACCACCCCATGACACAGCCAAGGGGGGCGCCCTATGGTGTGGGCCCCCTCAGGCCCCCCTCCGGGTCTCTTCGGGACTCCATGGAACGTTCGGGAATTCGAAGACTTATGGGCTTCGAATTTTCCAATTCCGAGAATATTTCCAGAACAACTTTTCTGAAACTAAAAACAACAGAAAATAGGGAACTGGCTCTATGGCATCTTGTCAATAGGTTAGTCCGGAAAATCGATAAAAATGACATAAAGTGTATAACAAACATGTGGGAAACAATAGGAAAACAACATGAAATATCAGAAATTAAGGATACGTTTATGACGTATCAACATCCCCAAGCTTAGTTCCTACTCGTCCTCGTGTAGGTAAACGTTAAAAACACATAATTTCTAAGGTGACATGCTACGAACGTAAACTTGATCATCAATAATGTAAAAGAATAAGTAAGTTGCGATCATAGAACTTAAACACAAGCATGATAAATAGAACTTTAATAATAAAGCATAGAAATCACCTTGCAACATGATAAGTAACTCAAATAAAAGATCATGAATAACAATGCAACGAAAGATATACGTTTGTTTCAAGTATAGAGAAAACATGTGAAAGTGATATTTCGCTAGTCCTTAAGAGTGGGGCAAAACATAAATGCGAGGACACCTTCAAGGTTCATGAGGAAGACTAGAAAAAATAATTAGAGAACAAGCAATAACACACCATGAATCAATTAACAATGTTTCTGGGATAAATGCACATAAAACTCAGAATGGCAACTATGCTCTCTCAATTGTGCATAAAGTTAGAAGATGGAGACTCAACATAAAAGTAAAAGAAAGGCCCTTCGTAGAGGTAAGCAGGGATCAAATCATGTGCTAGAGCTTTTATTTTATTAAACAAAGGTATAAAAAGGTTGACACTCCTCCCAACCATCTTACACAAACCATGGCTAACCGAATCCTCAGGTGCCTGCCAACAATCACATACCGTGGAGAAGTGTCTATATTTTAAGAGAGGTGTATGCTTATGTCAATGAATGGTAAACAGAAATGCAGTACGTCACAAGCCAACTAGACTCACAAGAGCGGCTCCCAAAGAAGGGCGCATCTGGGTAGAAGGTCATCCCTCTTTCTCTTTTGTTTACACAATTATGTTTTGACTGATAAAGCAGGGGCAAAAATAGTGAAGATAATTTGTGTTATTAATTTGGGGCTGGGCACCCCGCTGCCAGCTCTTCAATCATTGAATAAGAGGATGAAGCCACTAGTCCAGGGTGTGAAAGTCCAATCAACAAGTGAGATAAAGATTCTCTATTTACGTCCTCATGAGCTAAAACAGGAGCACAAAACATGAGTAATTTTGAAAGTTTTAAAGGTAACACATGAGAAATTTACTTTGGAGTGGCGGTTAAATACCAGATGTAGGTAGGTATGGTGGACACAATGGGAAAACTTTGTTTTTGGGAGTTGGATGCACGAGTAGAGCTCATACTCAGTACAGGTGGAGGCTAGCAAAAGACTGGGAGCGACAAATCAAGAGAGCATAAGAGCCATAATCATGCATAGCGACATAAACATCATTAATCAAAGCATAAGTGGTACCACAAGTTCAAAAACTAAATGATCATGGGGGCTATTAGTGACTGGTTGATAGTCATAAACATGGTGTGAGCATGCGCCAAGTCAACGAAATAAAACATTCAAAAGAGAAAACCACAAATTTACGCTTCAATATGACAAGAACAACTCATGATTCTTTCAATGGCACATTAAACACTCCCTGCTATTTGAGGCTAATCATGCTACTAAATAACCACAAGGCTTTGGAACTAAAATAACATATAGCATGATATGAAAAAGTCTAGCCATAGTCTATATAAGCTTCTACTTGCACCATTAAAAATTCTATCTCAAGCAACAGTTTCTTTTCCCAACAAGAACCATAAAAAACATGTTTTAACAAAAAACTATCTAATTGCTACAACAAGCAAACATGAGAGGAATCACAAAACACTATTAAAACTAACAGATCTGAATAAGAGATGCAATGAAAACGAGAGCTAAACAGGAAATTTTGCAGCAGTTAGAATAAAAACTGGCTAGTATTCAAACAAAAAAGCGGAGCGCGTCTCTCTCCCAAACTAAGAATGCTAGGATTCAACTATATTATTGCGGAAAGAAAAACAAAAGAAAACAAAAGAAAAACAAACACACGCTCCAAGTAAACTTCATATGATGTGACCGAATAAAAATATAGTTTCACGAGAAGTGACCTGATAGATAGTTGATGAAGAAGGGAATGCCTTGGGAATCCCCAAGCTTAGATGCTTGAGTCTTCTAAAAATATGCTTGGATGAACCACGAGGAAATCCCCAAGCTTCGACCTTGCACTCTTCTTGATCACATATATCACCTCTTCTCTTCACCCTTGAAAACTTCCTTCCCACAATACTCAAACAGTAATTCGCGTTAGAGGGTTAGTGCAACAATTAAAAACCCATTGGTTCTATGTGGCACAAGTTCTATTGATACTTTTAAACATTAGCTATAGACACCGATGTTTCGTGAAGCAAAGAAAACCACTTGACATCGCAAAAGAGCAAATGCAAGAAAAATGGCAGAATCTGTCAAAACCATAACATTCTATAAAGACGAATTTTTCGAGGCACTTACGTTACTCAGATCGAAAAAATTAAAGAATTACCATAACCATTATTAGGAGGATAGGGCTTATAATTGTTTCCACCAAATTATTTCTATAAGCATTGTTGTTAAAATTATTATTTCTAATAAAGTTCACGTCAACATGCTCTTCTTGAGCAACCAAAGAGGCTAAAGGAACATTATTAGGATCAACTTGAGCTTTACCATTAACAAGCATAGACATAATAGCATCAAGCCTTTCACTTAAAGAGGAGGTTTCCTCAATAGAATGTACCTTCTTACCTTGTGGAGCTCTCTCAGTGTGCCACTCTGAATAATTTATCATCATATCATCAAGAAGCTTTGTTGCATTGCCCAAAG
The DNA here is from genome assembly GCA_028641055.1 of Alopecurus myosuroides. NCBI lineage: Eukaryota > Viridiplantae > Streptophyta > Magnoliopsida > Poales > Poaceae > Alopecurus > Alopecurus myosuroides. The sequence goes on from CM054059.1 coordinate 506,482,706, forward strand.
TGATGGACATAAAGGTCCCTCCAGCAACTGAATCCAATAAGTTCCTTGAGGAGAAATTCAATCCTGCATAAAAGGTTTGTATAATCATCCAAGTAGTTAGTCCATGAGTGGGACAATTCTTCACCATCTTTTTCATTCTTTCCCAAGCTTTAGCAACATGTTCATTATCAAATTGCTTAAAATTCATTATGTCACTTCTCAGGGATATAATCTTAGCAGGAGGATAATATTTGCCAATGGAAGCATATTTACACTTAGTCCATGAATCAATGCTATTTCTAGGCAAAGATAGCAACCATTCTTTAGCTCTTCCTCTCAAAGAGAAAGGAAATAATTTCAGTTTAATAATATCTTCATCCACATCTATATATTTTTGCATCTCACATAGTTCAACAAAATTATTAAGGTCAGCAGCAGCATCATCAGTACTAATACCAGAAAATTGTTCTTTCCTCACAAGATTTAATAAAGCAGGTTTAATCTCATAGAAAGCAGCAGTAGGAGCAGGTGGAGCAATAGGTGTGCAAATAAAATCATTGTTGTTTGTGCTAGTGAAGTCACACAACTTGGTATTCTCAGAGGAACTCATTTTAGCAGAGTAAAAACAAGCAAATAAATAACAGCTATGAAGTAAACTAATTTTTTTATGTGTTTTCAATATAGAGAAATAAACTTTTTTTTTGTGTTTTTGATATAGAGAAATAAAAACAAGACAATAAAAACAAAATAAAGAGATTGAGAGTGAGAGACTCCCCTTGCCAGAAGACTTCCTTCTCCCCGGCAACGGCGCCAGAAAAATCCTTGATGCACTTTGTTGGGAACCCGAAGAGGAGGGTATGATGAGCACAACGGTAGGAATTTTCCCCTTAGTTAAGAACCAGGGTTATGCAACTGACGGAAGGTTGATGCAACTGACGGTGGTGCTGGCGCTTCACCGGTGTCAGCAACAACGTGGAACCTGCACACAACACAATCAAAATACTTTTCCCCAACGGTACAGTGAGGTTGTCAATCTCACCGGTCTTGCTGAAAACAAAGATTAGACGTATAGTGTGGAAAAATAGTGTATGCTTGTAGAAAGTAAAGAGAGTAGGAAATTGTTGTGGTTTCTTTAACAGTGTGCTAGAATGGACCGGGGTTCGTAGTTTCACTAGTGGTGTCTCTCCATAAAAGATAGCATGCCGGGTGAACAAATTACAGCTGGGAAATTGACAAATAAAGGTTGCACCGTAGTGCACAATTTGACATGAAGATTACTATGTTATTTAGTGCGGGCATTACAACAAGATACATAGACCGACATCCATCTGCATCTATGACTAATAGTCCACCCTCAGGTTATCATTCGAACCCCTTCAGGTATTAAGTTGCAAGCAACAGATAATTGCATTAAACAAAGTGTGTAATGTAAGCAATGATTATGCACGCGGGCACTCTCACCGATGTTTTCTCCCTAATGGAAACATCACATCCTCCCCCTTCACATTTCTGTCACTCGAGCAACGCAACAAGGAGGCATGAACCCACTATTCAGCATAAATACTCCCTCTTGGAGTCACTAACAATTACTTGGCCAGAATAACCACTAGCAACGGAGAGCATGAAAGATCACAAATAACACATGCAAATAAAGACTATAATCAACTTGGCATAAGGTCAATATTCATCGGATCCCAACAAACACAGCACAGAGAATTACATAAGATCAATCTCGATCATGATAGGCAGCTCACGAGATCTAAACATGGAGGAATATGAGGAGAAGACAACCATCTAGCTACAGCTACGAACCTGTAGTCCAAGGATGAACTACTCACGCATCACTCTGGAGGCAGGCATGGTGATGAAGAGGCCTCCGGTGATGATCTCCTCTCCGGCAGGGTGCCGGAAACAGCTTCAGAACCCCCTGATCTGGGGTTGACGGTGACAACGGCCGTGGAACATTTTCGGGGATTTTGATCGGGTGTTTAGGGTTTTCCATCCGGGGGGCTTAAATAGGCGAAAGGGCGAAGGCTGTGGCGCTCCAGGGGGTCTACACCCCTAGCTGGCATGGCCAGGGGGCCGCGCCACCCTATGGTGTGGCCCCCCTGCTGCCCCTCTTCGGTTCCTCTTCGGTCTTCTGGATGCTTCCGGGGAAAATAGGACTTCCGGGCTTCGAATTTTCCAATTTCGAGAATATTTCCAGAACAACTTTTCTGAAACTAAAAAAAAGCAGAAAACAGGGAACTGGCTCCGTGGCATCTTGTTAATAGGTTAGTCTGGAAAACGTATAAAAATGCTATAAATAAGGGAGAAAACATGTAGCAATTTGCAAAATATGATCATGGAGCATCAGAAATTAGGGATACGGTTATGACGTATCAAGCATCCCCAAGCTTAGTTCCTACTCGTCCTCGAGTAGGTAAACGATAAAACAATAATTTCCGAGGTGACACGCAACTAACACAAACTTGATCAATCTAATGTAAAAGCATATGCACGCTGAGATCATAAGACTTTAAACACAACTTTAATAATAAATCATAGCAATTACTTTGCATCACGAAAAGTAACTCAGATAAAGGATCATGAATAATAATGCAAAGAAAGGTAAATGTTTGTTTAAGGTATAGAGAAAGCATGTCAAAGTGATATTTCGATAGTCCTTAAGAATGGGGCAAAACATAAATGCCAGGACACCTTCAAAGTTCAAGAGGAAGAATAGAACAAATACTATCACATCATGAAGTAATTATTGATGCTTATGGGACAAATGCACATAGAACTCAGAATGGCAAAAATGCTCTCTCAACTGTGCATAAAGTTAGAAGATGGAGACTCAACATAAAAGTAAAAGAAAGGCACTTTGCAGAAGGAAGAACCTCATGTGCTAGAGCTTTTATTTTATTAAAAAGAGGTATTAAAAGTTTGACATTTGTGAAGGGATGTCTATATTTTGGGAGATGTATGCTAATGTCAACGAATGGTAAACAGAAAATACAGTACGTCACAAGTCAACTGGATTCACAAGAGTGGCTCCCATGGGGAAGGAGGCAACTGGTGTATAAGGTCATCCCTCTTTCTCTTTTGTTTACACAATTATGCTTTTACTGATAAATCAGGGGCAAAAATAGTGAAGAGAATTTGTATGCATTAATTTGGGTCTGGGCACCCTGCTGCCATCTCTTCTATCATTTGGATAAGCGGATGAAGCCACTAGTCCAGGGTGGGAAATCCAATCAACAAGTGAGATAAAGATTCTCTATTTACGTCCTCATGAGCAAAAACTGGAACATAAAGCAGGAGTGATTTTGAAGGTTTTAAAGGTAACACATGAGCAATTTACTTTGGAATGGCAGTTAAATACCACATGTAGGTAGGTATGGTGTACACAATGGGGAAAACTTTGGTTTAAGGGAGTTTGGATGCACGAGTAGAGCTCATACTCAGTACAGGTGGAGGCTAGCAAAAGACTGGGAGCGACAAATCAAGAGAGCATGAGAGCCATAATCATGCATAGCGACATAAACATCATTAATTAAAACATAAGAAATATCACAAGTTCAAAAACTAAGAGGTCATGGAGGCTATTTGTGACTAGTTTGTAGTTATAAACATTGTGTGAGCATGCGCCAAGTCAACCAAATAAAACATTCGAAAGAGAATACCATATATTGATGCTTTACTATGAAAAGAACAACTCATGAATCTTTCAATACATATTAAACACTCTCAGATATTTGAGGCTAATCATGCTACTCAATAACCACAAGGCTTTAAAACTAAAATAACATTTAGCATGGCATGAAAAAGTTCCAGCCATAGTATATACAAGCTTCTACTAGTACTGTTATAAATTCTACTTCAAGCAGCAGTTCTCTTTCTCCCAACAAGCACCATAAAAAACATGCTTTAACAAAAAAATAATCTTTATGATACAGCAAGCAAACATGAGAGTACTCAAATAATACTACTAAAACTAACAGCTCTAACAAGAGATGCATGCAAAACAGGAGCTGAATAAATGCAGCAGTCAAACAGAGACTAAGAATACAACGTATTCTCAAGAAAAAGCGGAGCGTGTCACTCTCCAATAAAAGAATGCTACTGTCCAACCAAGCTTATTAAGAAAGTAAAAACAAACTGAAAGCAAAATAAAAAGCAAAATGAAAACAAAAATAAAAGACGCTCCAAGTAAAACACATAAGATGTGACCGAATAAAAATATAGTTTCACTAGAAGTGACCTGATAATTTGTTGATGAAGAAGGGGATGCCTTGGGCATCCCCAAGCTTAGACGCTTGAGTCTTCTTGGAATTTTCTTGGATGTACCACCGAGGCATCCCCAAGCTTAGGCTTTTCACTCTTCTTGATCACATCATATCATTCTCTTCACTTGACCCTTGAAAACTTCCTTCACATCAAAATTCCCACAATCTTCATTAGCAACGTTAGTGCAATTGAAATAATAAATCCACATGGTTCAGTTTCAAAACAAGTCTAACACTTAAAAACACATTAGATACTGTCACAACTTGTTTCAAAACTCTTTTTCTCAAAAGAACACCAAAAGAAAGAGATTAAGATGCAAATGCGATAAATGACAAAAATCTGTCAAAAAACAGAACAACAGGTAAAGATCGATTTTTTCAAAATACTTCAGGTTATCAAATCAAAACATGGTATTCTAGAAAAATTTGCGTATATAACTCAGGATTAACCAAAAAAAAAGATCAGGTCAATTTAAATTTTCTGTGATTTTTAACGGAATTTACAATGGACAACAGAAATCTGTTTCCTATGCAGAAATCCGAAATATAGGCTCAACTTTCCACAAGTGGCTTTACTTGGCTCAAAAAAAACTCAAACGAAAAGATACAAAGGGGTTGATAAGGAAATAGACAACACCCAAGTGCAAGCACACCAAAGAAAACAAAGGAAAATTGAAAGAAAACAGAGAAATAAAACGGGTTGTCTCCCGATAGCGATTTTCTTTAAAGCCTTTCAGCTAGGCATAGAAAAATCAACTCAAGTGTTTTCAAGTGAAGAAGCATCAACATCATATTTTTCTCTAATAATAGAGTCAAAGGGTAGCTTCATCTTCTTTCTTGGAAAGTGTTCCAAACCTTTGTTGATGGGAAGTTGATATTTAATACTCCCCTCTTTCATATCAATAATAGCACCAACAGTTCTAAGAAAAGGTCTTCCCAAAACAATAGGACAAGAAGCATTGCATTCAATGTTCATAACAACAAAATCAACAGGGGAAATTTTATTATTAACCATAATAATAACATCGTCAATTCTACCAAGAGGTTTGTTCTTAGCATTATGAGCAAGATGAACATCCAAATAACAGTGTTCCAACGGTGGCATATCAAGCATATTATAAAGCTTTTGAGGCATAACAGAGATACTAGCACCAATATCACACAAAGCATTGCAGTCAAAATCATTTACTTTTATCTTAATGATAGGCTCCAACCAACATCTAATTTTCTAGGGATAGATGTCTCAAGTTTCAACTTTTCTTCCCTAACTTTCATGAGAGCATTGGTAATATGTTTAGTAAAGGCCATATTCATGGCACTAGCATTGGGACTTCTAGCAAGCTTTTGTAGAAACATAATAACTTTAGAGATATTGCAATCATCAAAATCAATATCATTATCATCAAAAGTAATGCAACCATTATCTCCCACATTTCTAAAAATTTCAGCACTTTTATCAGAAGTAGTTTCAGCAGTTTTAGGCAATTTAGCACATTTCACCAAAGGAGTAGGGACTTTATTAACAACAACTACTTTACCATTGATAGTAGGAGGTTTACTAGCACTTGGAGCTTCATTTTTACTAGTTGTTGTGATAGTATAAACTCTAGCAATATTATTCTTTTCAGCTAGTTCTTTTTCTCTTTCCCACCTAGCACGTAATTCATCCATCAATCTAACATTATTGTCTATTTGAACTTGGATGGAATTCAAAGTTTTATTTTGTTTAACATCTTGTGGAAAAACCTTCAGTTTTAGAAAATCAACATCAATAGAAAGGCTATCTACTTTAGAGGCAAGACCATCTATTTTACCAAGCTTTTCCTCAACAGATTTATTGAAAGCAGTTTGTGTACAAATAAATTCTTTAAGCATGTTTTCAAGATAAGAGGTAGAGCTTTTATTATTATTGTAGAAGTTTCCATAACAATTACCATAACCATTATTAAGAGGATAGGGCTTATAATTGTTTCCACCAAAATTATTTCTATAAGCATATTTCTAATAAAGTTCACATCAACATGCTCTTCTTGAGCAACCAAAGAGGCTAAAGGAACATTATTGGGATCAACTTGAGCTTTACCATTAACAAGCGTAGACATAATAGCATCAAGCCTTTCACTTAAAGAGGAGGTTTCCTCAACAAAAATTACTTTCTTAACTTGTGGAGCTCTCTCAGCGTTCCACTCTGAATAATTTATCATCATATCATCAAGAATATTTGTTGCATTGCCCAAAGTGATGGACATAAAGGTCCCTCCAGCAACTGAAACCAATAGGTTCCTTGAGGATAAATTCAGTCCTACATAAAAGGTTTGTATAATCATCCAAGTAGTCAGTCCATGAGTGGGACAATTCTTCACCATAGATTTCATTCTTTCCCAAGCTTTAGCAACATGTTCATTATAAAATTGCTTAAAATTCATTATGTCACTTCTAAGGGATATAATCTTAGAAGGAGGATACTATTTTCCAATGAAAGAATCTTTGCACTTAGTACATGAATCAATGCTATTTCTAGGCAAAGATAGCAACCATTCTTTAGCTCTTCCTCTCAAAGAGAAAGGAAACAATTTCAGTTTAGTAATATCTCCATCCACATCTTTATATTTTTGCATCTCACATAGTTCAACAAAATTATTAAGGTGAGCAGCAACATCATCGGTACTAATACCAAAACATTATTCTTTCATCACAAGATTTAATAAAGCAGGTTTAATCTCATAGAAAGCAGCAGTAGGAGCAGGTGGAGCAATAGGTGTGCAAATAAAATCATTGTTGTTTGTGCTAGTGAAGTCACACAACTTGGTATTCTTAGAGGAACTCATTTTAGCAGAATAAAAGCAAGCAAATAAATAACAGCTATGAAGTAAACTAATTATTTTTTTTGTGTTTTCAATATAGAGAAATAAACTAATTTTTGTGTGTTTTTGATATAGAAAAATAAAAACAAGACCAAAAAAAGACAATAAAAACAAAATAAAGAGATTGAGAGTGAGAGACTCCCCTTGCGAGAAGACTTCCTTCTCCCCGGCAACGGCGCTAGAAAAATCCTTGATGCACTTTGTTGGGAACCCCAAGAGGAGGGTATGATGAGCACAGCGGTAGGAGTTTTCCCCTTAGTTAAGAACAAGGGTTATCAATCCAGTAGGAGAAAGAGAATCTTCGGAAGGTTGATGCCACTTGCGGTGGTGCTGGTGCTTCACCGGTGTCAGCAACAACGTGCAACCTGCACACAACACAATCAAAATACTTTACCCCAACGGTACAACGAGGTTGTCAATCTCACCGGTCTTGCTGAAAACAAAGATTAGACATATAGTGTGAAAAAACAGTGTATGCTTGCAGAAAGTAAAGAGAGCAGGATATTTTTGTGGTTTGTTTAACAGTGTGGAAGAATGGACCGGGGTTCGTAGTTTCACTAGTGGTGTCTCTCCATAAAAGATAGCATGCTGGGTGAACAAATTACAGCTGGGCAATTGACAAATAAAGGTTGCACCGTAGTGCACAATATGACATGAAGATTACTATGTTATTCAGTGCGGGCATTACAACAAGATACATAGACCGACATCGGCCATCTGCATCTATGACTAATAATCCACCCTCAGGTTATCATTCGAACCCCTTCAGGTATTAAGTTGCAAGCAATAGATAATTGCATTAAACAAAGTGTGTAATGTAAGCAATGATTATGCACACGGGCACTCTCACCGATGTTTTCTCCCTAATGGCAACAACACATCCTCCCCCTTCACATTTCTGTCACTCGAGCAACGCAACAAGGAGGCATGAACCCACTATTGAGCATAAATACTCCCTCTTGGAGTCACTAACAATTACTTGGCCAGAATAACCACGAGCAACGGAGAGCATGCAAGATCACAAATAACACATGCAAATAAAGACTATAATCAACTTGGCATAAGGTCAATATTCATCGGATCCCAGCAAACACAACACAGAGAATTACATAAGATCAATCTCGATCATGATAGGCAGCTCACGAGATCTAAACATGGAGGCATATGAGGAGAAGACAACCATCTAGCTACAGGTATGAACCTGTAGTCCAAGGATGAACTACTCACGCATCACTCTGGAGGCAGGCATGGTGATGAAGAGGCCTACGGTGATGATCTCCTCTCCGGCAGGGTGCCGGAAACAGCTTCAGAACCCCCCTGATCTGGGGTTGACGGTGACGGCGGCTGCAGAACTTTTTCGGGGATTTTGATCAGGTGTTTAGGGTTTTCTATCCGGGGGGCTTAAATAGGCGAAAGGACGAAGGCGGTGGCGCTCCAAGGGGCCCACACCTTTAGCTGGCGCGGCCAGGGGGCCGCGCCACCCTATGGTGTGGCCCCCCTGCTGCCCCTCTTCGGTCTTCTGGATGCTTCCGGGGAAAATAGCTGGCCGCACCATCCTATGGTGTGGCCCCCCTGCTGCCCCTCTTCGGTCTTCTGGATGCTTCCGGAGAAAATAGGACTTCCGGGATTCGAATTTTCCAATTTTGAGAATATTTCTAGAACAACTTTTCTGAAACTAAAAAACAGCAGAAAACAGGGAACTGGCTCTGTGGCATCTTGTTAATAGGTTAGGCCGGAAAACATATAAAAATGCTATAAATAAGGGAGAAAACATGTAGCAATTGGCAAAATATGATCATGGAGCATCAGAAATTAGTGATACGTTTATGAGGTATCAAGCAACTTCAAAACTTTCAACAAAAAGAGAGATGTTTTAGTAACATAAAAATTCCTACAACCATATTTTCCTCTCTCATAATAATTTTTAGTAGCATCATGAACAAACTCAACAACATAATTATCACATAAAGCATGTTTTTCATGGTCTAAAAGCACACAATTCACATCAAGCTCAAAAACAGTGGGATCAAAATTTAAAATCAACTCCTCTTTTTCCCCACTTCTAGCAATATAAAAAACGAGATGATTGATCACTCATAAAAGGTATAAGAAACATTATAGCAATCCTATTTTTAGTTGCATTATAATTAATAACATCAAATAACATAAGACCATCATCAAGAGAATTATCATAAGATTTATCCAAGTAGCATGGATTATCATAAATAACAGTAGCAATATCATTCTCACAAGTTTCATTCATAGTAGTATCAAGGTTAAAAGTATAGAAAGTATCAACTTCATCAAAAAGGGATACTTCAAAAGAATCAATAAGATCATCACTTCCATCAAATAATGTATGAGTTAAAGAGTTACTCTCATTGGGAGGTAGACATGGGTAGCTCCATTCTTCCTCCTCTTAATCATCACTCTCCTCCTATTTTTCATTCAATGAGCTTCCAGAATCAACAATTTCTTCTTCCATAGTCTCCTGCAAGGCATTAGTCTCTTCCTTAGGTTAAGAGAATTTATTAAGATATTCCATTGTGTATTAATTACAATCCTTATAATTATTAAAGCAATATTCAAGCATAGCATAAATCTCGTATTTATAAGGTGCATCATCAACACTTCCAAGTAAATAAGCAATTTGGAATGCACCCTTCCAAGCAATAAATTCTTCAATTTGTTCCACATCATATAATTCCTAATTTTCCTTAACATAAGAAGATATGGTAACATCATCATTATACTCACATTGAAAAGGGAGGAGTTTGTACCTCCTACAGCAACAAGATTTATCAAAGCAATAAGTAACATTATAAGTAGAACACAAGTTTTTAGCATAGTCAGGTAATTTATTAATTTGCTCCCATAAGTGTTTCCTTTTTTGTGACAAGCGGTGTTCCCTATAATATTTTTGTTGTTCATCTGTGAACCCACCTTGCCAATAAGATTTAGTTTCAAAGACATCAAACATTGATAGCAAGCATGATAAACCAAAAATAACAACTAGGATATGAACTATTTTTTTGTGTGTTTTTGATAAAGAGAAGCAAACAAGACAAAATAAAATAAACTAAGGAAAAAACAAAGAAAAGAGATTGAAAGTGAGAGACTCCCCTTGCAGAAATTCTCTTCTTCCCCGGCAACGGCGTCAGAAAATTCTTTGATGCGTGTGAACACACGTTCGTTGGGAGACCCCAAGAGGAAGGTATGAAGAGTGCAGCAGTAAGTTTCCCTCAGAAAGAAACCAAACTTGAATCGACTAGTAGGAGGAAGGAGTAACTTCAGAAGGTTGAAGCAGCTGGCCCACCTCCTAGGGTGGAAAACTCGAGCATTTGGCCCAATAGGCTGGAAAAATAATAGCGTGCGATAATGTTACACCGTTTTAGCGTGATATAGCATGCTATTTCGTGAATAGCGCAATAGCAGGCAAAAGTGTTAAAATTTAGCGTGGACCCTCCAAATATGCCATATCGTGCTATTAGCGACGAAATAACGCGCTATTGTTTTCCACGGTACGGATAGGGCCCGAATTTTCATTAACATTATATTCACATGGTAACAGTTCTATAAACTTGTACTAGTATTTTTGTTAATGAAGCATAGAAGAATATATTTATAATGTGATTTTTTTGAGACTTGTAGAATGAGTTTGCTATTTTTCTTGCATTAATTGAATTTTAAGAAAATATTCTTGCAATAATTTCTAATATATGTAAAACATGCTAGAAAATCATGAAACTTGATGTGTGTTTATTATAGCACGAGACTACGTTGTAGTAATTATATTGGACATATTTGTAAGACTTTAATTCGCATTGTACCGAGAACATCCTCGATACGAAAAGCCGTACCTTCTTGTGTAATCACCAACGTTTGTACTAGATGATATTATCATATCAACTTCGGAACTTCTTATGTTGTCTTCAAGCTGCTATACTAGCACACAAGTATATATACACCTTGACTTCTTTTTGTTTTCGATTTTTTTTAGTAATTTCAGTTTTTCGTTAAAATAAAAATTCGGAGGGCACGAACATGCTCGGACGGGCCGGGTACTGAACATTTGGCGGCAAAGTCCAAAATTTTGGACAAAATTATAAACTTGCCGAAGGGGTATTTTCCCCACTTGTCGCCCTCGCCCCTCCAAATCCCTATGCTCGCCCCCGCTCCGAATCCCTACTCGCGCAATCGCTTCGAATCCCTAGCCGCCCCTCTCCTTCAAATCCACAGCTTCGCTGCGCGTGAACCCTCCAAATCGATAGCCTCGTCGGCACCCCTTCACCCTCCGGTCCCCTACGTCGCCGAGTTTTTGCGGCGACACCATTTGCCTCTTCTCTTCGCCGCCCCCCTACATCATCGGTACGAGCCCCCTCTCCCATTTGTGCGTTGCCAAGTTATTGTTACTGAATCTAAAATTGGACTATATTTGCCACTTAGCAAACTTGGACTACTCCCTTTTGTCCATCTTTGTGACAATTAATTTGAGACTGAGGGAATATTTAATCCTTGTAAATTGGTAGATTATGTCTAGATACATCCACTTTTGTCCATCTTTGTGACAATTAATTTGAGACGGAGGGAATATTTAATCCTTGTAGATTGGTAGATGTTGGGCTGGCTGCCACTAATTTTGTAGATGAACTAGTTAACCAATTTAGAAGATGTGGTGTGCCCACAATAATGTATTTACAATAGGAAATAATCATTTTTAGAAAAAAAAATACTCTGTTTGCTTGTAATTTATACTTTTAATTTTAGCTTAGTCTTAGAGATGCAACTTATTTAAAAGTAATTATAGCTAGCTAAATTTGTCTATATAAGGGTGTGTTGCCTGGTGAAACATTTATCTTTTTTCTTACTTTATTCGCACAATTTGAAGTTAGGAGGGAAGGAAATAGTAATTATATATATGCTCTAGATGATGTTGGTTAAATATATGTGATCTGATGTATGTATATTACTAGATGCAATCGCTGGGAAGGATTCTCCTGTGGTGCAAGTGTAGTAACAGAAAATCGGACACCCCCACTAGTAGGAAAATGCTTATAGCCACCACCTTACTGCCGGCGAACAGATTTCCAGGTTCGCCAGCGCTATTACCGCTGGCGAACGTTCCAATTTGCCCACCAGCGGTAAGTGTGGGCCCGCCGGCGCGCGCAGCTGCCACTACCGCTGGCGGACGCCGTCCCCAATTTGCCAGCGCTACTGCCACTACCGCTGGTGAACAAGCTGGCTGGTTCGGCATCACTAACCTGTGGGCCCAGCGCGCATGTTAGCGCTGGCGAACCAGCCAGCTTGTTCGCCAGCGGTAACCTGGCAAATCTGCCATGAGTGAGCACACCGACCGCCCACTTTCCCCTTCCTCACTCTCTTCTCAACCTTACCCTTGTCCACTCTTCTCTCTCTATCTCAAACTCATGCCAATGTTCACCATCTCCTCCTGTCTTTTCAACCAACCAAAATTATTTTAGTTGTTAGATCTAGTTTTATCTCCCTCCCAACACGCTTTCTACCCAAAGTTTTCCCTTCCTAGGCATCTAGATCTAGAATTACCCCTCCCTCTCCAAAGCTCCAAATTTTTTTGGATATCATCTCGTGTACCCATCTAATCATTTGAGGTGGGATTAATGATTATATATATTTAAATGAGTTTGTATGAATTTTGTCCGGATACACGCGATATGCAATATATGCGTGAAATTTCACTGGATTCAATATGGTCGTGACATGGAGACGCTAAATGTGTGCAGTTTATGGAATGAAATTGAGTAGCCAACTATTGCCGGAATGTTGATTCATTTCCGTCTCGGCAAAGTTTGACACTCCCTAATAACCTCCTATTTGTAGAAAGGTCATGCCGAATTTTTTCGTGAATACGACATGAAGTGAAATTTTGGATATGAAAATAAAACCAGTGTCGCGACGCACCACTTCGATCCCAAGGAAATAGTGCAGGGCACCCAAGTCCTTGAGAGTGAACTCAGCACGAAGGCGGTCGGTGAGCTGTCGAAGAAGGGTCGTGGTGGAGGCCGTCAGTATGATGTCGTCGACGTATAGTAGAAGGTACGCGGTGGCGGCGCCCTCGCTGTAGATGAACAGCGACGCGTCAGAGCACGTCGAACGGAAGCCCAGTCGATGTAGAAAGGCGACGATACGCTGGTACCAAGAGCGCGGAGCCTGCTTGAGCCCGTATAACGAGCGCGAGAGCAGGCACACCCGATCTGGATGTGTGGCGTCGATGAAGCCGGTAGGCTGCTGGCAGAACACCTACTCCTCGAGATGACCGTGGAGGAAGGCGTTGGAGACGTCCAGCTGATCCACCGGCCAAGCACGCGAGACGGCGAGCTGAAGCACAGTACGAATAGTCTCTGGTTTGAGAACCGGGGCAAACGTGCCGGCCTTTGCCACTATTGCCGGAATGTTGGTTCATTTCTGTCTCGGCAAAATTTGGCACTCCTCTAACCTCCAATTTGTAGGAAGGTCATGCCGATTTTTTTCGTGAATATCAATATATATATATGTATGTATATATGGTTCTAATATTATCTTGGCGTGCTCGTGCATGCGACAAATAATGGTGGTCGTTATGAGTGAACGTGTCGTGAATAGTTACTTGAGACACGCGACAGAAGACATGTTACAAAATGGCCGCAAGGAGATATGATGTCCATGTCGAAAGTGCAAACTAGGGGGCTTGCTCAACCCCTTTACCAGAGATTTGCTCGGTCACCTCCTCAGGTATGGTTTCATGGATGGGCACAACGGTCAGTGGATAAGTGATGATGAAGTACATGGGGCGGTGGAAGGAAATGATGTGCAACAGGACAATAACAACGATCGACAAGAACAACAGGACCAAGAGCCTCATGATCCTGACATGATCATGGAGAAGATGCTGAACAAGATGTGGAAGAAGACGAGGACACAGGGACACCTCTAACGGAAGTTGTGCATGACCATCATCTCAAAGAACTGCTTTTGAGAAAGACGACTAACTCGAGATCTACTGCTAGGGAGCAATCTAAGCTGGCGCAACTAGAGATAGACTCGAAGACACCGTTGTATCCAGGCTGCACTCCGGGAGAGTCCCGCCTGAGAGTGACGCTCGATGTTCTGCAGATGAAGGTGAGATACAAATGGAGCGACATAAGCGTCGACGCAAGCCTGCAATACTGGCACGATATCCTTACAGAGGGAAACACATGTCCTAAAAGTTGCGACGAGGCCAAGAAAGTCGCGTGCCCCTTTGATTTACCGCACGAAAAATACCATGTGTGCAGCAACGATTGCTACATTTATCGGAAACAGGACGCGGACAAGACCATTTGTCCAACTTGCAACGCTACTCGATACAAGAAAGGGAAGAAGAAAGCTCCTCGAAAATTTGTGTGGTACTTTCCGCTCATTCCCTGTCTGCAACGGTATTTCGCGGACCGCAATGAAGCAGAAAGTAAATCTGACACATCCTTCGGATGCAAGCCAATGGAAAGCAATTGACTGTGAATATTCAATGTTCGGGGTGGAGGCAAGGAACATCAGGTTGGGTGTGAGCACCGACGGACTCAATCCGTTTGGCAACCAGAGCAGAACGCATAGCACCTGGCCCGTGTTTGTATGGATGTACAATATCCCCCGGGTTGTGCATGAAGAGGAAGTATATTGACATAAGTATGCTAATTCAAGGGCCGAAACAACCATGCAACAACATCAATCTATACCTGAAGCTGCTTAAAGATGAGCTGGACACGCTATATATGGGCCGAGGAAGGGGTCAACACATGGGACGCCTTCGGTGAACAATATTTCCCAATGAGAGCTGTCTTGTTCTGTACGGTTCATGACCTACTCGGCTACGTATATGTGGTGGGCCAGGTGTGCCACAGACATAACGGTTGCGGGAGGTGCATGGATGACCTCACGTTTATGCAACTTCCGAAAGATCATGGGTCTTTGAAAACAGTCTTCGTTGGCCATCGAAGGTGGCTACCTAACAAAGAACCGTGGAGAAGGCGAGGAGACCTTTTTAACGGTGAAGATGAGATCCGCGGACCTCCACGTAAGAGGCGCGGCAAAGAAATCTACGAGTTGCTGAATGATTGGAAGGAATGCCCAGAGCCGGGAAAGAAGGAAAAAGCGCCAAAACCTCTCCTGCATGTATGGAAGGCGAGGTCGGTGTTTTGGGACTTGCCATACTAACCCATTCTCGATACACCTCACTGCCTTGATCTAATGCATATCACGAAGAATGTGTTTGAAAGTTTGTTTAGCGCACCGCTCAACATGCCGGAGAGGACCAAAGACGGGGTGAAAGTAAGAAACAACCTGAAATATTTTTGTATTAGGGAAGATCTTTAGGGGGGACCTCTGGATGATGAGGACAACGACCAATAGTGTGATGAGGAGACGGAGGGTCGCAAGGCCAAAAGGGTTAAGAGGAATGACTATTACTGCCCCCTCCTGCTTCACTCTTAGTCCGTACGAGATCACAAAATTGATGATGTGCCTTCTCGGAGTCAAAGTCCCTTTCGGTTACTCAGGGCTAATAAGCAGATTCCTAGACGCGCAGAAACAAAAGTTCAGTGGGATGAAGTCTCATGACTGTTATGTGATGATGATGCAGATACTTCCATTTGCGATCCGCGGGATAATGGACAAGCACGTCCGGGAAACCCTATTTGGCCCGTGTAACTTCTTCGACGTGATATCTCGAAAGTTGATCACGGGGAAGCTGATCTCAAGGCTACAAGAATAGATTGACATGATACTATGCGATCTTGAGATGTACTTTCCACCATCATTCTTTGACATATGTGTTCATCTGTTGGTCCATACCATGGACGATATCATCCATCTCGGGCCATTGTTCCTGCACAACATGATGTCGTTTGAAAGGATGAATGGGGTCATCAAAGTATTTGTTCGCAACAGGGCCCGTCCGGATGGAAGCATCGTTCATGTCTTTCTCACCGAAGAGTGCATCTCTTTCTGCACGAATCATATTGACGTGGAGGACCCTGTTGGTCTGCCTAGAAACAAGCACATTGGCAAGCTTGATGGAGCAGGTCACAAAAATGGACGTAGAGAAGTGCATGTGGATCGGGCTTGTCGATGCACCGACTTTAACAGGGCAAACTTAGTAGCTCTCCAACACATTGACATGGTCGATACTTGGGTGAAAAAACACAAGAGATCGATTAAGAAAAAGTACATTGACCAAGGCAAGCGGAGGACCGAAGGATAAATAATTAGAGAGCATAACTCCACTTTCTTGCGTTGGTTTAAAGATGATATTTTTGCTAACCCACCACCAAGGGATTGTGCGAAAAATAAACTCTTGTATGCCTTGGCACATGGCCCCGCTCCCAACCTAGCGACGTTTCAAGCATATGATATCAACAGGTTCACTTTCTACATGGAGGAGAAAGACAAAACTTCCAATTATCAAAACTCAGGGGTAATGATGGAATCCTACACCGGCGACAAAAAGTTAAGATACTACGGAAGGATCGAGGAGATATGGGAGCTTAACTACTCTGAAGAGAAGGTGCCTATGTTCCGTGTCAGATGGGCTAGGATGTCGACCGTCAGAAAAGAAGACCAATACTTTACAACCACGGTTATTCCCGAAGCCGAAACTTCATCAAGCGCGAACGTCACAGCGCAAAATGAGCCATGGGTATTGGCTAAGCATGTGTCCCAATGCTTCTTCATAACAGACCCCTCAAGGCCTAGCCATGTTGTCGTGAGGAGAGGGAAAAGAAATATCATCGGAATGGATGGATTCGTTGACGAGGACGAGTTCGACACGTTCGGCGACCCAAATATTGACGATGATCAAGAAGATGATGATAGTCATGCAACATACACCACAAGAAGGAGCAGAACTATGCTACCTAGGCATGGTCTTCCATTCAAAATAAGAAGTCATGATGTGGGGCTAAATTATGCAACTGCGACCAAAAAAGGCAAAAAGGTCAAACGCTGAGAAGCTATGTATATATCTGTCTGCCTTATATGCGACGAAACTATGTATATGCATGGATCAACTGGTGTGATGTGCAGTATGTATATATCTTTCTGCCTTGTATGCGACGAAACTATGTATATGCATGGATCAACTAATGTGATGTGCACTTATTATAGAAAACATAAAGGAAAACAATAAAGAAACATAAATGAAACAATGGAAAACAATAGAAAACATAAATGAAAACAATAGAAGACATAAAGGAAGCAAGAGAAAACAAAAAGGAAATAATGGAAAACAAAATAAAATAATAGAAAACATAAAGGAAATAATGGAAAACAATAGAAAACATAAAGGAAATAATAGAAAACAAAAATGAAATAATAGAAAACAAAATGAAACAATAGAAAACATAAAGGAAACAATGGAAAAAATAGAAAACATAAAGGAAACGATGGAAACCAATAGAGAACATAAAGGAAAACAATAGAAAACATAAAGGAAAACAATACAAAACAAAATAAAATAATAGAAAACACAAAGGAAACAATGGAAAACAATAGAAAACATAAAGGAAATAATGGAAAACAAAATAAAACAATAGAAAACATAAAGGAAACAATGGAAAACAATAGAAGACATAAAGGAAGCAATAGAAAACAAAAAGGAAATAATGGAAAACAAAATAAAACAATAGAAAACATAAAGGAAACAATGGAAAACAACACAAAACAATACAAAACAATAGAAAACATAAAGGAAACAATGGAAAACATAAAGGAAAACAATAGAAAACATAAAGTAAATAATGGAAAACAAAATAAAACAATAGAAAACATAAAGGAAAACAATATAAAACATTAAAGAAATAATGGAAAAAAAAACAATAGAAAACATAAAGGAAACAATGGAAAACAATAGGAAACATAAAGAAAACAAAAAGGAAATATTGGAAAGCGGCAAAGTACATCCAAGAGGTGTTGTACAAGAATCATATGCACAAGAGGATCGCCCTCCTGCCTTACTTTCCCGAGTAGGTCATTCACTAGCTGCCATAACATGATTTCATCTATTTCCCATCTTTAGTTAAGTTTGCGCGTATACAATTAATAGTGGTTACAATTTATGAGTATTATATATGGACTCTTTGAACTGTTTTGCGCAGAAACAAATACGACACCCTCATCATGCTTTACACGAGAGACTCACACACCATATATCTCGACTCCGGGAGTAAACTGAAGGAGAAGAACTACTCCCTCATCAAGTCCGTTCTCAATGAAGCTATGGACGGCTACATCAGGGCGAAGGCTACCACGGCAGATTACAACAGATTAAAGGCAAATTTGTATTCAGACACAAAACAGAGTTCCCGTGCCCCAAGTAGGCGCCATGCGGCCAGATAGAGGCCTGGTACCTCGTCCAAGACATGATGGAGGTCGTGAAGGAGCAATAGAGTCTACAATTCATGTCTGCTGTGGACAAATGGTGTCGCGACATCGTATATTGGTCTGATGCTGAAATCAGACAGAACTTCGGTCGCATCCAGCGCAAGATTTGCACAATCATCTATAGGGATGTAGTAAGTGCAGACGGGGCCTTCTACTCGCGGTGCCCACCACCTAACGATGAGCTGATACAACGTGTACTAGAGCAGGGTGACGAGAGACCATTCAACCGTTAGAAGGTGCTCTTCCGTTCCCGCCGATGAAGAATATCAGAACGACCAACAAATGATCGACAGTGTGTATTCTTTTCGGTACGAATTGTGCTCCTAATAAGAACTTGTGCTTTTATTTGCCAGCCTAATGCTTTTATCTTGGTCTACAGAGACATGAAGAAGTAGACGGCGCGCTGACCTAGTGAAAGATCGCAAGCGGTGGCGGAAGCTAAAGTGCCCATCTCACTTTTCTTTTATAACCGTCGATGTGTTGTGTGCGATTGTATATCGCGCGTTGTATGCATGTGATCGTTAAACTAATTAAATGTCTATTTTTGGTTCGAAATCTTCCGACCTAAACATGTTATCGAGATCGATGTGTATTCATGAATGCATGTATATATATTAATATTTATGAAATTTATTTTCGTACGATGGATCTCGGTTTGTGTATTGGATATACATATATATGCATATGTGAACATATATATATATGTGAATCAAAAAGTTGGAGTGATTTTTATGTGTGAATTGTAGAAATACCAGAAAATACATGAATTTGCACCTGTATACAAAAATACCAGAAAATACAACACTATGTACGAAATACCCCCCAAAAAAACTGGGCGTTTGTAGCGCTGGCGAACAGACCTACCGCTGGCGAAAATAGCGCAGGCAAACATGGCCGTGTTCGCCAGCGGTAACCCGCTACCACTGGCGAGTTAGCGCTGGCGAACAACGCTTCGCCAGCGGTAGCATGATCTTGTTCGTCACTGGTAGGGTTTCTCCTACTAGTGCCCGGATATTTTCCCGAGGGCACAATTACTGCCAATATAGGGTATGTTCATGCCGGAGAGAAAAATCGGACGGTCCGGAACTAGGGATGGCCACGGGTAGAAGTCGTCTCTGGTGAGCATACTTTTAGAAACGACCTTTTAAATCGCCCGCATGCACATTTCTATTTTTTTTTAAGACGGTTCTTATTTTCAGCCGCCTGAGGGATTTGGTCATTAGAGACGGTTTTATAAACCGGCTCTACTGAGCATATTATTAGAGACACTAGGTTGGGGTCGGTTGACGGAAAACCGGCTCTGCTCGTTGTATGAAAACGGGCTCTACTGACAGGTTTTGTACTAGTGAATTGGTTTTTGACAAGGTGAGTTCGGGTTGATTCTTGAGTTCTGGAGGCGGCCATTGCGGTCCAGTTGCCGGGAGATCGAATCTTCTAGTTCGTACTATTTATCGGTTACCGTGTTCCCCTTCGATCTCCCCCTCGGGTTCTTACCCCTTCTTGGTCGATTCGTGAGTATCGGAACCCTCCTAGTTACCAACCACACCAAGCAGGATCTCGTCGTGCGGAGGGAGGACAATGTCGCCTCCTTCATGGCCGCCCACCAAGTGGCCCACGAGCAGCTGAATGTGACATTGGCAACACGTCAGGCTGCCCCATAGCGGCGTGGCGAACGCCGACCGAGTTTGGGTCGAAACGCCTTACGCGACCCCGCAAAGCTCGGGAACTGGACCAGGAGGCGCAACGGCAGTAGATGTTGTGCACGGAGGAAAGTAGTAGATGCCACGATAGGCGCCTGCGCACACACACAACACGCGGATGTGTACCGGATGGGGGTGCAAGCTAGGGCGAGCGGCACTGGTTAGCGCATGTGAGAGGCTATTCGCCCGCCTCCCCGTCGTACTACGCTGAGCCGGCGGCCAATGACGACGAGGGGCTGGCCCCTCCAACCTGGGGACGAGCGACGACGAGGCAGGCCTGAACAACGTCTAGAATAGTAGGTCTAGTTTAAATTTACCGCTGTGTATTGTAATTTAAATTTCAATGCAATATACTCATCGTCAAGTGTTGAAAAATGCTAGTTTAGTTGTTTGATGGATGCAACATGTATTTGTTTATTCACACAATATTTGGAGGTCTTCTAAGAGCATGTCTAACAGGCCCCGTATATCGCGAGCGCCCCGTAAAATTCCGGCAGCATACGGGGTGCGGGCCAAAACGGCCTTCTAGCAGCCCCCGTATGCGGCCTGGCCCCTACGAAAATTTTACGGGGCCTGCCAAACCGCCCCCGCCGCCCCGTACTTATAGTGGGTGAGGGTTGGGGTGGGGGTCCAACCCCCCACCCGCAACCCTAGCTCCGCCGCGCGCCGCCGCAACTCCGATGAGCGATTCCCCACGCGCCGCCGCCCCATTCCCCATTTCAAGCGCAGCATGAGTTCCCCAGACGGCTCCGGCTCCTCCACCGCCCGCTCCAAGCGCCGCCACGAGCCGGAGTCGCTCGAGGAGGCGTGGCGGCGCCACTGCAAACATTCCGTTGCAGGGAGCCGCCGCGCCGCCTGGAAGTACGTGGCGTGGCCGGCAAGCATGCCGGCGTCGCTGGCGGACTACGCCGAGGGCGGGAGGTACTACTCCGTCGACCCGCCGCCGCGGCCGATGAGCGGCCCCCAATTCGCGAAATGGCGCGCGGATTGGGAGATGCACCAGCAGTGCAAGCGCCGCCGCGACGGCGCGAGCGGAAGCGGAGGAGGAGGCGCGGCGACAGAGGAGGAGGAGGTTCCGGCGACAACGGAGGAGGAGGAGGCGGCGTTCGCGGCGGCCGTCGAGCTTTCGAAGAAGGAGGCGGAGGCCGCGGCGCGGGCGGAAGCGGAGGAGGAGGCGAAGGCCGTCGCCGCCGTCGAGCAATTCAAGGCGATGGAGGCTTCCGGCCCCGTCGTCTTCCTAGACTAGACTAGGTTAGGACGAGCTCGAGCTCGATTTCATGTAAGCAATGGTGATCATCAATAAAATCGAGTTCATCTATTCTCCCGCGAAGTTTAAATTCAAACATACAGGGCGGTGATACGGGGTCTGCTAGATGAACGCGTAAATCTTAGCACAAAAATTCCTCGATTTCGTTTGCAGGGCCCTCTACACGCGATTTAGGGGGCGAAATTGTAAGGGTTCTATTAGACATGCTCTAAGGAGCGCAGCTGTGGGTGACACCCATAAAATTAGCGGAGACATGTCCGGCGGCCCACGGTTGGGGGTGGCTGACCGTGGAGATGCTGTGACCTGTGAGCGCTATATAACAATTTCTCTCGTCAGCCGTGAAGCAGCAAAAGTATTCAAATTAATGCAGATATCCGAGTGGTGAAATACACAAATCCAAAAGATTTCACAACCAGTAGACCGTTTATTTGTTCTGGAGCGCATAGCGTGTCGAGATAGTTTTCTACTCAAGTTATGAGCGGGCAATCTTGAGTGCGAGCCAAGCAGCGTTACTGCACTAGCATCCACGGATGTAACTCCAGAACAAATTGTGTAAGCACCTGGATTTGGGACCATGGCTGCGGTCTCCGGCAACCATCTTGTCCCGGTGTCTAAGAAGGTGTGCGTGATCGGCGCCGGCATGGCTGGGCTCGCGGCGGCGCGGGAGCTGCGCCGGGAGGGCCACGTCGTGACGGTGCTGGAGCAGAGCGGCGACGTGGGCGGCCAGTGGCTGTACGACCCGTGGACTGACGACGCCGATCCGCTCGGCGCGGCGGCGCCCGTGAGGGTGCACAGCAGCATGTACGCCTCGCTCCGTCTACTTAGCCCGCGCGAGGCCAATGGCTTCTCCGGCTTCGAGTTCGTGCCCAGGCACGGCGTCCCCGGCAGTGATGCGCGCCGCTTCCCGGGTCACCGCGAGATGCAGCGCTTTCTTAGGGACTTCAGCGATGCGTTCGGGCTCACTGGCACCACCAGGTTCCGCACCAAGGTGGTGCGCGTTGCTCTGGAGCGTCCGGGAGGCAACCGCGATGCGCCGCCGAGATGGGCGGTGAGATCCGTTGACGCTGACGATGAGACGGCGGAGCTGGTCGAGGAGGTGTTTGACGCGGTCGTCGTCGCCACCGGCCACTACTCGCAGCCGAGGCTCCCAAGCATCGACGGCATGGCGGAGTGGCGGCGGAGGCAGCTGCACAGCCACTCGTACCGTGTCCCGGAGCCGTTCCGCGACGAGGTGGTGGTGGTCGTCGGCTGCGGCGACAGCGGCAGGGACATCGCGCTGGACATCCGCGCCATGGCCAAGGAGGTGCACCTCACTGCCAAGTCGGTGGAGGCGGCTATGACGGCGGCGATGCTCAAGACGCTAGCCAGGCACGCAAACCTGCGCCTCCGCTCACAGGTGGACCGCCTGTGCGCGGACGGCACGGTGGTGTTCGCCGACGGCTCCCGCGTCGTGGCCGACTCCATCGTCTACTGCACCGGGTACTGGTACTCGTTCCCGTTCCTGGACACGGGTGGGAGGGTCGCCGTGGACGAGCACAACCGCGTGGGACCCCTGTTCGAGCACACCTTCCCACCGTCGCTCGCGCCGTGGCTGTCCTTCGTCGGCGTCCCGAGGAAGGTGCCCGTGCCGTGGTACTTCGAGGCGCAGGGGCGGTGGATCGCGGCGGTGCTGTCCGGCAGGAGGACGCTGCCGCCGGAGGAGGAGATGGCGCGGGCCGTGGAGGAGCACTACCGCGCCAGGGAGCTCGCCGGCGTGCCCAGGGAGTGCAGTCACGACGTCGAACCTCTCGTGAGTGTAGTACACTGATCATCAATCTTGATTCCATTTAACTTTTGAATCATTGAATTCCCTCTCGATCATTTGTAGAAAGTGTTCGAGATCGGGGAGAAGTACTGCGACTTGCCGCCCGTGGAGGAGTGGAAGAGGGAGCTGATGGAGTCCATTAGCAGGACCTTCAACGACGACATGGAGACCTTCCGCGACCGCCCCGCCGACGACAGCGAGACTGTTCGGAAGGGACTTGAGAGATGGTACGGCTGGATTGCTGAAGCTGGAGCTCAAGACCAAGACCATTGAACTGTGTGGCTTTGTTAATTCAAAGTCGGGTAATAAATTACCTTTTATCTAAAAAAAAGACCAAGGCCATGCTGCTGGAGCCACCGTGGAAACCTCGGTCTGAAGAGTGAAGATTAATAAGCTAAACATTTTTGCTGTAAGAACTAAGCGCTTAGTCTCATTGTCTGTGCCGAGTGCCAAATCACGGGTCACTCGGCAAACCGCTGTGTACGCCGACACCAGCCCCAAAAACACTCGGCAAAACCGCACACTCGGCGAACAGGTTGTACGCCGAGTGCGCTCTGCATAGGACACTCGGCATACTGGAAACACTCGGCGTAGCATGTTTGTGCCGAGTGTCCCATGCAGGGAACACTCGGCGTACAAATAGACAACGGCAAATCAGCAAAATACACTCGGCAAACACACCACACTCGGCATACGATGGAGACACGTGGCGAACCGTGCGTTTCGACCGTGACGAAACGGTGGCGTGGGTTCGCCGAGTGTTTTCGTAACGGGGACTCGGCATACTAAGACAGTTTGCCGTGTGTCAGGGTGCACCACTCGGCAAACTCGGCTGTGAAAATTTCCCCTCTTCGCGCCAACGCTTCCCGCGTAGTATTTCGAATCTTTGCCGAGTGTCATGGTACACCACTCGGCAAAATCGGCGGTGAAAATTTTCCGTCTTCGCGCCAACTCTTCCCGCGTAGTATTTCGAATCTTTGCCGAGTGTCTAGAGCAGTACTCGGCATAAAAATATTCCTTGGAAATATTTTCCCTTCGCGCCAACTCCTCCCGCGCAGTTCATAGGTTTGCCGAGTGTCCCGTGATATGACACTCGGCAAAGAAGTGGAACAAGCACACAATCCGTGTGCCTATCTTTGATCCACCGGCTCACAATCACTTGAAAGATCCAACGGCTCGGAAGACCTCGAAGAAAACACACGATCCGTGTGCTTCTTCCCTCCATTTCTCACTATATAAACACACATGCATCTAGCTTAGTTAGCACATATCTACAACCCAGCACTCTTCCATTTCTTCGCACCAACTCTTCCATGTCTTCCACCGTACCCACTATAACCTACTCGGAGGCGGAGGAGCTCTGCGCCTCGAACTACCCCTGCCCTCCCGGGTACGGCGTCCCCGCCGGGTGGATGCTGAGCACCGGAGGCGTGCCGGTCCCTCCTGTCCCTCAAGGTGTGGCGCGCCGGGCGGCCATCACGAACCACTACTACTTCGAGCTGACACCGGAGCAGCAGACATATCCCCAATGGGATCCCAACTACCGCGCATGTTGGGACGCCTTCTTCTTCAATCGGCATGAGAGGGCGCTCGCCAGGTACGAGGAGGACGGCCCGCCTCCTTCGAACTTCAACGAGGCTGGTCGTCGGCTGTGGTGGCGAGGCCGGACTCTCCAGGGCGTCATGAACTACATAAGGCATGGTGATAATCCCCGCCTGCGCTACCCGCAGTCCAGGCGTGCTCCCCCATCGACATTTCAGCCCCCATCTGACGACAGCGACGGCGACTTCGACGACTACGAGTACATGTATTATACGCCTAGGCAGGAGTATGACTAGACCTGAGCCACAAGATGGTTGAGACAACTGGTTTGTCCATGTATCCTAGAATGTTTAGATCCACGTACTGTCGTGTATCCCGCTTCCTTGGAATTTCAATCTAGTCGTAAAATTCAAAAATAATCGTAGTGGTGTGTGTTCAAGTGTCATGTTAGTCCCAAGGAACACCCTTGACACATGGCATGGCAAAACATTGGTTTAGGTGGGATCCCGACGCTCCGGGTCCCCTCTCCGGAGATACCCTAGCCCCGGTGTAGAAAAAGACGGAACCGGCGTCTAGCCCCCTCTGCGTGAGCCGGAAGTGGGTAGCAAAGTGGAACTAGTTGCTTGGTTGTGTCATGTTAGTCCCAAGGAACACCCTTGACAATGGTAGGGCCCACCTCCTTGCAAGATTCCCCCTGTTACGTCAGATCCGGGAGTTTCGGGGTGTGAGCAGTCCTGGAACCCGCGAGAGAGAATCCGACGTCGGTGAGGCCCCAGCACAGAGAGTGATGGTATCTTTGGCACCCAACACCCATGATACACTCTAACACACATGGCATGGCAAAACATTGGTTTAGGTGGGATCCCGACGCTCCGGGTCCCCTCTCCGGAGATACCCTAGCCCCGGTGTAGAAAAAGACGGAACCGGCGTCTAGCCCCCTCTGCGTGAGCCGGAAGTGGGTAGCAAAGTGGAACTAGTTGCTTGGTTGTGTCATGTTAGGCCCAAGGAACACCCTTGACAATGTTAGGTCCCACCTCCTTGCAAGATTCCCCCCCGTTACGTCAGATCCGGGAGTTTCGGGGTGTGAGCAGTCCTGGAACCCGCGAGAGAGAATCCGACGTCGGTGAGGCCCCAACACAGAGAGTGATGGTATCTTTGGCACCCAACACCCATGATACACTCTAACACACATGGCATGGAAAAACATTGGTTAAGGTGGGATCTCGACGCTTCGGGTCCCCTCTCCGGAGATACCCTAGCCCCGGTGTAGAAAAAGACGGAACCGGCGTCCAGCCCCCTCTGCGTGAGCCGGAAGTGGGTAGAAAAGTGGAACTAGTTGCTTGGTTGTGTCATGTTAGGCCCAAGGAACACCCTTGACAATGGTAGGGCCCACCTCCTTGCAAGATTCCCCCGTTACGTCAGATCCGGGAGTTTCGGGGTGTGAGCAGTCCTGGAACCCGCGCGAGAGAATCCGACGTCGGTGAGGCCCCAACACAGAGAGTGATGGTATCTTTGGAACCCAACACCAATGATACACTCTAACACACATGGCATGGCAAAACATTGGTTTAGGTGGGATCCCGACGCTCCGGGTCCCCTCTCCGGAGATACCCTAGCCCCGGTGTAGAAAAAGACGGAACCGGCGTCCAGCCCCCTCTGCGTGAGCCGGAAGTGGGTAGCAAAGTGGAACTAGTTGCTTGGTTGTGTCATGTTAGGCCCAAGGAACACCCTTGACAATGGTAGGGCCCACCTCCTTGCAAGATTCCCCCCGTTACGTCAGATCAAGGAGTTTCGGGGTGTGAGCAGTCCTGGAACCCGCGAGAGAGAATCCGACGTCGGTGAGGCCCCAACACAGAGAGTGATGGTATCTTTGGCACCCAACACCCATGATACACTCTAACACACATGGCATGGTAAAACATTGGTTTAGGTGGGATCCCGACGCTCCGGGTCCCCTCTCCGGAGATACCCTAGCCCCGGTGTAGAAAAAGACGGAACCGGCGTCTAGCCCCCTCTGCGTGAGCCGGAAGTGGGTAGCAAAGTGGAACTAGTTGCTTGGTTGTGTCATGTTAGGCCCAAGGAATACCCTTGACAATGTTAGGGCCCACCTCCTTGCAAGATTCCCCCCGTTACGTCAGATCCGGGAGTTTCGGGGTGTGAGCAGTCCTGGAACCCGCGAGAGAGAATCCGACGTCGGTGAGGCCCCAACACAGAGAGTTATGGTATCTTTGGAACCCAACACCCATGATACACTCTAACACACATGGCATGGCAAAACATTGGTTTAGGTGGGATCCCGACGCTCCGAGTCCCCTCTCCGGAGATACCCTAGCCCCGGTGTAGAAAAAGACGGAACCGGCGTCCAGCCCCCTCTGCGTGAGCCGGAAGTGGGTAGAAAAGTGGAACTAGTTGCTTGGTTGTGTCATGTTAGGCCCAAGGAACACCCTTGACAATGGTAGGGCCCACCTCCTTGCAAGATTCCCCCCGTTACGTCAGATCCGGGAGTTTCGGGGTGTGAGCAGTCCTGGAACCCGCGAGAGAGAATCCGACGTCGGTGAGGCCCCAACACAGAGAGTGATGGTATCTTTGGCATCCAACACCCATGTGACACTCTAACACACATGGCATGGCAAAACATTGGTTTAGGTGGGATCCCGACGCTCCGGGTCCCCTCTCCGGAGATACCCTTGCCCCGGTGTAGAAAAAGACGGAACCTGCGTCCAGCCCCCTCTGCGTGAGCCGAAAGTGGGTAGAAAAGTGGAACTAGTTGCTTGGCTGTGTCATGTTAGTCCCAAGGAACACCCTTGACAATGGTAGGGCCCACCTAATTGCAAGATTCCCCCCGTTACGTCAGATCCGGGAGTTTCGGGGTGTGAGCAGTCCTGGAACCCGCGAGAGAGAATCCGACGTCGGTGAGGCCCCAGCATAGAGAGTGATGGTATCTTTGGCACCCAACACCCATGATATACTCTAACACACATGGCATGGAAAAACATTGGTTTAGGTGGGATCCCGACGCTCCGGGTCCCCTCTCCGGAGATACCCTAGCCCCGGTGTAGAAAAAGACGGAACCGGCGTCCAGCCCCCTCTGCGTGATCCGGAAGTGGGTAGCAAAGTGGAAATAGTTGCTTGGTTGTGTCATGTTAGGCCCAAGGAACACCCTTGACAATGGTAGGGCCCACCTCCTTGCAAGATTCCCCCCGTTACGTCAGATCCGGGAGTTTCGGGGTGTGAGCAGTCCTGGAACCCGCGAGAGAGAATCCGACGTCGGTGAGGCCCCAACACAGAGAGTGATTGGTATCTTTGGCACCGAACACCCATGATACACTCTAACACACATGTCATGGCAAAACATTGGTTTAGGTGGGATCCCGACGCTCCGGGCCCCTCTCCGGAGATACCCTAGCCCCGGTGTAGAAAAAGACGGAACCGGCGTCCAGCCCCCTCTGCGTGAGCCGGAAGTGGGTAGAAAAGTGGAACTAGTTGCTTGGTTGTGTCATGTTAGGCCCAATGAACACCCTTGACAATGGTAGGTCCCACCTCCTTGCAAGATTCCCCCCGTTACGTCAGATCCGGGAGTTTCGGGGTGTGAGCAGTCCTGGAACCCGCGAGAGAGAATCCGACGTCGGTGAGGCCCCAACACAGAGAGTGATGGTATCTTTGGCACCCAACACCCATGATACACTCTAACACACATGGCATGGCAAAACATTGGTTTTGGTGGGATCCCGACGCTCCGGGTCCCCTCTCCGGAGATACCCTAGCCCCGGTGTAGAAAAAGACGGAACCGTCGTCCAGCCCCCTCTGCGTGAGCCGGAAGTGGGTAGAAAAGTGGAACTAGTTGCTTGGTTGTGTCATGTTAGGCCCAAGGAACACCCTTGACAATGGTAGGTCCCACCTACTTGCAAGATTCCCCCCGTTACGTCAGATCCGGGAGTTTCGGGGTGTGAGCAGTCCTGGAACCCGCGAGAGAGAATCCGACGTCGGTGAGGCCCCAACAATTATATGCTGTCATAAATCTTGTAAAACAGGTTTGATGTTACGGATGGTAAAATATAAGTTGTTCCTCTCTTTTCACAGTATCACAAGGAATATTTTAAAAGTATGGTCTCTAATCATATCATACATAATAGACATAACATCATAGCATGATTCTTGTGAGAGAAGTACAAGCAAGCTATTTTATTTTTGCGATTTATCAATTTTACATATGAATATATGATCACATGCACCGATGACTTATTTTTAGAGGTGGGAGACATATTGTATCCATAATTACACGACATTACACATATATTGGGTGGGGAAGGGGGAGGCGGGGCACAACATGAAAGGTGCTCCGGATGGCATGTGTTCCTCACATCGAGTACACAGGTAAATAGAGAAAACAATAGAAAGCACCTTAAAAAAAACTAAAGAAGCATGTGTCCTTTGTTTACTTCTCAAACATAAGACAAATGGCAGTTGAGGACGAAATGCCTCCTTGTGATCCTTAGAAGGATCAACATTTTAAAGATTGATCTAGCTTGAACACCACTACCCAATGGGCACTGTAAACCGGTGCCTTTCCATTTTCCATATACGTATGTACTTGGTACCACCATTCACCGGTCTTTGTCTAAAACAGAAAAGTAATTAAAGTTTGCACTTTGCCGAGTGTCCCGACATATGACACTCGGCAAAGCCCATGTCGGCAATCACATCCCTGGGCTTTGCCGAGTGTCCCGACACTTGACACTCGGCACAACAGGGGCACTCAGCAAACAAATAGGCGGGCATTGTACAGGTGCGATGGACCAACTTTTCCTTTTGGCCCCCAATCCAGATCGCGCCAATCCCTCTCCTCCACCGAGCCCTAGCTCCCCGCGCCGCCGCCGCCACCACCGACGACCCGCGACGCCGCCCACCGAGCCGCACCGCCACGCCCTTCTCCCTCCTCTCCGCCAGCAGCCTCTTCCTCCCCCTCCCTCCGCACCAACTCGAGGTGCTCGCGAGGCACGCCGCCACGCCGGAAGGCACTGTCCGAGGAGAGGATTCAGATGGGGACGATGAGCCGTTGGTGAGGGGTGAGGTCCTCGGGGGTGAGGTCCTCGCGAGGCAGGGTGCTTCCGCCACCGTGTCGCGCTAGCTTCGCGATTACTCCTTCCGTCGCCGTCGTCACAAGCAGAACCTCTGCACTGTTGACGCATCCTTCAGGTTAGTATACCTCTGCACGATTTCCCTTTGCAACTAGCAAACCTGCGTGTACTTAAAAGTATATAAATGTTTGTTTACTCCGATTGAATGGGTATAGCCTTGTACAGATGGTTACTGGGATTTGATTTTAGTGCAGTTTTCTTTTACTCCACTAGCTGCTTTTTATTTCGGTTCAGCATGAGGCAGTCACTAGAGGGTTACTGAAGTTAACAGTGGTTCAACCTACAGCTGTTGTGCGCTAGTATTAATTCAAGTTATCCATTGTGCATTGGATTAGTTCAAGCTACACTTTTCTGCAAGTGATATTCTGGAACTACGCTACCACTTAGAACTTACTAAGAGCATCGGTTGTCATCTTATGTGAAGCTAATGATACGGCCAACAATTTCCTCGTTAAAACTCTTTCACCGATGGATCTCCATCACTAGCTTATGTTCCTGTATTTAACTCACACTTTGAGTCCAGAGCTAAAGGGAGAAATGTCCATTCAATTCCCTTGATTTGCAGAAAGATGTACGTAATTTGTTGTGTCCGTGTCTGCGGCTCGGATTCATCACAAATTTATTACAGTGTTTGTGATACCATTGTTTAACAGAAGTCCTCCTGTAAATTTTGAGGTTTTAGTATGCAATTTGTGTGTTCTAAACATATTCTGTTTTCTTCTTAGATATCTGGGATAGCCGGTGGGTCAAATACTTGATCGCCTGGGTTACCTTCCAATACTTGATCGTTTTATCTATTGTAGACAGTAGGAAGAGTGCATTGTTTGCTGTCTGGCACCACTTTTATGAACTGGGAACCCTGACAACCACACAGATTGGTTGTTCTGGTCCATTTCTTTACCCAACGCAGCTGAGCAGGTTTGTTACATTACCTAGGGAAAAACTCAACTTTGTAGTCAATAAACTCCATAGCCAGTTGATACTTGATGTCAAGGAAAAGTTGTCCCAGGCGAGAGAGGTCCTGGCCTGAACTCTCAATTGCACTTTTTAGCACTTGGTCAGCAATCCAATACCCATTACCCATTTGGAAGAAGAAGCCCAGCCCAGCTGCTTTACTAAATTGCAGCAACTGGGTTATTTAGTTTGTGGGTGTTTGTACATGGCATCCAGAATAGTGCCCCTCCACTGCCCTGCTTACAACTCCAATTGCAGGATTGTTTTTGGTGTGTAAATATCGTGCCTGTGATGTTGCATTCTAGAATGCATGTTGTATATGTTTTTGGGCACTAGTTTCATTTTGCATGTTTTGGTGTGTTGTAAATGTCGAGAAAATTCTTCTGCAGTATTTTGTTAAGTACCCCTTGCTAGCAAGCGAGTAATTGATTGGCTTATCTGTCTTATTATCTTGATGACTCCCTTCTATCTTAATGAAAGATGTTTAAACAATGACAAACAAAAAGGGGGAGTGCAGAAGACGCGGTAGTTGGTTTCTTTTGGCATGGGATACTTGAGTATGGAACGGGAGGGAGGCTGGATATTCATGAGATCTTACATATAGTATTGTTTTGATCGCCGCCCGCCATATGAGAGGGAATTGGTCCTGGCGCGGCAAACAGCTGGGATTGTTGCTTTAAAGGACAATTTTGCATGCATAGGAATTAGTCGAGTGAACGGAATTTATTTGTTTGTTTCCCAATAAACGTACCCGTAGCGGGAATTAAGGAGGCTAAAGTTGCGGGATCATTTTAGGAAGTTCACCACGCTGTCTCCTCGTGTATTGTTATTGTGTATTATTCCCTTCCATAACCGAACCGAAGATCTAGCGCATTGGCACCCCAACCACCACTATGAGACTGTTCAAAGAATGCACCATCTGTATTCAACTTGACAAAGTTTTCTGGTGGTGGTAACCACCGCCTGGCAGTGCACACCTTTTGGGCAGGTTTCGGCTTATAAAATTGGACCCATTCATTTATGTGTCGGATGACAAGGAATTGAAACTCACCATCAGCCAGCCTTTTCTGGTTATGATTTTCCTTGTTCCTCTCCGACCACCAACACCACAATAATGCTATGGTTTTCATCTTCTGTTCATAGGGCAACTGTATAATCCTCTGGAGTACACGTACAGAGAGTTTTTTTTGGACCAAATTCAAAGAATAGCAATCTCTATTTTAGATGAAGTTCAAAATCATGTTTCAATCTGAATATCGTGTTTACTAACAGTATGTCTTTCCTTTTTGCAGGACATGGATCGCGCTTGAGGCGAGCAGATTCGTCGCGGGAGGGGGTTTGCTGAGGAGGGTCATCGCAGGCCGGGATCGTCTGCGATCATCTTCATCGGCACACGGCCACGCTTAGAGGGTAAAAACCTCCCCCTCGGTCGATCTTTAGATTTTCTTGTGTAGATCACCAAACTAGTCGCGTTACCCTAGGCGTCTCCCGTTCGGAAGAGTTGTAGTTATAAAAATAGAACTCTTTGTATATATTTATATACAAAGATCTATATTTTTATAACCGCGACTGTTTCGAATTGTCCACGTTTTAGTGTAGCTTGTGTAGATGTGTTTGTTTTCCATGTTCTACTCCTATCCGAGACAGATTTCGGTGGCGCCTCTCTGTTGTTCTCCGAGTACACATTCTCTCGACCCCCGTGGTCGAGACGTGTATTAGGAGAACAGCGGGGAGGTGCTGCCGAAATTTGTCTCGGATAGGAGTAGACATGGAAAACAAACACAAGCTACACATCCACGGGTGGGATTAGGACCTATCTTTACCTAGTAGGCATGTAGGATTGCATTCAAAGCGTAAAACTTGCAGTATGTTGTAGATAATTTAAACAAACTTGTTAAATTTTAAACACATGTTAATATGTCTGAGCATTCATCAGCGTGGAAATGGAGGAACGCGAGTGGATGTACAGTGGCCGACCGAGTGTGAAGGATATGACAATGGATTGGGTTACAAAGACCAACCAGTTTTTGGATTTTGCATTTGCTAGAGTTGACGATTCGTCTGATGTATGGTGCCCCTGTAGTCGTTGTCGTAACATGACAGAGAAACAGAGGATAGTCATTTCTGATCACCTTGGGAAGTACGGGTTTATGCCAAACTATTACCGTTGGGTGTATCATGGCGAGTCTGCCGATCCCGTACGCCGGAGAAAGAAGAAGAAGAAGGTGGCACCTAGCACTGAGGATGCATCGACCGATTTTGATACCGGTTTTGACACGATGTTAGATGATTTCACTACTGCACATGCACCTGAAAATCCAACCGGTGAGGGAGATGCCCCCGAGTATGCGGAGGAGAGCACGAAAGAGTTCTATGACACATTGTTTGAGACACAAAAACCATTGCACGAGCATACACGAGTTTCTCAACTTGATGCCATCGGCCAGCTTATGGCGGTCAAAAGCCAGCACAATGTAAGCATAGCCGCCTTTGATGCATTTCTGACCGTTATTGCCACCCTCTTGCCGGCGGAACACCTTCTTCCAAAGAACATGTACGAGTCGAAAAAAAATCCTCGGTTCCCTTAAGATGCCGTATGAAAAGATAGATTGTTGTCTGAAGAGTTGCATGTTGTTCAGGAAAGAGCATGAGAAGACAAAGTACTGTGTCAAATGCGGGGCCTCTAGGTTTCTGGAGGTGGACTCTAGTAATGGTCAGAAGACGCAGCTAACGGTCGCCAAAAAGATCCTTCGGTATCTTCCATTCATACCGCGGATCCAAAGGCTTTTTATGACCGAGGAATCTGCAAAACATATGAGATGGCCGTCAGACGGGAAGAGGTACCGTCCTCATAAGATGATACATCCGTCTGATGGTGAAGCATGGAAGGACTTCGTTGGCAAACATAAGAAGAAAGCGGGTGACCCCAGGAGTGTAGCCGTTGCGTTATCAACCGATGGTTTCAACCCATATGGTATGACGTCTGCCTCATACAGCTGTTGGCCGATGTTTGTTATCCCGATGAACCTCCCCCCCGGCGTGTGCATGCAACGGCAGAACATGTTCCTGTCGCTGATAATTCCAGGGCCTGAGTATCCAGGGAAGAATATGTCCGTTTTCATGGAGCCGCTGGTAGATGATCTGCTCATTGCTTGGAACACCGGGGTACGGACATACGACGCCGCAGAAAAGAAGCACTTCGATATGTATGTTTGGTACTTCACTTCCCTGCATGACCTTCCGGCTCGCGCGATATTCTGCGGCTGGTGCACTCATGGGAAGTGGCCTTGTCCGGTGTGCTACCAGGCTGTGACTTTCGTTTGGCTAAAAAAGGGTGGAAAATACTCATGCTTTGACCAACATCGTCAGTTCCTTCGTCTTGGTCACAAATACCGGCGAAATAAAAAGAAGTGGACGAAAGATGTAGCTGTCGATGCTCCACGACCAACTTTGATGACCGGTGTAGACGTGAAGGCTCAGCTAGAAAGTCTGGAGCTCAATGCCGAGGGGAATGGCTTTCTGGGATATGGAGAGTGGCACCAGTGGACTCACATCTCATGCCTGTGGAAGCTCCCTTACATGCAGGATCTTCTTCTTCCACATAACATTGATGTCATGCACACGGAAAAAAA
This sequence comes from Alopecurus myosuroides, assembly GCA_028641055.1. Lineage (NCBI taxonomy): Eukaryota > Viridiplantae > Streptophyta > Magnoliopsida > Poales > Poaceae > Alopecurus > Alopecurus myosuroides. Next base: position 506,517,284 of record CM054059.1, read on the forward strand.
TATCGCCGAGGCCCTTTGGGCAACACTTATGGATCTTGAGAAGACGAAGGATAACGTTAAGGCAAGAGTCGATCAAGAGGAGCTATGTGACAGGGAACATTTAAACATGAAGCCTCCCACCAAAACCAAAAAAACGTGGAGGAAGCCACCAGCCCCTTTCTGCCTGACTAGGGCCCAAAGGAAGGAAGTTCTCCAGTGGATCTTGGACTGTCTCTTCTTCCCTGATGGGTACGCAGCTAATATAATGAGGGGAGTGAATCTTGCAGGGCTTCGGATAATAGGGCTCAAGAGTCATGACTACCACGTATGGATTGAGCGGATCATGCCCGTCATGATTCGAGGATACGTTGATGAGGAAATTTGGCTAGTGATAGCCAAGTTGAGTTTTTTCTTTCGCCAGCTTTGTGCCAAGGAATTAGACCGAGCTGTGGTTGCTAAGTTGGAGGAACAGGTTGCCGGCTTACTGGTGGACCTAGAGGCGATCTTTCCTCCTGGCTTCTTTAATCCGATGCAACACTTGCTCTTGCATCTCGCTGAAGAGGCACGATTGGGTGGCCCTGTGCAGTACCGCTGGATGTTTTCAACCGAGAGAGAGCAGAAGAAACTAAGAGAGAAAAGCACGAACAAATGTCGCATCGAAGCATCCATATGTGAGGCAACCCTCAACGAGGAGGTGGCAAACTTTACGACAAAGTACTATCATGAAAGTCTTCCCACTCGTCATAATCCAGTTTCTCGGTACAATAATGACCCCAACTCCGCGGATGCACCCGAGCTTAGCATACTTGCAGGGCTTGGTGGCAGATCAAGTGGCGCGAAGCAAGAGGAAGTAGACTCACATGAACAGTGGACGGCTATTCTCTCGTGTGTCTTGAAGAACACGGCGGAAGTAAAGCCCTACATTGAGTAAGTGCTCAACACCTTCTTTTCACAAGCTTTCATTCCCATAGTTTGTGTCTAACTCCGATTTTTGTCATTCCGCACCTAGGTTATTTGAGAAAGAAACCTGGAAACATCATTCCCGAGAACCTACCTACGACGAGAAGACGACTATTTTTAAGAAGGGTGGCAAAGGAGGCGGCGGTTTCATTAGTTGGTTCGCCACAAAAGTAACACTCTATCTTACATGGTTTCTAGTGGGACATATTTTACGCCGATCTAGCTTTAAGTAACACTCCTATTGACCTTGTAGGCTTTAACCGACAAGGAAATGAGTCCCGAGTTAAGGCAACTTGCCCGCGGCTTCACCTACTCCCTCAAGACATTCACATCTTACGATGTGAATGGGTATCGCTTCCATACCCGTTCTTACGATGAGAAACGGCCGAACCGGAAGACAAATAATTTCGGGGTCTTCACGAATGCCGGTGGTGATTACTTCGGCATCGTCGAGGGAATTTATGAGCTCGATTTCCATTTCGGCACGAAGAACCCGGTTGTATTCAAATGCCATTGTTCGATCCAACGAGAGTGAGACGAAATCCTGAAATTGGATTGATCGAAATTGAACGAGCATCTGTCTATGGGGGAGATGATGTCTACATCATTGCACAACATGCCACCCAAGTATTCTATCTCCCCTACCCATGCAAAACTATGAAACGTCTCCAGGGGTGGGATGTGGTGATCACGGTGCCACCGCGTAATAGACCACCTCCTCCAAACGATGAAGATTACCACCAGCGCATAAACCCCATCACCTATGAGGGAGAGTTCTATCAAGAGGACGACGATGGGCTCACCGGCCGGTTCAGCATCGACTTGCCCACAATTGACGAAATGGTAGAAGACGACGGTGATGATGGCATGGGCGCCGAGAGTGAGCAAGACGACGATCCAGCTGTTCTTAACTCTAAGGACGTGGAACTACTTGAACGTCTCCACATACCCGATGTTGAGGAGCCGAGCGGTCCACCATCGAACTACATGGAAGAGTGGTGGTACACTCGTGATAGCAACGATGATGATGATCCCGGTCCAAGTTATGATCCCAAGGATGTAGACAATGGGTTCTGAACCATTTGTGTTCCAACTATGTAACCGTCAATGTATAATTAGCATTTAGTTTTCACTATTTGTGTGTCACTTCGAAACTTATAGCTTGTAATATTTTTCTATTCCGAACTTCTTATTGCTATTACATTACTTGCGCTTAAAATCCTGACATTTGTCATGGTGCTTAGAGTCTCCAAGCACTTACGATTTTGTGCTCAAAATCTCCTCCCATATGAGCTTGAAGAACATGATCTTGTTCACATCCATGTGCTCCCAGTAGTAGTGCTCTTGCCACTCCCTGCGCTGTTATTTTGGTCACCAAAATATCGGTGCAGGGAGTGGCAAGAGCACTACTACTGGGAGCACATGGCCGTGAACAAGATCAGGTTCTTCAAGCTCATGGGAGGAGATTTTCAGCAGAAAATCGTGCACATGACAAATGTCAGGATTTTAAATAGCCCGTGGTTACGATGAGCGCTTCTGCTAGTTTATATTTAGATATTTAAGTACAGAAAAGGTGAAATTGTCACACTTTAATATTTGAATTGCGCTTTAATTTATTTTTGCATGTACATAATATGCTTTGTATGAATCACTCTTTGTTTATTTAACTTTTTAACATTTGTTATCACCTGTACTAATCGGTTTCCCTCTTGTTTCATAACAGGTGAAACATGGCGGGTTCCAAGGCGGCCAAGGGGGTAAAGCGCACCGCCACCAAGAAGGCCCATGTGACGGGCTTGTACGCCAGATCTGAGGATGGCGCGCGCACACTGATAGGGCGACGACGGGTTGCGACGCCCGGCGCGGGCACGGAGGAGACCTCTAGCTCACGGAGAGCCCCGGCCCGTCGCTCAGGGGGGCGTGGTTCGCACCGGGCTCCTCGCTCACAGAGCCCCTTGCCCGAGGTTACTTCTTCTGACGAGGAGGAGGTGGAGGAGGATGAGGAGCAGGAGGAGGAGGAGGAGCACGAGCAGGAGGGGTCAGACGCCGAGGAGGGGTCTGACGGGGACGAGGAGGAGGAGCAGCAGCCCTCGGACCCGGAGTCCGAGGAGGACGAGGACTTGTTCGCACACCCGCTCCCCGAGCTAGGGAAAGTGTGGCCCGCGCACAAGAAACCTTTTCTGCGCGGGTCCACGCGGCTACCTGAGCCGCCATACCCCCACCGGCACCCCTTGGTCAGACCGGACGGAGACACGTAAGTGATTGTTAATCATCGTTGCTACATTTTTGCTATATTAATTTTTCATCAAAACATAACTAACTAGCTTGTTTTTCTTTTATGCACGTGCAGGTCCTTGGCATATGTGGGGCCCAGGCCACCACGGCCCATGAGCGGCATCCTTGGGCTTCTTTGCAAGAAGCATTTCCCAGGCTTGGTCACCCTGGATGGCAAGGAGGAGCCAGCTGCTTCCTGGAAGCACTATGAGCAGGTGCCCGATGTGGAGGACAAGTGGGGCCGGGTGTACGACCACTTAGGCACTCGGGTGATTTCAGATTTCTGGGTTAGTATATTTTCCAATGCTAAATGGTTTTAGGGCAATATCTTTCGTGAAATATATATATATCGTGCTAATGTCTTCAATTTCTGCAATGGTTGTAGGACTACTTCACCTGCGTCGAGGGGGAAGAGGGTAGGGCCACGGCTGTGCTGATCAAGATGGCCAAGAAGCTTATCCGTGACATGCACTACGAGGCGCGTGTGCTGTGCGTGGTTAAGTTCTACGCCAAATACTTGAACACCACGTTGTCCAAGAAGGACGCCCGACAGATTCACATGTCCGAGGTCCAATACTTAAAGGTAAGGACATAGTCTTTAAAGTTATTCGTATATGGCCGCCGGGTGGTCTCACGTGGCTCTAATTTTTTCAAACAGGTGGTGCCTCAGTGGCTGGCCAACAAGCTGCCTTGCTATAAGGTGATGGTCGCGAAGTGGGTGAGCAACGGGTACAAGGCGGAACACGCCGCGTGCCGGGCCCGTCGTCTTCTGCTAGGCGAGGGACACCGTCAGGGCGACCTCACCCTCACCGGCATCGTCCAGAGAGAGGTAAATAACCATTCATATTTTTCCTTTTCAATGCAATGTTCTTTGTAACTTTATCGGTTTGTGCTAATATACTTCTGCTTTCAATTGTAGGCCGAGAAGGGCAATGAGATCACTCGCATGCAGGCCTTCCATAGGACCCGGACCCCCAAGGTGCTGAAACCGGATGTACCGGCTGATCAGCAGTGGATCAACTCGCAAACCGGCAAGAAGTGGGACAAGTACGTCGAGAAGATGAAGGAGAAGCACGGCCCTGACTGTGACCCCTTCACGGCCCCCTATGATCCACATGTTGCTATGGTTGCGGGAGAGGGCCGAAGGAACGGCAGATTTGCCTTCGCCAATGGCGCCTTCGATACCGCAGGTACACCCACACTCTCCCAGATCCGTGCGAGGTCCACTAGCACATCGCCCTCTATCGAGCGCCACCCACGGCCAGGACTAGATGCCATCGCCGCTATGCAGGTACAATCATTCTTCAGCACCCGTATATCTTGTTTGCGTTGCGCAATTGTTGACATTAAACATCCCGTAGGATGAAGTTGATGAAAACAAGAGGATTGCGATGGAGTCAAAAGAGAAGGTCCTCAGAATGGAGGCGCAGATGAGTAGCCAGCATGCATGGATGCAGGCAATGATGCAGGTATTATTTTCACCCCTTTTAGTTCCATTCATCATTATATGCGTGTAAACTCACCGGTCTATCTCTTTTCATCTTTGCAGATGGTCAGCGCTCTTCCACGGGATCCATCAGCTCCTCCTCTACCTCCTCTACCGCCATTCAACCTCAACTTGGTAAGTTGGCTTGCAGCTTGTTAACTGATTCATTTTTCCAGGTTAGTCGACTAATATGGATCTTTATAGGGAAATGCTTCATCATCGGGAACCCAGCACATGGACCAGGACGGATCTCGAGCTGACGGAGACGAGTCTGCTCCATAGTTTACTTAGGATTCCGTCGTTGTTGTGGGAAAACATGACTTTTGAACTACTTATATGATGATTCCGTCGTTGTTGCGGCAAAACATGCATTTAGGATGATGTTTAACTATTTGTGACATGTATTATATGTTTGTGGAGTTATTTCGTGCATTTGTAGTTATTTGGTGCAAATATAATGTGTGTTTGTTGCTATTTGATGCAAATATGTGTGTTCTAGTACTGAAACATGTCAAATATATATGAATTGTCATTTAATTGCAGGAAACAGAGCAAATGCAAACAGTACAGTGCAAATGAGCAATGGCTTTGCCGAGTGTAGCACTCGGCAAAGACCCCTGTGGTCACTATGCCGAGTGTTACACTCGGCAAAGAGGTTTCCCAGGCGACCAAATGGCACCTGGGAGCACGCCTTTGCCGAGTGGCCACAAAAACACTCGGCAAAGACTGCTCCCAGGTGCCATTTGGTCGCCTGGGCAACTTCTTTGCCGAGTGCGACACTCGGCAAACCCTGGCTCGGCGTACAAGGGATGGGCCTATGCCGAGTGCCGCGGCACTCGGCATAGACCCCACTCGGTGGTGTGAGGTCGCTCGGCGAAGCGACACTCGGCAAACAAATACACTCGGCGTATAGTTTCGAGGCTTTGCCGAGTGTCCGCGACACTCGGCGTACAGCCCACTCGGCTGAGCCGGTGTGCTCGGCGAAGTGGCACTCGGCAAAGACGGCAGTCGGCGTACAGGGCCTGCCTCTTTGCCGAGTGTCCTGACACTCGGCGTAGAGGACACGTGGCGCCACTGGGGACGCCTGGTCCCAGGTTCTTTGCCGAGTGTTGCACTCGGCAAAGAGGCGAGCACCGTTCCGTTATGGGACTAAGGAACGGACCTGTTCCAGGAAACTATGCCGAGTGTACCCTGTAAAGACTCGGCAAAGACGTTGCCGAGCAACTCGCGTTTTGACACTCGGCGAACTTTCGGTTGCCGAGATGAACAACGCCGAGTCGTGTGTGCCGAGTGTGACACTCGGCAAAGCCTACGCCGAGTATTTTTAGGCCTTCGCCGAGTCTTTCGGATACACGGCGAAGTGCCAGTTTCCAGTAGTGAGCAAACATGTTCTTTGAAGATAATTTACGGATGTCGGCTCCCAATGCAGGGTTGTGGTTTTGAACACGGTTTCTTAATATGCACCGTACGGACACTGGTACAACTAGGACACCCAATACAATACATAGTTTATGACCCTTCCTCAATCTCGGCCCGGTCCTTGAAGGTTGAGATCACGTTCAACAACCTTGAAACAATTGCCACCGAGGACGAAAACGCAAAACCACACTTACATGAATCTCCCCCACCAATTCTCATGGTTCATTTCATCAAGATTCGTGCAACATGTTCTACACTCAACCCCCCAAACTTCATAAATTATCTTCTTAAAACACTTCATGAAAATTAATGATTTGTTCTTAACTGCGTTAACACGAAATTAATTCCCGTATACAAGATTGATCATGCAGTAACAGTGTCTGTTTCTGTATCTATACGTTGACAATAATTTTGGGTAAAAATATAACAAGATTTTTGTTACTAAAATAACAAGATTTCTCTAGCAAAAATACATTAACAATCTTTTTCCTGATCCATACCGAGAACAAAATCATGCGTGTATGTATCCATACCGATTTTTCTACATCCATGTGTTAACAAGATTTTTCCGGGACAAATCAAACATCAACAAGAACATGCCCACATATACAATTTCCTGCATCCATGTATTAACAAGATTTTTCGGGGCAAATCGTGCATTAACAAGAACATGCCCTCTGATAAAAACCATGGACAAATCCATAGAAACAATACATGCAACACGAATCTTGTACATGAACGATACAACATAAATTCATATACATTCATTGTTCATTCCGGGTCAAAGAAGAAAAAAGAATAAAACTTGCAATAGCCAGATCTGGGAAGAATAATGAAAAGACATGAAGAATAAAAAATGAATCGGTAACTAGATCTGCACCAAAGCAATTCGAATCCAGGCCATGTATGGCCACATCTAGGCTCGTTGTGGCCAGATCTCGGTCCTCCCTGCCGCCCTTCTCACTGCCAGCGTGGCCGCTCTTCTCGCGCCGGCGTAGACATCCTCCTGCCGCAAGTCACCGGACATCCCCTTTGCCCTATCACCGCCACCGGCCGCAGGTGGAGGTGGGAGAGGTGGCTCGGGTGGTGGGAGGAGATCGCGGGGTTGGGTGAGGGAAAATGGTTAGGAAAACCAGTGCGGTTATGCTATATTTATAGGAGGGTCGAATCGTATTTGTACACAAATACACGCTCGTTTTTGCAAATAAACACACAAACCAATGGATCTTGAATCAGCGTCCCCGATAGGTCGGGTAGATACATGTAAGTGTGGAAAATCCGCTCTTAACGGAATAGGCTTGGTAAAAATATCAGCCAATTGATCTTTGGATGATATGAAGCGTATTTGGAGCAAATTCTCAGCAACTCGTTCTCGAACAAAGTAAAAGTCTATTTCAATTTGCTTAGTACGAGTATGAAAAATAGGATTGGACGAAAGAAAAGCTGCTCCAATGTTGTCACACCTGTAATTGTGTAGTTTCGAATGAAGATTTCACGTAAGTCAAGAAACAATGTGTTGGAAATATCTTCTCGAGAGCCGATAACATGTTCCATGCGTATCAATAAGTCATCTTGTAATTGGCCATCATGAAAGCGGCACTTAGGCCTTCTATGAACCAAACTGCGTGAGGCAGGTCACCAAGATGGGACTTGCCTCTCCGACGAGGAGAGATATTTTCTGAGCCCTCTCATCTGATATACTTCAGGAAGCTTGGCCACGTGCGACTCGGTTAAGTGTGTTAACCAAGTCAGACCAGCTAAGAGTTAGTACGGTAGAATCACATAACGGAGCACGAGAAGACAACCTTAAGCTACGCATGAATGACGACTTAACCACGAGTAGCTTAACTATGATATCGCGTGAGAAAGCGAGTTGTACATACCGTCACATTGGGAAAGACTTATAACTTATCAGCATCCAGGATCCAACACGTGTTGGTTGAAGCCAATGCCGACTGATCAAACTCGTGTTTGTCTTACTGTCACCAACTTAAGAGAATGGTGAAAGTCAGTGGCCTGTCATAGGTAAGCCCAAAAAAGGTTTAACATAAGCTCGATGTGGGATACTCGTTAGTGGGTGGGACCCATAGTAACCAAGGGTTGTGTCCCCTCACCTACTCCTCATGTAAAAGAGTGTGGGGGTGGTGGGCATAAGTGACCAAGGGTACTGAGTGGAAGCAACCCCACATTTGTGGTGCCATGTTAATGAGGCAGTGCCATCCTCTCCTGTCCCACGATGCCATACTGAGACCAGCTTCACTTGTATGTGTGTCCAAGGATCAGACCTGAAAAAATGCTTCATTTCAGCTCTCTGTACCTCATCTACCTTGCTTCACCTGTTATGGTCCCAGATTTCCATGTGTGGATCGAGACACTATTTTTTAAACGAATTGATGTGAGAATTTGCTCATAGTGAGTCCGATATTTAAATTTTATTAATTTTTATGCCTGAAAAATGAAAAAAGTTGTTGCAATTAAACTGCATATGTGGTTGACATGCTGAAACCGGACAATATGTATCCACTTGCCAACTTAATTAACTATATACACTTGCCAGCTTGGGTAGAAACATTTTTACACACTCTGTTTAGAATTAGTTGATACATGTTTGTCTAAACACGATCAACCTATTCCGAATGGAGAGAGTACGCAACGTAGACTGTAGAACGCAAGGAGAGAGTGCACTTCTAGAAAAAAATAAAAAATGGAGGAGAAAGATGTGTCAAACTGCTTGTGCTTAACTAGAAGCAGTGCAAAGGAAAAGAACTGGAGTAATCAAGTACATCTAGAGATAGCCGCTCTAACGGCCAATGAACGGCGTGGTCGCATCGCTCTTGCCATGGACACAATTTGAACTGCTCACTACCAACTAAGTATTTACTGTGATAATCGAATCCTCCTTCCCAAGGCGGTTGCCTTGTCTGGCTTCCTCTTAGACTATTCATAAGCCATATGAGTCTTGATCCTTGCTCTACACCCTGTTGGGTCGTCCGGCAAAGCCTGAGCAGGCTTTTCCACCTCTTAGAACACGCTGGCAGTCCGGATTATCCTAATGGTTGTGATATCGTATTCGACCTATCCCCATCAGCCATACTTAATGTTAATTAGTCGCAGAAAAATCATACTTACTGTTGCAAGCCATGGATAATATTCTCGATATAACTACTTTGTGTTTTAACATTTATTGTTGCAATTCTAGTCTATGGCCCTGGCCTTGCTTGAAGCTGGGGCATAGAAGTTGATGCACACATCGGGTGAAGCCAAGACGCCTAAACAGATGCGAACACCGAAGTACTTCATTGCCTCCAAGCAGTTGGAAGAAAACGAGTCAGAAACATAATCGATAGATAACTAAACTAAATACAGATTGTGTCCATTTGAGAGCTTAATATCAGTGTCGGGTCAAGTGTGAACAACATACACATACCCGTACAAACGAAGGTAATTTTATTGATACAAACCTAAATGTCCAGGTTTTATCCCACGGTTCACGTCTTCGTCACCGTTAGAATTTCAACCTAACTAACAAAAAAAAGATACCCACATAATGGCCCATTAAAAAATCGGTGGCTGACCTCGTCATTCTAATGACAATACACTGGAATGTAGACATAGCATGCACATCCATTTCCTTTAACCGGGGTTGAGCATGTGTTTCTTTCCTCTATTTTCTTTTGTTGGTTGAATTTCAGCAGTTGTGTAGATTTCCATGTTTTTGTGCTGATTGTACTTCTTAAACTTATTTATCCAAGTAACTCCCGTGCTAATTTTTTTAATAAAATACTTGTTCACCCGTCCTTACCCCTTGCACATCCGGAAAGGCCAACACATTCATCATTTTCCTGATATGTGAAAGGTAACCAGGCTTCCCATGCTTTTTGAAAATAAAAATGGTAAAATATGAAGCGGTAGCAAATGATTTATTAGACCGGTAAGAAACCAGGAAAATAATTAATAACCTTCTACATAAAATTTCCTCCCGCTACAACTGGCACCAGCATATGTGCATTTAATCCTGTTCTTATAGAACCACATCATATCCTCTCTCAATGAATGGAGGAACCAAATCACACCCAATTCCTTGCTCTGGAGCGCCTTCTTTGCCGAGGTGAGCATCTTTAAGACCATGTTGCCACATATATTTTTTTTGGCGTGTTCACCTCCATCTAGCAATTTTCTGAACAAAATTCCCCCTCCTTACCCACTTCTTCTCCACATACGCCGGAAAATCCTCACGACGTCATTGGGATGCCTCTATAGCTATCATCGTCGCCCATCTACCTCCTCTTTCTTTACAATGGTAAAATAATTTAGTCATACTTTCTCTTTCCCCGCCTTATTTATTTTCGTAAGAAGTTCATTTACTATTATAGTGCACACAAGGGTTTCTAATCAACTGCTCTGGCTAATACCTCTATATTTTGGTTTTGAGGTCAGCCAGTGGTGCAAGTTTTCCAATATATTGACTCAAATCAAACAACAGTTTAAATGCATTTGAAGATGTTTTTATTATGTTTGAATTTGGCTTGAATTTGTGTGTCCTTTGCAGTAGTTTGACCAAAATTCAAATACTTTTGGTATGCATCATAATATCCAAAATAAATAAATAAATTATATTCCTAATTCAAACCCATGCTCAGATACTGCATCACTACTAACGTTCATCTATTTTAGAAGGAACCCCCACAATCAACCGTCATCCAGAACATCACCAATGAGACCGACCTTGATGACTTGCCTGAGTCGGTCATCAACGAAGAGATACTCGTCAAGTTGCCAGCTGAGGATATCCTCCGTTGTCGTGTTGTCCGCAAGTCGTGGCGTCTTGCTACCTCCTCCCACGACTTCCTCCTTGCACACCACCACCAGCGGCCATCCCTTCCGGTCATCGACATCTTCAAGCATGAAGGTGAAGTGTTTGACCACCACCTTTTTGTATTTGGTGACCCCATTCCCGGCGCTGCCAGTTGCAAACTCAGCCAACAGACCATCTTATGGTATCCCAACCCCTGCGCCTACAAAGAAAACCTTGTGATCCATGCTGCATGTGATGGCCTCTTTGTGGTCTCCTTCCGTGACAATGAGAAATCGTTTGACATCTGCAATCCAAGTACCCGACAGCGTGCTCCTCTACCGTTGGTTCATGATCAAGAACATGGCCTATTAGTTATAGAAATTCTCATTTCTGGCTTCTACAAGCATCATGCATCTGGAGAATACCGAGTGTTGTACTCTATCTGGACATCCACGGTTGATTTCCACATCCTTGCAGTTGGATCCAATGAGTCGAGGCCCGTCAGAGAACCACCATTGCAACAAAATTTACTAGATGGACTGACGTGTTCTAAGAATGCACCTGTCCTGAACCGTGGCAACTTGCATTGGCTGTTAGAACGACACTATGCTAGCTATGACTTCGACAAAATAATCATGTTTGATACCACGGTTGAGACATTCCGGTCGATGATCTGTCCTCCTCGCTGGTACCCTTGGATATCATTGCTGGAGCTGGACGGCAAGCTTGCTATGTGCAGTAGTAAGTATGACATTATCATACATATCTATGTTATGCATGACTACGAAGCCGAGGTCTGGGCCCTCACACATGAGATTAACCTGATGGCACCACCGCAGCTTGATTTATCTCCTAGAACTCTACGCAAGATAGTTACACTCAATGACCATGAGTTGCTGATCGAGCAAACGGGACGTGTTCTGCACTGTGACATTGATGGTAAGTTTATAGGAACGGTGGAGTGCGATGAAGGTGAAGACAACTACATGCATATTACTTCATTCCGCTTTTTCAGGAGAATATTGTTCCACTCCCGTTTTTTGGGATGCAAGAAGATTATGGTGACAAATGGATGACAAAAGATAAAGGAGATGAAGAGATGCAACATTGCATATGGCCATAGAAGTGATTTCTTATTTTCAGTATCGTGAGGTGAGGTTCTAGATTGATGCACCTCGGAATATCTGTGCTACATGACCACAACAAAGTGACTGCTGTATCAGTGTTTTGGCTGGTCGAGAACTGGACGTTTTGGCTTGAAATTTCAGCGTATCAGTCATATGCAGATATGAGTCGTTGCAAGCTATGGATGATCAATTCTATGAATTATTACCAATTTTACCATATGCTTTAATTCTGGTTATATTGCCTTGCTTGATCCTTCATGAAGCTTCAATGCTGAACTGATACCAAATGGATCAAGTTTTGCAGCATGTCATACCATTTTAGTGCCATGAGAAATAAATTTATGTTTTTTCATGTCCTATCCTAGTGGTAAAAACCCATACTAGCTTAGTCTAATGCCCAAGGGACACATCAAGTGAGACCAATGGCCAAGAAATCCTCGTTAAAGTCCTTAACCCGGGAAAAACTTCATGGATCCCTGGATAGCAGTACCAAAGCGGCACAATTACACCTTAATGGAAGCCACACCACACGGATAGGGACATAAATAGACTATGGAACTTCTTTATACAAAAGCATTTTGAACATAAAGGACAGAACAAAGCCAAAGTATTGCAACTATGGTAAACATCAGAAACAACCACACACGTATAAGCAGCTACAGGCTTGTTGTGTGTGGAGTCGATTCCAAACATGGTACAACTTTGCCTGCAAAACTGGTTTTCCTCCTCGTGCTTCCTAGTTGTTCAGTTCTCGAGCTATTTCTCTGGTTGATCACCATGTCTGTTTTGATTTCAAATTTTCAGAAGGTTTATAAGGGTTATCTGCTTGCTGATGAAAATTTGGTCTGTTAAGGAGATCCTAACCCAGTTCCTATCCAAACTAATTAATAGATACTGAAATTATGAGTACGCAGAAAAAGATATCGTAGTTGTGAAATTTGCCTGACATCTCCAGTCACAGACAAATGTGTGTAGTACTGTAGTGTATAAGAAAGAAAAAAAATATCTGATGTGCACCCACAACAAATTGTACTCAATCTGTATGTTACTATCAGCATGAAACGGGATATACTTTGGATATGGCCCCAAAAGCACGATAAATGACAGAGGACAAAAGCAGAGCAAAAACAACTAAATCCAGAGATTCCAGATAATGCTTTTAATAGAAACAATATGTTCACTATATGAGGAACTGCAATACCAAACAGATCAAGTTTAAGAGCACTTCATACTATTTTAGCACCATGAAAAAAAACAATCTATGTTTGGCATTCCTGTGTTACATCATTACAGAGAATTATCCAGTGCTGAAAAAATTCAGTGTGCGTAGGTTACTAGCGCACTGCCAGCCCAAGCGACGTACCAAGTAAAGACTAAAGTCCTAAACCCAAGTGAAAATCCATGTATCCAGCAAGCTGTCCCTGGATGCCAGTACCTAGGAAGTACAATGAAGCCTTGATGGCACCGGCATGACAGGGGCATGGACAATTTATAAATTCGGGAACCCCCTTACGAAGGTGTTCGAAACTATCAACTAAGGGGGTTCGAACACCTTTAGTTTCGAAAAGATCGTGACAATGCTAAACAATATAAACAATCAACTACAAGATTTTTATGCAAAATGTATACTCGTGGCTCGGGTCAGCCAGACTCGGGAAAATTCGAGCCAAGCCAGGCTCGGCTTGGTAGAACTTATAAACTGAAAAGTGGGATCGAGGCTCGGCTCAATAGGCTCGCAGCTCGGCTCGGACGGCTCGGGAGCTGGCAGCCAAAGCCCAACCAGATTTGCCCCCGAGCGCGCACCGCCTGTTGTCTGCCTTCTCTCCCCACGATTCTTGATTCCTCTGCTGCTCTAGCTCTCTACTTCACTAGGATTAGAGCCTGCGCCAACGCCGGCCACCGGCCGCCACCCACCTGGCGAGTGGCCATCGTGTCCCTTGACTTCTCCCATGGCTCCCCGCCTCCCACTACCAACTGTCCCTGCTCCTCCTTTTGCTTGTGCGATTGAAAAATGTACTAAATTAGCTAGTACTAGTTGAATACCCGTGCGTCGCTACGGGGTCCTTATTTATTTAGGACGTGCAAATTTTCATAGATGTAGAGGATATCCTAACAAAGATATCTAAATGATTTCAACGAAAACATGTAAAGGATGGATTTCTATTTCACATTTGCCTCTAACCTTTTTTTTCTGAGAAACACTTTACTGTCGCAAAAGCTCTCACATACATGAGAATACACTCACCCCCAATCCAAATGTCGAGTTATTCTCTCACCCTCGATCTTGCATCGTGAGTTACAGTAAACTATGGAATTATATTATGAAACATATTTTTGACATGCAACTTCAAAACATTGAGACAAAAAATATGTAGCAACTTAGCATGGCAGAGTAAAAGAAAAAAGTTTCATTGTCGTTGCTCAATATCATTAATTAAGTTGATTTAGGTACCGTAAAAAAAATTGCTAGATGTGATTGTTTTATCTATACTTCCCTTAACTTGCGCCCAAGCCTATATGTTCAGCTGGAGAGTGACAAGTAACCCGGTTAGTAAAGCATGATCAGCTAGGATACTAATTTTTTTTTGTAAAATGGCTTCCTGAATATTATTTACTTAGGTACTGAACATACAAAAATGGCAATAGAGAAGATGAAAAGAGATTTCTTAATGATTGAAGATAATAGTGTATGACAATCAAAAGAATACAGAATTTTCACCGAGCCTACTCAGAATATGTTGCAGTTGCAAAATATACCTTCTAAATTTAAGTTTCTTTTGTCTCACTGAATTAATTCGATGTACAGCTGCATAACCCAACAATTGATGAAAACAAACATGCCATTCCCATGTATGTCAAGTGTGGATGACGAATTCTATGCAAGGAAAGTAGTATAGTAGAGCCACGAACAGAAATAAAGAATCATCTCAGCACATAATTTGCTCCCTCTGGACCAAATGCATTCGCTATTTCTAATTAACATTGAATCTCCATGGTAGAAACATAAATACTACCTGTACCTCTATGTCTCTCCAAGTACTTTTCCAATTGACAAATCTGATATTTTCACACAGCTTAATTGACAGTATGGTTGAAGGGAATTTCACTGCAAAATTATCTTGTTGTGCTACAATGTACCTTATTTCTTTTTTCAAGATACACAATGCCTTCTATAGACATGATTTTGTTTTAGTTCAAAACCACGTAATTAACATGAAGCAACAACGCATGCATCTGTCTTGAGTCGGAAAAACAACTTAGTCTCCAGGAAAACATGAAACTGAAGAGATTAATAAATATGCTTGATCCAGGTTTGCTAAATCAAACTGTGAGAAAAATATTTCCAGAGGTATAAATAGTGTACGTAACACCAAAATATGAATTCAAATAAAAAATTCTTTGAAAATAGGTTGTGCGGTAGAGCCTACTACGACTGCTTGTAAAATGTAAGCAAACATATGTCGGTACATGATGATTTAAATCTGAAGCAACATTCTATAGGATTTACATTTGATCCAAAAATACCATCTTGTACTAATTGTGGTTGTATGAATTGTTTCCATCACTTCCCTATCACGGTTTGTGCACATCTATTCAGAATTACAGCTTGCCGACATTTTACATCGTAACCATTTATATAGTTTCCAACAGCCAACAAATACAACTTTTCCTCTAGTCTGCATTGGGGAAGTGGATTGATCCAGAGAATACGTAGAACAAATAAGTCGATCAAAACAAACTTGACAAGAATAGATGGAAAAGTATCATGCTAATTCCATGGTTCACATAATTTTTCTGTTCTTTCCGGCCTCAGCAACCTTTTTTACATATCCCTTAGTACATTAGTTCATTACGCCCCCCAAATAATCCATCCACATGTTGGCAACGTGCAATCTAGTTGTAGAATAAAATAAGTCATGATGGAAAATGGGGTCGTACATTAAAAGAAGGTAGTACTCATAAAATCTTAAGCACCTATCTCGAAGGCAAAGAGAATGTGCTGAAATTACTGGTTGTGTTCGGTTCCAGTGCACATATAATTAGTTTTTTAGCAAAATCAAGATCATGTTAGCACAACGGTAAGAACATAGTAACATCAGAACCAAAAAGTATGGAGAAGAGATACTTTGGCATGTGGAAGAAACTTAACTATAACCTGCCAGCACCGCAGTGCAACAACCCTGATGATCATGTTCACAAGTGTAGAAGCTATCTTGATGTACCTCATGATTGTAGGCTCACGAGCATATCTGACATTACCATAGAAGATAGAATTAGCACCAGAAAGGATATGGCTAATCAATCGAGTACGCAATCAAGTAGAAACAGTGGACAGATAACCCTGATACAACCATATTCCACAAACAACTTGCATGATTTTATCTAATCTGAGCGACCCCTCAAAAGTTTTTAACTCTATTTCTTAAGTACAAAACCAATTATTCATGTCAGGACAGATAGAAATGATGTACTGCTTAATTTGTGTTGAGCGTTGCAACCACAAAACATAAAAATTCTGAGTCAATAAGCCAAGTTGTAATGTCTGCAATAATATGAAAGTAATTCAGAGTAAAATGATTACCCTCGGACAATGTTGGCCAAATACATCTGCTTGCCCACCTTGTGCAATTCATATTTTACATTGTGAAACCTAATGTGCACCATAATCATTACCAACGATAAGAGATTAGGAACAATGATCAGACCATACCTCACCGTGCAACAGTCAGGATGTAGACTATTTCATTAGAATAGCAAGGCAAGCTGCAAGAATTATTTCAGAAGTTGCTACTATCTATGAGTGATACCACGCATGAAAGAATTATCCAGAAGTTGCATTCGCTAAAATGTGGCAGTAACCTAATATTTAACTACTTAAAATCTTGTAGCTGACATAACGGTATCAAGTCAGAGCCCCTTCTTTTCATATGTCTCCATATTACATCCGGTGAAAGGATGACAGATCCTAGAACAGAAAAAGAGACGTCAAATTAGGTAACAGGTAAAAAGGAACAAGGTACACTGATTTGACACATGAGATGTTCTTTTTTATCTCATGTCACACATGAATCTGGCTGCAATACACCAACAAGAATAAAGAAAACGGAAAAATCTGTATTCACAGAGTATTATTTACCTCACACGCTTGAAACGACCATGTGCTTGGTGATGTCGAGCGTCAGACCAAATCAACGAACCCTAGGAGGTGAGGGTTGCGCCGCGATGCGCGGTCGTCAACGGGCAAGACTGCTCGGCACACACGACAGACAGCTCCTCTATTGGCGTGCCCACTCGACTGGCTTCCGCTGAGGCGACAAGGTGCATCTTATAGGGGTCACGGAGGGGCGCGTCGCGCCGGCTGGTGGCTGCATAGGTGGGGGTCGTCCAGCTCCAGCAGATTGCCTCGTACGCAGCGGCGGCCTCATTGGCTATCGTGAGGTGCACTTGGTCCAGCTCCATCCCCACCGCCCGGCTCCTTTCTTCCATCGTCGGTCGCCACGACCTCAAGTCTCTCCGTTGGACACATGATTTGTGATAGGAATAGGGTACGGGAGTGCTGGGTGGCTAGGGCTGCAAGCACGAGGCGCGGAGTGGTGGGGGGCACCACGCATCGCAGCCTCTGGGGTTTTCTTCTTTTTTTTTTTTTTGAATTTTCCACCTTCTATTAACCAGTCGGCATGGCAACATCACCAGCCACCAAAACATCAACACCCTCCGGTACAGAGTCCATCCACAGGGTTCCACTACCAGCTACACCATCAGCACCTAACGATGCCATAGCATCAGCAACCTTATTACAAGAACGCCTACAGAACTTGAAAATAACAGAATTAAAGTTCAAGCGTGCCAACATCTTCGCATCACGAATCAGAACGCCCACGTGCGAGCGATCAAATTCCTTCCTGTTTAGTGCATGCACCAACACTTGGCAGTCTGATTCAACGATAACATTCGTCATGCCCAGGTTCATAGCTGTCTGTAGGCACTGGATACATGCTTCTGCTTCAGTATGAATTGCATCCACCGGGAAGGCCATTTGCCCAGCTCCAGAGCCTATCACCATCCCCTCTTTGTCTCTGATTACAAAGCCCCATCCTCCCCTACACGGTTCATTTGTGAAAGATCCATCAATGTTAATTTTCAGTGAATCGGCCTCCGGTTTCTCCCACTTGTCCACAGCCTTTTTACTCTGGTCCTTTTCTTTTATCTTTGTAAGATGATGCTCAAACTCCATCGCCCATCTCCTAGCCTGGGAGATAATCTCTGTCACGGTTCGAGTCCCCTCATTCGCATTCGTCTTATTACGTGCATTCCACCATTGCCATAGCAGCGCCAGTGTAGGTAGCTTCTGCTTGTCGTCCAGGCTGAAGACAGTCATGAGCATATCTTTGGCATTGTGGCATGAGCATAGCCTCATTCGAACATCCTCCAACTGGAGCCCCCTCCACACCTGTTTGACAAGCTTACAGTGAAGGAAAAGATGTCCACCGTCCTCATCAAGTCTGTTGCACATAGGACATAGAGTCTCGGCCTCCATACCACGGCGTGAGAAGTTACGTTTCCATGGCAGACTCTCGTGTGCTAGTCTCCAGAGAAACTGCTTGGTCTTTGGTGCACATGCTTGAGACCAGAGCATCTTCCAGTTAAAATCGTTGGCATTTGGATTCCTTTCAGATGTGCCTGCACCATCCTCTCGTGGTAGCTTCTCGTTAGCAAGCAACTTATATGCAGTCCGAACTGAGAAGACTCCCTTTGCATCCAGTGACCACGCCGGGAAGTCCTCAAAATCGTGCCGAAGTGGGATCTTAATGATCGCCTCAGCGTCCTCCCCATTGAAAATGTTTCGGATCAGAGGTTCATCCCACCCTCCGGTGCTTGGATCGATCAGCTCGGCCACTTTGGTGAGGAGGCATTGACCACGTGGTGTACTCACTTTTTCGGACCCCTCTCTGTGAAGCCATCTATCCTCCCAGATATTCACCTCTGTTCCATCTCCAATCCGCCAAATCATTCCCTTCTTTATCACCTCAACACCCTTAAGGATACTCCTCCATGTGTATGACATATGCCCAGTGTTTCCAGCCTCAAGAATGGTCTTATTGGGGAAGTAGCGTGCCTGTAGCACACGCGCGCAGAGGGACTCCGGGTTAATAAGCATTCTCCATGCTTGTCTAGCAAGCATAGCGAGGTTAAATTTATAGAGGTCCCGGAAGCCTAAACCTCCCTCGCTCTTCGGTTTGGACATTTTCTCCCAGCTAACCCAATGCATCTTCCTCTCATCCTTTTGTTGTGCCCACCAGAATCGATTAATCATGGAACTGATTTGGTCGCATAGGCTCTTTGTTATATCGAAGCATGACATGGCAAAGGTAGGAATCGCTTGAGCACATGCCTTAATAAGAACATCTTTTGCTGCCCGTGATAGTAGCCTCTCGTCCCATCCTTGTATCCGAGCCCAAATCCTCCCTTTGAGATATGCAAAAGTATTAGTACGGGATCTACCAACATAGGCAGGCAACCCCAAGTACCTTTCATTCCTTGCCTCCACCGAGACCCTTAATGCATCCTTCACTTTCCTCCTGACATTATTCTGGGTATTGGGGCTAAACATCACCGCCGATTTGGAGAAGTTTACTGTTTGCCCCGAGCAGTCTTCATACAATGATAGAATATTTCGCAGATGTGTTGCGTTCTCTTCCGAAGCTTTTAGAAGAACCAACGAGTCATCCGCGAACAGAAGATGATTAAAACTCGGGGCTGCTGCACATATCTTCACTCCCTGTAACCTCCCATCCTCTTCAGCCCTATTCAATAAACCGGAGAAAGCCTCACTGCATATAAGGAACAAATATGGAGATAACGGGTCTCCTTGGCGAAGACCTCGTTGAGGTTTAATTGTATCCGAAAAAGAGCCATTAACCTTGATTCTGTAGTTAACCGTGGAGACACACAGCATTATTCTCTTAATCCATCCCTCCGCGAAACCCATCCTCCTCATCATAGCTTCCAAGAAATGCCACTCGACTCTGTCATAGGCCTTACTCATATCAAGTTTTACTGCTGCATATCCATCTTTCCCTCTCCTTTTGTTTTGCATAAAATGTGTACATTCATATGCTAGGAGGATATTATCCGTAATAAGCCTGTCAGGAACGAAGGCACTTTGGTTTGGGGCAATGATCTCCGGGAGTATAATTTTGAGACGGTTTGCGAGCACTTTTGATACCAACTTGTACACCACGTTACACAGACTAATAGGTCTCAGCTCTTTCATACTTGATGGGTTAGAAACTTTAGGTATGAGCACCACACATGTATCGTTCCAACCCGTGGGCATATCACCTCCATTTAGAACCTTGAGAACCTCTGATGTAATATTCTCTCCTACAACATCCCAATATTTCTTGTAGAAAAGGGCAGGCATCCCATCTAGCCCCGGAGCTTTGAGATCACCTATGCTCTCCAAAGCACTCCGTATCTCTTCCACCGTAAAATCTTTCATCAGCTCATCATTCATGGCCGGTGTGACTTTATTGTCAATTTGATTCAATAGCTCTCCCGTCCTCGTACCTGCAGTGGAGGAAAACAGATTTATAAAATAGTTAGTAGCCACCTCCTCCAACTCCTCCTCCTCTGTCACCTCAACTCCATCATCCCTTCTCAACATGTGGATTTTGTTTTTCTTCCTTCTTCCCGATGCAACGGCATGGAAAAATTTTGTATTTCTGTCTCCCTCTTTGAGCCAAGTGACATGTGCTCGTTGCTTCCAATATGTACTCTTTTGGTCTTCCAGCCTACTCAGTTTGAACCTCAACACTGCCTCCTTTCGAACCATATTCTCATTTATCTCCCCTCTTCTACATTTCTCCAACTCTTTCTTCATATTTTTAATTCTCTTATCTAGCTCCCCAAGCACCTCCTTACTCCAGTGAGTCAGATCTCCCAACACACCTTCAAGTCCTTCCATTGTGGTTTTATTTTCCACCTTGATAGCCTTCTCCCAAGCCTGTCGGACTCTCTCTTCACACTCATCCTCAGCAGCCCACCTTGCTTCAAATCTTGGGAGAACCGGCCGCCCACTAGCCCTCTGGCTTCTCCTAACCCCTCTCGTATCAATGATAATGGGACGGTGGTCAGAGTGCCGTGGATCACCATTTTTTACAGTGACAAGAGGGAACCGATTTCGCCAAGCCGTACATGCCACCGCTCTATCAAGTCTTGCACGTATATACTTTGAGGCATCATTACAGTGGTTCCTCCATGTAAACACATCACCCGAAAAGCCCAAATCCATCAGGTTACAGTCTTCCAGTGCAGTCCGAAACCGGTCCATACAAGTTTGCGATCGTGGCACCCCTCCCTCCTTCTCCCACTCAAACAAGATTTCGTTAAAATCCCCCGCACACAGCCACGGTTTATTACTGTGGTTTTTGAGCACTCGTAACAGTTTCCAAGTCTTCTCCCTTTCCTGTGCTTTAGGCTCACCATACACCCCGGTGAATCTCCATTGGAATCCATCCTCCTCAGTTATTTCCACATCGATATGGTATTTTGAGGGCATGCCTATAAGATTCACATTGATACCATTTTTCCAAAACAACACTAGCCCTCCACTTTGGCCTACACAATCCTTCACCAACATGTTCGCCATTCCCAATCTACATCTAATCCACTCCAGCCTCTTCCTGTCCATCTTCGTCTCCGAGACAAAGAGAACATCGGGGTCCTCCACCTTCTGTAGATCCAGAAGGCCGTCAACGGCCGGGCCATTCCCCAAACCCCGGCCGTTCCACGCTCCAATTCTCATTGGGACTCGCAGGGCTGACCCGGCAGCCCCGCGTTCGGCATCTTTGTGTTTCTACCATCACCTTCCTCACTTCTGTTCTTTTTTTGTTTTGGTTCCACTTCCATATCCACTCTTTCCTCCTCGTGGTTTCTCTTCATACCAACAGACCTTTCCTCCTTCTCTTTTAGTACCACTGGCCTCGCCCCTCCCTTCACTCTCTTGAATTTTCGTTGCGAGTCTCCAGCCACTACCTTCTTTGTGTTACTGTCAGCTACCCCCTCGCGAGACCGATCGCCTTCCCCCCCTAGTTGCATGGTTTTTCCTTCGAGCTGAAGGGGAAGGGGAAACAGTCGCAGGAATAGGTCTTTCGGGGTTTGTTGGTCCTAGGCCCAGGCGGGAGAGGAGAGCGAGCGAGCGAGGAAGAACGATGCGAGAGGACGTACCAACGTACGGACTCCCATTTAATAGTAAAGACTAGCTGATTGTATACGAGATTAAGTCCTTCAGAAAACAAATGTATAGTAGGTTTCTGGCAGTTCTACGTGTGTATCATCACAGCTAGCATGATCGATACACACCAAAAAGCAAAATGGACCTCTCTCTTTTTTTTGGTTATGTTTCACTACAAGGTACTCCCGATCATTCCACTCAACTAAAATAGAAGCCCAAGGGCACTGATTTAAGGATCGCATAGCCACTCAATGGGTAGATATTTCTGTACTTTCATAATGAATTGTTTAATATCAGCTGAGATTACATTCGTAATTAGATATCCAATAAAAATATCATACACAAACTCCTTCCTATCACTAGTGGAAACAACCCCTTTCGTCCAGGGCCAGAAAAGACATCTGTCCCGGTTGCAACAAAATCCGGGACAAATGCTATGCATTGGTCCCGGTTTGTGTGCCCGAGGCAGCAGAAACCACCTGGGGGCATCTGCCCCGGTTCATGGGGAGGCATTGGTCCCGGTTTGTGGCACGAACCAGGACCAATGCCTAGCCACAGGCCACGTGGCACGCGCATGGGCACTGGTCCCGGTTCATTCCACAAACCCGGACCAATGCCCCCTTCCCCTACATATACTGCCTCACAGCCCCCCTTCCCTCTTTTTTTGGCTTGGGGGAGTGAGAGAGGTGGGTGTTAGTGTGTGTTATTTTACACGAAGAAAATTCAGAAGACTAGATAGTGATGTTGTTGGTGATGTGTAATAATAAACGTGGAATACATGATCATAGTTTTGTTGAAAAAGTGTTCACAAAAATTGTTGCACCGGCGCTCGCGCCCATATTGCACACAAACATGCATCTTGGATAGATAAAAAAGGCAGTACATAATGGCAAGAGTGGATCTAAACCTAAACGAAGAGCATAGATCTACATAATGGCAAGACTGGATCTGATATCTGCTAGTCATACTACTGTCTAGGCCTATAGTACTCCGACTCGTAGTCGTCGTAGTCGCTGCCGTCGTCGTCACTATCGTCGGACGGTGCTCTGGACTCCCTCGGAGGATCACGACTCCAGGACTGGGCGTGAGGGTAGCGCAGGCGGGGGTTATCGCCAGCCCTGATGTAGTTCATGACGCTCTGAAGAGTCTGTCCGCTGCCCCACCACAGCCTACGACCGGCCTCGTTGAAGTTCGAAGGAGGCGGGCCGTTCTCCTCGTACCTGGCGAGCGCACTCTCACGCCGATTAATGAAGAAGGCATCCCAAGTAGGGTGGTAGTCAGGATTCCAACTGAGATTCCTCCGCTCCTCCGGCGTGAGCTCGTGGTAGTAGTGGTTCGTGATGGCCGCCCGACGCGCCACACCTTGAGGAAGAGGAGGGACCGGCACTGCTCCGGCGCTCAGCATCCAACCGGCGGGAAAGATGTAGCCGGGCGGGCAGGAGTAGTTCGAGGCGGAAAGTGCCTCCGCCTTGATGAAGGTTAGAGTGGCTACGGTACAAGGCATGAGAGAGTGGTGAGTTTATATGTGTTTATGCCAATGGTGTGGCAATGCATACATATATATAGTGAGAAGAAAACAGATCCCTTCAGTCCCGGCCTGTTTTACCAACCGGGACGAAATAGTTTGGTTTCGTTGGGAAACGGATCGTCCCTTTAGTCCCGGCCTGTTTTACCAACCGGGACGAAATCGTTAGGGTTTTTGTTCGGACCAATCAGAAAAAATCACACGGATCATGTGTTTCTTTCAAGCGCTTGTGAGTCTTTGGATCAGGGGTGTGTTTCTTTCGAGCTGTTGTGAGCCGTTCGATCAGGGGTACGGTGTGTTTCTTTCGAGCGGTTGTGAGCCGTTGGATCAGGGGTGTTTCTTAACCGTTGGATCAAAACCCTAGCACAACACTTTGTGAGCCAGAGGACCCTATATATAGCCCACCTTCATACACCAGTGAGTTTATCGACCAAATACAAAACATCCAGATTCAGCAGAATTCATCCTGCCGTGCATTTGGTATGCATATATGCACTCAGTGGCCACGACAGGGGTGTATGCTGGCGATACCGATTGTTTTGTTCTACATCCCCCTTTAAGGTTTGATACATCATTCAGTTCATCGACCAAATACAAATCATCCGGATTCGCCATCATACGTCCTGCCGTACATTTGGTATGCATATATATATGCACTCAGTAGCCACGGTAGGGCTGTATGATGGCGATACCGATTGTTTTGTTCTACATCCCCCTTTGAGGTTTGATACATCATTCAGTTCATCGACCAAATACAAATCATCCGGATTCGCCATCATACGTCCTGCCGTGCATTTGGTATGCATATATATATGCACTTAGTAGCCACGGTATGGCTGTATGATGGCGATGCCGATTGTTTTGTTCTACATCCCCTTTAAGGTTTGATACATCATTCAGTTCGTCGACCAAATACAAATCATCCGGATTCTCCATCATACGTCCTGCCGTGCATTTGGTATGCATATATGCACTCAGTAGCCACGGCATGGCTGTATGATGGCGATACCGATTATTTTGTTCAACATCCTCGATCCCTTGAAGGTTTGACAAAAGGTTTGATACATCATTCAGTTCATCGACCAAATACAAATCATTCGGATTCGCCATCATACGTCGTTCCGTGCATTTGGTATGCATATATGCACTCAGTAGCCACGGTCGGGCTGTATGCTGGTGTCGAATCCGCTGTTCGGCAAATCCCTCAGGTGACCCTATCGGGTTTCGAGTAGGAGAACCCATGAGCGCTGGTGGCGATCGTCGGCTAGACAGGGGGCGAGATTTACCAAGGTTCGGGGCCTCGTAGAGGTAAAACCCTTACTCCTGCCTATGTCGATCTGTATTAATCGAGTAGATCGGTTACAATGGTGGTGGCTCGAGTCGAGAGTATAATCTCAAGCTCAAGGCTTTGGTGTTGCGGTGTTGCTTGGTCCTCTACCGGTGGCTCTCCTGGCCTTATATAGGTGGCCTGGTCTCAAACCCTACCCGGAGAGGACTCGAACTCTAACCTTAGGTCGGTTACAGGTTTCCTAACCTATCCCGCAAGACAGTGCAGGTGGGCTTCGCGTGGGCCTTATGGAATACTTCAAGGGCTCCTCTTCTTGGGCCTTGACCATGGGCCTGAGACGGGGTGTCCTTACCCGCAGGGTCTAGGATCTATGTCTTCGTCAGTATCCCCCGAGCGTTTGCTCGAGTGGGATTTTTCCAGTCGAGTAGACGGTCAAACCTTTTTTGATCTTTCTTTTAGATAACCGGTAAGGTTGTTTTCTTGTTTAGAGGGCGTGTACCCTGTGTAATGAGCTTTTATACCCGAGTATCGAGTAATACAAGTGCCTGTCGTTATGGCTTTTATCGCAGAAGGATATGGCACAGCAGCTTGGCTCTCCCGAAAGATCAGGGCCAATTAATTGCGACTAGGGCAAAAACAGTTCTGGCCTACACAGATTCGAGACCTCCGACTCGAACCCGATAAGGTGATTGTTACGACTGGGCCGTTGTGGACTTATCGAGTCGAACCTAACCTATGGGAGCACCCGGTGCGTCCGCTAGGATTTTTCTTCGTGTTGTTGACACGGAATCGTACCGGAGGACGCAGCTTGAGTGCGACTCCGGGCCCTCAAGAAAGATCTCTCGGGTCTTACCTTCATATTCGAAGAATATGGCATCCGGATGTGCCTAGTCGGCTGAACAATCCAGGTTCTTTATGATGTATAAATATCATGTGAATGAAAAAAGGCAGGTTCTGCCTACTCGAGTAATTTTTCGATTTTGTAGTTCTTTTATCCATACGAAAGAGTTTTCGTGTTAGGAGTTTTATGCCCATATGAAAGAGTTTTCATGTTTTGGGAGATCGTACCCATACGAAAGAGTTTTCGTGTGCAGGGTATTTTTCTCCGTTTTAAAGGAGTCTTGATTCATGATTTGTTCATGAAAAAGTTGCTTCTATTCGAAGGAGTTTGTTCATACGAAATTATTTTCGCGTTTGAACTTTCCATTCGAAACTTTCTTCAATTTGATGATGCACGCTATGACGTCATGGCGCACTTTCCTCCTCCCGATGGGACGTGACGGACTGAGAGCAGAAGGACTGGCCCACATAGTCAGTTTTTTGACCGGGAAACGAGACGCCGTTCCCGGTTTTTACGCAAACCGTGCAGTAAATGCGCACAATCTTCTGTTAAGATCGTGGCAGGAAACAACGCTCACCGCCTCCTCGTTTCGTCTTCACACGTGGTGGCTGCGATGAGTGCCACGTGGTGCATCGAGCGGCCAGTATCGATTTGTTCCGTGTATAAGTACGTGTCTTTGCGATGCGGTAAGCATTTCCCAGCCTTCGTCTTCCAGTCCATCTTCTTCCTCGCGCTCATCTTCTTTCTTCCTCCAAGCTCGTGCTTAGCAGCGATGGCGGGAGGCAAGAGAAGCGGTGCTGCCATTTCCGCATCCGGGGAAGCTTCGGCGCAACCTGCACCGCGTTCGGGCGACTGGCGTTCGCCCAACACCACAGCAAAGAGCATCAAGGAGATGCAGCGGGAGGGGCTGCTGCCTGCGGAGTCCGAGAAGCGGGTGCGCCTCGGAAAGAAGGAAGAGGTACCCAACCCGCAAGCGAACGAGCGCGTGGTCTTCCCGGACCATGTGTCGCGCGGTATTTCCTTTCCCTCCATCCGTTTCTCGTGGCGTTGCTGTATGTTTATGGCATACAGCTCCACGATCTTCCTCCGAATGCGATACAACACATTTCGTGCTTTATCGTATTCTGCGAATGCTTCTTAGGCATTCGCCCACACTGGGGACTCTGGAAGGCCCTCTTCAAAGTCCGGATCTTCCGCGAGAAATCGCGGGTGGAATCTAAGCTTGGCGAGCCGCTTCGCACGGGTGGCTTCGGGATCCAAGCAAAATCGGAGAATAGCTACTTCAGCATGTACTTCATTGACTCCGCCCAGGGATGGAGGAAAAAGTGGTTTTACGTCATCGACAACAACTCGGGTGGGATCGTGGAATTCCACCCGTTCGCTGTCTTGAAGAGGCGGAAATCCTGGGCGCACAAGTTGTCGGCTGAAGAAACCCAAGTCGTCACGCCACTACTCGCAAGAGTGGCAGCTCTCCGTGATCAAGCTGCTGGAGTCGTACTCAACGGGCTGCACCTGGCGGGTATCTTTCTCAAGCGCAGGATCCAACCTCTGCAGCACAGGCCCTCCACAATGTGGGAATACCAAGGCTCTGAGGATCCCAGTCGTGTGAGCCGTGAAGAGCTCTCGAACGTCGAGTTCGAGAAAAAGATTGCGGCCATCACCAGTTTGAAGGTGGGAGAAAAATATCCCGACTGCACGGTCGCAGCCTTTGATGCATCAAGGCCTCCACCATCCGAAGTAAGTTTGCCTTTTTTTCTCATGACTTTTTCTTGGTCTGGATTTCAGTCGACTGAACTTCTTCTGTCTTCTCCCATAGAGTTTATCCATGGCCACCTGCTACCCTCCTGTATCTGGGGAGGAGGCCTCGGAGTTGTTGGCGAGTAACCTGGATGGCCCAGCCGACACCAGCGTTGCCGACGCTTCTTTGAGCTCCGACCAAGATTCTTCGGATGACGCAGGGGACTCGGGTGGCGGTCATCATAAACGCCGTCGAGTGGAGGGTGACGAGGCCACCTCTAAGGACAACTCCTTGGAAGAATCGCCCGGGAAGGAGCCCATCAATGCTACCCCTCTGCGTATGCGCGCCCCTTCCTCCTCATTTCCAGTTATCCAGACTGCCTGGAATGCGGATATGCTGGATGAGGAGGATGACGAAGATGAGTAAGTTTCTTTCCCTGTTCTTTTAGTCGAACGTTTTCCTTTGGCATCTTGTTGACGCTTTGTCTTTTGTTGCAGCCTGCAAACCATTAGTCCTCGCAGGTACGCCTCTTCCCTTCCTCCCGAAAGGAGGAATAAAGCAGGAGCTGCGGATGAGACTCCTACTGCTGGCACTGTCCAGAATTCGCCCAGCGTAGCCCCCAATGTGGCGACTACGGAACATGGAGTTCCTAGTTCTGCTGCGGGAGCTTCAGCTTCAAAAGAGGTGACGGGTAGCTCAACAGATCCCCTCTCCCGTGCCAAGGGCCAGGTAAATTCTGTTACTTGCCTTTAGTTTGTTATCGGGTGCACGACAGTGCTCCCGATGGGAGTAGCCCCCGAGGCTGTAGTTGGTCGCATGTGATCGGCTACAGGCTCAAAGTCTGTCTTTTCCTTCTTCTTGGTTTTATCGGGTGCACGGCAGTGCTCCCGATGGGAGTAGCCCCCGAGGCTTTACTCGATTGATTGCAATCGGGTATAGGATCCAATTTTTCTCTTCTAATTCTTCTATTTATTTATTCTTTGCAGTCGCTCGTTGACTCCCTTGCGGCGATTGGCCGCCGCGTAGTTTTTGCTGAGTCTGAGTGCGGGATCCTTCGGGCGGACCGTAGTCGACTCACCACAGAGAATGAGCTTGTTCGAGGTAAGCTTAGCCCTCTTTTTCTGTTTGTATTTTTTCCATCAGTTCTTCGATTCTGATAAGTGTTGCCGTGCAGCTCAACTTAAGTTTTTGAAGACCGAGAAAGACAATCCTTCTACTCGGGTAATAGCTCTAGAGGCTGAGTTGGCGCCCGTTCGCCAGGATCTGGAATCCTCCCGCATGTCTTCGGCTGATCTTGAGGGGAAGCTTGCTTCTGCCCAATAGGCTTTGAAGAAGTTGGAGGAAGCTAGCACCAAGGCGAATGCCGATCTTGTCGTCTTTATTCGTCCCCTTGCCGAGCGCTTTGCGGGTAAGTTACCTTTGGCTTATAATTTGTCTTCTGCTGTCTTGAGTCTTGACGTTCTTTTCTTTGTAGGTCTTCTGGGTGTTCCTCTGGAAGTTCTTGGAGTCCAGCGGGTGGACGCGCTGACGGACTTCCTTGCCCAGCTCAGGAGGCATGCCGAAGGAGTTTGCTCCTTGGTCGGCAATGCCACTCAAGTGTTGACGCAGCTGCATGGTCGCCTTCTCGTCAATGCTGCATCTCCACCCGCGCTAGGTGACCTGGTGAAGATCTTCTCGGAGAGCAATCTCCTTGATGCCTATGTGGTCGCTCAGTCGGAGTCTGGGGCGAAGACGGCCATCTAGTTCGCGCTGGCGCATGGAGTTAGCGGCTTCGAGGAGGCTTACTCGGATCTCCCAGTCGATCCTTCCACGGGCAGAAAGGTAGGGCTTCGTCGATTTGGCGAGCCAGCCACCGTCCTCGCTCGGAAGTTATCTGAGCTATTTGCTCGACTTAAGGGAGGGACGACTGCCGCGAGTGGGAGTACCACTGTAGCTTCTTAGTTTATTTCGTTTGTACTTTGCAACTTCGATTGTAATGAACCCTGGGATGTGCTCCCGTTTTTCCAATATGTTAATCGAGATGCTTCTGCTGAAATGCTTCCCGCGATTGTACGTGTGCTCCTGATGGGAGTAGCCCCTGAGCACCTGTCGAATAGGTGGTGAATATATCTTGAGTAGGGCACCTTATTCCTTTAATCTTCTTTGTACTTTTTAGGTATCCGAGGTGGCCGCAGAACCTTCAGGTGGACCTGCTGCCCCAACAGATCCGCTTGTCACCGCTGTTGGGACTTTGGCAGGTCTTCGTGATCGTGTATCTGATGGTGAGCGCAGGCTGAAAGCGTTGCGCGGGGTAGCCGATGTGGCGAAGTCCAAGCAAAAACTGGCGACTGAACGCGAACAGTTTCTGATGGACGAGTTGGCTTCCGTCGCTAGGGACTTGCTGTGTAAGTAATACAGCCCCCGAGTCTTTTTTGTCTTGTTTCCTTCCCTAATCGTGCATGTTTGCTCTTTAGTTGTTAAACCGGATGATAGGGAGGAAAGACAGTGGGTAGAAAACCACATTCTTCAAGAAGGTGTCAGCTCAAGGCCTCATGCGAGTAAATTTTGGTCTGATCGCAGTCGAGGCTTTGTGTTGGCTACTTTGAAGTTCCGTGTCACCCAGGTAAAAGTTCTCGTGAGTTCTTTTCCCGAGGTCTTGGTCGCGATGAACGCCGCGTTCTATCCGCTGCAAAGGAGTCCTGAAGACTGGAGCCATCTCCTCAGACTTTTCGGGCAAGAGGGAGAGATTCGCGAGTGTGTACGTAATCAGATGACTTGCGGCGCGGTGGTGGCTCTCTCCTTTGTCCGGATATGGCACCCTGAGGTGAACTTTAACTCCGTCGCTAGGCTGCCAGACGGTCCAATCGATGATATTTCGCCGTATTATGACGCTGTTCGTCCTGCAGCGGAAGAAATCATTCGACTGACCTCCGATGAAGTAGATAGAGTGCTGGCGACTGAGAATGCTCGGCACCATGATTGATTGTTGGATGTATACATCCTGTGATGCTTGTATAGTTTGTAAAAACTGTTGTAAGGTGTGGAACCCTGTATGTATATATTTTCCAGTGACGCTGAGTTTTAGGCGTAGCCCCCGTGTGTTTGTGGGGTGTATACCTGTAACTATTTAGCGTGTAAGGATGAATAATCTTCGAGTAAATATGGTTGAGAAACCATGTATTTTATTGCGATGACTGAGAAGTCATGTATTCGAGCTACAAGAATGGCTAGTATAGCCTTATTGTTGTGAGAATAAGTAAATCTAGGGATAAAATTTGCGGAGGTGTGCGATATTCCAAGGATTGGAATAGATTCTTCCAGTCGATGGGTTCTTCAGCCTGTAGGCTCTGCCTAGGATAACTTCGTGTATGATGAAGGGTCCTTCCCATGGTGGCTCGAGCTTGTGTCCCTCCTTCTGCTTGAGCCGCAGCACTAGATCTCCAACCGCGAATGCTCTGTGGCGTATGCGGCGACTATGATAGTTTCGCAGTGATTGTTGATATACTGTGGATCTTGCGAGCGCAATATCACGTATCTCATCGAGTGCATCTATATCTTCCGCGAGTGCCTTGTTGGAGGTTTCTTCGCTGTAAGCCACAACTCGTGGGGCGCTGAATCTAACATCCTCGGGAAGGACTGCTTCTGCCCCGTATACCTTGAAAAATGGTGTGTAGTTTGTGGATCGGTTTGGAGTTGTGCGGAGGCTCCATAGTACAGAGGGTAGCTCTTCGGCCCAATGTCTTGCTGCGGGGTGTAGACGATCGAGTAGACGTTTCTTGATGCCAGCTGAAACTAAGCCGTTGGATCTTTCAACTTGTCCGTTCGTTTGCGGGTGGGCAACTGAAGCAAACTTGAAGTTGATGCCCTTTTCTGTGCAGAACTGTTGTGTTTCCTTTGCCGTGAAGTTTGTACCATTGTCTGTAATGATATCGTGTGGTACCCCAAATCTGCATACGATGGAATCGAGGAACTTGACGGCGCATTGGGCGCTAGCCAAAGTTACTGGCATGGCCTCGATCCATTTGGTAAATTTGTCGACTGCGACCAGCAAGTGTGTATATCCACCCGGCGTGGACTTGCGTAGTGGTCCTACCATGTCTAGCCCCCACTGTGCAAAGGGCCAGGCGATGGGTATCATGTGCATATGGTCTTGGTGCGAATCGCTGGCAAGCGTTGCATCTTTCGACTAGCTCCTTTGCATCGGTGGCTGCCGTGGGCCAGTAGAATCCTGCTCGGAAGGCTTTTCCCATGATTGCTTTCCAGCTAGCGTGATGCCCACAGTCTCCTTGGTGGATGTCCTGGAGTAATTCCTTGCCATCTTCGGGTGCGATGCAGCGCTGAAGTATACCCGAGATGCTTTGCTTGTATAATTCTCCGTTGATTACCCGAAAGGATTTACTGCGTCTGATTATCTGTCGAGCCTCGCGAGGATCGGCCGAGAGCTGTCTGGTGGACAGGTAGTCGAGGTATTTCTGCGTCCAGACTGGCTCGACCAGAAAAACCTGTCGTGAAATGTTATGAATAAGCTCGATGATGGCGACTTGCGGGCTGACCTCCGTTTCTGGTGCTGTGGGTGTTCCTGCAGCTTTTTTGACTTTGACTGAGCGCTTGGTCATCCGCTCGAAATATATTCCTGGTGGTATGGGTGTGTTTGTGGAACCCATGTTTGCCAGTTTATCTGCTTCTTCGTTGCTGGATCTCGCAATGTGCTTCAGCTCGCATCCCTTGAAGCTTCCTTCGAGTAGGTTGTACATGTCGCGATATGCGACCATGTTTTCAGCAATTGCGTTGCATTCTTTCATTGTCTGCTGTACGATGAGATTGGAGTCGCCGTAGATCATTAATCGGGTGGCTCCACAGGCAACTGCCATCTTCATCCCATGCAACAGGGCTTCATATTCTGCATCGTTGTTCGATGCCGGATCATCGGGTGGAAAATCCAATCGTAGGACGTATTGCAGCTTGTCTCCCCTAGGCGATATGAGTACGATTCCAGCTCCTACTCCTTCGTTTCTTTTGGACCCGTCAAAGTACATTATCCAGTTGCTCGTGTACTCAAGCGGTCCGGGCGTTTGTAGCTCTGTCCACTCACTTAGGAATTCACGAGTACCTGGGATTTGACTGCATTTCGTCCTGCATAAGTGATGTCCCAAGCGCCCAGCTCGATGCTCCATTTGGCTATTCTTCCGGATGCCATAGGGTTGTTCATGATTGTCCCGAGTGACGCATCATTAACCACTGTGATGGCGTGTTCCTGGAAATAGTGCTTGAGCTTTCGGGTTGTAAGAACAACTCCATATGCGAGCTTCTGGTAATGAGGATATCGTTGCTTGCATGGTGAGAGCACTTCACCGATGTAATAGATCGGCCGTTGAACTCCGTACGCTTTGCCCTCCTCAGGTCGTTCGACTACGATTGCTGTGCTGATGACCTGGTTTGTGGCGGCTAGGTACAAGTAGAGTGGTTCCCTTTCTTGCGGTGTTGCAAGGACGCGCCTGCTTTGCAACGACCGCTTCAAGTCTGCGAACGCTTGTTTAGCTTCTGGTGTCCACTCGAATTTGTCCGTCTTTTTCAGCAGCTTGTAGAAGCGTAACGCTTGCTCTCCCAATCGTGCGATGAACCTGCTCAAGGCGGCTAGTCGCCCTGCGAGCTGCTGGACTCCGCGTAGATTGGTTGGCTCGTTCATAGTCAAGATTGCTTGTATTTTTTCTGGATTGGCTTCGATGCCTCTGGCGGATACCAGGTACCCGAGAAGTTTTCCTGCTGGAACGCCAAAGACGCATTTTGTCGGATTGAGCTTGATCCTGTATGCGTTGAGGGCGTCGAATGTTTCTCTAATGTCCTCGAGGAGTGTGTCCTCAACTCGAGTCTTGATGACAATGTCGTCAACGTACACTTGTACGTTCTTGCCAATGAGTTTGGCGAGGCATTTTTGCATGCAGCGCTGGTATGTTGCGCCTGCGTTCTTGAGCCCGAAGGGCATTGTCGTGTAGCAATATACACCGTGTGGTGTGATGAATGCTGTCTTTTCTTCGTCCTCCCGTTTCATCCGGATCTGATTGTAGCCCGAATAGGCGTCCAGGAAGGAGAGGCGTTGACAGCCTGCCGTAGAGTCCACGATCTGGTCGATTCGCGGGAGGGGGAAGTTATCCTTGGGGCAGTGCTTGTTTAACGCGTGTAGTCGATGCATACCCGAAGGATGTCCGTGTTCTTCTTGGGGACCAGCACTGGGTTTGCTAACCAGGTGGATATCTTGATCTCCCTGATGAAATTTGCTGCTAGCAATCTGTTTACTTCTTCTCCAAGCACTTTCTGCTTGGGTTCTGAAAATCGTCGAGTAGTCTGTTTGATGGGTTTGGCATCTGGAAAGACTTCGAGTGAGTGCTCGGCAAACTCCCTGGGTATTCCTGGCATATCTGAGGGCTGCCAGGCGAAAATTTCCCAGTACTCACGGAGGAGTTCGACGAGCGCGCTTTCCTATGCTTGCGAGAGGGTGGTTGAGACCATCGCTGTCTTCGCAGAATCTGTCGGGTGCGCTTGATGCTTTCGGGTGTCACTGTTGGCGCTGAAATCTAGCGCAGGCGCGTTTTTCTTCATGAGGGGCATCACGGAGTGATCCATGGTTTTTGCCAGCTCTTGAAGTTCTTCTTGCATCCCGAAAGATTTTGCGATCTCGTTGAATTCAATGTCGCACTTGTTGGATTTCTGAAAGTCTCCGTCGATGGTGATCACACCATATTCTCCAGGTAATTTGAGCTTCAGGTATGCGTAGTGTGGTACTGCCATGAATCTGGCAAACGCTGTTCGACCAAGAATGGCGTGGTACTGTGAAGGCCAGTCGACGACTTCGAAGTCGAGGAATTCTCTTCTGTAGTTGCTTTTAGTGCCCAACACAACTTCTAGGTTGATTGTTCCGAGTGGACGGATTGCCTTTCCCGGAACTATCCCGTGGAAGGATGTTTCTGATTCCGCAAGGCCGTCCAGGTTCCTGTTCATCCGACGGAGTGTATCCGCGTAAATAATATTGATGCCACTGCCACCATCCATGAATGCGCGGGCCAAGTCGTAGTTGCCAATCTGTGCTTGGATGACGAGGGCGGCGTGTCCTGGTCGATAGACTCGTGGTGGGTGGTCTTGAATGGAGAATGTGATCGGTTGATCCGCCATCTTCAAGTACTCGGGTTTTGTTGGCGGAGTCTGCACAGCCATGCACAACTGCCTTGTGTTAGTCTTTTGAGCTCTGCGGGATGGACATACCTTCTGGATCATTGCGAGTTGCCCTGCCGGATTCGGGTATGCATTGGCCCCGGAGTTTTGTGCGGGTGGTGCTGGTAGTGCAGCCAATGCCATGTTTGGATTTGCTGGTGGAGGTAGGGGTTGTGGCGGCTGGAATCCTTCGTGGCCTCCTCCTGGTAGTGGCGGGTAATTTGGAGCAACTGCTGATCGATTTTTATTCGAGAAAGCCTCGTGGATGTCGTGGAACTTTCGACAATCCTTGAGGAGGTGCGTTGCCTTGGTTTTGCCCGTGCGCTTATCTGTAAACAGATGTAGCGAGCAGTAAGCATCAAGGTCTTCCTCGGGACTTTTTTCTTCAACCTTCGGTTTCCATTCGCGATTTCCGCGTCGCCCAGTATCGCGACTTCGCGTGAATTCCGCTGCTACCATTTCTTCTCGATCCTCGTGATCGTAGTATTTCCTTCTCTTTCTTCGGCCATGGCGATCTTCCTCGGGTGCGGGTGACGATGCTCTCTCGTTGCGCACTAAGTCTTCTCCGTTAGCCCATTTGTCGGCTATGTTCATCAGCTCCCCAATAGTTTTGGGTGCGGCTCTGCCTAGCTTCTCTCTGAAAGTAGTTCTTCTGGCGCCTTTTGCGAATGCTTCAATCGCTACTTCTTCCGAGATGGTTCCCGCGGTGTTCCTGAGCGTGGTCCATCGCTGGATGTACTCGCGGGTGGATTCGCAACTTTTCTGCTTGCAGGCTCGCAATTCTTCGATGGTGGCCGGCCTCTTGTAAGTCGACTGGAAGTTTTTCCAGAAGTCACGGTGTAGGTCGTCCCACGACGCGTAACAAGATCTTGGCCTCCTTTCCAGCCAGCTGCGGGCTGCGCCGGTGAGATGTAAATTGAGATATTGCATAGCCGTGTTCTTGTTCCCACGCTGGCATTTTACCGCCGTGAGGTAATCGTTTAGCCACTAAGAAGGCTCGAGTGAGCCGTCATACTTTGTCACTTCTGTGCTGAGCTTGAATCTTTTGGGTAGAGGTGCTTCGCGAATGCTGCGGGCAAAACAGAACGCTCCGCAAGTTTCATCATCCGAAGAACCGGACGAAGAGCGTTCGCGATATCGCGATGCCCTTGCCTTGTCCACCTTATTTTGTGCGATGTCCGATCGCGCGTCGTATCCTGGTTGGTCGTGGTCGGTGTCCTTCCTCGGTTCCTTGCTTCGTTTCCGCGAGCGGCTGTTGTGGTGTCTTGAGCTTTTGTCTCTCGGGCTGCCCTCGCTGGTGCTTCGACTGTCGTCGCGACGTCGAGCTTCTTTTCCTCGACCACGACGTGGCGATTTGTCCCTTCTTGGCGAAGAGCTCCTACGCCTGCGGGACTTCTCTCTTTCTTTCTCCTGTTTTTCCTTCTCCAGCTGCTCCGCGGCTTTCTTGCGGTCGTAGGAGGCGAGTCTTGCGGCTGCCAGTCCTAGCCCTTTGCGTACTTGTTTGTACTGCTCTGCCCGAGGGTCGCTTTCTTTCGGCTGGTTCATTTGCATGTAAGTTGCCACGGCCAGGACCGCGGGGCAGGGGTTTGCGGGTAGACGTTCCCGTCATCATCGACTCGCATGAGGGAGGGCGTGATCGACCTGCTGGTCACGCCCAAGGACTCAATATCCCTGTATGTTGATGCATATCCCTTCCTCGCGGGTCGGGTACCGACCGAGGGTGCCAGGGACTGCTCAGCTCGTCGTTGACTCGATTCATCCGCCGCTCTTCTTCGACGGGCGAGATCTATCCGCGCATCCTTGATGGTCGCGGCTGCTCTTACGAGATGATAATGGTAGGCAATCATATCCTCGTGTGGCGAATCTGCTGCGGGTGGCTTGCTCGTCCGCATAGCCTCCTTGGCGCGATCCCAAGCTTCTCGCGAGACGCCGATTATGGCGCGTTCTGCTGCACTATGTTCTGTTTCCGGGGGTTGCTCCGATCCCGCCATGCAGACTTGGGCCAGTTGAGGCTCGTGTGTCCTAGGCGTAGATCGGAAGTCCCTTTGAACTCTTGAGGGTTCCTCTGTCAAGAGGGTATGGTAGTCGTTAGCGTTGAAGCGGACGGACTCGCCGCTCTTCTCCAGATGACGGCGCGAGTCGACGGCTTCAAATTCAGATTCTGATTCTTCCGAGAAGTGGAGGATTCCGTCCCTGTTGGTCACGAACTTCAGGCTCCCGAACGTCAAGGTGACGCTCCTCTCCAGATCCTCGAATACCGGGCGTGATTCCGGCGAGTGAGGTGTCACCACGACAGATCCGATCCGTATAGGATTGCTTGGAGCCGTAGTCGATGGTTTCCAACGGGAGTTGGTTGTCGATGAAGCCGAAGATGCCGGTGATCCAGCGCCCGCCTTTCCCACAGACTGCGCCAATTGTCGAATCCGCTGTTCTGCAAATCCCTCAGGTGACCCTATCGGGTTTCGAGTAGGAGAACCCATGAGCGATGGTGGCGATCGTCGGCTAGACAGGGGGCGAGATTTACCCAGGTTCGGGGCCCTCGTAGAGGTCAAACCCTTACTCCTGCCTCTGTCGATCTGTATTAATCGAGTAGATCGGTTACAATGGTGGTGGCTCGAGTCAAGAGTATAATCTCAAGCTCAAGGCTTTGGTGTTGTGGTGTTGCTTGGTCCTCTACCGGTGGCTCTCCTGGCCTTATATAGGTGGCCAGGTCACAAACCCTACCCGGAGAGGACTCGAACTCCAACCTTAGGTCGGTTACAGGTTTCCTAACCTATCCCGCAAGACAGTGCGGGTGGGCTTCGCGTGGGCCTTCTGGAATTCTTCAAGGGCTCCTCTTCTTGGGCCTTGACCATGGGCCTGAGACGGGGCGTCCTTACCCGCATGGTCTAGGATCTATGTCTTCGTCAGCTGGCGATACCGACTGTTTTGTTCTACATCCCCCTTTAAGGTTTGATACATAATTCAGTTCATCGACCAAATACAAATCATACGGATTCGCCATCATACGTCCTGCCGTGCATTTGGTATGCATATATATATGCACTCAGTAGCCACGGTAGGGGTGTATGCTGGCGATACCGATTGTTTTGTTCTACATCCCCCCTTTAAGGTTTGATACATCATTCAGTTCATCGACCAAATACAAATCATCTGGATTCGCCATCATATGTCCTGCCGTGCATTTGGTATGCATATATATATGCACTCAGTAGCCACGGTAGGACTGTATGATGGCAATACCGATTGTTATGTTGTACATCCCCCCTTTAAGGTTTGATACATCATTCATTTCATCGACCAAATACAAATCATCCGGATTAGCCATCATACGTCCTGCCGTGCATTTGGTATGCATATATGCACTTAGTAGCCACGGCAGGGCTGTATGATGGCGATACCGATTGTTTTGTTCTACATCCTCGATCCCTTAAAGGTTTGACAAAAGGTTTGATACATCATTCAGTTCATCGACCAAATACAAATCATCCGGATTCGCCATCATACGTCGTGCTGTGCATTTGGTATGCATATATGCACTCAGTAGCCACGGTCGGGCTGTATGATGGCGATACCGGTTGTTGTTCTACATCCCCCCTTGAAGGTTCATCGACCGAATACAAATCACCCGGATGCCTTATATGCGACGAAACTATGTAAATGCATGGATCAACCGGTCTGAAGTGCACTTATTATAAATGTAATGTACCTTGTTCTGTATTTGAAACGTGTGGAGTTATTATTTGAAACATAAAGGATATAATGGAAAAAAATAAAACAATAGAAAACATAAAGGAAATAATGGAAACCATACAGGAAACAATAGAAAACAAAAAAGGTAACAACAGAAAACAAAATTAAACAATAGAAAACATAAAGGAAAACAATAAAAAAACATAAAGGAAAAAATAAAAAACAAAAAAATTTATAAATAGGGCATTCGGCCCGGTTTTTGCAACCAACCGGGACGGATGCCCCGACCAACCAGCGCGCTCCACCTGCCCCATCCGCCCGCTGCGGGAAAAAATGGTGTGAGTCATCCGTCCCGGTTCGTAGCAACAACCGGGACGGAAGGCCCTTTCGTCCCGGTTGTTCCTACGGACCGGGACAGATGCCCCTGGCTATATATAGGCGTCGTCTTTGTCCCCCCAAATTCATAACCGCGCGCAGGATTTGGACGAGGGGACGCCGCTAGGACGCCCGTACGCCTCCCGCGCCCGCGCCGTCGTCGCCGGTGGAGTTCGCCGTCGTCGACCCGGCCGCGCCCGCGCCCGCCCGCCTCTGTCGCGCCCGCGCCAGCACGCCGTCCGCGCCCCCACGCCACGCCGCCCGCGCCCGCGCTCCGCACGGCCGCCGGCCACCGCGGCGCCCGTACGCCGGCCCGCCCCCGCGCCGTCGCCGCCCTTCTCCGTCGCGCCGCCGGCGCCGCCCTCCATCGCGCCGCCCTCGATCCCGTCGCGCGCGCCGTGCGTCTGCCTCCGTCGCGCCGCCACTAGCCCCGCGCGCCGCCACTGCCCGTCCTGCAGCCCTCCGTCGCGCGCCCGAGAGGAGGTAAGGGCCTGCCTCCATCGCGCCCTAAACAGAGGTTTTTCTTTTTCTTTTTTACTTACTGTTTTTGTTTTTACTACTTTTTATTAGTGTTAGAAATGTTAGAATAATTAGTTAGGAATTATTACATATGTTAGGAATTTTAGATTAGACTTAGAAATTTTAGATTTGTTAGAATTGACTTAGAAATTTTAGTGTTAGAAAATTAGACTTAGAAAAATTTTAGTGTTAGAAAAATTTACTTAGAAAATTAGACTTAGAAAAAATTACTTAGGTATTTCACTTAAGAATTTTTAGAAAATTTCACTAAGTTAGTGTTAGAAAAATTACTTAGGCCTTGGTGGTTCGGTGCGTCTTGTGATTTTCACAAAGTTAGGATCTTGTGCATCCCACTTGGCGCGCCGGGTCCACCAAGGCTGCTTGTATGTGTCCACCCTAAATATGAGGCACACAGACCGATGACCATCTTGTTCCTGTTAAGAGGTACTACATGCGGTGGTGATCCGGGGAAAGAAACGAATGCGAGGGTTTCTGGATTTCTTTCGAACTAAATAATTTCACGTATGTAATATGGTTCGTGAGATCCGGATGAAGATGAACCCTTTAGTGCACATGCGTAATGGTGACATTACTCAGAAATCCCTTCCGGGGTTTGGAAGAATGTCGCCGTTATGTATGTGCACAAAAGGGTCCAATTTTTTCCGGATCTCACTATTACATATATGATTCTGTTCGGTTTTAAAGATGTCTAGAAATTCTTCCTTCCCCCGCATCGCCATCACGTGTACTTACCTCGTAACAAGCACAAAAGTGAAGGTCCAACAGCAATCAGGGCCCGATGACCATCTTGTTCCTGTTAAGAGGTACTATAGACGGTGGTGATCCGGGGAAAGGAGGAAGATGGGGGTTTCTGGAAATCTTTGGAACTAAATAACGTCACATATGTAATATCGTGAGATCCGAACGAAGTAGAACCCTTTTGTGCACATACGTAATGGTTACATTCCTCAGAAATCCCTTCCGGGGTTATGAAGAATGTCCCCATTATGTACGTGCACAAAAGGGTCTAACCTTGTTCGGATCTCACGATATTGCATATATGATTTTGTTTAGTTTCAAAGATTTCAAAAAATCCTTGTCTTCATCCTTCTCCGGCTCGCCATCGCGTGTACTTACCTCGTAACAAGCACAAAATGTGAAGGCCCGATGACCATCTAGGCCCGATGACCAACTTGTTCCTGTGAAATCCTTGTCATATTTCTCCATTTACTATTTCGTACTAAGTTCGAAACAATAAGGTATTTTACTTAATTACGGAATATTTACTTAGTATGGGCCTGTTTTTAGTTCATGTCTCTGTTGGACCCACCGGGCGATGTCCGGGACTGGGCCCCGCCGGGCTGGCACTGAGAGCTCCTTAGTACCGGGGCACGCGGCTTGGTGAGAAATCCGGGTGACGTGGTCGACCCGGATATTCTTTGGTGGCCATCGCGTGGGCCACGCGCGGTGTGGAGAGAGCCGGCCCCTGAGGAGGTGGTACAACAACGTATCAGGGAGGAGGACGAGCACGTCCGTCGCTACATGTACTTACTCGATAGGCAGTATAGCAGCAGTTGGTCGATTATTCGAAGGGTTCCTTACCACGTGAGCTATTCCCCTGTGAGGGTTCCTTATCTATGGATGCGTAGCACCCGCGACTTAGCACCCCGCGGCTTAGGTCCCGGTCGGAGTTAATTAGTTTGATATCGTGATGTATTAGAGTTAAATAAAATGAACCCGAGCTATGTAACTCTTGGTGTGTATTATCATACGTTTAAATATTTCATGATTATGTTGCCCTTTTTGTGTATTTTCAGAATATATAGTATGGATCCAAGAGACGAAGATGCGGAAAACTTGCTCGAGGGTTTAATCCGCGGGCCCGAGGGAGAGACCGATGTGAGCCAGTGGATGAACGACTCCGCTGAGGGAGATCCGTAGCTAACCCGA
Organism: Alopecurus myosuroides; assembly: GCA_028641055.1. Taxonomy (NCBI): domain Eukaryota; kingdom Viridiplantae; phylum Streptophyta; class Magnoliopsida; order Poales; family Poaceae; genus Alopecurus; species Alopecurus myosuroides. The sequence continues at coordinate 506,558,675 of CM054059.1, forward strand.
GAAGACGACTCTGCTGAGGGAGAAGCCTACGGCTCCGGTGAGAGAGAAGCCGCCGGCTCCGATAAGGGAGCAGCCGACGGCTCCGGTGGAGCTGTACAAATTACAAACACCGGCTCCGAGGTGCATATAGATATGTTAATTAATGAAGCATCTGTTGTCTATATACATGTATTAACATTCTTTATATTTTTAGCCATCCGGTTCAAGCATATCAACCGGAAAAAAGACGAAACGAGGCGCAACAAAAAAGCTGAAAGATACAGAAAGATATAGGATCGAAACGGTCAGAGCAGACGGCGCAGCCGAGCTTCCCGCCGATGTTGCCCAAAAATTTGGGAAGCAATGCAGAGTGCTAGTTAGGGACCACATCCCGGTCGCTGTTCATAAGTGGAATGAGCCAAAAGATCCGCGGAGAAAAGTAATTTCATTTGTGGGCAAAAAAGCCAAAGACCATCTTTTCAAAAAGATCATGTGTAATTTCACCTTACCCTTGCCGGAGGTGGACGAGAATGAGGCGGATGAGAATGAGGAGGTAGATGGTGAAGCTGATGTTACTAAAAAGAAACTTGAGTTACTGGAAAAGGTCAAGGCGTGGACTCTGAAAAAGATGGCCGAGCAATTCAAAAACTGGAAGAAAAGATTGAACCTTGACTTTGTTAAGAAGGGCAAGACTCCAGATTTCACTCAAGGGTATGAGAAAATAAAACCCTTATGGGCAGACTTTGTGAAGTACAAGCTCTTAGAGAATGCACAGGAAAGGACAAAAATCAATTGAGAAAAACGCCACCAAAAAGGTATATCACCATGTTATGGGGCAAGCTGGCTAAAGGGTTCGATGCCCAAGTGGGATAAATGGGAGAACGGCTTGCTTGAGAAGGAGATCACTTCCGAGCCGTTCTTGTGGGTCGAGCGGACAAGGTCATGGTTCTACGGGCATGGGGGCACGTTGGGCGCCGAAGGAAATGCAATCTATAACATAAGGCATAAAGAGAATCCTCTACCCATAGAAGATCTGAGAAGCGCAATAAATGACATTAAAGAGGGGAAGTTTGTGCCAGATAGAGAGAACGACGAGCTCACACGCGCCCTCGGGAATAAGGAACATGTAGGGCGTACACGAGGCATAGAAGGAAATCCTCCATGGAGTATTGGGTTTGACGAAAGCAAAAAGAAATACCCCGATAGAAGCCGTCAACGGAAAAAGGATGCAGAGTCAGCTGAAGCAGAGAGTCAGGCAAACTGGAGGTGTCAACTTGAAGAACAGATAAAGCGGACGCAGGATGTAGCAATGCAGCAGCAGGAGCAAATTAACACACTTAGCCAGCGGCTAGTGTCTACCGGCGTACCACACATGGTAGAAGTTGAAGTCGATGCTACCTGCACCGCACATTCTCATCGGAAAAGCAGCGTTGCGTCCACGCAGCTCCCAGGTGATGATGCACCGCCGATGATGCACCCGGTGGATGATATCACGGAGATGACAACCTGTGAGCTCCACGTGAAGGTCGTCAATATAACCATCAAGGCGGCGGTCGGCTATGTCTTACCAATTGGCAACGAACTAACTCACCATAGTCTTCCGGTTCCACGGGGCTACGCTGTTGTTGGGGTCGATGAAGTTGTCTACGGATTCGAGCGGGTGAAGCTTGAATTCCCTGAAGGTGAAGACGGAGAGGTGACTGAACTCGGAGAAGCCAAGAAGTTGACCTTCTATGGCTAAAGGAATGCATTGTGCTTCAAATCAGACGGCAAGGCCATCGACTCCTCACCATTCTCCAGCGCAACAGTCTCCAGCCCCGTCGTCTCCGCCATGCATGCCGTCTCCAGCGCGGTCGCCTACACCGTGCACGTCTCCAGCGCGGTCGCCTACGCCGCCGCATCAGCCTTCTCCGTCCACTAAGTTTCTGCCGAAACGTAAAAAATCACCCAAACGTCAATGGTCACCCCTCCCGAAGGTACCAAAGAAGTTACCCAAGTTACCTTACGACTATACTCCTGAGCAAAACCAGGAAATCGCATGGGACGAATACGAGGTGTGGAAGACGAAGCGGAAGGAGAAGAAAAAGGCAGATTTTCCCGAGACCGAAGAAGATATAGAACGAGCGTGGAAAATGGTGAAGACTCTTCATCAACCCGAGCCGAGTCTGTCATCTGACTATGACCGCTCTATTCTGAAGTCACACCAGGAAATGGTGCGGTCGACAAAGAGTAGTAGCGCAGGCGGGAAAAGGGGGAAATCAGTTGCCCAGCCCGGAGAGTAGAAAAAACAATCCATCTCCCCGCTCAAAGTGATTTCCAATACCCAGGTGGTGCCGAGCACTAATATTGCTGACGAGCAAATTGATCCGGAGTTTATAACATTGTACGCAGATATGGCAGCTGCTGCGGGTTTGTCCATTGTTGAGTATATGCAAACAGTAGACTACTTCCCCGAAGCTGAATGTGCATACAAATACCAGTTTGGTAAACCTCTCGTCAAACCCGAGGAGTTAAAGGATCTACCAACCAAAATGCGAAGAGTGCATTGTTGGTATATGGAAGCCGCTGCGAAATCTCATGACTGGATATGTCTCGCAGTTAGAGACGAGCACTACGGGTATGGAGATGGAATGGTTCTGATTCAATTTTTCGAATTGTTTCAGTTATTCCAGCAGCAGGCCCTCGACAAATCTATCGTTAGTGCCTATTGCGTGTAAGTACTTATTTCTCTAATTAAGTCTCTAGCTAGCTCACCTCGTTCATTGCATATATATATATATATATATATATATATATATATATATATATATATTAATTGCAGAATGAAGATACTCGAATGCAAAAGAGGACAAATCTATGATATTGGGTTCATTGACCCACATTTTGTTAATCATAAGACTCTTGATCTATGTGCCAAGGATACAGAAGATAACATTCTGAGAGCAATAAGCTTTCAACAACACCGACGGGAAATATTATTTCCTTACAACTTCAAGTGAGTGTTACTGTATTGTACACATTCTGTTTTTCTTAATACTCGATGTTCAGTGTATAATTGATGAGTTCTGCGTGCGCAGCTTCCACTATATTCTGCTAATCTTCCAAGTTGATAAAGGAAAAGTACTGGTAATGGACCCAAAATGTAAACCCCTAGCGATCTGGGCAGACATGCAGGAAATGATCCAGCGGTAATTTCAATCTTTATTAATTTCATTCTTTATATATGGCACTATATATATCGACTACTTTGTTTCATTTTCGGATATCAAGTAATTACTAACTCTTTTTATTCTTTTTCATTCCCGGGCAGCGTTTGGAAGAGGTTCACAAAAAAGGCTCCTGGTGAGTGGAAATCAGAGCTTACATTTGATATTGTGGAAGTAAGTACTACTATCTAGATCCGCGCATCTCCTTGATTCTAGTGTCGATACCATTATCATGGCAGGTTGATTATTATTTTGATTGAAACCATGTTCTCGTAAAGTGCTTGCAACAGGGAGACGGGAATCACTTGTGTGGATACTACATCTGCGAGTTCATTCGTCAGACGACCTGTCCCAAGGTCAGAGATTTAAACCACCTTCATGTACGTCAGTCGTCAATTTTTCTTATTACCATCTATTTAAGTTACTTAGTTTCATTAATATATATTGACCACTCTTCTTTATATTAGATCAAACGGCTCCGGAACGGTCTTCTACCAAGGGACCGCATACGAGCAATTCAGGAGGAAATTGCGGGCTTTTTAGATGCAGAGGTCCTAAATGTAAATGGAGAGTACTATAACGCCGGTTGGAACTAAATTTGATTTTGTAATTCATTCCATCGGTCATGTAATATGCTCGATATACTTAGCTTCTGTAATATAAGTGTTCCTTCTTTTTCTATATATATGTATTACTTATTCACTCGTGGGATCCGGGAGGTCCGGGGAGGGGCCACCGAGGCTATCTCTTCTCGTGGGATCCGGGAGGCCACAGAAAATAAAAAGGAAAACAATAAAGCGAAAAAAAAATTGCCGCGGCAGAGGAGGCATTCATCCCGGTTCGTGTTAAGAACCGGGACTAATGCCCCTGGCCAGGGTCGCCAAGTGGTACGCCCCATTTGTCCCGGGTCCTGGCACAACCGGGACCAATGGGGAGGGCCATTTGTCCAGGCTGGCCCATCCCGGTTGCACAACCGGGACAAATGGCCCTTACGAACCGGGACACATGACCCTGTTTCCACTAGTGTATCCATGCGGGTCAACCAAAAAAAGCACCCTTCTCATCTACGCTTGTTCGAGGTGGCTGAGGGCCGTAGCGCAGCGGCGAAGATGTTGTTCGATGTCCTTGTGAGTACCCTAGTAAAAAATGTTACACTATGTAGTGGATCTATTTATGCCCAATTGTTGATTATAATTATGAATAGTGCTGGTAATTGTCGATTTTATTTCTTGCGTCGAGCCTTCGAGCCGGCTTGTCGAGATTTCAAGCTTGACTAGAAGGCTTAGACTTGGGTTGTCCGACCTTTGAGACGAGCCTTGTCGAGCCCGAGCCAAGCCTCGAGGTTTATGTCCACCCCTACCTAAGAGTAATGACCACCGGTATATTTCATCATCAAACTTGTAGTTGGCAACTAACTTGCCCCTTTTGTCACAATGCAGCAGCTGGCCATAACAGCTTACAAGTACGTCTCCCTCCTTGGAGACAACCTTCGCGCACCAATCACCTTGCTCCTAGAAACACCTGATATCCATCACCGGCAACTTAATCCGGGTACTGGAAGTATGGAACGCCCACACATCTCGCTCCTGGTCCTGCAGCACAAAGATCCCCTCGCGGCCCACACAACTCGCTCCTGGTCCTGCAGCACAAAGATCCCCTCGCGGCTATCATCGCCGTTAACGGAAACGGACAATCTATGGGCAGAGCACACTCGTAGGGAGGATCGGCATGGTAAAAGGAGTGCTCGAATGTGTCCAGTAAAGCACGCGGTACTCCCCTGAAGGTTGGTGCCGGTAGAGAGAGGTCAACCAGATTGCCCAGAGGGCGCTTTGGGTTTGAGCTGAGGTAGGCATGTAAGTGGGCAGTCCCACTTAACCCACCTAATCACAGAAGTGAATGGATTGTAGTACTTAAAAAGTAGAAACGTGACTAAGTTGACTACCTACTTTGAACTACATAAAATTAAGTGGGAGCCCGTGGGCTTGCCCACTTACATCCCTAAGCTGAGGCCTGAGGGGCGCCCACTGTCGCGTGGCCGGGTTGCAGATGTAGCTGCCAGAGACGAAGAGGCCGTCACAGGATGCATCCATGGTTAGAGAGTAGTGGAAGAGATCGGGGAACCCGAAGACTGGCCGGAGCTCGGCGCCCCGGGGGTGGACGGTTTCGGAGATGGAAGCGAGGCGGCGGCAGGGGAGCACGGACTTGGCCGGGAGGCGGATCAGGATCTCCTGCATGATCTTTTCCGGGAATACGGCGAGTAGGTCCGGCCTTGCCCTGCATCTTCTTCTTGACACAGTCGCCCGTGCTAGTTCTTCCCCGGTGGCGACGCGCCGCCCAGAACGAAGCCGCATCCTGGCGGCGCGGCGAGCCCTGGAGCGAAGGGCCTCCCCTATCCAGGACTTTAAGCGAATTGGAGCATCCAACTCGCGCGCCCGCGCGTCCGCCAGCTCCACACTGGGCTGGCCCATTTTAATTTGTTTTCCCTCTTTTTCAATATTTTTGTTAGAAAAAATTTATATAACTTAAAGTGAATATGTTTTTCAATAGTGAACAAATTTTAAGTTTGAACGATTTCAAACAAATGTTACATATGAACAATTCTAAAATTCGAACAATTTTTCATTAAAACAAATTTTAAATTTGAACAGCTTTCTATCCGAACAAGTTTCGATTTTGAAAAAATTATAAATTTGAATATTTTAAAGTTTGAACCAAAAAATTTAAACAAAAAATTTTGGTGAACAAAAAAAAAGAAACAGAAAAGAAAATGGGAAAAAATGAAAACAGAAAAAATAAGATAATAAAAATCTTAAAAAGAAAGTTAGACACAAAACGTGTGCTAGACGATCCTGATCCGTGACTTCCTAGGTTCGAATCCCCCTCCACCTTATTTCTCATCTTTTCTTGTCTAAAAGAGTGCTTAATGGGCCGACCCGTTTCAAATTACTACGCGGACGAGTCGGTGCTATTACTCGCATTAAGCGATACACATAGTGGTTGCGGAGCGAAGAGGCCGACACGAGGCACTACTAAACACGGTTACAAGCATCTACTAAGCCCAGAACTACATTCTGGCCCAATCCAGCTAGCTTGCGGACGATTTTCCTTCTTTTTTATGGACTGCTAGTAGTCAGGGACGTGCACCCATGATCCCTATATTTATCAATATATTTGAACTTTGCATAAGCATAATTTTTTTGACTCGCTGGGGCTGGCAACTGACATCGGCGATCTGACCCTCCTCTCCGAGAGTATATAACTCAAAATTGTGGTACATAACTCATTATCTTCCGGAAAATTAGAAAAGGAGTTATCCCAATTTATCTATAATGCAGTTGATGGGGGTATTTTTCAATGCACCGTAAACAAACTCTACTCACATATTAACATGTGTTACCTACCTACGTAAAAGTATATTCATCAATTTTACACATTTGTAAGAAGTACCAAAATAAAATACTGACTACATGTATCTATTATATATATCTTGTGAAGATTAGCTATATTGGAGATATATAGCTTGCTTAGTTTTCTGTGATATAACATGAAGTAACAACGGTACAGAAACACAAAGTATCTCACCACTCTGCAAATAGGACGAAGTAAAAAATTGTAGTGGCTGGATCATCCAGACTTTGCAAACTGAAGTGCATCTTGAAGATTAATCCCAGTCACGTTTGGTGCTCAACATTGGAACAATCCTGGTCGTTGCTTGGAGCAATCGAACGCGTGAGATTTAATGTATCGTGACATGTTTTATCCTTTATAAGTACGTAGTTTAGATTTTTTTTTGAGGGGTAGTAGTTCGTGAATACCTCGGGTATTTTTTGAGGCAAAATTGTTTCTACTCCCGGGTGTAGCTACACCCACGTCTCATATACTTCCATACAGAGGTATGTGTCATACTTTTTTCGGTATGAGTATGTTCATATACTATATCTAAGATACTTCAAAACAAGTTTCGTGAAAATTATAAAATTGAGCATGTAGTTTGCCCTATATATTCAAAATACCGGTATATATGTACGTATAAAAGAAGTATGTAGAAAAAATACACATACTATACAAAAAGTAGTATATATACTTCCGAGATAGTAATATATACTGCATACTAACTGTACATACTCTTCGGTATGATAGATACTACATACATCATACTAAACACGTGTGGGTGTAGCTACACCCGGCAGTAGCCTGAATTTGTCCTATATATATATATATATAGGGAAAATGGTTTCTACTCCCGGATGTAGCTACATTCATGTCGCATATACTGCCGTACGGAGGTATGTGTCATAGTTTAGTATGATATATGTAGTATATATATATTTATTTATTTATATTTATATATATATATTTATTTATATATATAGGGTACAAAATAAGTTTTCTGCACCCAGGGTGCCGAATAGGGTGTCTATATATATATATATATATATATATATATATATATATGCTACTCCCGGATGTAGCTACACCCACGTGTGTTTAGTATGATGTATGTAGTATCTATTATACCGGAGAGTATGTACAGGTAGTGTGCAATATATATTACTATTTCGGTACTATATATACTACTTTTTATGTAGTATGTGTAATTTTTTCAACATACTCCTTTTATACGTACACATATACCGGTATTTTGAATATATAGTGCAAACTACATGCTCTATTCTCTAATTTTCACGAAACTTGTTTTGGAGTATCTTAGATATTGTATATGAACATACTCATACCGAAAAAGTATGACACATACCTCCGTATGGCAGTATATGAGACGTGTAGCTACACCCGGGAGTAGAAACATTTTTCCTATATATATATATATATATATATATATATATATATATATATATATATATATATATATATATATATCGCTCGGAGGATTCTTTACCCATTGTTTTTGTTTCTGGGCTCGGCCCATGTCTAAGTTGGCATCGCTCAGCTGAGGCATTCGGTTTCTGCTAAAAAAAATATAAAAAAAAATACAAAAGAAGCTGATGCATTCGGTGGCCGGAACATTACCGTCGGACCCGCGGGTACCGGCACGGCACTCTGCGCACACACGCTAATGTTGATCGATTAGTCTGTGTGAGTGTACATGTCTCCGTACGTTTCACAATCACAAACACACGATTTGATAATCAGTATCACTAATACACGGAAGTGCCTACCCTACGCCGGCGTGTCCTGATCGCTGACCACCATCTCCTTTCCCCGCCCCCTCCTCCTGTGCCACCGTGGACGTGCCATCCCCCCGGTCTCTTCCGCTTTGGGAATTTTAGGACCGGGGCCCGATGGAGTCGACCATGGGACATGCTCTATGGGTTTGGACTTGATGGGCTGCGGGGGGTAGCCAAAGGGCTACAATGGAAGACGCCATTAGCGACCCACCTCCGGCGCGCGATGGGCCATACAATGGCGGGGTCGAGGTAGGGACACGTACTTCTACTCCTTCTCCTCCTCCTGCTTCACATCTTCCTGACCTAGATTCACTCCTGGGACATTTTTTGAGTGCGTCTAGGGTTCCTCCTTCCTCAAGATCGATCCACGAATCATTTGGGTGGTGACAAGGGAGTGTTGCAGGGGGGGATCCAAGGTCATATTTTCAAGTCGTCTCATCTCCGGGGCGGGTTGCACCTTCGCCCAGGCCACATTCTCCGTCGAGATCGATGGGGTATCGTGGCGGTGGTCGCTTCCAACATGGCCGCAGTCCTTATCGTGGTTAAGGGAAAGCGGATCAAGGCCGAGGCAACGTCTGGCAGCGGAATCGTGAAGACCCACCGCAGGGATCGTCGAACAATCGTACTGGTTCTGGATCGGGGTCTGAGCATTGGGAAGCGGCGACCAACACGGGGAAGCAATTCCATCAAGATGCTGCCAAGCCTGCAGGGGGTGCTGCGGGGTAGCTGCAACATCAGAAGCCTCCCATTGTGGCTGGTAACCACATTCCTTTCTCAAATTGCAATTTGCCAGGCCACTTTACTGCCAAATGTCCCACTATTCATTGTGAGAGATTCATAAACTAGGTCACATAGCTTCGATTTTCCAACTTATCCTTCCCTGGGAATGTGTGGCACCCATGTGTGGGTTCCAGAAACCTGGTCAGGGCTTCTTCTTTTTACCTGATGATAGTGCTGCTAAACAGAATAAGGAGAGGGCCAGTAGTTTGCTAATTTCTGTGGTGGAAGGGGTAGTTACTGCTAGAGATTTAGAGATGGAGTTCAATGCTTTCTTTGGGGATGGCTGGAGGTGTACCGCTAGATTGATTGGTCCTAACTAGTTCACGATGCGGCTGCCTAATGCAGAGATGTTGAACGTGATGTTTATTATGGGGAGAGGATGAGACTGAAAACTAAAGATGCTACTATGAATCTGTCGGCCTAGACTGCTTCTATTGGTGCCAAAGCCACTCTCCAGAAAGCTTGGGTGAAGACTAGCAATATCCCTCTAGATAAAAGATCTGAAAGCAATGTGTACTTTGTGGGGTCCTTGGTTGGAGTGTCTCTAGAGCTTGATGGAATCACTTTACATAAGCCTGAGTTTGTGAGGGTGCTTATTGTTTGAAGGAATCTAGAGGATATGGCTACATCTGCTGAGGGGTGTTTGGGAGAGAACTTCTATGACTTCTTTTATGAGATTGACAAAGTGGTGGTGGGTGCTCCTCCTAATCAGCCCAAAACTGTTGCTGTGGATAATTCCTCTGGTGCTCTTTCTCCTAAAATACCGAGAAATGATGACATGTCCTCGGTTGCTAAAGAGAATTTTGAAGAGAAATTTTTGGGGAGCCAGTCTGATTCTATTAGAAACACTAGGGTCTGTAATTTCGTGTCTAACACTATAGAATTTTGAAGAGGATTCTGTGGAGGATAGTATTGATGATCCAGAGCTTATCATAGATAAGTTGGCAAGAGAAAGTGAGACTGCTAGGGCGCGAAAGACTATACCTATGAATAAATGGATTGTGCCATGTCCACTGGTGCAAAATAGGAATGGGAGTGATGTTTCTCATGCTGCCGGAGATGGAACAATGATAGCATTTGGTAATTTTCCTCCCCATAGACTTGATAGTTCTTCCTGGCCTCTTCTAATATCAGTTGTTGATGTATCTGCGGATTTTTATTTTCCTCTGGTGGGATCCCCTGACTATGTGGTGCAATCGCTAGGATCTAATGAAGAGGAGGTTGCCAAGATGCCTAGTGATTCCCTTTAGCCTGAGGAGCACCTGGCTAGTCTTAGAACCAGCTCCACGGGAAATGTTAACATCTTGGACAAAGCTGCAAATGATTCTCGTAAGCGCAATCTTGAAGGTAATGCTACTCCTTTTCTTACATCTAATTCGTTTGCTGTGCTATCCGACCATGAGATTATGGTGAGGGCTTCAAAAATGGGCCCGTACATTCTTGATAATGATTTTAATGCTATTAATTTGGTTAGAGAAATGGAGATTGCTAGAGATAACCTAAATGAGAAACTTGGAAATGCTTCAGGTGATGTTGCTCCCTTTTTTTTATTGAAACTATTCTAGGAGAGAAGACCCCTTTAAACATGGAATGGATGGACCCTATGGGTAGGGTAGAGGAATCTTTTACTCTAGTGGAAAGTAAGAAAAATAGGAAGTATCAGAGTAGAAAAAATGTGGTGATCTTGAAACCTATTACTAGAATTGAAAGTAAAAATGTGGGAGATACTAGTAACTCTACTTTGCCTCCTAGTAGAGTTGCTAGAAACAGGAAAAAAACCTGATAAATACTCATGTTAGGTTGTTTCATGAATATTAGAGGGGTGGGAAAGAAGGGTGCTCCTTTGTATGTGGCTAATTTGCTTTCTGACTTTTCCTTGGACTTTATTGGTATTCAAGAAACCATTAAAAAGAAGTATACTTTGAGTTCCCTTAGAAGATTGGATCCTGGTGACAGGTATTTTTGGAAGTGGATTCATTCTATTGGTTGATCAGGGGGTATCCTTTATGGTATTTAAAGTGAAACCTTGGATGTGAGTGCTTTTAGGGCTGGCAGATTTATGGTTCAATTTATCTCGTGGGATAAAAATAAGAAATGCAATTGGGGGTTGATTGTGGTTTATGGTGCAGCTGAAAATTGACTTCTTAACAGAGTTATCAGAGTTTTGTCATGGGATAAAGATTCCTTATATTGTTGGGGGTTATTTCAATGTGTTGAGACATTGTGGGGGGGTGGGGATGGGGGGAGGAGGAGAAAAATACTCATTTTATTCCTAATCAAATTTCTGACTTATTCAATTTGATTATTCATGTTTCAGGCTTGAGAGAGGTTTTTATGCATGGGGGTCTTTATACTTGGTCCAATAATCATGTGTTCCCTACTATGGAGAGGTTGGACAGGGTGATCATGTCCCCGGATTAGGAAGCCTTGTTTCCTCTCGTGGTGGTGAAAAAGATGTCTAAAGAAATGTCAGACCATAGCCCCTTGCTCCTTGATTCAGGGAACAATATAACCCCATCGCTAAATCTGCGAGGGAATTTAGATTTGATTTATCCTGGCTTAAAAATGAGAATTTCCTCACTTTGGTTAAAAACATTTGGGAGAAACTTATGTTTAGTAGTGATCCGATTGATATTATTAACAGATTTAAGAAGTTTTGTAAAGGTTGGGGAGAAAATATTAATGGTAATACAAGAAAAAGGAAAAATGAGTTAAAATAAGAGTTGGTTGCTTTGGAGGAGTTTGAGGAGGCAAAATTTTTCTCTCCTGAAATGTTTCATAGGAAAAATGTTATTTACAAGGAGTTGCATGCTTTTCATGAAGATGAGGAATTAATGTGGCTACAAAGGTCCCATCAGAGGTTGTTGTTGGAAGGGGATAGAAACACGGTGTATTTTCATCGGGTTGCTAATGGAAGGAGGCATAGAAATAATAGGATCTCCCTAAAATATGGTGATGTAGAGATTGAAGGCACTAATAGTTTGATTTCTCATGCAACTTCTTTCTATAGAGACCTTTTTGGTCCGGCTCCTGGAAACTTGTTTTCTAGTGACGATAATACGTGGGGAATTAATGAGAGTTTGAATGAACAAGATAATGAAAAATCGTGTAAAACTTTTGTTGCGAATACGCCCTAGAGGCAATCATGGATGATGTAATTCCCAATGTATTCATAAAGTTATTAAGTTGTCCTTGTTTTGAACATCTGATATATGTCATTGAATATGTGATTCGATTGTGGAACTATATATTCATGTTGTTCATACTAGATAGTCCTTGGTCATTAAGGTTGTGCTGGACACACACCCTAGACTAATGTGAGTGTTGGCTGATGACATGGTTCCACTTGTCATGGGCATGGTGATGCCATTCCAACGATCACGGACTTCGCTAAAGAGTTTAGCAAGTCGGACTGACCCACATTGAGATGCAACGAGCAAGTCGTCATTTGCATGTCTCAATCAATGTAATCCTTAGACCTGAGGTTGTCGCACAATCCGAGTTGTGGATCACCGACTTAGGTTCTGTTAAACGCTGCTCTATGACAAGGCAGTTATAAAGGCAGAGTTCGGGTCGAATGAGAAACAAGCTACGTGATGTGGATAATCAAGATGGGATTTTGCCCCTCCGAATGGAGAGATATTCTCTGGGCCCTCTCGAGTGATATGATTCAGGAAGCATGGCCATGCGCGACTCAGTTAAGTGTTAACTGTGTCTGTTGACTAAGAGTTAGTCAGATGAATCACATATCACAGATCGAGAAGAGAGTTGAACTACTAAAGGGATGACGATACATCGCCTATAGTTCGACAAGGTATATCGTGAGGAAAAAGGGACTAAGATGAATATCACATTGAAAGGTATGTCGTCATGACTCAATGGGACTTGGGAGTCGGCATGTTCTGCTAGGAGCCGCTACCGATTGATCGATTAGGAGTTGGACTCCAATCGTGTCCAAGTCGCCATGAGCCTGCAGGGTCGCACACTTAAGAGCGGGAGCAAATATTGGTCGGGTTGGACCCGAACCGGAAATGGACTGAGTTTGCGAGTTGGACTCACAGAGGGAATGAACCACAAGTGTTGTGAAGCCCAATACCATTCGCTATATAAAGAGGGGCGCAGGTTGCCCAGCGGGCACGTGAGTCCACTCCCATGCGTTGGGAACCCTAGCCCCACTCAGTCCAGCCGTCGCACAAGACCTAGCAGTCTGCCGTCGGAGCTCCTCCTCGTACGTGTGGATACCGGCAGAGATGCTGTACGTTCAGCACTTCGAGGGTCGGCTGGATCGGATCGTGGGACTGCACTGCCCCGACGCGCTTCATCGATAATCCGCAACCGCACGTCTAGTGGTAATCATCGTGGACTTCTACCTTGGCTAGATCTTGGAAGTACCGCGTAGGAAAAAGTTTTGTTTATCTCTACGCGTTCCAACAATGGTATCAGAGCGGTAGCTTCTGGTATTAGGCCCGAGATCCGCACATATATGATATGTAGTTAGCATTACATTGGATCTAAATGCTGTTTTGGTGGTCGGTCTATAAGATAGATCGGTTTGTACAAGGTTGATTGGATCAATCGTACTCGGGGTTAATGGATGATCTGGTTTCCGTGATCATACTGCTAAGGTCGTGAAACAACTTATCCCTACCGGTCGGTTTCCGCCATCGGGGTATACCGTGACACATAAATTCAGTTGCAGTGATCGAAAATCAAAGAGTTTGATTGAATCGGAATACGGATCAGATTTGGGTAAAATCGTTTTATCCGATGAAGAAATCCATGATTGGAATGCAGATGAGGGACCGCCGGCTTCGCCCTGTCGTAGCGCCTTAGATGTCGTTACGAGTTCCACAACGCCGGTAGATATCGTGTCTACGCATAACTTGTTTTTGCAGGAAGTTGTGAATGGTATGGCTTATGTGCATGTGATGTGTGTAATCCATACATGATCTGCGTGTCATATTTTTGTCAGCCGGCTGGAGCCTAGGTGCTGTCATTTTATTGTATACCGGCCTGCGTGTCGGATTCTCTATGTAATCTTTGATTTACTAGCTAGTGTACCTTCTTGGAGAACCTGGTGACATGCAAGTCGATGTACAAGTCGGCTACATGGAGTAAGATGACACGTGACAAGAGTTGGCACGAGTCGACTTACAAGCTTTGTGGAGATGGAGATCACCATGAAGATAGCCATACCATTTCACATTATAATTGCTTTATTTGTGTTATTGTTATGTCTCTATTTACCTCTATTCAGATAGTTGGTAGATTTTAATCCCTCAAAGAAGGTCTAGTCGGTCGCCCCGCCAGTGCTGCACCATCACAAGTCGGACATTCTTGGCAGTGGGCTCATAAAATTGAGGTGCTACCAATTCTTTCCGATTAGGTGGGTTTGAGTCGGACTCTTACTGCAGAAGCACTTGGTAATCTAGACGAGTCCATCACAACGGTTATGGGGCTCGGGGCGAGGTAGGTTGGGAGCCGGGGCATGTGATGTCACCCAACTAACAGGAGTCGTATTGGATACGATTGGCAAGGTGTTGCCTACCTAGATCACTTGACGGCTAGCGGTGATGCTAAAGCTCACTAGTCGGCTTGCTTATTTAGTATCTTGAATCACTTAGCAACCATCGGAGGGGTGTTGGTTCTAGTGGGAGCATAAGTATTAAAACGTTTTTAATATCCCTGCTCTTTTATGAATACATGTCTTAAGTGTTTTGCATATTTTATGTTGTAGATCAATGGCACCTAGCAACCTTCCTCAGTTGTCCACTTTTGCGTTGAGGTCAATCCTAGAGAAAGATAAGCTTAATGGAACTAATTTCACCAACTGGTATCGTAATCTGAGGATAGTCCTCAAGTATGACAAGAAAGAACATGTTCTAGAAACTCCACTTCGAGAAGAGCCAGATGACGATATGACTGTCGCTGTCATGAATGCCTACCGTAAGACTAGAGATGAGTCTACGGAAATTAGCTGTCTTATGCTTGCACACATGGAACAGGACTTGCAGCAGCAGTTCGAAAATATTGAGCCCTACGATATGATCGAAAGCCTCAAAAGTATGTTCTAGGCTCAGGCAAAGACCGATAGGTATCAAGTCTCTCAAGCTTTGCTGGGCTATAAGCTGAAAGACGGCGATCCACTGAGTCCGTATGTAATCAAGATGATTGGTTACATACAGTCTCTGGATCGGCTGGGCTTCCCAATTAACGAAGAGTTCGCTACTGATATAATTCCGAACTCTCTTCCTAGTTCATATGGTCTGTTCATATCGAACTACCATATGCATGGTATGGATAAGAGTATCACTGAATTACATGGGATACTCAAAACGGCAGAGCCTGATATCAAGAAAGGCGCCAGTCAAGTGTTGATTGTGCAGAATAAGGCTAAGTTCAAGAAGAGTACTTGGACTAAGAAGAAGAAGGATAAGTCAGGAGGTAGCACCCATGGCCCTGTCCAGAGTGCTTCCTCAAAGACTAAGCCATCTCCTACAGCCGGAGCCAACTGCTTCTATTGCAAGCAGGATGACCACTGGAAGAGGAACTACACCAAGTATTTGGCTGACAGAGCCAAGAGTGGAGGTGTGACTTCCAACTCAGGTACGCTTGTGTGCAATGTTATAGACATTTATCTTGCTGATGCGCCTAATAGTTCTTGGGTATATGATACCGGATCAGTTATTCACATATGCAACTCGTTGCAGGGACTGGTAAGAACTAGGAGCGTGGCAAGAGGAGAGATTGATATTCGGGTCGGCAACAAGGCGAGAGTCGCTGCGTTGGAGGTCGGCACGATGCAACTTCATTTACCTTCAGGATTTTTAATGGAACTGAATAATTGTTATTATGTTCTAGTGCTTAGTCGAAACATTATTTCCGCCTCATGTTTGATGAGACAAGGTTATGAGTCGAATATTAAGAATAATGGTTGTTCTTTTATATTTGAAAGATATGTTTCATGGCTTTGCACCCGTTCAGAACGGGTTATTTATTTTGAATCTTGATAGTGAATCGGTCTATAACATAAATGTTAAAAGGTTGAAACCAAATGATCTGAATATGACTTACTTTTGGCACTGTCGGCTTGGTCATATAAGTTGGAAGCGCATGAAGAAGCTCCATGATGATGGACATCTAACTTCGTTCGACTTAGAGTCATTCGAGACATGTGAGTCATGCATACTAGGCAAAATGACCAAGACACCTTTTGCACGGAGTTGTGAAAGGGCGTACGACTTGTTGGAACTAATACATAGTGATGTATGTGGTCCAATGAGCACGACAGCCAGAGGTGGTTATGAGTGCTTCATTACCTTCACTGATGATTTGAGTAGGTATGGATATATCTATTTAATGAAACACAAGTCGGAAGCCTTTGAAAAGTTCAAGGAATTCCAGAGTGAGGTACAAAATCAGCTCGGCAAGAAAATAAAGTTTCTATGGTCAGACCGTGGAGGCGAGTACATGAGCCATGAGTTTGATGACCATCTAAAGAGTTCTGGAATAGTTCCTCAACTCACTCCGCCGGGTACACCGCAGAGAAACGGTATATCGGAACGGAGAAATCGAACCTTGTTGGACATGGTACGATCAATGATGATTCGGACAGATCTACCTTTATCATTTTGGGGTTATTGTCTAGAAACTGCAGCGTTCACACTAAACAGAGTACCATCAAAGTCAGTAGAGAAGACACCGCATGAGATGTGGACTGGCAAAAGGCCAAGTTTGTCTTTTTTTAAGATTTGGGGTTGTGAAGCATTTGTCAAGCGACTTCAGTCGGACAAACTCACGCCCAAGTCGGATAAGTGTATTTTTGTGGGGTATCCGAGGGAAACCTTGGGGTACTACTTCTACAACCGGGAAGAGGGCAAAGTGTTTGTCGCTCGGAATGATGTCTTCCTTGAGAAAGAGTTTCTCGCTCGAGAAGTCAGTGGGAGCACAGTGCAACTCGAAGAAATTCGAGAGGAACCGGCTAGGGGCGAGTCGGCGAATGCCTTGGAGGCTGAGCTGGTCGTGGTACCTACACCGGTAACAACACCTGAACCACGGAGATCTGCCAGATTACAAAATGCTCGTGATGTTTTATTGTTAGACAGTAATGAGCCGGCAACTTATTCGGAAGCGATGGTGGGATCTGATTCCGAGTCATGGCTTGGAGCCATGAGATCCGAGTTAAAGTCCATGGATGAAAACCAAGTTTGGAATTTGGTTGATCTGCCTGACGGTGCAAGACCCGTCGAGTGCAAATGGGTATTTAAGAAGAAAACTGATATGGATGGAAATGTTTCCATCTATAAAACACGACTTGACGCGAAGGGGTTCCGACAGGTTCAAGGAGTTGACTACGACGAGACCTTCTCACCCGTAGTGATGCTTAAATCAGTTCGGATCATGTTAGCCATAGCAGGCTATTTCGACTATGAGATATGACAGATGGATGTCAAGACGGCTTTCCTTAATAGAAATTTAACTGAGGACGTGTATATGATACAGCCCGAAGGTTTTGTCGATCCAGCTAACGCTGACAAGGTATGCAAACTTCAGAAATCCATTTATGGGTTGAAGCAAGCATCTCGGAGTTGGAACATTCGCTTTGATGAGGTAGTCAAATCGTTTGGCTTCATCAAGAGCGATCATGATTCTTTTTTATACAAGAAGTTTAGTGGGAGCAAAGTAAATTTTCTAATCTTATATGTGGATGACATATTACTGATTGGAAATGATGTCATGATGTTGCAAGAAACCAAAGAATCATTGGAAAGGAGTTTCTCAATGAAGGATTTAGGTGAGGCGACTTACATATTAGGAATCAGGATCTATAGAGGTAGATCGAGACGGCTCATTGGATTGAGTCAGAGTACATATCTGGACAGAGTTTTGAAGAAATTCAAAATGGAAGAGTCGAAGAAGGGATTCTTACCGATGTCCCATGGCATAAAACTTAGCAAGACTCAGTGTCCTTCGACGACTGATGAGCGAAGTCGGATGAGTGTGATCCAGTATGCTTCGGCAATCGGATCCATCATGTATGCCATGATTTGTACTAGGCCAGATGTTTCCTATGCTCTAAGTGTTACGAGCAGATATCAGGCTGACCCTGGCGAAGCCCACTGGGCAGCGGTTAAAAACATCCTTAAGTACTTGAGAAGGACTAAGGAAATGTTCCTAGTTTATGGAGGTAATGAGGAATTCAGTGTAAAGGGTTACACAGATGCGAGTTATCTCACCGACTCAGATGATTCTCGTTCACAATCTGGATACGTGTTCGTAATGAACGGAGGAGCTGTGAGCTAGAAGAGTTCCAAGCAAGATACAATGTCCGCATCTACAACAGAGGCTGAGTATATTGCTGCCTCGGAGGCAGCAAAGGAAGTTGTTTGGATCAGGAACCTCCTCATAGATCTTGGTGTGGTTCAGGGCGCGTCCAATCCTTTGGATGTATATTGTGACAACAATGGTGCTATCGCACTAGCCAAGGAACCTAGACAACACCAGAAGAACAAACATATACTCATACGTTATCACCTCATTCGCCAGTTTGTCGAACAAGGTGATATCAAGTTATGCAAAGTACACACGGATGCAAATATTGCAGATCCGTTGACAAATGCGCTACCACATCCTAAGCATGAGGCGCACACGAGAGGTATGGGCATTCGATGCCTAGGCATATGATGCCAAGATGATTGACTCTAGTGCAAGTGGGAGACTGTTGGGAATATGCCCTAGAGGCAATCATGGATGATGTAATTCCCAATGTATTCATAAAGTTATTAAGTTGTCCTTGTTTTGAACATCTGATATATTTCATTGAATATGTGATTCGATTGTGGAACTATATATTCATGTTGTTCATACTAGATAGTCCTTGGTCATTAAAGTTGTGCTGGACACACACCCTAGACTAATGTGAGTGTTGGCTGATGACATGGTTCCACTTGTCATGGGCATGGTGATGCCATTCCAACGATCACGGACTTGGCTAAAGAGTTTAGCAAGTCGGACTGACTGATGGCTCCCAAGTGCAGGAGATCAATTGTAGTACTTTTCGAATTAGAAAGGTTGTCAAACCCACGAGGAGCAGAAGGAACTGGTAAGTAGAATAGCAAAGGAATAATAAAAGCAACATGTGTTTTTGTGTTTTAATTGTGTAGTGCAAGTAAAGTAAAATGCGGAAATTGAATTGCAGCAAGTAGTAGGTCTCAATGAGAGACAAAGCCCAATCCTCTAATGCGCAATAGGACAAGCTCAAGTGTGTGTTTGTGTCCTATATGTGGAAAACGTTCCCGAGGGCTGCACGGATTTAGCTGGCACAATGATTCATTGCATAACATGTTTGTATATCTTGTCTAGTTTTAATCTTCTTCGGACGGAGCCGCAAGTAGGAATAGCTAAATAAATAAACTATCACCCCTTATGATGGATCACGTGGCCAATTAAATGATAGCACGAGAATTATTAAGACATGATGTCCCACCATAGCCTTATGCTCTAAGGTCTCCGATACAAGTACCCTCATAATGCAATTCAACGACTCTGTCTCAAGTTCCTGTCACCTAAAGACATCATCACGTCACTACACTACGGTGTTCTCCTATGAGGCCATGTAGGTGAAGTGTTGTACAGTCGACGTTCGTACAACACCATCATAGAATCACATAAAAGATAAATACTAGACCAAATAACAACTCATCTTATGTAACAAATCACTGCCAATTCATCCTATGCCCTCAGGAACATGCGGGAACTACTCACAACGTGCAAACATGATCATGTATGGTGACATATGTGGTACAACACAATCTGAAACAATGGATCCACCACCAAATAATGACAAGTACTCAATCCCAAACATGCAACGGAGTACAATAACACGTATCTAGGGTGTAGAAATGATCAAACTATAAGGGGAACGGAGTGGATCACGGTGATGGTGATGGTGGAGATGCAGGTGCTGGTGAGGATGGTGATGGAGATGCCTCCTCCCACGCCAAGGATGAGATGGGGATAAAGATGGGGATGATTTCCCCCTTCTCTGGAGCTCCGGAGCAGCAGGATCTGTCTCCCCCGCGGAGAGTTTCGAGAGTTTCGCCGCCCTGGCGGCTCCGTCTCGTCTCGGGAAAATTAGGGTGTTCCTTTTCGGGGAAGACGGAGTCGTCAGCAAAAAGACCTCGGGGAGGAGGTGCTGTGGGCCCCACACGCGGCCAGGGAATCTGGCCGCGTGGGCTACCCCCTTTTGGGCCTCCTGGCCCTCCTCCTTTGTGTCTTGTGCCCACGGCCTTTCTCCTGAAGAAAAACTGACAGGGTTTCTTTCCTTTCGCAATTTGGATACCTGTAGCTCCTGAAACATCAAAAACATGAAAACAGGTGTTTTCTGACACCCAGAAATTAAAAACCAAAAATAGGGACTTTGTAGGAAAGTCCCATAAAATCATCTAAAACATGCAAAACAATGACATAACATTGATAAAACATCCCAATAATGCCTATATGGAGGGTATAAATGATGATATAAAATGCACGTATCAACTCCCCCAAGCTTAAACCTTTGCTCGTCCTCGAGTAAATAAGGACATAGATCATTACATGCATCAATGGACTTATGGTTGATAAATAAATACGGGCATTGTATCATCATCATGTTCAGTTATAATGCAAGATGAATGAATAGAACTCATACACATAAGGATAACATATTCGAAGCTCTAGCAAACACCCCATACTTTTGAAAGCAAATAACCATTGTATGTTGGACAATCGAATTATACTCTTTAATTTGGAGAAAGATAAATGAGTAGAGGTAAAACATGATCAAGTCTCATTTAGTTTCCAAACTATTCATCTTAAATTACTAATTGTAATGTGGCATCCATTGGGCTAAGACTCTCATTGCCCCTTTATCATTAGCATCTTAATTTATGAATGTTGAAGTAATGTGGTTGACAAGGTGTTGGTTGAATGTCTCATGCCACGTGAGTGTGAAAACCTACTCCATGATTACTCAACTTAAGATTCCTAATAAGCTTTGTACAATCATAATAAGTATTAATGACATCATAGAGAATTGCAAAGAGGTACCTCTTGCCCCATGACATAGAAACCAGCCCATGTCACAATAACAAGATGAACAAACGGAGTAGACTCATCATTCTTTTTTATTTCATTCACTATATGCATAGCTTCTTATTTTATTGTAGGATGTGTTTGTAGAGTCCACTCTAGCTGTAAGTAAATTTCCACCATGATCAAGCATGGCTTGGGTTAGCGGCCCAATGCAATTTCTCTAGTCATATATACTTACTTACTATTCCTCTATTTCATTTCGGCATGGCAGGAGTCCAAAAACAAAAGCACATGACATCAACTAAATATAAAATTTCTTTGTGCAATGTTGAAAGCTTTTCACGTGATGCACGTGTTAGCCAACTCCCAACCAAAATCCTTGTCAAGCACAAAACTTTTAGCTCCCATTAATGGGTCATGTTTGTTAAGTGCAATAGAAATAAATGTGTGCATTCAAAAGTTCGTGAGAGTCTTATCCCAAATTCAACCCATGCCAATTAATAACATAAGCATCTTAATTTAGAGCATAAATGAAACTATAACATGGTGAACATGCTCGGAATAGCCATTAAGCTAATAGATAGATAGTGGATTTATGTCATATTGAGATAATTCTACAATTGTCCAACACACACAAGTTAATTAATTTCAAGGTAAGATGTGATTGAAACCTCTAAATATGCCATGCTCATTTGCATGAGTGTTACCCATAAATCCCCAAAACAAGGGAATCATGGATGACACCATACTTTATTATTCATTGATAAACCATAACACGGGGATGCATGATAATGCTCAATGAGCTCACTCAAGCCTAAACGAAAACGATAACTAGATAATAAAAGCAAGACACACCAAAACTAGATAGACATGATAAAGCTGATAAAATACGGGGGATAGGTGAAACTCCCCCAAGCTTAGATGGTTGCGGTAATTTCTTCATTCTCCCTTCTTCTCGTACTCAGCCCACCACTCTTTCTTCTTCTTGTCGTAATCTTCCTTCCACTCTTCCTGCTTCCATGGAAAAGGCCTTCCAGTATGTAAGGACATGGGTGGATCATTGTACCTGAGAGTGGCAGCTTCTGCAATCTTCTTGAAACGTTCTTCATACTCACAGTTTTGGTTCTCCATGTCCCACATCAGAGCTTGGTACCTATCCATCTCTGATATGACACGCAGATACCTAGTCCCCAGGTCCTTGATCCTCTCCTCGTACTCCTCTATGTTCTTCTCCAGCTCAAGATTCATGAAGTGGTGGGCATCAAGCCTGTGTTCAACAATAGAGTTATACCTGAATACTGTTTCTTCCAGAGCCTCCAGCCTCTCCTCCAGCGTCCCTGCGGTCTTGGGAGCCTTCACCTCCTCCATGAGCAACACACCATCCTTCAAGGTCAGGGTTTTCATGGGGGTCATCACGGAGTTGAGGTAATGGTTCACAATGCCTCCCTTGGGTGGATCTTCCCACCCTAGTTTGGATCCGGAGCTTGACATGGCTAAACCCTAGCAGACAGAAACAGCAGAAACAAAGATCGCGCGAGAACTCTCGGTGCGGGATTAGATCGACAAAAGGGGGTATATATTGACGGGTTTTAGGGTAAGACTAAGTGTCGGAGTCGAAAACGAGACGGAATGGGACTCCGAGGTGGAAAAGGGGTACCTCCACGCGGCCAAGGAATCTGGCCGCGTGTGGGGTCCTCTTTTCCCCCTCGAGGTCCAATTCCTTCCAATTTTCTTGTCCCACACGTTAATTTCCACAAAAAGTGAGTTCCGTAAGTTTTCACGCAATTCCGAGAAACTTCCAAACACAATAATTGTAAATTATTGAATTTGGATTCCGGAAACTGCAGGATCCCTTACAATTACCTCCTCCGGTGTCATTAACTTTATCTCCTCAATGGTTCCTATGAAGCTCTTTCCTGCAATATAATGTTTTAGGCGTTGTCCATTGACCACATGAGGTTTACCTTTCATATCACCGTGAAGACGGATGGCCCCCGAACGGTATACCTCCTGTACTACCAATGGACCCTGCCATTTTGAAGCTAATTTCCCTGCAGAAAACTTAAAACGAGAGTTGTACAATAGGACTTGATCACCTACTTTAAATTCCTTTCTTTTAATTTTCTTGTCATGCCAAATTTTAACTTTCTCTTTAAACAATTTTGCACTTTCTTCATTCCTCCATTCATCTAATAGATTTAGGTCAAGCAATCTCTTCTCCCCCGCTGTTTTTAAATCAAAATTTAATTTCTTAATAGCCCATCTAGCTTTATGTTCTAATTCAACGGGTAAATGACATGCTTTTCCATAAACCATTTTATAAGGAGACATACCCATAGGATTTTTATAAGCAGTTCTATAAGCCCACAATGCATCATTAATTTTAAGTGGCCAATCAGATCTAGCTCTGTTTACTGTTTTCTCTAAAATAAGTTTAATTTCCCTATTACTTAATTCAACTTGTCCACTAGTTTGAGGATGATAGGGTGATGCAATTCTATGATTAACATTATATTTTGCCAATGTTTTTCTAAGAACACCATGCATAAAATGAGATCCACCATCAGTAATTAAAAATCTAGGAACACCAAATCTAGGGAAAATAATTTCTTTAAGCATTTGCATGGCTGTGGCATGGTCTGCACTCTTAGTAGGAATTGCTTCTACCCATTTTGTAACATAATCAACAGCAACCAAAATGTGAGTATGTTTTGTACTAGATGCAGGAAATGGTCCCATAAAGTCAAAACCCCACGCATCAAATGGTTCAAGTGGTAATGTATAGTTCATAGGCATTTCATTCCTTCTACCAATGTTTCCTACTCTTTGACATTTATCACAAGTTTTAATATATTCAGCACAATCCTTGAATAGAGTAGGCCAATAAAAACCACATTGTAATACCTTTGCTGCAGTACGATCTCCTGCATGATGTCCTCCATAGGGACTGTCATGACAATCTCTTATAATAGCCTGCTGTTCATGCTCAGGTACACAGCGTCTAATAATGCCATCAACACTTTTCTTATACAAGAATGGATCATCCCAAAAATAATGTCTAAGGTCATAAAAGAATTTCTTTCTTTGCTGGTAAGTAAATTGTGGTGGCATAACTTTCCCAACAATAAAATTTGCATAATTAGCAAACCAAGGAGATGTAACTTTAGCACTAGAAACACTAACAAGGGCAAGTTGTTCATTAGCAAAACTATCATTAATAGGAATAGGATCATCAGGTATATTTTCCATTCTAGAAAGATGATCAGCTACGGGATTATCTTCTCCTTTCCTATCTACTATGTGTAAATCAAATTCTTGCAACAAAAGTACCCATCTTATTAGCCTAGTCTTAGCATCTTTCTTATTCATCAAATATTTAATAGCAGAATGATCAGAGTGCACAGTGACTTTTGAATCAATTATGTAAGATCTAAATTTATCACTTGCAAATATTACCGCTAAAAATTCTTTTTCAGTTGTAGCATAATTTCTTTGAGCACCATCTAGTGTTTTACTAGCATAGTAAATAACATTCAATTTCTTATCAACCCTTTGGCCTAAAACAACTCCAACTGCATAATCACTAGCATCACACATAATTTCAAAGGGCAAGTTCCAATCAGGAGGTTGAATAATAGGTGCAGTTATTAAGGCTTTCTTTAAAACATTAAAGGATTCTATGCAATCATCATTAAAAGAAAACGGAACATCCTTTTGCAAAAGATTGGTTAAAGGCTTTGATAGTTTAGAGAAATCTTTAATGAACCTACGATAAAAACCTGCATGACCGAGAAAACTTCTTATACCTTTGATGTCTCTTGGATATGGTAATTTCTCAATAGCTTCACTTTTTGCTGGGTCAACCTCTATTCCTCTTCTAGAAATACGATGCCCAAGAACAATTCCCTCTGTTACCATAAAGTGACACTTCTCCCAATTAAGAACAAGGTGTTGGTCTTCACAACGCTGCAAAACTTTGTTAAGGTTGAACAAGCAATTATCGAAAGAAGTACCATACACCGAAAAATCATCCATAAAGACTTCCACTATCTTTTCAATATAATCAGCAAATATAGCATTCATGCATCTCTGAAAAGTAGCAGGCGCATTACAGAAACCAAAAGGCATTCTCCTATAAGCAAATGTACCATATGGGCAAGTAAAAGTGGTATTTTCCTGATCATCACTATGAACTGGAATTTGAGAGAAGCCTGAATGCCCATCTAAATAACAAAAGTGAGATTGTTTAGATAATCTCTCTAGCATTTGATCAATAAAGGGCAATGGATAATGGTCCTTAAGAGTTTCTTTATTTAATTTTCTATAATCAATGCACATTCTATAACCAGCAACAGTACGTTGAGCAACAAGTTCGTCATCTTTATTAGGAACCACAGTAATTCCACCTTTCTTAGGAACACAATGAACAGGACTAGCCCATTTACTATCAGCTATAGGATAAATAATACCAGCCTCTATGATTCGAATTACCTCCTTTCTTACCACTTCCTTCATTTTTGGATGTAGACGGCGTTGGAAATCAACAACAGGTTTAGCATCTTCTTCCAAATTTATTTTATGCATACATAGAGATGGACTTATGCCCTTAAGATCATCAAGAGAATAACCAATAGCCTTACGGTGGGCTTTAAGCACATCATGTAATTTCTCTCCTTCCTCAGCTGAAAGGTTAGCACTAATAATAACAGGATATATATTTTTCTTATCCAAGTATGCATATTTCAGATTTTTAGGCAAAGGCTTTAATTCAAAACTAGGATCTCCTTTAGGAGGTGGGAGTACTCCTAGATTATCAGGTGGGATATGCAATTGTAATTGTGGAGGTTGCTGCCATAATATTTGTTCTAAAGCTTCTTTTTCTGCATCATTAAATGGCTCTTCCTGATTAAGCATATAACGTTCCACCACGTCCGATGAAGCTACACCTATATGAGCAAGAGTTTCAATTCTATCTTTAGATTTTGGTTCTTTCTTAGCAGGTTTATCAGCAAATTTAGAAAAATTAAATTCAAGTTTCTCTCCAGCACATTCAATAAACACCCTTTCTCTAGGCAAATCAATTTCAGCACCAACAGTATGTAAGAAAGGTCTACCAAATATAATAGGACAGAAAGAATCTTGTGGACAACCAAGCACAATAAAATCAGTAGGATATTTGATTTTCCCTACCAATACTTCAACGTCTCTAACAATTTCAAAGGGACTAATATAATCTTTATTAGCAAGCTGAATGGTCATACATGTTTCTTCCATGGTGATAGGATCAATATCGGGCTTAATTTCTTGATAGAGAGAATATGGAATGACACTAATGCTTGCTCCAATATCACATAAACCATGATAACAAGAAGTCCCAATAGAGCATGATATAATTGGCTTACCAACTTTGGATGAATTCCCTTTAATAACTTTGGTAGCATCTTCACATAAATAAACATCAACAGGATCTTCTTCATTTAATTTCTTAATAATAGAGACTTGGTTCCTGACTTCCACTTGTTATTTAGGTTGAGAACATCTCTTTCTACTTTTGTCAGCAACAGCAATAAGCAAATTCTCTTTAACTTTTTCAGGATAGGGAGGTGGTTCAATATATTCTTCTATTACTACAGATGACACTGGTGTTTCTTTAATAAATTTAGGGACAACAATAGAAGATTTAACAGGTTCAACATAATAATCAAAGCCACTTTTAGGAATTCGAATGTGCTCAGCAAATTTCTTAGCTATTTCAATTGCAACATATGGATCAAGACCAAAATCTTTAATAACATTCTTGAACAAAATAGAACTAGAGAAACTTTCTAGACATGAATATCCATAATCAAAATAAGCTTCATTACCTTTGTCTAGGTCCCAATGTTCAGAGTTCTTCGAAATAATTTCCAATAAATTCCAAGCTTCTTCTGCAGTATTATTTGTAAAGCTTCCACCAGATGAACCATCCAAATATTGCTTTAGCCTATCAGGTAGTCTCACATAAAAGTTTATCAATATAAGTTTATTTGTGAGATCATGACAATGATTCTTACGAAGGAGGTCCTTAAGCCTCCCCCAAGCTTGAGTAATACTCTCTCCAAGGTGTGGCCAAAAATTAAATATAAAGCAACGGTTCTCATAAGCCTCTTTAGGAGTAAAATATTTAAGAAAGAAAACCTTCATAAAAGTATCCCAATTATGTGTAATTTCTTCATCCAGGGACATATACCATTTTCGAGCATCACCACTTAAGGACTGGTACAATAACTTGCATTTTACCTCCTCCTCATAAATAGCCTCGAGCCTAATTAGCCCACATATATCCTCAATAGCCCGTATGTGATCACTTGCAGCCTTTGTTCCATCCCCTGCAAAATACTCATTCCTAACAGCTTTAACAAATTCAAGGGGAATAATATAACCATCATCATGAGGTGCTTTTTCAACAACTTTAGGTTTAATAGCATAAGCACTCTCATATAAAGCAAGTTTCAGCGAAGCATCTCTCATAAAAGCCATAATTATGACAGGATGCAACAACAAGTAAAATTCAGCTTTCAAGTTTCCTTACCAAACTTCTTACCAATAGCGCTACGCTCCCCACCAACGGCGCCAGAAAAGTGTCTTCATGGCTCCCAAGTGCAGGATATCAATTGTAGTACTTTTCGAATTAGAAAGGTTGTCGAACCCACGAGGAGCAGAAGGAACTGGTAAGTAGAATAGCAAAGGAATAATAAAAGCAACAACTGTTTTTGTGTTTTAATTGTGTAGTGCTAGTAAAGTAAAATGCGGAAAGTAAATTGCAGCAACTAGTAGGTCTCAATGAGAGACAAAGCCCAATCCTCTAATGCGCAAGAGGACAATCTCAAGTGTGTGTTTGTGTCTTATATGTGGAAAACGTTCCCGAGGGCTGCATGGATTTAGCTGGCATAGTGATTCATTGCATAACATGTTTGTATATCTTGTCTAGTTTTAATCTTCTTCGGACGGAGCCACAAATAGGAATAGCTAAATAAATAAACTATCACCCCTTATGATGGATCACGTGGCCAATTAAATGACAACACGAGAATTATGAAGACATGATGTCCCACCATAGCCTTATGCTCTAAGGTCCCCGATACAAGTACCCTCATAATGCAATTCAACGACTCTGTCTCAAGTTCCTGTCACCTAAAGACATCATCACGTCACTACACTACGGTGTTCTCCTATGAGGCCATGTAGGTGAAGTGTTGTACAGTCGACGTTCGTACAACACCATCATAGAATCACATAAAAGATAAATACTAGACCAAATAACAACTCATCTTATGTAACAAATCATTGCCAATTCATCCTATGCCCTCAGGAACATGCGGGAACTACTCACAACTTGCAAACATGATCATGTATGGTGACATATGTGGTACAACACAAGTTGAAACAATGGATCCACCACCAAATAATGACAAGTACTCAATCCAAAACATGCAACGGAGTACAATAACACGTATCTAGGGTGTAGCAATGATCAAACTATGAGGGGAACGGAGTGGATCACGGTGATGGTGATGGTGGAGATGCAGGTGCTTGTGAGGATGGTGATGGAGATGCCTCCTCCCACGCCAAGGAGGAGATGGGGTTGAAGATGGGGATGATTTCCCCCTTCTCCGGAGCTCTGGAGCAGCAGGATCTGTCTCCCCCGTGGAGAGTTTCGAGAGTTTCGCCGCCCTGGCGGTTCCGTCTCGTCTCGGGAAAATTAGGATGTTCCTTTTCGGGGAAGACGGAGTCGTCAGCAAAAAGACCTCGGGGAGGAGGTGCTATGGGCCCCTTTGGGGCCCCACACGTGGCCAGGGAATCTGGCTGCGTGGTCTACCCCCTTTTGGGCCTCCTGGCCCTCCTCTTTTGTGTCTTGTGCCCATGGCCTTTCTCCCGAAGAAAAACTGACAGGGTTTCTTTCCTTTCGCAATTTGGATACCTGTAGCTCCTGAAACATCAAAAACATGAAAACAGGTGTTTTCTGACACCCAGAAATTAAATACCAAAAATAGGGACTTTGTAGGAAAGTCCCATAAATCATCTAAAACATGTAAAACAATGACATAACATTGATAAAACATCCCAATAATGCCAATATGGAGGGTATAAATGATGATATAAAATGCACGTATCACTGACCGACATTGAGATGCAACGAGCAAGTCGTCATTTGCATGTCTCAATCAATGTAATCCTTAGACCTGAGGTTTTCGCACAATCCGAGTTGTGGATCACCGGCTTAGGTTCTGTTAAACGCTGCTCTATGACAAGGCAGTTATAAAGGTAGAGTTCGGGTTGAATGAGAAACAAGCTACGTGATGTGGATAATCAAGATGGGATTTTGCCCCTCCGAATGGAGAGATATTCTCTGGGCCCTCTCGAGTGATATTATTCAGGAAGCA
Source organism: Alopecurus myosuroides (assembly GCA_028641055.1). NCBI lineage: Eukaryota > Viridiplantae > Streptophyta > Magnoliopsida > Poales > Poaceae > Alopecurus > Alopecurus myosuroides. The sequence goes on from CM054059.1 coordinate 506,588,321, forward strand.
TGGCCATGCGCGACTCAGTTAAGTGTTAACTGTGTCTGTTGACTAAGAGTTAGTCAGATGAATCACATATCACAGATCGAGAAGAGAGTTGAACTATTAAAGGGATGACGATACATCGCCTATAGTTCGACAAGGTATATCGTGAGGCAAAAGGGACTAAGATGAATATCACATTGAAAGGTATGTCGTCATGACTCAATGGGACTTGGGAGTCGGCACGTTCTGCTAGGAGCCGCTACCGATTGATCGATTAGGAGTTGGACTCCAATCGTGTCCAAGTCGCCATGAGCCTGCAGGGTCGCACACTTAAGAGCGGGAGCAAGTATTGGTCGGGTTGGACCCGAACCGGAAATGGACTGAGTTTATGAGTCGGACTCACAGAGGGAATGGGCCACAAGTGTTGTGAAGCCCAATACCATTCGCTATATAAAGAGGGGCGCAGGTTGCCCAGCGGGCACGTGAGTCCACTCCCATGCGTTGGGAACCCTAGCCCCACTCAGTCCAGCCATCGCACCAGACCTAGCAGTCTGCCGTCGGAGCTCCTCCTCGTACGTGTGGATACCGGCAGAGGTGTTGTACGTTCAACACTTCGAGGATCGGCTGGATCGGATCGTGGGACTGCACTGCCCCGACGCGCTTCATCGATAATCCGCGCGTCTAGTGGTAATCATCGTGGCCTTCTACCTTGGCTAGATCTTGGAAGTACCGCGTAGGAAAAAGTTTTGTTTGTCTCTACGCGTTCCAACAACTTTTTCTATTGGGGAGATAAAAAATGTTCTTTATTGCTATGGATGTTAATAAAGCTCTCGGTCTGGATCAGATTCCTATTGATTTTTATCAGTTTGGTTTGGAGATTGTTTGCGGTGATATCATTCGTCTTTTATATGCTATTTATGGAGGGAATCTTGATGTGCAAAGGATTAATTATGATATCATCACCTTGTTACCTAAGGTTCCTTCACGCGATAAGATCACTCAATATAGGCCTATTTGTCTTTTTCGATGTATCTATAAATTGATCACTAAGGTGCTTACTATTCAGTTAGAACCTTTTGCTGATAAGCTGTTTAGCTATCATCAAAGTGCTTTTATTAAAAAGAGTAATATTACAGATAGCATTCCCTCTCTTCATGAATTGATGCACTATTTTCATGTTAAAAATCAAGTGGGTGTGGTTTTGAAATTAGACTTTAAAAAAGCCTACGACAAAGTTAATGGGAACTTCCTTATGGGATGTCATGTAGAAAAAGGGTTTTGTGACCGGTGGTGTAGTTGTATTAAAAGTATCTTGTTCAATGGAACTTTTTTGGTGAAGATCAATAACAAAAATGGACCTTACATTAAGAATTTTAAGGTAGTGAGACAAGGGGACCGCCTATCTCCAACCTTGTTCAATATGGCTATTGAATGTTTAAATACGATGATTTGCAACGCTCAGGAAAATGGCTTGTTGATGGGCATGGCTCCTGATTTGATTGATAATGGGGTTGTGGTTTTACAGTATGCTGACGATACTGTCTTTTGTCTCAATCATAGCAATGAATGTGCTAATATATGAAGCTCCTCTTGTATATGTTCGAGCTTATGTCAGGTCTCAAAATTAATTATTCCAAAAGTGAGATTTTCCTTGTGTGTGTGTGTGTGTGTGGGGGGGGGGGGTTGATAATAATGCTGAAACTTTTGGGTGCAAAATTGGGAGCTTACCCCTCTAGTATCTTGGGATGCCTGTAAGTTTTAGAGATTTTAAACATTCATACTAGGACTTCATTGTTTCCCATTTTATCAGAAAAATTGATGCTTGGCAACATAATTCATCTTCCTCGGGGGAGGGGGGGGGGGGAGGGGGAAGGTCAATCTTGGTGGATTCTAGTCTTTCTGGTATTCCCTCTTATCATATATCGATGGCTCTGCTGAGCAAGTCTTTTGTCGATAAAATAGATAAACATAGAAGAAGATTTTATTGGCATGGTAATAAAGTGAATAAAGGCTACTACATGGTGAAGTGGTGTAGAGTCTGTCTTTCTAAAATAAAAGGTGGTTCGGGGATAAAAACCTGAAGGAGACAAAATATTAGTTTGCTTTGTAAATGGCTGTGGAAACGTGAGACTAAACCTGGTATTTTGCAATCCATTGTCAGTGCTTGGCACTTGAGAGGAAAATCTATCACGGGCATTACCACTCTTTGCAACGATTCTCCTTGTTGGAATCGATTATGAAAGATAGATATCTATTTTATGGGCAGGAAAGTTGTTGTGCAGAATTGGATCTGTGTAGACTTTGGAAAGACACTTCCGGGTCTAATACCATGCCTCTGTTTGATAAGTACCCTATGCTATTCGATATTTGTCAAGATCCGGATTGTTCTATCAAATATTTCATTGATCATGATTTCAAATATATTTTTCGAAGGAACTTGCAGGGGGGCCTTCTTTCTCAACGGAATGAAATTATTAATTATGTGAAATTTTTAACCTTGGAGGGAGCAAGTGATAAAGTTTTCTGGTCTCTGATACGTCATAAATGTATCCTTAATTTCTTATGTTCCATGTTTTTTTTTATTGTTTCCCACCTGTTTGCTATACACTTTATGTCATTTTTATCGATTTTCCATACCAACCTATTGACAAGATACCATAGAGCCAGTTCCCTGTTTTCTGCTGTTTTTGGTTTCAGAAAAGTTGTTCTGGAAATATTCTTGGAATTGGAAAATTCGAAACCCAGAAGTCTTAGAATTCCCGAAGGTTCCACGGAGTCCCGAAGAGACCCGGAGGGGGCCCACATCATAGGGCGGCGCTCCCCCCTTGGCCGCGCCGGGGGTGGTGCGGGGCCCTCCAGGCCTCCACCGCCTTTGTCCTTCCCCTATTTAATCCCCCCGAGACATAAACCCTAGAAATTTACCACTTTTTCCCGAGAAACACCCGAGGACGCGGTCACCGTCATCCCGAGATCGGGAGGTTCTAGAGCTCTCCCCGGCACCCTGCCGGATGGGGAAATCATCACCGGAGGGGTCTACACCACCACACCCTCCTCCCGAAGTGATGCGTGACTAGTTCATCCATGGACTACGGGTCCATAGCAGTAGCTAGATGGTTGTTCTCTCCACTTTGTACCTCATGTTTAGATCTTGTGAGCTGCCTATCATGATCAAGATCATCTTTATGTAATGCTACATGTTGTGTTTGCTGGGATCTGATGAATGTTGAATGCTACGTCTTATGATTATCAATCTATCATGTTATTTTCATGCTTATGTTATTTATGATCTTGCATGATCTCCGTTATTAGTATATGCTCTGGCCAAGTAGATGCTAGTAACTCAAGGAGGGACTATTTATGCTCGATAGTGGGTTCATGCCTCCTTTTCATCTGTGCTAGGGTGACAGAAACGTGACACATGGAGGATGTACTGTTGCCATTAGGGAGAAAACAACAATCTCTTTGATGAACTGTGTGTTGAAGGTGCTAACCAAACTCCTAGCGGATAGACTCCAAAAATGCATCACCAAGTTGATTCATCGCAACCAGTATGGGTTCATCAAAGGGCGCACAATACATGACTGTCTAGGTTGGGCCTTCGAATTTCGTCACCAATGCCACACCTCTGGCCGGGAATGTGTCATTTTAAAACTTGATTTCGAGAAAGCCTTCGACACGATCAACCACCATACCATCCTCGAAGTCCTAAAGCATAAAGGCTTTGATTATCGATGGCAAAAATGGATCAAGCTCATTCTGGACTCTGGTAGCTCAGCGGTTCTAATAAATGGTATTCCCGGCACTGAATTTAGGTGCAAGCGTGGTGTCCGACAGGGTGACCCCCTCTCCCCTCTTCTCTTTGATATAACGTCTGATTTGCTACAGTCTATTATCAATGCTGCTCACGCGGAAGGCCTCCTCCAGGTCCCCATTGGCCAACCTGCTTCTGAGGACTTCCTAGTCATTCAATACGCTGATGATACAATCATTGTACTTCCAGCCTGTGAAACCCAACTACAAAATCTACATGCTATTCAGCGGGGCTTTGCTCAGAGCACTAGACTGAAAATCAACTTCCACAAATCGCAGTTGATGCCAACACAACGCCAGAGAAAGCTATGTCCCTTGCTGCTGTCCTGGGTTGTCAAGTTGGCACAATGCCCTTCACTTATCTCGGCCTCCCAACGGGCACCACTAGGCCCTGTGTTGAAGACCTGGTGCCGTTGGTGCACCAAGTAGAGCGGCGTCTCTCTAGTACTGCTTACTGGCTCTCCTACGGTGGTCGCCTAACCATGATTGAGTCGGCTTTAACTCCACTGGTTATTTATGCCATGCACCCTCAAGATCCCTCTGAGAATTTTTGAATTCATTGATCGCGCTAGACGTCACTTGCTCTGGCGCAAATCAGAGGACCGTAATATAAGAAGCAACTCGCTGGCCGCCTGGGACCTAGTCTGCCAGCCTAAAGACAAAGGTGGTTTTGGCATCCTAAATTTGAGAATCCAAAACCAAGGTCTGCTGATGAAATTCCTCCACAAATTCTATTGAAAACTTGATATCCCTTGGGTGCATATTATTTGGGATAAACATTACATCGATCACGTTCCACATGCCCGGTCCTCCTGCGGATCTTTCTGGTGGCGTGATATCGCTAGCCTGATGGGTACCTTCAGAGGCGTCACCACCTGCTGTGTGGGCGCGGGAGACACCATCCTCCTTTGGAAGGATCACTGGAATGGCAGGATTATCACACAATCTTCACCGAGACTGTTTTCCTTTTCCATGAACGAAGACGTCTCTGTTAGCAATTTTGTCTCGGAACCAACACCAGAGAACCACTTCTTCCTGCCCCTGTCAATGGAAGCATATGCAGAACTAGAGGAGCTCATGACTAGCATCAATCTTATTGGCGTGGAGCAGAATGAATTAGACACTTGGTCCTTTATCTGGGGTACCGATAACTACCGCCCTAAGGACTACTACACTCACTTCTTCAGAAACATTGAGCCGCCAGCATACTTGACGGCCATCTGGGAAAGCAGAGTCATGATGAAGCATCGTGTGTTCGCCTGGCTATTTCTCGTTGACAGACTGAACACACGAGATATTCTGAAAAGAAGAAACTTCAACATTGGCAACGTGTACACTTGTGTCCTCTGTCAAGGTGCACTAACTGAAACCAGGAACCATCTCTTTTTTACGTGCAGATTCAGTAAAAGATGCTGGGAGACCTTGGGCATTGCCTGGAATTATAATCTCAGTTTGGAAAACATGTTTGCTGATGCTCAGTTGCGGTGGGCTGGGCCACTGTTCACAGAAACCATAATCATGGGGGCTTGGAATATTTGGAAGATAAGAAATCTGAAGGTGTTCGAGCATGTTGAGCCCAGTTTCAGATTGTGGAAAATCCATATAACACGTGATCTAAATTTGTTGAAGTATAGGGTAAGGACTGATCACTGTGACTCTCTGTCCTCCATTTGTAATCGTCTTAGCTGAGTGTTCTTTATTTTTCTTTCATTTTTTCCAGACCTTATTTGGTCTGGTCTGATCCCCTGTAATTATGTAACTCTATCCTGCCTTTCTCTAATAAAAGCACAGTAGGAGGCTCTCCTGCTGTAATTTAAATTCAAAAAAAAAACTTTGCTTACTGCGATTATCTGTTGCTTGCAATTTAATACCCAATGTTTGTTTGGATGATATTCGGAGGGTGGATTATTAGTCATAGATGCAGTTGGATAACGGTCTATGTATTTTGTTGTAATGCCCGCATGAATCACATAGTAATCTTTATGTCTTGCATATGCACTACGGTGCAGCCTTCATTTATGTCAATTGCCCAGCTGTAATTTGTTCACCACACATGTTATTATCTTTCACGGAGAGACACCACTAGTGAACTGTGGACCCCGGTCCTTTTTCTTCATACTGATAAAACACCTACTGCTTTCATACTACTTTCATACAGCTCTCATACTGTTCCTACTATTTTCCTACTATTTTCCACACCATACGTTTAACCTCTTTGTGTTCAGCAAAACCGGTGAGATTGACAACTTCACTGCTTTGTTGGAACAGAGTGATTTGATTGTGTTGTGTGGGTTCCACGTTGCTGCTGAACCGGTAGTGCGTCCTGCCACCTCACCTGCATCAACGTTTAGAGATTGCTTGTCCTCCTACTGGTCGATTCAACCTTGGTTTCTTTTCGGAGGGAAAACTTGCTGCTACACTCTTAACAACATTTCTCTTGGGGTTTACCAACGAGGGTGTGAACTACACGCCATCAGTCTCTTAACAAGAATGGCATCTTTTCCACTAAATTTGTTTATAAAATGCTGGAAAATAATGTCTCGGGAGCTAATTATTATTGGATTTGGGGGCGAACATTCCTTTGAAAGTAAATTTTTTCATGTCGTAGTTATTTCAAAATGCAGTGTTGAGAAGGGATAATACGAAGAAGAGAAAGGCTTGTGTCTATTGTGTGCTCCTTTTGCTCCCATCATGAAACATCTTTTGCTCCCATCATGAAACGGCCAATCATTTGTTTTTTATTGTTCTGTTGCCCGAGTGGTGTGGGGCGTGCAGGGCAGCACTTTGGGTACTTCTTGTTGTCCTAAAATTGTTTTGCAGACCATGGTGTGGTTTCATTCTTTTTTGCCTCATGGTGACAGGCTTTTCATGGTCAGGATGGCTGCTATTTGCTGGGCCATTTGGAAAACACGTCATAAAGTGACTTTTGATGATCCTAAAATGAGAACTCTTTGTGAAATCATATATCATGCATCTGCATTGGTTTCTTACTGGGAAGGTCTCCACAAGGATGAAGACAAGGCGCTGCCGAATCTGGGGGCTGAGAAAATGATGGAAACAACGACAACTCTGCTTCGTGCTCAAGATAACAAGCATGATGGATTCATCGCAAGCAAGGGGCCTATCTCGATACGCAGTTGATGGGGCGCCGTGGGTGAAGTCTGGAACCACCTGATTATCAGTTTTTGTTGAAGTTCAAGAGGCTGCTGGGTTCCTTCTGCTGGTCCTGTTGTTTGTTGTTTGTTGCTGGAAACAACCTTGTCTGGTTTTGGCTGGTGCTATTAGGTTGTGGTGATCCTTGTAGTTTTTTTTGTGTTTGACTCTATAGCTTTTCCGTGGTACCAAGTTTTGGTCGCATAGGTGGTGCTCGATGGCGAGCACTTCTCAGTGGGTTTCCTGGTAGCTACGCCAACTCGCTTCCTCTATTCCCTCTCCCCTTTCTTTCTCCTGCAAAAACTGAACTGGTTATTTCCATTTTTAATGGAAAGGATTGGAATCCCAGTTGGAAAACAAAACATGATGGTTAAAATCGGCGCCGTCTGAACCTTCTTAAAATTTTGTTCCTCTTGTATGTGTTTGAACTTTGTTTTGCTTATTATAAAATTTTGTTTCTCTTGACATTATGATTTATTCCTGATGTATATAAAATTTTCTCTTGGTCTAAAATTTTGTTCCTCTTGTCATCAAGATTAGTTTCACATGTGTCGCAATTTTATGGAAGCTAGTGGCGGATTGCTTTGAGAAAATCTCGTTTCCTGCCAAGATATTTTACTCTCATGAGGATACAAAATTATTCTTATCTACTGTGCACTTAATAGTTTGTCGATGTTTATACTTTCCTTTTTCCAAGTACGTGGGTGCAGAAGAGATTAGAATTTTATAGATCTCGCTTATTTTGACTTAGCGACCAACTAAAACGGAAGTACCGACTAACTAAATGGACAACTAATAATATTATTTCTTGAAAAGATGGATTAATAAACGGACGGGGTGTGGCAAGATTTGCTTCACAATAAGTATCTCTGTACTAAAACATTGTCTCAGGTGGCTTCAAAAACAACAAATTCGTCGTTGTGGAAAAGGCGGGTGTGTGTCAAGGACAACTTCTTCTCTCGAGGCATGGTTGGTAATTGAGGGGATGCTCTGTTTTGAGAGGATGTTTAGTTAGGATACATGTCTCTACTCATTTCAATACCCTTCTTTGTACTACAACGTGCACTGGAAAAATGTTTTGGTTGTCGATTTGATGTTTGTTTCTCCTCTTAATATTGAGTTGGGTAGAATCTCATAGAGAACAAGTGGTATCGTCGAAAGCACCTGGTAATTCACCTTATGAATGTTAATCTGTCTAAGGACCACAATGTGCTCGTGTGGAAGCTAACCCCCTCTAGTGCTTTCACTGTTAATCGTTGTATTTGGATCTTATGGATGATCATACTCCATTCCTTTGGAAATATACTTGGAAAATAAAAGCACCATTAAAGATTATGATCTTTATGTGGTTTATTTTCATTCAAGTGCAATAGGGATTCTAAAGCTAGGGATTCGTTCCTGAGTTTCTAACTACAAAAATAGGGATGTATTTATTTTTCCACCTTATGAGGGTAATCTTGTTTTTTTAATCTGTTACTCTTAAAAACTATGCAATAACACAGTTGTATGTATTGATTGAAGCCGAAGGTAGGGATTGTTAGCGATAAGGCTTGACAGGGTTTCTAGAAGGTTAGTCTGTTAGTTGTTGTTAGCCATCGGTATGATATAAACCGAATGGTGTTATCTGTAGATAGTTGCTTGGTTATCAAGTTGTAATCTCCCTATTGTAATCCGGTTGTTTGTGACCCCTATATTAACACGTAACCGGGCCGAGTCCAAGGCACCGTTCAACCCATCCGATCTACCATCGTATAGTTTCAATATGGTATCAGAGCGCGGCCTCGTTACCACGTCTGCGGCGAGCTCCAGCGACACTGCTCCGCCGTCCTCCCGTCTTGGAGGCAATGCCTTCGGTCAAGGCGTGACCGAGAGGCTGGTGAAGGGCAACCACACCCTGTGGAAAGCCCAAGTGCTGTCGGCGATCCGCGGGGTGCAGATGGAGTCCTTCCTCGACCTCAAGACTGCGGTGCCGCCCAAGCAAATCACGGTGCCGAAAGGCACCGAAGTAACATCTGAACCAAACCCTACGTATGCAGTTTGGATTGCACAGGACCAACAGGTCCTTAATTTTCTACTAACCACCTTGTCTCGTGAGATCGGACAGAAGGTGGTCGACAACACCGGCGTGGCGGCGCTCTGGGCAGCCCTTGAGGGCATGTTCAACGCCCAAAGCCGCGCCAAAACTGTTAATCTCCGAATCAGCCTCGCCAACTGTCAGAAAGGCTCGCTGAGCATGGCTGATTACTTTACCAAGATCCGCAACCTTGCGGGTGAGATGGAGGGGGCCGGGAAGAAGCTGGATGAGGAGGACGTCATCTCCTACCTCCTAGCTGGGCTCGACTCCGAATACAACGCCATTGTTGCTGCCATCTGCTCCCGGGATGAACCCATCACGGTGGCGGAATTGTATTCTCAGCTCCTCTCCTTCGAGATGAGATTGGATCTCTTAAACGGGGGCGGCTCACAATCTTCTGTGAACGCGGCTACCCGTGGAGTTCGTGGTGGTGGCCACGGCCGTGGCGGCTTCGGTGGCGGTGGCGGCCACTACGGTGGCGGTGGTGGAAACTACTGCGGAGGCCGTGGCAATGCTCCATCACCACAAGGCCGCGGCAACTATGGAGGCCGCGGGAACTATGGAGGCCAGAACGAAGGAGGCTTCCAAGGCCATTATGGCTACAGTGGGCCGAACCGCAACAGCGGAAACGGCAACGCCAACGGCACCAAGCCTCGGTGCCAATTGTGTGGCAAAATTGGCCACCTTGCCCTGAAGTGCTGGGAGAGGTACAACCAGGACTTCACCCCGGCGCAAGAGAAGAGCGCTGGATCGGCATCCACTCCCTATTACGGGGTGGACACAAACTGGCACATCGATTCGGGCGCCACCGACCATATCACAAGTGATCTCCACAAGTTGACCTTCCGCGACAAATACAACGGCCACGAGCAAGTGCACACTGCAAGTGGTTCAGCTATTTCCACTCCTGATCGTAATCTCCATTTCCATAATATTCTCCATGTTCCCGAAGCAAATAAAAGCTTATTATCCGCTCATAGACTTGCATATGATAACAATGCATTCGTAGAAATTCACCCTTTTTCCTTTTATGTCAAGGATCAGGGAACGAAGAAAATTCTTCTTCAAGGCAAATGTAGGAGAGGTCTCTACCCACTTTCGTCCAGTCCACCACAATCATACAAGCATGTTCTTGGTGCCATCAAACCATCTTCGGAGAGGTGGCATGCTCGTTTAGGGCATCCATCATCAGTTATTGTCAATAAAGTGCTTAGCACACATAATCTTCCATGTTCTGGTTTGATAAATAATGTTGACTCTGTTTGTGAAACCTGTCAAAAAGGCAAGAGTCATCAACTTCCATATCCACATTCCTTTAGTGAGTCTAGTGCTCCTTTAGAACTTATATTTTCAGATGTTTGGGGTCCTGCCATTGAGTCTGTTGGACGAAAGAAATATTATGTGAGTTTCATAGATGATTTTAGCAAATTTACTTGGATATATTTGCTTAAGAATAAATCAGATGTGTTTCAAAAGTTTCATGATTTTCAGAATCTTGTTGAACGACAATTTGATAGAAAAATACTTGCCATGCAAACAGATTGGGGTGGTGAGTATGAACGTCTAAATTCCTTTTTTACCAAAGTTGGTATTTCTCACCATGTGTCATGTCCCTATGCACATCAACAGAATGGATCAGCTGAGAGAAAACATCGTCATATTGTCGAAGTTGGTCTCTCTCTTCTTGTTCACTCCTCAATGCCATTGAAATTTTGGGATGAAGCATTTATTTCGACCACTTATCTTATAAACCGCACACCTAGCAAACTACTCAATTTTGTTACACCTCTAGAACGTCTCTATCATGAAAAACCGAATTATGAGTTTTTTCATGTCTTTGGGTGTGCGTGTTGGCCAAACCTTCGACCATATAATTCACATAAATTGTCTTTTCGTTCTAAGCAATGTGCTTTTCTTGGTTATAGCATCTTGCACAAAGGATATAAATGCCTTGATATTCCAAATGGTCGAATTTACATATCAAGAGATGTTACTTTTGATGAAAACATCTTTCCATTCTCCACTCTTAATCCTAATGCTGGTGCAAAACTTCGCTCAGAAATTCTTCTCTTAGATCAGGGAGTAGAAAATGCTGCTAACCATGTTGTGGAAGATGCTCCATTTTTTTCTGAACCTAACGGTACCACAAGTGTACCAAATGCTTGTGTGTAGACAGGACAAGGAAGCGCGGAAAATAATACAGATTCTGCGTCAGGAACTGATCCCGAGAGATCGCAGCGCAGGACGTCAGGCAGATCCGCGTCGGGATCTGCCCCAGGCGCCACGCGTATAGCGCGCACAGGAGCGCCAGCTGACGAAACCGCGTCGCCCAACGCGGGTCGGCGCGTTTCCTCCGACAGCAACGACACGCGTCCACGCCCCATAGGTGCGGCATCCGGTGCGACAGCCGAAAACGCGTCGACGCGTCAGTCTTCGCGCGGGCCCCACGGGGGCGCGCAACAGCCACACGCCACGAGCGGCCCAGGAGGCGCCACGCGCGTTGATGGCGACAGCGGGGGGACCGGCCAGGGCGCAGGCCCAGATTCCCCTGCGCGCACGTCACATGGCCTCGGACAGAGGGAGGAATCTTCCTCTCTGTCACCTGGCGGGGTGGATCCCGGAGCGGATTCGCCCGGATCTTCTGTGGCATCCATACCTGAGCCACCAGGTGTACCAATCCGAGCCCATACAAGATCTCAAAGTGGTATTTTTCGTCCTTTTGTTCCAAAAGATGGTAAAATTCGTTATACTTGCCTAGCTTCTACAAGTGAGCCTACAAATTTACATGATGCTTTAGGAGATCGAAATTGGAAAAATGCTATGGACATAGAATATAGTGCACTTATGGATAATCACACTTGGCATTTAGTACCACCTAGCCATGGGAGAAATATCATCGATTGTAAATGGGTATATAAAATTAAGAGGAAACCTAATGGCACTATAGATAGGTATAAAGCTAGATTAGTTGCTAAAGGATTTAAGCAGCGCTATGGTATTGACTATGAGGACACTTTTAGTCCTGTTGTAAAGGCAGCTACTATTCGATTGGTGTTGTCTGTTGCTGTTTCCAGGGGATGGAGCCTTCGCCAATTGGACGTGTAGAATGCGTTTCTTCACGGCGTTCTCGAGGAAGAAGTGTATATGCGGCAGCCTCCAGGGTATGAGAACAAGGATGTGCCGCATCATGTGTGTAGATTGGACAAAGCGTTGTATGGTCTGAAACAGGCACCACGAGCTTGGTACTCCAGGTTAAGTACAAAACTGCAACAACTTGGTTTCATGCCATCCAAGGGGGATACATCACTTTTCTTCTACAAGAAAGGGGAGTTACTATTTTTATGTTAATATATGTTGATGATATAATTGTTGCTAGTTCATCTATGGAAGCAACTGATGCATTGTAAGGAGATTTGAGGAAAGATTTTGCCCTTAAGGACTTAGGAGATTTAAATTACTTTCTTGGCATTGAAGTGAAGAAAGTTGGTAATGGGATTATTTTAACACAAGAGAAGTATGCCATGGATGTTCTAACACGTGTAGGGATGAGGGGGTGTAAGGCTTCAAGCACTCCTATTTCCACTACAGAAAAATTGTCTTTGCATCAAGGAGAAGTGTTGGGTCCAGAAGATTCAACACAATATAGAAGTATAGTTGGAGCATTACAGTATCTTACATTGACACGTCCTGACATTTCTTTTTCTGTTAATAAAGTATGTCAGTTCTTGCATGCTCCCACTACAGTACATTGGACAGCAGTGAAGAGGATACTCAGATATCTGAAAGGGACTACATCCACTGGGTTAAAACTTAGTAGATCATCATCTTCTCTTGTGAGTGCTTTTTCTGATGCTGATTGGGCAGGATGTCCTGATGATAGAAGATCTACTGGTGGGTTTGCTGTATTTTTTGGGTCTAATCTTATATCCTGGACTGCAAGAAAACAAGCCACCGTGTCAAGATCAAGCACAAAAGCTGAATACAAATCTTTGGCTAATGCTACAGCTGAGGTAATTTGGATAGAGTCTTTACTTAATGAGCTTGGGGTTAGTCATCCAGAGACAGCCTGTTTATGGTGTGATAACTTGGGGGCAACCTCTCTCTGCAAATCCTATCTTTCATGCAAGGACAAAACATATTGAAATTGATTTTCACTTTGTAAGAGAGAGGGTAGCACAAAAACAGTTGGACATACGGTTTATTCCAACTGGAGATCTGGCGTGGCAGATGGTTTCACTAAACCACTGCAGTACAGACAGTTTCAAGCCTTTAAAAGCAATCTCAACTTGGAGAAGTCGAGATTGAGGGAGGATGTTAGCGATAAGGCTTGACAGGGTTTCTAGAAGGTTAGTCTGTTAGTTGTTGTTAGCCATCGGCATGATATAAACCGAATGGTGTTATCTATAGATAGTTGCTTGGTTATCAAGTTGTAATCTCCCCATTGTAATCCGGTTGTTTGTGACCCCTATATTAACACGTAACCGGGCCGAGTCCAAGGCACCGTTCAATCCATCCGATCTACCATCGTATAGTTTCAATAGGGATTCGTTCCCCACTATAAAAAAGATCAAACACACGTCTAACTGTAAAATAGGCTTGACACAAGGGAGAGTGTTGGTTGAAATATTTTACATGTTTCTCTATTTCAGTCCCAAAGGACAGAGATAAATCTAGCTACAGTTCTACACTCCTTTGCTCGTGGAACATGTGGATCTAAGTGATTCGGTGTCTGATTAAGCATAACACATGCACGTCAATGATGGAGGCATGCATACATACTCCCTCCGTTACTTGATGTAATATGTATAATATTTTTTAGAAAAATCCAAAATATAAGGTGTATAGAGATTTGTGGACAATATTACCCTTCCTATTAGGTGTTTTCCACATGTATTGTTTCCAGTTTGTCGATGTGAGGGACATTTTATGCCGATTTTTTCCAGGGGCGAATGATTAATTCCACCGTGTGCTAAATTCATACGTCTTAATATTCATGACAGAAACTTATACACCCTACCTATAGGAAGGACAGAGAGAGTATTTACCGATATGTATTTAATTTTATTTCCTCTTGATTTATTGATTTCAGGAAGCGATCCTCTCATGGACCCACAGGATGAAGAAATCAGACATCGGGCCTACGAGCTATATAAAAGTAACACACTGGAGGCTAGCCAGCTACGATTCGCAAGAGGTAGCAGTTGAGCATGGCTTCTACTGCGTATTGGGAAAAGCTCGTTTCCTCGCAAGAAAATTTACTCTCATCAGGAGGCAAAATTATTCTTATCTACTGCGTACTTAATAGTTTGCTGATGTTTATACTTTCCTTTTTCCAAGTACGGGGATTTAGAAGAGACTAGAATTTTATAGATCTCGCTTATTCTCACAAAGCGACCAACTAAAACGGAAGTACCGACCGACTAAATGGAGCGTTATACTTCGTACTAAAGATCCCCGGGGGGGGGGGGGGGGGGAGGGGTTTGTCATGGATATTTTGGACATTGATAATATTATTTTTTCAGAAGATGGATTAATGAACGGAAGGGGTATGGCGAGATTTTCTTCACAATAATTATCTATGTAGTAAAACATTGTCTGAGGTGGCTTCAAAAACAACAGACTCGTCGTTTTGGAAAAGGCCGGTGTGTGTTCAAGGACAACTTCTTCTCTCGAGGCCATTTTGTGGTTGGTAATAGAGGGGGTGCTCTGTTTTGAGAGGATGTTTAGTTAGGATATATGTCTCCACTCATTCAATACACTTCTTTGTACTACAACGTGCGCTGGAAAAATGTTTTGGTTGTCGATTTGATGTTTTTGTTTCTCCTCTAAATATTGAGTTTGGGTAGAATCTCACAGGGAACAAGTGGAATCGTTGAAATCACCTGGTAATTCACCTTATGAGTGTTAATCTGTCTAAGGACCACGATATGCTCGTGTGGATTCTGAAGCTAGGGATTCGTTCCCGAGTTTCTAACTACGTTGCGCAATCGCATTAACTCTATTGGTCCCAACCTTAGTAAATATTTTAAAGCTGACATTAAGTAAACAAATAGGCCTATACTCTTCAATTCTAGCCGCATCCTCCTTCTTAGGCAATAGGGTAATCACCCCAAAGTTCAACTTAAAAAGTTGCAACTCTGCAGATGTAATTGAGCAAACATAGACATCATGTCAAGCTTGATCACATCCCAAAACTTCTTATAGAACTCAGCCGGGAACCCATCTGGTCCCGGCGCTTTATTAAGTTCCATTTGAGTTATTGCGTCAAAAACCTCCTCTTCAGAAAAAGGAGCAGTTAAAAGAGTGTTTTCCTCCAAAGATACTTGAGGTAGATCAGCAATCCTTCCCTCATCAAGTGAAATAGTTGTTTTTTCGGATGGCCCAAATAACTTTTTGTAATATTCAGAGATAAAAAACTCCAGGTTCTGTTGACCAACAATAGTCCCCTCGTCTTGCTCTAGCTGAAAGATTTTTTTCTTTCTAAGTTTTCCATTAGCCATTAAGTGGAAATATAATGTGTTATCCCCCCTTCTTTAATATGTCTAATCTTAGCACGTTGAGCCCACTTGGACTCTTCATCCCGTCTAAGTTTAGCTAGATACAAATCAGCCTCCCTTTTGGACTTCCTTTCATCATCAGAAAGAGGCATAGTCTCGGCGTTAATGTCTAGCTCATTAATCAAGAGAATAAGTTTATCCCTCAGAATTTTATACTCCTCGCTCATATTTTTAGCCCACCCCCGTAAAAAACTACGAAGATGTCTAATTTTGTTTTGCCATATCTCAATAGTTGAATCACCCATATACGGAGACATCCACTCTTTTATAACCATATCACAAAAACCTTCCTGTCTAAGCCAAGATAACTCAAAGGAGAAGGTTGATTTATTTCCTTTGTGAACCGAACTACCCGAGTCCACAAACAAGGGCACATGATCAGATCCTGTTCTTGCCAAAGCCTGAATAGAAACAAGTGAAATTTCTGTTCCCACTCTACACTTGCTAATACACGATCTAACTTCTCATAAGTAGCTACCTCTCGTCTACTAACCCAAGTGTATTGCCTTCCTGACATCTCTAATTCTTTGAGATCCTGACTCTCAATAATGGCATTAAAAATAGATGGCCAACGTGTATTAAAATTATCATTACTCTTCTCGTTTGGTCTCCTCATAATGTTGAAATCTCCACCTACCAAAATAGACCGAGTCTCACTCTCACAAATACGTACTAGTTCAGACAGGAAAACGGGGTTTTTTATCATCTTGAGCAGCCCTATAGACTACTACCAACGCCCAAAGGAATCCATCGTCTGAACAAAAAATTTAACATAAAATTCTCCCGCAACAACCGTCTGAACAGTCATAGTAACACGGTTGTATGTATTGATTGATGCCGAAGCTAGGGATTCGTTCCCCACTAAAAAAGATCGAACACACGTCTAACTGTAAAATGGGATTGACACAAGGGAGAGTGTTGGTTGAAATATTTTACCTATTTTACACCGTACCTATATGAAGGACAGAGAGAGTATTTACCGATATGTATTTAATTTTATTTCCTCTTGATTTGAGGAAGCGATCCTCTCATGGACCCACAGGAAATGAAGAAACCAGACATCGGGTCTGCGAGCTATATTAAAGTAACACACTGGAGGCTAGCCAGCTACGATCCGCAAGAGCTAGCAGTTGAGCATGGCTGTTGCTGCCTCCGTCCGTCTGCCCACCACACTCGAATCTAAGGATGCGAAAGAAATTTACGAGCAGGTCCGGCGGGTGGTGTCCAGCTACGAGATGGTGCCCACCGGAGTGGTGGATTACCACCGCCACCCCGACGGCTGGTACATGGACATGCCGGTGATGGTGGGTTCCATGGTGGCGCGGGAGCATTTCGAGGCGCGCGACACCGACCTGCTCCTCGTCACCATCCCCAAGTCCGGGACAACCTGGATCAAGGCGCTCCTCTATGCGGCGGCACACCGCAGCAGCAGCAGCCGCGACGACATGCTGAAGCAGCTCGCCGCCCACAACTCTCACCAGCTAGTTCCTTTCCTGGAGAGCCAGGTGTACACCAGAGACCGGATCCCGGACCTCAGCTCGCTCCCAGCTCCACGGCTCCTCGCAACTCACACACCGGCTCAGTCGCTGCCGGCTTCCGTGCTAGCGTCCGGCTGCAAGGTACATACACACCTTAATTGATTCTCGCTTGATATATACATTAGTAATTGATTTCTACCTTGATAGATTATTACTGTATATACAGGTAGTGTACTTGTGCCGTGACCCCAAGGACTGCTTCGTGTCCCTTTGGCACTTCGTCGACACCTTGACCCCATCGCCATGGGACATCCACCAGGCGCTGAGCCAGTTCTGCGGCGGCGTCTCCCTGTTTGGGCCCTTCTGGGAGCACGTACTGAGCTACTGGAGACTGCACGTCGAGAGGCCGGACCAGGTACTCTTCCTCACCTACGTCGAGAGGCTGCTGGGTTCCTTCTGCTGGGTTCCTTCTGCTGGTCCTGTTGTTTGTTGTTTGTTGCTGGAAACAACCTTGTCTGGTTTTGGCTGGTGCTATTAGGTTGTGGTGATCCTTGTAGTTTTTTTTGTGTTTGACTCTATAGCTTTTCCGTGGTACCAAGTTTTGGTCGCATAGGTGGTGCTCGATGGCGAGCACTTCTCAGTGGGTTTCCTGGTAGCTACGCCAACTCGCTTCCTCTATTCCCTCTCCCCTTTCTTTCTCCTGCAAAAACTGAACTGGTTATTTCCATTTTTAATGGAAAGGATTGGAATCCCAGTTGGAAAACAAAACATGATGGTTAAAATCGGCGCCGTCTGAACCTTCTTAAAATTTTGTTCCTCTTGTATGTGTCTGAACTTTGTTTTGCTTATTATAAAATTTTGTTTCTCTTGACATTATGATTTATTCCTGATGTATATAAAATTTTCTCTTGGTCTAAAATTTTGTTCCTCTTGTCATCAAGATTAGTTTCACATGTGTCGCAATTTTATGGAAGCTAGTGGCGGATTGCTTTGAGAAAATCTCGTTTCCTGCCAAGATATTTTACTCTCATGAGGATACAAAATTATTCTTATCTACTGTGCACTTAATAGTTTGTCGATGTTTATACTTTCCTTTTTCCAAGTACGTGGGTGCAGAAGAGATTAGAATTTTATAGATCTCGCTTATTTTGACTTAGCGACCAACTAAAACGGAAGTACCGACTAACTAAATGGACAACTAATAATATTATTTCTTGAAAAGATGGATTAATAAACGGACGGGGTGTGGCAAGATTTGCTTCACAATAAGTATCTCTGTACTAAAACATTGTCTCAGGTGGCTTCAAAAACAACAAATTCGTCGTTGTGGAAAAGGCGGGTGTGTGTCAAGGACAACTTCTTCTCTCGAGGCATGGTTGGTAATTGAGGGGATGCTCTGTTTTGAGAGGATGTTTAGTTAGGATACATGTCTCTACTCATTTCAATACCCTTCTTTGTACTACAACGTGCACTGGAAAAATGTTTTGGTTGTCGATTTGATGTTTGTTTCTCCTCTTAATATTGAGTTGGGTAGAATCTCATAGAGAACAAGTGGTATCGTCGAAAGCACCTGGTAATTCACCTTATGAATGTTAATCCGTCTAAGGACCACAATGTGCTCGTGTGGAAGCTAACCCCCTCTAGTGCTTTCACTGTTAATCGTTGTATTTGGATCTTATGGATGATCATACTCCATTCCTTTGGAAATATACTTGGAAAATAAAAGCACCATTAAAGATTATGATCTTTATGTGGTTTATTTTCATTCAAGTGCAATAGGGATTCTAAAGCTAGGGATTCGTTCCTGAGTTTCTAACTACAAAAATAGGGATGTATTTATTTTTCCACCTTATGAGGGTAATCTTGTTTTTTTTAATCTGTTACTCTTAAAAACTATGCAATAACACAGTTGTATGTATTGATTGAAGCCGAAGGTAGGGATTGTTAGCGATAAGGCTTGACAGGGTTTCTAGAAGGTTAGTCTGTTAGTTGTTGTTAGCCATCGGTATGATATAAACCGAATGGTGTTATCTGTAGATAGTTGCTTGGTTATCAAGTTGTAATCTCCCTATTGTAATCCGGTTGTTTGTGACCCCTATATTAACACGTAACCGGGCCGAGTCCAAGGCACCGTTCAACCCATCCGATCTACCATCGTATAGTTTCAATATGGTATCAGAGCGCGGCCTCGTTACCACGTCTGCGGCGAGCTCCAGCGACACTGCTCCGCCGTCCTCCCGTCTTGGAGGCAATGCCTTCGGTCAAGGCGTGACCGAGAGGCTGGTGAAGGGCAACCACACCCTGTGGAAAGCCCAAGTGCTGTCGGCGATCCGCGGGGTGTAGATGGAGTCCTTCCTCGACCTCAAGACTGCGGTGCCGCCCAAGCAAATCACGGTGCCGAAAGGCACCGAAGTAACATCTGAACCAAACCCTACGTATGCAGTTTGGATTGCACAGGACCAACAGGTCCTTAATTTTCTACTAACCACCTTGTCTCGTGAGATCGGACAGAAGGTGGTCGACAACACCGGCGTGGCGGCGCTCTGGGCAGCCCTTGAGGGCATGTTCAACGCCCAAAGCCGCGCCAAAACTGTTAATCTCCGAATCAGCCTCGCCAACTGTCAGAAAGGCTCGCTGAGCATGGCTGATTACTTTACCAAGATCCGCAACCTTGCGGGTGAGATGGAGGGGGCCGGGAAGAAGCTGGATGAGGAGGACGTCATCTCCTACCTCCTAGCTGGGCTCGACTCCGACTACAACGCCATTGTTGCTGCCATCTGCTCCCGGGATGAACCCATCACGGTGGCGGAATTGTATTCTCAGCTCCTCTCCTTCGAGATGAGATTGGATCTCTTAAACGGGGGCGGCTCACAATCTTCTGTGAACGCGGCTACCCGTGGAGGTCGTGGTGGTGGCCACGGCCGTGGCGGCTTCGATGGCGGTGGCGGCCACTACGGTGGCGGTGGTGGAAACTACTGCGGAGGCCGTGGCAATGCTCCATCACCACAAGGCCGCGGCAACTATGGAGGCCGCGGGAACTATGGAGGCCAGAACGGAGGAGGCTTCCAAGGCCATTATGGCTACAGTGGGCCGAACCGCAACAGCGGAAACGGCAACGCCAACGGCACCAAGCCTCGGTGCCAATTGTGTGGCAAAATTGGCCACCTTGCCCTGAAGTGCTGGGAGAGGTACAACCAGGACTTCACCCCGGCGCAAGAGAAGAGCGCTGGATCGGCATCCACTCCCTATTACGGGGTGGACACAAACTGGCACATCGATTCGGGCGCCACCGACCATATCACAAGTGATCTCCACAAGTTGACCTTCCGCGACAAATACAACGGCCACGAGAAAGTGCACACTGCAAGTGGTTCAGCTATTTCCACTCCTGATCGTAATCTCCATTTCCATAATATTCTCCATGTTCCCGAAGCAAATAAAAGCTTATTATCCGCTCATAGACTTGCATATGATAACAATGCATTCGTAGAAATTCACCCTTTTTCCTTTTATGTCAAGGATCAGGGAACGAAGAAAATTCTTCTTCAAGGCAAATGTAGGAGAGGTCTCTACCCACTTTCGTCCAGTCCACCACAATCATACAAGCATGTTCTTGGTGCCATCAAACCATCTTCGGAGAGGTGGCATGCTCGTTTAGGTCATCCATCATCAGTTATTGTCAATAAAGTGCTTAGCACACATAATCTTCCATGTTCTGGTTTGATAAATAATGTTGACTCTGTTTGTGATGCCTGTCAAAAAGGCAAGAGTCATCAACTTCCATATCCACATTCCTTTAGTGAGTCTAGTGCTCCTTTAGAACTTATATTTTCAGATGTTTGGGGTCCTGCCATTGAGTCTGTTGGACGAAAGAAATATTATGTGAGTTTCATAGATGATTTTAGCAAATTTACTTGGATATATTTGCTTAAGAATAAATCAGATGTGTTTCAAAAGTTTCATGATTTTCAGAATCTTGTTGAACGACAATTTGATAGAAAAATACTTGCCATGCAAACAGATTGGGGTGGTGAGTATGAACGTCTAAATTCCTTTTTTACCAAAGTTGGTATTTCTCACCATGTGTCATGTCCCTATGCACATCAACAGAATGGATCAGCTGAGAGAAAACATCATCATATTGTCGAAGTTGGTCTCTCTCTTCTTGTTCACTCCTCAATGCCATTGAAATTTTGGGATGAAGCATTTATTTCGGCCACTTATCTTATAAACCGCACACCTAGCAAACTACTCAATTTTGTTACACCTCTAGAACGTCTCTATCATGAAAAACCGAATTATGAGTTTTTTCGTGTCTTTGGGTGTGCGTGTTGGCCAAACCTTCGACCATATAATTCACATAAATTGTCTTTTCGTTCTAAGCAATGTGCTTTTCTTGGTTATAGCATCTTGCACAAAGGATATAAATGCCTTGATATTCCAAATGGTCGAATTTACATATCAAGAGATGTTACTTTTGATGAAAACATCTTTCCATTCTCCACTCTTAATCCTAATGCTGGTGCAAAACTTCGCTCAGAAATTCTTCTCTTAGATCAGGGAGTAGAAAATGCTGCTAACCATGTTGTGGAAGATGCTCCATTTTTTTCTGAACCTAACGGTACCACAAGTGTACCAAATGCTTGTGTGTAGACAGGACAAGGAAGCGCGGAAAATAATACAGATTCTGCGTCAGGAACTGATCCCGAGAGATCGCAGCGCAGGACGTCAGGCAGATCCGCGTCGGGATCTGCCCCAGGCGCCACGCGTACAGCGCGCACAGGAGCGCCAGCTGACGAAACCGCGTCGCCCAACGCGGGTCCGCGCGTTTCCTCCGACAGCAACGACACGCGTCCACGCCCCATAGGTGCGGCATCCGGTGCGACAGCCGAAAACGCGTCAGTCTTCGCGCGGGCCCCACGGGGGCGCGCAGCAGCCACACGCCACGAGCGGCCCAGGAGGCGCCACGCGCGTTGATGGCGACAGCGGGGGGACCGGCCAGGGCGCAGGCCCAGATTCCCCTGCGCGCACGTCACATGGCCTCGGACAGAGGGAGGAATCTTCCTCTCTGTCACCTGGCGGGGTGGATCCCGGAGCGGATTCGCCCGGATCTTCTGTGGCATCCATACCTGAGCCACCAGGTGTACCAATCCGAGCCCATACAAGATCTCAAAGTGGTATTTTTCGTCCTTTTGTTCCAAAAGATGGTACAATTCGTTATACTTGCCTAGCTTCTACAAGTGAGCCTACAAATTTACATGATGCTTTAGGAGATCGAAATTGGAAAAATGCTATGGACATAGAATATAGTGCACTTATGGATAATCACACTTGGCATTTAGTACCACCTAGCCATGGGAGAAATATCATCGATTGTAAATGGGTATATAAAATTAAGAGGAAACCTAATGGCACTATAGATAGGTATAAAGCTAGATTAGTTGCTAAAGGATTTAAGCAGCGCTATGGTATTGACTATGAGGACACTTTTAGTCCTGTTGTAAAGGCAGCTACTATTCGATTGGTGTTGTCTGTTGCTGTTTCCAGGGGATGGAGCCTTCGCCAATTGGACGTGTAGAATGCGTTTCTTCACGGCGTTCTCGAGGAAGAAGTGTATATGCGGCAGCCTCCAGGGTATGAGAACAAGGATGTGCCGCATCATGTGTGTAGATTGGACAAAGTGTTGTATGGTCTGAAACAGGCACCACGAGCTTGGTACTCCAGGTTAAGTACAAAACTGCAACAACTTGGTTTCATGCCATTCAAGGGGGATACATCACTTTTCTTCTACAAGAAAGGGGAGTTACTATTTTTATGTTAATATATGTTGATGATATAATTGTTGCTAGTTCATCTATGGAAGCAACTGATGCATTGTAAGGAGATTTGAGGAAAGATTTTGCCCTTAAGGACTTAGGAGATTTAAATTACTTTCTTGGCATTGAAGTGAAGAAAGTTGGTAATGGGATTATTTTAACACAAGAGAAGTATGCCATGGATGTTCTAACACGTGTAGGGATGAGGGGGTGTAAGGCTTCAAGCACTCCTATTTCCACTACAGAAAAATTGTCTTTGCATCAAGGAGAAGTGTTGGGTCCAGAAGATTCAACACAATATAGAAGTATAGTTGGAGCATTACAGTATCTTACATTGACACGTCCTGACATTTCTTTTTCTGTTAATAAAGTATGTCAGTTCTTGCATGCTCCCACTACAGTACATTGGACAGGAGTGAAGAGGATACTCAGATATCTGAAAGGGACTACATCCACTGGGTTAAAAATTAGTAGATCATCATCTTCTCTTGTGAGTGCTTTTTCTGATGCTGATTGGGCAGGATGTCCTGATGATAGAAGATCTACTGGTGGGTTTGCTGTATTTTTTGGGTCTAATCTTATATCCTGGACTGCAAGAAAACAAGCCACCGTGTCAAGATCAAGCACAAAAGCTGAATACAAATCTTTGGCTAATGCTACAGCTGAGGTAATTTGGATAGAGTCTTTACTTAATGAGCTTGGGGTTAGTCATCCAGAGACAGCCTGTTTATGGTGTGATAACTTGGGGGCAACCTCTCTCTGCAAATCCTATCTTTCATGCAAGGACAAAACATATTGAAATTGATTTTCACTTTGTAAGAGAGAGGGTAGCACAAAAACAGTTGGACATACGGTTTATTCCAACTGGAGATCTGGCGTGGCAGATGTTTTCACTAAACCACTGCAGTACTGACAGTTTCAAGCCTTTAAAAGCAATCTCAACTTGGAGAAGTCGAGATTGAGGGAGGATGTTAGCGATAAGGCTTGACAGGGTTTCTAGAAGGTTAGTCTGTTAGTTGTTGTTAGCCATCGGCATGATATAAACCGAATGGTGTTATCTATAGATAGTTGCTTGGTTATCAAGTTGTAATCTCCCCATTGTAATCCGGTTGTTTGTGACCCCTATATTAACACGTAACCGGGCCGAGTCCAAGGCACCGTTCAATCCATCCGATCTACCATCGTATAGTTTCAATAGGGATTCGTTCCCCACTATAAAAAAGATCAAACACACGTCTAACTGTAAAATAGGCTTGACACAAGGGAGAGTGTTGGTTGAAATATTTTACATGTTTCTCTATTTCAGTCCCAAAGGACAGAGATAAATCTAGCTACAGTTCTACACTCCTTTGCTCGTGGAAGATGTGGATCTAAGTGATTCGGTGTCTGATTAAGCATAACACATGCACGTCAATGATGGAGGCATGCATACATACTCCCTCCGTTACTTGATGTAATATGTATAATATTTTTTAGAAAAATCCAAAATATAAGGTGTATAGAGATTTGTGGACAATATTACCCTTCATATTAGGTGTTTTCCACATGTATTGTTTCCGGTTTGTCGATGTGAGGGACATTTTATGCCGATTTTTTCCAGGGGCGAATGATTAATTCCACCGTGTGCTAAATTCATACGTCTTAATATTCATGACAGAAACTTATACACCCTACCTATAGGAAGGACAGAGAGAGTATTTACCGATATGTATTTAATTTTATTTCCTCTTGATTTATTGATTTCAGGAAGCGATCCTCTCATGGACCCACAGGATGAAGAAATCAGACATCGGGCCTACGAGCTATATAAAAGTAACACACTGGAGGCTAGCCAGCTACGATTCGCAAGAGGTAGCAGTTGAGCATGGCTTCTACTGCGTATTGGGAAAAGCTCGTTTCCTCGCAAGAAAATTTACTCTCATCAGGAGGCAAAATTATTCTTATCTACTGCGTACTTAATAGTTTGCTGATGTTTATACTTTCCTTTTTCCAAGTACGGGGATTTAGAAGAGACTAGAATTTTATAGATCTCGCTTATTCTCACAAAGCGACCAACTAAAACGGAAGTACCGACCGACTAAATGGAGCGTTATACTTCGTACTAAAGATCCCGGGGGGGGGGGGGGGGAGGGGTTAGTCATGGATATTGTGGACATTGATAATATTATTTTTTCAGAAGATGGATTAATGAACGGAAGGGTTATGGCGAGATTTTCTTCACAATAATTATCTATGTAGTAAAACATTGTCTGAGGTGGCTTCAAAAACAACAGACTCGTCGTTTTGGAAAAGGCCGGTGTGTGTTCAAGGACAACTTCTTCTCTCGAGGCCATTTTGTGGTTGGTAATAGAGGGGGTGCTCTGTTTTGAGAGGATGTTTAGTTAGGATATATGTCTCCACTCATTCAATACACTTCTTTGTACTACAACGTGCGCTGGAAAAATGTTTTGGTTGTCGATTTGATGTTTTTGTTTCTCCTCTAAATATTGAGTTTGGGTAGAATCTCACAGGGAACAAGTGGAATCGTTGAAATCACCTGGTAATTCACCTTATGAGTGTTAATCTGTCTAAGGACCACGATATGCTCGTGTGGATTCTGAAGCTAGGGATTCGTTCCCGAGTTTCTAACTACGTTGCGCAATCGCATTAACTCTATTGGTCCCAACCTTAGTAAATATTTTAAAGCTGACATTAAGTAAACAAATAGGCCTATACTCTTCAATTCTAGCCGCATCCTCCTTATTAGGCAATAGGGTAATCACCCCAAAGTTCAACTTAAAAAGTTGCAACTCTGCAGATGTAATTGAGCAAACATAGACATCATGTCAAGCTTGATCACATCCCAAAACTTCTTATAGAAGTCAGCCGGGAACCCATCTGGTCCCGGCGCTTTATTAAGTTCCATTTGAGTTATTGCGTCAAAAACCTCCTCTTCAGAAAAAGGAGCAGTTAAAAGAGTGTTTTCCTCCAAAGATACTTGAGGTAGATCAGCAATCCTTCCCTCATCAAGTGAAATAGTTGTTTTTTCGGATGGCCCAAATAACTTTTTGTAATATTCAGAGATAAAAAACTCCAGGTTCTGTTGACCAACAATAGTCCCCTCGTCTTGCTCTAGCTGAAAGATTTTTTTCTTTCTAAGTTTTCCATTAGCCATTAAGTGGAAATATAATGTGTTATCCCCCCTTCTTTAATATGTCTAATCTTAGCACGTTGAGCCCACTTGGACTCTTCATCCCGTCTAAGTTTAGCTAGATACAAATCAGCCTCCCTTTTGGACTTTCTTTCATCATCAGAAAGAGGCATAGTCTCGGCGTTAATGTCTAGCTCATTAATCAAGAGAATAAGTTTATCCCTCAGAATTTTATACTCCTCGCTCATATTTTTAGCCCACCCCCGTAAAAAACTACGAAGATGTCTAATTTTGTTTTGCCATATCTCAATAGTTGAATCACCCATATACGGAGACATCCACTCTTTTATAACCATATCACAAAAACCTTCCTGTCTAAGCCAAGATAACTCAAAGGAGAAGGTTGATTTATTTCCTTTGTGAACCGAACTACCCGAGTCCACAAACAAGGGCACATGATCAGATCCTGTTCTTGCCAAAGCCTGAATAGAAACAAGTGAAATTTCTGTTCCCACTCTACACTTGCTAATACACGATCTAACTTCTCATAAGTAGCTACCTCTCGTCTACTAACCCAAGTGTATTGCCTTCCTGACATCTCTAATTCTTTGAGATCCTGACTCTCAATAATGGCATTAAAAATAGATGGCCAACGTGTATTAAAATTATCATTACTCTTCTCGTTTGGTCTCCTCATAATGTTGAAATCTCCACCTACCAAAATAGACCGAGTCTCACTCTCACAAATACGTACTAGTTCAGACAGGAAAACGGGGTTTTTTATCATCTTGAGCAGCCCTATAGACTACTACCAACGCCCAAAGGAATCCATCGTCTGAACAAAAAATTTAACATAAAATTTCCCGCAACAACCGGCTGAACAGTCATAGTAACACGGTTGTATGTATTGATTGATGCCGAAGCTAGGGATTCGTTCCCCACTAAAAAAGATCGAACACACGTCTAACTGTAAAATGGGATTGACACAAGGGAGAGTGTTGGTTGAAATATTTTACCTATTTTACACCGTACCTATATGAAGGACAGAGAGAGTATTTACCGATATGTATTTAATTTTATTTCCTCTTGATTTGAGGAAGCGATCCTCTCATGGACCCACAGGAAATGAAGAAACCAGACATCGGGTCTGCGAGCTATATTAAAGTAACACACTGGAGGCTAGCCAGCTACGATCCGCAAGAGCTAGCAGTTGAGCATGGCTGTTGCTGCCTCCGTCCGTCTGCCCACCACACTCGAATCTAAGGATGCGAAAGAAATTTACGAGCAGGTCCGGCGGGTGGTGTCCAGCTACGAGATGGTGCCCACCGGAGTGGTGGATTACCACCGCCACCCCGACGGCTGGTACATGGACATGCCGGTGATGGTGGGTTCCATGGTGGCGCGGGAGCATTTCGAGGCGCGCGACACCGACCTGCTCCTCGTCACCATCCCCAAGTCCGGGACAACCTGGATCAAGGCGCTCCTCTATGCGGCGGCACACCGCAGCAGCAGCAGCCGCGACGACATGCTGAAGCAGCTCGCCGCCCACAACTCTCACCAGCTAGTTCCTTTCCTGGAGAGCCAGGTGTACACCAGAGACCGGATCCCGGACCTCAGCTCGCTCCCAGCTCCACGGCTCCTCGCAACTCACACACCGGCTCAGTCGCTGCCGGCTTCCGTGCTAGCGTCCGGCTGCAAGGTACATACACACCTTAATTGATTCTCGCTTGATATATACATTAGTAATTGATTTCTACCTTGATAGATTATTACTGTATATACAGGTAGTGTACTTGTGCCGTGACCCCAAGGACTGCTTCGTGTCCCTTTGGCACTTCGTCGACACCTTGACCCCATCGCCATGGGACATCCACCAGGCGCTGAGCCAGTTCTGCGGCGGCGTCTCCCTGTTTGGGCCCTTCTGGGAGCACGTACTGAGCTACTGGAGACTGCACGTCGAGAGGCCGGACCAGGTACTCTTCCTCACCTACGTCGAGAGGCTGCTGGGTTCCTTCTGCTGGGTTCCTTCTGCTGGTCCTGTTGTTTGTTGTTTGTTGCTGGAAACAACCTTGTCTGGTTTTGGCTGGTGCTATTAGGTTGTGGTGATCCTTGTAGTTTTTTTTGTGTTTGACTCTATAGCTTTTCCGTGGTACCAAGTTTTGGTCGCATAGGTGGTGCTCGATGGCGAGCACTTCTCAGTGGGTTTCCTGGTAGCTACGCCAACTCGCTTCCTCTATTCCCTCTCCCCTTTCTTTCTCCTGCAAAAACTGAACTGGTTATTTCCATTTTTAATGGAAAGGATTGGAATCCCAGTTGGAAAACAAAACATGATGGTTAAAATCGGCGCCGTCTGAACCTTCTTAAAATTTTGTTCCTCTTGTATGTGTCTGAACTTTGTTTTGCTTATTATAAAATTTTGTTTCTCTTGACATTATGATTTATTCCTGATGTATATAAAATTTTCTCTTGGTCTAAAATTTTGTTCCTCTTGTCATCAAGATTAGTTTCACATGTGTCGCAATTTTATGGAAGCTAGTGGCGGATTGCTTTGAGAAAATCTCGTTTCCTGCCAAGATATTTTACTCTCATGAGGATACAAAATTATTCTTATCTACTGTGCACTTAATAGTTTGTCGATGTTTATACTTTCCTTTTTCCAAGTACGTGGGTGCAGAAGAGATTAGAATTTTATAGATCTCGCTTATTTTGACTTAGCGACCAACTAAAACGGAAGTACCGACTAACTAAATGGACAACTAATAATATTATTTCTTGAAAAGATGGATTAATAAACGGACGGGGTGTGGCAAGATTTGCTTCACAATAAGTATCTCTGTACTAAAACATTGTCTCAGGTGGCTTCAAAAACAACAAATTCGTCGTTGTGGAAAAGGCGGGTGTGTGTCAAGGACAACTTCTTCTCTCGAGGCATGGTTGGTAATTGAGGGGATGCTCTGTTTTGAGAGGATGTTTAGTTAGGATACATGTCTCTACTCATTTCAATACCCTTCTTTGTACTACAACGTGCACTGGAAAAATGTTTTGGTTGTCGATTTGATGTTTGTTTCTCCTCTTAATATTGAGTTGGGTAGAATCTCATAGAGAACAAGTGGTATCGTCGAAAGCACCTGGTAATTCACCTTATGAATGTTAATCCGTCTAAGGACCACAATGTGCTCGTGTGGAAGCTAACCCCCTCTAGTGCTTTCACTGTTAATCGTTGTATTTGGATCTTATGGATGATCATACTCCATTCCTTTGGAAATATACTTGGAAAATAAAAGCACCATTAAAGATTATGATCTTTATGTGGTTTATTTTCATTCAAGTGCAATAGGGATTCTAAAGCTAGGGATTCGTTCCTGAGTTTCTAACTACAAAAATAGGGATGTATTTATTTTTCCACCTTATGAGGGTAATCTTGTTTTTTTTAATCTGTTACTCTTAAAAACTATGCAATAACACAGTTGTATGTATTGATTGAAGCCGAAGGTAGGGATTGTTAGCGATAAGGCTTGACAGGGTTTCTAGAAGGTTAGTCTGTTAGTTGTTGTTAGCCATCGGTATGATATAAACCGAATGGTGTTATCTGTAGATAGTTGCTTGGTTATCAAGTTGTAATCTCCCTATTGTAATCCGGTTGTTTGTGACCCCTATATTAACACGTAACCGGGCCGAGTCCAAGGCACCGTTCAACCCATCCGATCTACCATCGTATAGTTTCAATATGGTATCAGAGCGCGGCCTCGTTACCACGTCTGCGGCGAGCTCCAGCGACACTGCTCCGCCGTCCTCCCGTCTTGGAGGCAATGCCTTCGGTCAAGGCGTGACCGAGAGGCTGGTGAAGGGCAACCACACCCTGTGGAAAGCCCAAGTGCTGTCGGCGATCCGCGGGGTGTAGATGGAGTCCTTCCTCGACCTCAAGACTGCGGTGCCGCCCAAGCAAATCACGGTGCCGAAAGGCACCGAAGTAACATCTGAACCAAACCCTACGTATGCAGTTTGGATTGCACAGGACCAACAGGTCCTTAATTTTCTACTAACCACCTTGTCTCGTGAGATCGGACAGAAGGTGGTCGACAACACCGGCGTGGCGGCGCTCTGGGCAGCCCTTGAGGGCATGTTCAACGCCCAAAGCCGCGCCAAAACTGTTAATCTCCGAATCAGCCTCGCCAACTGTCAGAAAGGCTCGCTGAGCATGGCTGATTACTTTACCAAGATCCGCAACCTTGCGGGTGAGATGGAGGGGGCCGGGAAGAAGCTGGATGAGGAGGACGTCATCTCCTACCTCCTAGCTGGGCTCGACTCCGACTACAACGCCATTGTTGCTGCCATCTGCTCCCGGGATGAACCCATCACGGTGGCGGAATTGTATTCTCAGCTCCTCTCCTTCGAGATGAGATTGGATCTCTTAAACGGGGGCGGCTCACAATCTTCTGTGAACGCGGCTACCCGTGGAGGTCGTGGTGGTGGCCACGGCCGTGGCGGCTTCGATGGCGGTGGCGGCCACTACGGTGGCGGTGGTGGAAACTACTGCGGAGGCCGTGGCAATGCTCCATCACCACAAGGCCGCGGCAACTATGGAGGCCGCGGGAACTATGGAGGCCAGAACGGAGGAGGCTTCCAAGGCCATTATGGCTACAGTGGGCCGAACCGCAACAGCGGAAACGGCAACGCCAACGGCACCAAGCCTCGGTGCCAATTGTGTGGCAAAATTGGCCACCTTGCCCTGAAGTGCTGGGAGAGGTACAACCAGGACTTCACCCCGGCGCAAGAGAAGAGCGCTGGATCGGCATCCACTCCCTATTACGGGGTGGACACAAACTGGCACATCGATTCGGGCGCCACCGACCATATCACAAGTGATCTCCACAAGTTGACCTTCCGCGACAAATACAACGGCCACGAGAAAGTGCACACTGCAAGTGGTTCAGCTATTTCCACTCCTGATCGTAATCTCCATTTCCATAATATTCTCCATGTTCCCGAAGCAAATAAAAGCTTATTATCCGCTCATAGACTTGCATATGATAACAATGCATTCGTAGAAATTCACCCTTTTTCCTTTTATGTCAAGGATCAGGGAACGAAGAAAATTCTTCTTCAAGGCAAATGTAGGAGAGGTCTCTACCCACTTTCGTCCAGTCCACCACAATCATACAAGCATGTTCTTGGTGCCATCAAACCATCTTCGGAGAGGTGGCATGCTCGTTTAGGTCATCCATCATCAGTTATTGTCAATAAAGTGCTTAGCACACATAATCTTCCATGTTCTGGTTTGATAAATAATGTTGACTCTGTTTGTGATGCCTGTCAAAAAGGCAAGAGTCATCAACTTCCATATCCACATTCCTTTAGTGAGTCTAGTGCTCCTTTAGAACTTATATTTTCAGATGTTTGGGGTCCTGCCATTGAGTCTGTTGGACGAAAGAAATATTATGTGAGTTTCATAGATGATTTTAGCAAATTTACTTGGATATATTTGCTTAAGAATAAATCAGATGTGTTTCAAAAGTTTCATGATTTTCAGAATCTTGTTGAACGACAATTTGATAGAAAAATACTTGCCATGCAAACAGATTGGGGTGGTGAGTATGAACGTCTAAATTCCTTTTTTACCAAAGTTGGTATTTCTCACCATGTGTCATGTCCCTATGCACATCAACAGAATGGATCAGCTGAGAGAAAACATCATCATATTGTCGAAGTTGGTCTCTCTCTTCTTGTTCACTCCTCAATGCCATTGAAATTTTGGGATGAAGCATTTATTTCGGCCACTTATCTTATAAACCGCACACCTAGCAAACTACTCAATTTTGTTACACCTCTAGAACGTCTCTATCATGAAAAACCGAATTATGAGTTTTTTCGTGTCTTTGGGTGTGCGTGTTGGCCAAACCTTCGACCATATAATTCACATAAATTGTCTTTTCGTTCTAAGCAATGTGCTTTTCTTGGTTATAGCATCTTGCACAAAGGATATAAATGCCTTGATATTCCAAATGGTCGAATTTACATATCAAGAGATGTTACTTTTGATGAAAACATCTTTCCATTCTCCACTCTTAATCCTAATGCTGGTGCAAAACTTCGCTCAGAAATTCTTCTCTTAGATCAGGGAGTAGAAAATGCTGCTAACCATGTTGTGGAAGATGCTCCATTTTTTTCTGAACCTAACGGTACCACAAGTGTACCAAATGCTTGTGTGTAGACAGGACAAGGAAGCGCGGAAAATAATACAGATTCTGCGTCAGGAACTGATCCCGAGAGATCGCAGCGCAGGACGTCAGGCAGATCCGCGTCGGGATCTGCCCCAGGCGCCACGCGTACAGCGCGCACAGGAGCGCCAGCTGACGAAACCGCGTCGCCCAACGCGGGTCCGCGCGTTTCCTCCGACAGCAACGACACGCGTCCACGCCCCATAGGTCGTGGCACTCGGCAAAGCTCAGAAGCACTACGCCGAGTGCCTGAGTTTGCCGAGTGTCTCGTCGCCGAGGCTACTCACTCCACCGAGTGGGGACTATGCCGAGTGCCGTAACAGAAACTTATACACCCTACCTATAGGAAGGACAGAGAGAGTATTTACCGATATGTATTTAATTTTATTTCCTCTTTATTTATTGATTTCAGGAAGCGATCCTCTCATGGATCCACAGGAAATGACGAAACCAGACATCAGGTCTGCGAGCTATATTAAAGCAACACACTGGAGGCTAGCCAGCTACGATCCGCAAGAGCTAGCAGTTGAGCATGGCTGTTGCTGCCTCCGTCCGTCTGCCCACCACACTCGAATCTAAGGATGCGAAAGAAATTTACGAGCAGGTCCGGCGGGTGGTGTCCAGCTACGAGATGGTGCCCACCGGAGTGGTGGATTACCACCGCCACCCCGACGGCTGGTACATGGACATGCCGGTGATGGTGGGTTCCATGGTGGCGCGGGAGCATTTCGAGGCGCGCGACACCGACCTGCTCCTCGTCACCATCCCCAAGTCCGGGACAACCTGGATCAAGGCGCTCCTCTATGCGGCGGCACACCGCAGCAGCAGCAGCCGCGACGACATGCTGAAGCAGCTCGCCGCCCACAACTCTCACCAGCTAGTTCCTTTCCTGGAGAGCCAGGTGTACACCAGAGACCGGATCCCGGACCTCAGCTCGCTCCCAGCTCCACGGCTCCTCGCAACTCACACACCGGCTCAGTCGCTGCCGGCTTCCGTGCTAGCGTCCGGCTGCAAGGTACATACACACCTTAATTGATTCTCGCTTGATATATACATTAGTAATTGATTTCTACCTTGATAGATTATTACTGTATATACAGGTAGTGTACTTGTGCCGTGACCCCAAGGACTGCTTCGTGTCCCTTTGGCACTTCGTCGACACCTTGACCCCATCGCCATGGGACATCCACCAGGCGCTGAGCCAGTTCTGCGACGGCGTCTCCCTGTTTGGGCCCTTCTGGGAGCACGTACTGAGCTACTGGAGACTGCACGTCGAGAGGCCGGACCAGGTACTCTTCCTCACCTACGAGGAGCTCACTGCCGACACGCTCGGACAGCTCAGGCGCCTGGCCCACTTCATCGGACGCCCCTTCACGCTCGAGGAGCAGGATGCCGGGGTGGACAGGGAGATCATGGATGCTTGCGCCATCAAGAGCATGGTTAAACAGGAGGTGAACCGCTCGGGGAGTACCGAAATGAAAGAGAAACCCATGCCCAACGGGGTCTTCTTTCGGCGCGGCGTCGTCGGAGACTGGACCAACTATCTCACCCCGGAGATGGCACGAAGGATTGACGAGATTAGCAAGAGCAAGTTCCAAGGATCCGGCCTCGTGCTGCCCAGGGAAATCTAGAACTCCGTGTGTTGGTTCTTATTTATCTACGATCGAGCAGTTCTTTACATTGCCTTTCATATTTTAAATTGTTCTACCTTAGTTTTTTGCTTGTGATTGATGTGTGTGCCGCACATCTCTGGTGCTATATATCTCGCCTGAATAAAACTAAATATGTTTTTCTTCGTGATGGAACTGCAATTTGCTGAAAATCGTCTATGCACAATCTATTATCGGTTTCGACGAACCACTTAGAAATCATAGCACTATACGAATCATCATGAGTGTGTGCGTGGATTCGACAGATTTTTAGCAACACGGTGAATACCGTATATGATTATCTACGAAGATAATGCAGGTTGCGTTGAAAAATACATTCGGGTTATGTGAAGAGAAATCTCGCAAAGCCGGTCAACCCAAAGTTATTCCATGCGCATGAGCTGCATAAGATGAACGTGATGATCTTACATACTAACTCGTGTGATAATATATACTGCCGGTTTTTTCACTAAATCATTATCGACATCAGCATTAAGAGGTGTGTTAGCGGATTCGAGGGGAGATTCTTCACATGGCTACTTGGGAATCTCGATACACATGATCAAGTACACAACTTGATGTTGAGTGAGTTGTTCTCCTTTTCTTTTATTTGAGTTTTTCTGATGTTTCTCACATTCATGTTTCAATTAGGCAATATGTTCAATTTGAGGAGATGTATATACGACGATCTATTTCTTTATATTTTCCTAATAGTTTTTTTGCGGGTTTTAGACATAGCCTACATGGGATTTTGGACTGCAGTGGATTATTCCTCCCATACAAGTCATGTATGGGACCACTCTTTCTTGGGTGGGGGTTTTCCTCTAGATTTGGTCCTCGTTTATCTAACCTCTCTCCCCGTATATATTGATATGTATTGTATAAAGTTTTAAATAGCGTCCAATTTCATTTAGCGGCGGCTCGACCAGAAGCTATAAAAGCCTATAGCGAAGAGTTGCATCAATGCATCATAGAGAGGTATAAAAGCCATGAAATCTTTGAAAAATTAAGCATACAATAGACCACATATATTATATATCACATATATTTTACACATATATTTAGTAACTAAGACTTGCATCAATGCATCATGTATACATTAAAAATTAGAAGGAATACATCTGTAGATGAGTGGCTTTATGGAACTCAATTGCATTCCTCCTTTGACTATAGCGGTTTAGCGGGCTAAATGACTCCAAATTAATGTTATAGCGGTATTTAGCGGGCTATTAACATCATTTTCAATTTAGCTTCAAAAGTGCATAGTTTCAGCGGGAGGGCTCCGGAAAATCTATAGAGACGTCATAGCGGAGCTATAGCAGACTATTTAAAACTATGACATTATATGAGACAGAGACACGATTGATGATAAAGATCGGATCCACCTTTTTCTCTGTGTTCCATTACTCTTCAATCTAGACGGTTGGATCGAACTCGCCTATAAAGTTTGTGGACCAACATGTAATATGCGTCACATGTAACTTCCTGGTTTTATAGCTATGTTCCGGGAAATGGCTCCTCTAAC
Source organism: Alopecurus myosuroides (assembly GCA_028641055.1). Lineage (NCBI taxonomy): Eukaryota > Viridiplantae > Streptophyta > Magnoliopsida > Poales > Poaceae > Alopecurus > Alopecurus myosuroides. The sequence continues at coordinate 506,623,707 of CM054059.1, forward strand.
ATAGACTATAGACACAACAATATAGATTGCTTTTGTAGCCACAATCTATAAATATACTATAGACAAGCACTATTGAGATGTACTGTTCCTTCATGATCTGAGTCATTCATTCACATTGAGCTCGAGATTGAAAATTCCTCTCAAGTTGACTATTGATGGAAAAAAGGGCCAATGGTTATCCCAATTAAGTTAGGGAACCATATCAATAACTTAGCAACATCTAGAGCACAAACGGACTCTCGCGATTGCATCTAGTCATTGACCTCTCCCTAGGCAGTGACCGACTTCTGCCTTATCTCTCTGGCAGCGCGCCCCTTGGTCCCTACCTCTTCCATCTGTTGCTGCGGCGATGGTAGGGGTTGGGAACTCCCGCCTCGACCTTGGTGAGGTGCTAGGGTTGGGATAGCTTTTTCCAGAGGGTTGTCGCATCGGAGGTGGGGAAGGAAACACGTCGCAATAGGATGCCCCTGCTGAAAGGGAATGTTGCCCCCATGCGTGGTTTTGATAATTAATGACAATCCATGTGGACTAATATTTGCATTTTATCATACCTACGGATGATTTTCATAGGAAAAGACCGGAGTCCTTGTCTTGGCCTCTATATGATGACCAATATGTTATTCAAGGGACTATCTGAAGAATGGTCTTCAGAGTGTTGAGAAAATTGTAAGGATGTCTTGAATAATATGATCATGTGAATATTCATGTTCACCTTCAAGAAATCATCATTCCGTAGAGAAAATAAAATATAAAAGGTTGATCAAGCCTATATGAATGAGTAGTGGATCAAAATTGATCCACAAACAAAGCTAAATGATATACCAATGGGATCATAGTGATCTCGTAATATGGCAAGAAATTGTACTTATAGCTTTGTGATCCAACCCATCCAGACCCTTCCCTTCTTCCAACCGGTTCTATACGCAGTAACTGCGGCTCATCCCTCGAGTTGCGTGTGTTACTACGAATGCGTGCCCATTAGATTCCCCCAAGACCCGAGGTGTCACTATGAGGATCGTGGGAAACGCTTAGGTCGTGGGATCACGCCGGTAGGCATGCCATCCACGCGACTCTCTATGGTATGAGAGCTGGTAGATCACTTGGAACAATAATTGAATCATTTTGATGTAAGATATTTGGTATGAGAGCTGGTAGATGACGGTACCGAGGTCAACTTTCCCATGGTTGTAGTAGAGGGAGAAGTTCGTGGAGCCGCTGCCAACAGGTATGACCATGACAGGGGCGCGACGTTGTACTGCCATATCGCCTTGTATGCCATTTTATATCTTCGCATCCCAGAATCCAAAAAATATATCCCTCATATTTGGCAAAACCTTTCGTCTTCTTTTTCAGGTCCACTCGCGAATTGCGACAAGCACAAATCTCTCCTTTAGCTTGCAGAGAATATCAGGTATACCGTTGACCTAAACCCATCAGCTCATGTGGTTCGCCTTATTTTGATAACATCTACCAGACTTCTCATACGCAGGTGACATGGTCGGGGAGCCTCTAAGCAATCCGATGCCAGAGTTGGGACCTAAGATCATCCACAATGGGAAACGCTTAAGCAGACGGTTAATAAACACCAGAAAAAACATATTTATGTTCTTAGTGCCTCGATCTGCAATGTTTAGGGCTAAACGAGTCGCTATATTTTTGTTGCGCGCAAAACAAAGTCCTATTTTTTTTTGATAAAGAGTATATATTTATATTGCAAAGATAAAAATTATACCCACCCTCTGCAACAACGCAACGCCCTAGTAGCACGACGGATGCACACAACCAAAAATAGAAGAAAATATTAAAAAAGAAAAGTCGCGCTACAAAGTTCCAGTCCTTGCAGCAACAACACAACCACCACCAAGACAACAATTGATATCCAAGTACTCTAACGGCGACGCCTCCAAGAAGGAAATAGTCCATCAGCGCTGTCGTCGCCCGATCGTAGATCTTAGGTTTTCACCCTAGAGATAATCTCTGCTCTCAAAACAATGCCTTCAACGAGTCTATTGCTAGAAACAACCAATTAAGTCCAGACCTTATATTTTCATCCTGAAAGGTAAGGCCTTGAACTTCACATGTGGTATCTTCCCCACTTACATACTGCTACTACAAAAACTGAAACTCTAAGCAAGTTCCTCAACATCGTAGGCTCCAATCGCTATTAATAGTCCTCCGATTTCGGCTTCTATGACATTCTCCGTCTCTAACTTCACAATGGAGTAAAATATCTCCTTATGGTTATGGATAGCAGAGCTTTGCGACGCTCCCTCCTTAACATAGAAACCAATGGGCCCGACCGAATTCCACCCGATCTAACAATCTCAAGGCATAACACGCCCATGGGAGTTCGCCGACGGAGCCTTCCGAAACCCACAAGTCCGTCCAGATAAGTAAGGTCAGACATCAGGAGGATCTTTGTCTTGTCGCAAGAGGAACCCTAGGACGGCCACCTTTATTCGAGCACATCAGCAGGCCGCTACGCCGCTCGACAGCTTCCGGAAAACTAATCGAGCGAATCATGCAACTGAGACAGGAGGAAGGCTGCAACGCACCCTAGGCATGAGCAGTAGCACCATCGCCGTATTTTCCGCAGCGTCACCTCCGTCCATCACAGCATGCTTGCCCCTCTCAGACCCATCAATGCCTCCCTGCAACGCGACGACAGACGTCGCGCATGGCGGAGCGCCCTCATCCCGCTGTCAGACCTCCACCTGCTCCGCCAAGAAGCCGAAACTCCCACACGAAGGGAATCCGGCAGGGTACGCTAGCCTCTCCCATTGCCTTCGATAGCTATGGCGTGACCGCCACCGCTGTCGTCGGTGCCGGTGGGGGAAAATCGGGCCTCAACCTTCTAGATTGGATCGGGTGTCCTCCGGAGCTGCCCTCGTGTGCGGAGCGACCCGGGAGTCAATCTCTGGGGGATGGATAGAGAGGGGACGCCGGGAGCTTTCCCGATGTGTGCTTGGCTTGGCCGAAAGTGGCCGGAGATGGGAGATCGATGGCGGCGGCGGTGGTCGAGAGCTACACGCGTGCGCCTACGGGTGCTTACGGGTGCGCCTACTCATTTGAACTAGACCTTGTGGTTCCAAACAAAAGATAAACTTAGGGGGAAATTTGATACGTCCAACACCCAGGATTCTCTAGTTGAACTGCTAATTGGTCTAGATTCGAGCGTCGGTCGATTAGCGCTGCGCTGCAGATGCTCTAGTGCGTCCAGAGCCAAGGAAATGCATGAGGTCGGCGAAGCTGCAACATAGGTACAGTTAACCAGCTGTACACATCAAATTTGCAATTTAAACTTCGACAAGTTGCAACTATATGCCATCAATGAGGAAGAACAAAAGGGGGGGTGGGGTGGCATTGCCCGGTCTCACCTCTCTTTCATGAGTGCGTGCAGTAAGCCTATGATGGGTCACTACGGGAGAACTTTTATACGCCGACGGCCAAATATCGGGGCCGTCGGCGTAGACTCGGCATGCAAGTGCATAATAAAAAAAAATTGGGCTACGCCGACGGCAACCCCGTCGGCCTATTTTTTTTTTGCTACGCCGACGGCAACCGTTGGCGTATCCTAATTTTTTTAGTCACTCACCATTTTGAGCATAACTTTTGCGTTCGAACTCGGATTTCGACGTTATTTAGCTCGTTTCGAAAAGGAGAAACATATCTACATCATCATGCATATTATTCAAAAAAAATCATGAGCAAGAACGGAACAAACAAGAAAGGGTTAACGGTTACCGGGTGTAGACCTATAAGCTGGGTTTTTCTCCAGCGGGGAAAGAGGTTGAATATTGAGAAACTCTTGGTGTATCTATGATGAAATAGGTAGTTTTGTACCAAAAAATGATTTTTGACAAAAAATATGAGCAAACTATGAGGTACCTGTAGTTCAAATTTGACCAGTTTCCAGCGGCATCGCTAGAAACTTGTGTTTTCAAAAGTGGTGGATGGAAACCTTTTCATATGAAACAAATTGGTTATTTGTGTATATAACATTGTCTAGTATTTTAAAAAATTGTAGCTATCAAGTTTTGCAACATATTTGTGGTAGGTCCTTCACAAAAAAACTCATTTTTTACACTCGGAAAATAGAAAATGGTTTTTTACTCAATGAAAAGGAAAACTTCCTCCGTCAACATCGTTCGTGCTTCCAAGATGCATGCTTGTGTGAAATATGGGCATATTCAAACAAACTATGCCATGAATTTGACCATAACACCCGTCATTTGAGCCGAAACCCTGGAATGTTCGGAGGAGATAGCTTATTTTTGTGAACACATTTTCAACACAACTGTCGTATTCCAAGTTTATTATTTTTGGTGTATACTAGGAAATATATAATGACACCACGCGATGGTCTTGCATCATTTTGGCTTGTTTTGAATTTTTTTCGATTTTTCTAAGCCGGTTTGAGGAAAAAGTCAAGACAGCGGGCATGACCGTTCATAGCTAGGGGTTGAATATTGAGAAACTCTTGATGTATCTATAATGAAATAGGTAGTTTTGTACATGAAAATGATTTTTTCCAAAAATCATGAGCAAACTATGAGATACGTGTAGTTCAAATTTGACTAGTTTACAACGAAATCGGTAGAAACTTGTGTTTTTCAAAAAAGCTAGATGGAAACCTTTTCATAGGAAACAAATTGGTTTTTTGTGCATATAACATGGTCTAGTATTTTAAAAAATTGTAACTCTCAAGTTTTGCAACATATTTGTGGTAGGTCCTTCACAAAAAAACCCATTTTTTACACTCGAAAAATAGAAAATGGTTTTTTTATTCAGTGAAAAGGAAAACTTCCTCCGTCAACATTTTCCGTGTTTCCAATATACATGTTTGTGTAGAATATGGGCAGATTGAAACAAAATATGCCATGGTTTTGACCATAACACCCGTCATTTGGCCCGAAACGCTAGAATTTTCGAAGGAGATAGCTTATTTTTCTGAACACATTTTCAAAACAACTGTGGTATTCCAAGTTTATTATTTTATATGTATACTAAGACATATATGATGACACCACGCGAAGGTCTTGCATCATTTTGGGTTGTTTTGAATTTTTTTGAATTTTCTAAGCCGGTTTGAGGAAAAAATCAAGACGGCGGGCATGACCGTTCGTAGCTAGGGGTTGAATATTGAGAAACCCATGGTGTATCTATGATGAAATATGTATTTGTGTATCTAAAATTGATTTTTTCCCAAAAATCATGAGCAAATTATGAGGTCCCTGTAGTTCAAATTTAACCAGTTTCCACCTTAATCGACATAAACTTATGTTTTTCAAAAGAAGTGGATTGAAACATTTTCATAGGAAAATATTGTTTATTGTGCATATAACATGGTCTAGTATTTTAAAAAATTGTAGCTCTCAAGTTTTGCAACATATTTGTGTTTAGTCCTTCACAAAAAAAACCATTTTTTCACTCAGAAATTGGAAAATACATTTTTTTACAATGAAAAGGGAAAAAAAGTCTTATACAGGATGGAAAATATTATATGGATGTCATATTTGAATTTCTCTCATTTTTCTAATCGATATAGACATATTATTTGTCAAATTTCAATTTACGGATTTATAAATGTGAATTATTCAATATTAAATAGAAAAGGCAAAAATGATAATTATTATTTAAATTCATGATTATTTGAATTCAAATTTATTATTAGTTATTATTTTTTATTTAAATAATTGTTTGAATTCACAAAATAAAAGAGTGTGACATGATGGTCCAAGGGTTAACAGGATTAATTGGATAATATTGTCAGCAACACATCTGTTGTTTCTAGATATCAGAAGGAAGGAACTACGAAATTAAACGTGCTAGGGTTGGAGCAATCTCATGATGGGTGACTTATCGAGAAGTGTTAGTAGAAGCGAGTAATTTAGATTAAATTTAAAAATGGTTAAAGATTAAGATAAATGTGAGTGATTAAGTGGTTAAACAAGTGAAATAAAAAAACTCAAACAAAAAACTGAAAAAAAATTTGGCTACCTATACGCCGACGGGATGCATACGCCGACGGCCGTTACGCTACGACGACGGAGCAAAAGGCCGACGAGGCATACGTCAACAGGGGCCGTCGGCCTATGCATATGCCGACGGCGATATATGGCTTTCCCCGACGATAGTAGGGCCGTCGATGTCTTCGTTGATTCCCGTAGTGGGTGTTTCTGACCCACTTACAGCAAAAGTCATGGCCTTCCATGATGGTGTGCTTTTCGTCAAACTGTGTGGTTTTTCCATGTGGCGATGGAGACAGATTGTTTAAAGATTGTTAGTCTCTAGAACTCAGCGTCAGGTTGATCGCTCAACGGTGGTGCCTTTCTTGGATGAAGTTGGAGAGTTGGTTTCGGTTCGTAATTCATTCTTAGTAAAGCATGTTAGACGGTCGGTAAGTAATTCATCACACTTGTGTGCAAAATTTGCTTGTACGGGGTGACTAGCTGCTGGCTTGATGAGTGCCCAGCCTTTCTTGTAACAGCTGATTGTACCGGAACCATTACTGATAAAACTCCCGAAATTCTAGAAGACAAAATTTGCAACTATATTCTCTCGTAGGCTTGTTTTGCCGTATTTCCTTAATTATTATACTTGTGGTGGCTGAATCTTCTGCATGTAGATACGTCAGAGGTGAGCAGTTTTCCGGCATAGTTGCAAGTTGGTTTTATCTATGCTTTAACGCCTGCCTGCTGCTGCTGCATACAGAGATGTGAAGGGATAAGCTTTATTAAACCATTTTTGCCATGATATGATTCGAACAAGATTGCCATAGTGTGATTTTGATTCTGCCTGTCGCATCATACTGTTCTATCTATTGAATAGAATATAAGATTTTTCGATTCTATCTACTTTGTTCTGATCCGATTGCAAATCTGCTGTGGCTGGATTCAGAAACAACCCTGTCAGACATATTTCAGATATATTGTTAATTATTTTGGGTATCTCGAGAATATCGGTAGGCGGTGGAGCTGGTTCTAGCGGACCTTGAGAACAGCTGTTTTTCTTTCTTTCAGGTGACTCGACATGTTGTGATATTTTCTTGATTTTAATTTTGTCAAATACGGTGCACGCAAGCGATTACAAACACGCGCATATACCCACCCATATGAACACACTCACCACTATGAGCATCTTCGAGATATTGAGCCGATGGACCGAGTTAGGAAATTATGAATTCACCACGGACGCCTCGTTGTCATCAGGAACGTCGCCTAAATAAGATTTCATCCTCATGTTTGGGCTTTGGTGTGTTGGAGGTACAGGCACTCTTTTAACCATTCTACCATTAGGTATAGCCGTGAACAAATGTTGATAGCCTGCTGGTTCCATGGATTAAATTAGTAGTAAGTCGCAAGCGTAATTTTTCCGTTACGGATGGAACGTGTATCCTGCCAGCAAAGAGTTCCCGTAACCGGGCTGGCCCATGCAAGGATCTCGAGCTATGGTAGAATCACTAGAAAAACATCGGTCTTCCGGAAGGTCACCTGGCGCGCGTTGTGGGCGCGAAGTGTCGCGCTCTCCTTATTCCTAGCCTCCACATGGTGTCCGCATGCGTGACAAGTGTCGCCACCAGAGAGTTTTGGGGGTTTTCGCTTTCACCACGCGGAAGGAGGATGAATTGGCACACATTTATTTCAAGATCCGTTTCTTCAAAATGAAATATCTCGCGAACCTTTTTCGAAATTACGAACCGTTTTCATATCTGAGATCCTCGCTTCGAGATATTCAAAACTAGATCCCATGTTGATAGGTTTCGAGAATTTTTTTACGCCCAGAATCAACACGGATGTACGCCCAGTTACACACGGTTGTACGCCCACGTGCAGCGAACGAAGTATGTCCCAGATGCATGTGCTGACGTACACCCACGTGCACCACGGGTGTACGCCCCGACGGTTGTACACCCAGTTACAGACGGATGTACACACACCCACGCGTTTTGTACACCCATACTGGTGTACACCCAGTGAAGGGCCGGCGTACACCCAGACGGTTGTACGTCCAGGCGGATGTGTACACCCACCCGGATGTACACCCAGATACACCATGCGTATACTTTTCAGAACAGTTTTTTTATACAATCAGTAACATTTTTTTATACTTTTCAGAACAGTTTTTTCAGTAACATTTTTTATACTTTCCAGAACAGTTTTTTTATACTTTCAGTAACATTTTTTTTATACTTTCAGAATAACGTTTGTATACTTTTCTGTAACAATTGTTTATACTTTCACATACAACGTTTGTATACTTTTTAGTAACTACTTTTTTATACTTTTTAGATACAACACGTGTTTACCTTTTAGATGAACGCCGTAGGCGTTTTGTTCGAGGCGAAGCCGAGCGGTAGTACGAGGCAACGCCGAGCCGTAGCACGCACTACGACCAATGCACGCTTCGATCAATGCGCACAACGACCAATGAACGCTTCGATCAATGCGCACAACGACCTATGTACCCCCTTCAAGATTTTTATAAATGGTTATCGAGGCGAAACCGAACCGTAAAAAAATATCGAGGCGAAGCCGAGCATAGTGATACTAGATATACATGGTGTACATGGTGTACACATGCGCGTGCGTGGTACCGAAAGTATAAAGTATAAACAACAGGGTGTACAAAGTTCGAAAAAAAAAGTTTCTCGAAACCTATCAACATGGGATCTAGTTTTGAAGATCTCGACGCGAGGATCCTAAATATGAAAACGGTTTGTAATTTTGAAATACGATTTTGGAGATATTTTGTTTTGAAAAACGGATCTAAAATGAAATGCGTGCCATCCTCCGTTTGGGTGGGAATGGAAAAAGCAACCGAAATTCTCTGGGCGTGACACTTGTCACGCGTGCGGTGGCTCTCCTTTTCGTCTCAAAATGTTAGGAGAGGCCAACCTTTCCCTAATCGCACCCGAACTCTCGTTTTGTCAAGGTTCCAGAAACATGAGCCCAGTCTTTTCCATTTTTATCTGTTCGTTTGGTTCATTTATTTTCCTGTTTTAATTTTTCTTCCGTTTTTTGATTGTCTTTTCTTTTTTTCTGTTTCTATCCTTATTATTTTACTTTTCTTCTTCCAGTAAATAAGTTCAAACTTTTAATGTGCAAATTTAAAAAATATTTAAATTAAAAATATGATTAAATTTTGAAGATGGTTCTTGAACATTTTTTGAATTCGTGAACCATTTTTAAATGCATGAACTTTTCTAAAATTCATGACATTTTCAATTTATGATAATTTTTTAATTCAAGAACAATTTTGAAATTCATGAATACTTTAATAGATGCGATAATTTTTTAAAATATTGGAATATTTTTTTGATTTCACAAATATTTTCAAAATGAACAGCAGGAAGCCACTGGTAGAAAATAGGGCTGTAGTCCCGGTTCGCCAGGGCCTGTAGTCCCGACCCAGCAACCGGGACTAGCAATGCGCGACTAAAGACCCCACTCTATAGTCGCGCTGACTGCGAACCGGGACTAAAGGCCCGTCCACGTGGGCGGGTGGCGGAGCCGGGAGGCGGAGGACATTTAGTCCCGGTTGGCCATATGAACCGGGACTAGATTTATTTCGTAATTTTTTTAATTCATTTGGTTTCTAATTATTTTTCGCACCTTTTTTTCACTCCCTTTTTTCACTAACTTTTTTTCAGAATTTGTATTATTTGCTTAGTGTCTAACTACAATTATCTCTAGTCAAATTACTTACTCATGGTCAAACCTCCCGCTCGGTCACCCATCCTCCCACTACTCTAGCACTAGCACGCTTAACTTCCCAGTTCCATCACGTCCCGCATCCAAGTGTTTCGCACGCATCTATGTGATACTAGTATCATATCAATCCTATTAACATGAGACTCGATGCCACATTTATTTATTGTCTGAATTTGAAATAAATCTTTTAATAAACAAAAGCAATGATGTAATTAATTATTTTGAATAAATAAATAAACTTTAACTTTTAATTTGTATTATTTCTAAAAATACAAATAATATATCAAAAAATTAAGAAAAATAGAACTAATTCATTTTAAAATCTTAATAATACAAATAATATATCAAAAAATGAAGAACAATAATACTAATTCATTTTAAAATCTTAATAATACAAATAATATATCAAAAAATTAAGAAAAATAGAACTAATTCATTTTAAAATCTTAATAATACAAATAATATATCAAAAAATGAAGAACAATAATACTAATTCATTTTAAAATCTTAATAATACAAATAATATATCAAAAAATTAAGAACAATAATACTAATTCATTTTAAAATCTTAATAATACAAATAATATATCAAAAAAATTAAGAACAATAATACTAATTCATTTTAAAATCTTAATAATACAAATAATATATCAAAAAATGAAGAACAATAATACTAATTCATTTTAAATTCTTAATAATACAAATAATATATCAAAAAAATGAAGAACAATAATACTAATTCATTTTAAAATCTTAATAATACAAATAATATATCAAAAAATGAAGAACAATAATACTAATTCATTTTAAAATCTTAATAATACAAATAATATATCAAAAAATGAAGAACAATAATACTAATTTTTTGTTAACAGATATATAGAATCTGTAGTTTTTCTGTTTTGTTTTTTTGATGTGTTTTTGTTCTTCATTTTTTGTTAGCAGATATAATAAAATAAGTCTCACACATAGTATTATGAACAACAAAAGACAAGTGATAACAAAAGACAAGTGATAACAAAAGATATCCATTACATAAGTCTCACAATACGGAACATTTACATAACAAAAGATATCCATTACATATATATACTAAGATAACCCATTACATGCATACATCTATGGCTCCGTCGAGTAGATGCGGAACAACTCGTGGGAGACATATGCATCTATGGATGCATACTTGACGTTCGTCAAGTCCAGTGGGGTCTTCTCCCAATAACGGTGATTCTTCGAGGGGAAATCAGACTTCATCCTTTCGTAGCCCTCGTGGATCAAGGCAGTTGCCATGACAGCCATCCCGGTCTTTGGCCCCTTCAACTGGATAAGATTCTGAAGATCAATGTAGTGATCTTCAGGTATCATAATACCCAAGCGCATCAACTTCGGACGGTCTTGCGTGATGTCAACGCTGCAAAAGTCAAACCCCCTGTTGACAAGAAAATCAACAAGGGCCGGACAATACTTTGAACTACTGCAACAACAAAAAATTGATACGTGTTAGATATGTTGCAACACATGTATTCTTCACATGCAACAAAAAAATCGAAGATGCAAGATTGTACGTGTGCGTTACCTTGACCATTGGAAGATCAACACGGACTCCTTGAATGCAATCTGGATGACGGCAACATCCCTCTGATTCGCCGTATACTCCAGATCAAGCCCGAAGAACCGGTGTTCATCGGGAGAGGCGTCATAGAGATCGGTCAAATAACCAAGAGCACCGGGCAGCCTCTCACAACTGTTGGTGTAGCACACGTCGAGAAGCTTGCCGCATGGTATGGGACCATTGTATTCTTCCCAAACTTCAGCCATGGTGTGTGCTTGGTGAAGATCGATCGAAGAGATGAGGAGGAAGACAGTACAGAGAAGAGAGGAAGAGAAACAGAGACTCCGACGCGCTGTGGAATGGCGCCCTTCTGCCTCGCTCGCGAATAAAAACCGCCGCGCGGGAGGCGAGAAGTTTGATCTTTAGTCCCGGTTGGCCACGCCAACCGGGACTAAAGGACCAATAGTCCCGGGCGGCCAGGTCAACCGGAATTAATGCCCTCCACGCGCCTCAACGCGCTTCCCAACCCGCGACGTATGACCTTCTGTCCCGGGTCTCCTCCCGACCCGGGACTAAAGACTCATTAGTCACGGTGCGCGACGTTTGGGGACTGATGGGGGCGTATGGAAGGCCTTTTTTCTACTAGTGAGCTCTTTACTAAAATAAAAGCAAAAGCCAAAGACTAAAAGAAAACCAAGCGCTCGTGAATGATTTAGTCTAGGCAGCCCACCTAACTACTACCATGGACAAAGATGGTACATGCCGCCCCGCAAACACACACTAATAGCATCTCCAACAAAGGTTGCACACACTAAAATCAGTTTGCATCGCTATTTTTACGTTTACAGCGCGCGGGGTAGCGGTTTTTAGAGGCGCTTAAATAATGCGCTAGTCGGCCACGGTGGTTTACTAGGCGCTACAAAATGGTGCGCGCGTGGCGGCCGAAACCTCATTCAAACAAACATATAGCACACAATAGATCGAACAAAGGCACAAAAAAGAATAATAAAAATAGTTTTATTATTCTTACGATACAAACAAATAGAATCCAACAATATAAACTATAGTTCATGAAATATACAAGAAATTGTTAGTGAAGTAGCTCTCAATTAAACATACATCAATATAGAAACTAGTGATTTTGTTGTCCATTCCATTACCATCCCTTCTTGATGATTTCTTGAAGATTACCATGCAAATCGTTATGATGAATGGAACGGTAGCATGCAATAAAGCGGACAACTCTCTCTTCTCTCCTTCTCACTTGAATGGGTTGTACCATCATCTCGTAGAATGCATAGTCTAAATCATGCCCACACTCGTTCTCGATGACCATGTTATGCATGATCATACAAGCTGTCATAATGTATCAAAGGATTGTTTGATCCCAAAATCTATCTGGCCCTTTCATAATAGAAAATTGGGATTGAAAAATCTCAAATGCTCTGTCTAAATCTTTCCTAGCCGCCGCTTGTGCATTATGAAAACAATATTGTATCTTACCTTGCGGTTTCTTCACCGGCTTCACAAATGTTTGCCACCTTGGATATATGCCATCCACAAGATAGTAACCATAGTTGTATGTGTTAATGTTTCCTTCAAACTGCACGGTGTCATTTCATCATTTGCAATCCGGTTCATCGATAATAACCGGTGAAGAACATTGATGTCCGGGCATTCCAAAAAATTACATGCCAAATCCAATTCCCATAATGTGCCACAACTTCAAGTATTATAATGGAATCCTTTTTCTACCCATTGAATTGTCCCATGCCATGTCGCCGGACAATTTTTCTAACTCCAATGCATTAATACAATCAAGGGAGTCATGCATTCTTCAACTCTAACAGTCTAGCCATGTCTTGAGTATTGAAGGATATCAATTATTCATCCCTAAGACTTCCACAATTTCTGCCATCAAGTGTTTGACACACTAGATAGATTGACTCTCACCCATTCCAAATGGTCATCAACTAGATTTGCCGAAATAGCGTATGCCAACCTACGCAAGGTGGCGGTCACCTTTTGAACTAATAAGATACTATGAAAGTGACAAGTCGCAACATGTCATAACAAGCCACATCACATCTCAGCAAGTTGCAGTAAGCCACAACAACCAGAAAGACTAACAAACGGAAAAAAATTATGCACAATTCGCGTGGTCATCAAATGATTTTTCTATATGCCAAGAGATTGCAAATAAATGCTAAACACAAGTGATGGACATAAGGAGGACATTCAAGCTGGGTAGTACGAAGATAATCCAAATATAGGGGACCACACGCAAGTCGCAGTTACAAGCAATGAAGTTTAAGGGTAAAATTGCCACATATGGGCTACAAAAATAAAGTAAATATGAAGAAAGACTAAGCCTCGTGACCTCTTAGGTCTCCATCTTCACAGGGACTTCTTCTTCATAATCTTCCTCACCACTGGAGTCACCACTGTCTTCGGAATCTTCCTCGGAGGTAGACGAATCGGAGCTGCTCCCACCAGTGAAGGCACCATTTTCAGAGCCACCATACAGCCAGTTGCAACGACGACATAGGGTACCATCGAAGACTTTGAAGTCGAGCACATCAAGGACATGAAATTTACATGAGAAGAAGTAGCCTAGGCGCAGGGAGTTAGCACTGGCAACAGCCTTCCACCCAGTGGTGTGTGTCATCTTGCCTAGACGAGGAACTATAGAAATGCCGAACAACCATCCGAAGCACAAAGCTGCGAGGATCCACAACTCATCTGTTCAGTCCGCCATCAAAGGGATCAGTGCCTCCGGATCTGGCTTAGGAGGAGGAACTGGCCCATCAACTTTCTTCTTACTGAGACGGCCACCGCCCTTCCGAACATGATGTGTGGATGAATATTCCGCATTGTTGCAGGAAGAATTAAGGGCGAGATTGCCGCCGAGGCCAGAGAAACTGCGTGTGACGTGCCCCACGACAACTTGAGCTCCCCTACTGTGGCCAGGAGGACGGCCAGGTGGGCGAGGCGCATAATCGTCCGATGATGGAGGTGCGAGGAAGGCCTCGGGGCTTAGGGATATCCTTGGGGCGCCTGGCGATGGTGGAATTGGAGATGTGGAAGATGAAAATAAAGTTAAAGAGATAAAAGATGAAAAGAGGAGATATATAATCGGGGCTGCCCCTTCGCCTTCAGAGAGAAAAAAAATCTATTCTATTATATACTAAAAGCAAAATACGGAGATAGTTTTTGAGGCGTCATGTTGATCCACATCATCTTATTTATTTCCACAGTTAGATCTAAAATTTGTGGCTGTGATTTTCAAGAGGAAATAACCGAATGTAACACAAATTTATCCCATGGACACGCTAATCTTTGGAGATGTTGTCCAGCTATATATGGATTTTTATTACTACAGACAATAAGATTAGATCGATGGTCTTACCACAACGCATCAACGAGTGGATCTGCAATAATTAATACTCCCTCCATCCGAAAAAGGTTGTCTCGACTTTTGTCTAAATTTGCATGTATCTACACACTAAAACATGTCTAGATAATCACTGGTAGAAAATAGGCCTACAGTCCCGGTTCACCAGGACTATTAATCCCGTCCGGGCAACCGGGACTAGCTATGCGCGACTAAATGCCCCCCCCTATAGTCCCGCCACTTACGGACCGGGACTAAAAGCCCGTCCACGTGGGCGCTAGGGGTCCGTTGCGGCGGAAGACCTTTAGTCCCGGGTCTTGTGGTTAACCGGGACTGAAAACCTGCGCAGGTTTAGGGTTTTAGGCCCCCTAAACCTGTTTCCTTTTTAATTTGTTTTGTTTTAATTTCAGTACACATATTCATGCATATATATATATATGAAATATCAAACGAGGAGAATTCAATAGGAATATATAATATATATTCAATATCGGGTGACCATATATACAACCTCGAACAAGTTTCCATATTACACAATTAAGATGGACGAGCATACACAAATTCGCACAAGTTTCAAAGTACTTAGGGCTTATACATGCTTATAAAAGTCATCGTCGGTGGACGCATGGAACTCTCCTTTCTTCTGGATGACATGCCTAAGGAAAAATCCTGCTATTTCCTCTTGAATTGGTCGGAAGCGAGCTTCTGGAGTAAGCGCCCTCCGCAAGTTATTGAGACCGTTCCGCGTTTTCTCGTCCTTCTTCCTCTCAGATATTTCTTTCCGTATGTTCTCACAGACATAGTATCCACATAGACCGGTCCCCGGTGGCTGCTTATCCACACCTTTGAGCACATTTTTAAATTTTAGCGCATCTTTGAATTCACCGACATGTTGATGTGAGAGCCGTCTCCAAACTCTACAATGCAAATAAAATTAAATGAACAAGGGAGTTATTAGCTTAGAAAATGAACAAAAGAGACCGATCGATATAGAGCGCAAATGATTGAAAAATAATTACTTTTGCATCATTTTTCTCATGTCGACCCAAAGATTTGTATTTGAATTCATAGAGTCAATGATGAAAACTATGGCCTCGTGAAGATCAATTTTTAGCAGAATCCAGTGGTACCTGCGGACACATTAGATGCAGAGTCATGCATAATTTATCGATTGGACATACCATGCATGGAGTAAACAAAAGAGAATGGGAACATGAGAGAAACACTCACCCAAAATGGTAAGGAAATAGAATATATCTTTTGGATTCATGCTTTTTAAAAAAATTGTACAAGTCTTTCTCCACGTCTATGGGGTGACGTTCTAACATAGTTCCATTAATGATTTGTGGGTCAATGAACCCAATATCATGGATGAGTCTTACTTTGCATTCCCAAATCTTCAATCTGCATAATAGCGTACGGAACAATATAGTTAGGACAATATATATATATATATATATATAGTGTAGGCAAATGAAGAACGAGATGAGGTAGAAATAAATCACTTACAGAACGTAGCAACTCAGGATAGATTTGTCGAGCTCACGCATATTGAACAGTTGGAACAATTCACTCAACTCAACTGTTACAGAGTACTTTTTGGTGTGATGCTCCTCTGTATAATCCACATACACATATTCTTTGTCGGTAAAAGTTATGAAATCTTTGTACCAACGTAGAAGACTTTGCATTAGTGGTGGTAGATCCTTTTCCTTCGCAGGCTCGACGAGAGGCCCTTTCTTCACATATTTTAATGCTACATCAGCCACTGGCATATCGTCCATGTCTAAAAAGGCACGGAGAGACATACCGGCCTCGGACGCATTTTGCATGGCAGTAGCTACAGTCAATCCCATTGCTGTCACAGCATTTATGACCTCGGGGTCATGTTCCGGAGCGGCTTTCACTATGAGGGGGGATATCGATTGTTTACTCTGCATCCCGAGCTGGGCAACTTGTTTCCCGCTTTGTATCATTTTTGCTTTTTTTTTCTCCTCCTCCAATATTCCTGCTTGCTTACGAAGTTCAATATCATAGTCTTTAGGCAAATTCTTCACGGATTGGGACACTGTCGATAAAAAATCCGTAGCCCAATAGTCTACAATCGGAGGGAATACTTCCTTGGGCTCAGGCTCCTTTAGCGCCTTCAGTTTGCCCTTCCATTTCTCAACGTCAGCCTTCACGACCAATTTGGTTTCAGCATCACTAAGTTCCCAAGGCCTTGGGGTGAGAGGCTTCAGTGATGGCTCCGGTACCCGTGTGGTCTTAGGTACATAAGGGTCCGGGTTAATAGACCAAGAGCGTGTTCCCTTGCTGGCCGCCTGCTTCTGTTTCTTCGCTGGAGGAGGAATGGGGGGCGACGTCCGCTTATCCTCCGGAGGAGGAATGGGGGGCGACGACGTCTGCTTTTCCTCCGGAGGAGGAATAGTGGGAGACGTCTGCTTTTCCTCCGGAGGAGGAATCGTGGGCGACGGCTGCTTAACCACCGGAGGAGGAAGATCGGGGGACGGCGTCGAATGGCGTGAAGGAGGCGTAGGTGAACCAGCACTAGCACCACCACCACCACCAGCACCTGCACCATCGTAGGGGGGTGGACTTGTTAGCCTTGGCGTCTCGCCTGGAAACACTATGTACTTCTTTTTCCATAGAATGAACTGGCGCTTGACATCTCCAAGTCTTCTCTCCCCTTCGGGTGTAGCTATGTCAATCTCCAGGTCCTCAAACGCTTGGACTATGTCTTCCACCGTGACACGAGCATAGCCATATGGAATGGGGTTGTTGTGATGGAGTGCTCCAGGTGTATAGGGTAAAGCACTGCCGGTAGCCACCTTCATGGAAATGTTCCCCACGGGATAATGCAGATCACATTCTTTCATCTCCTTTACGTCATCCACGGGGTAGTGAGGCTCCGGTGCACGACTCTCGATCATCGGTGCATTAGCACCTGCAGTCGGGGCCTCCGTGGAAGCCACGCTGCTTCTCCGCTGCTGGCTTCCGAGATCCGTTGCATGTTCTTGATGCGGCCCTGCAGCCGACGCTTTTTCTTTCTCAAGTATTCCCGCCACGACCTTCTTCAGGTCAGAAACTTCCATTGCAAGATTCGCCAGTTCATCTGCAGCCCGGTCCGTACCTCTCCTACGGCTTCTGTAACAGTACGGGTCACCCTCCTGGGAAAACCCTACTTTCCACGGCATTCTGCCTTTGCCTCGTATATGTCCTCCGTGTTCAGGATTTCCGAGGGCAACTGTCAGTTGGTCTCTCTCTCCGTTGAACGTGATCTTGCCCTGTTGAGCTCTGGTCATTGCGTCAACAAGTTCTTTTGTGGGAGCAAACTTTTTCTGCCGGTGAACACACTCCCCTGTCTCCGGGTCTAGCGATCCCCCATGCCCGTACCACCACATTTTGGCTCTTTCGTCCCATCCCTCTGTACCTAGACGGATTCCTCTTGCCCTTAGGCCGTCCTCCATTGCCTGCCACTTAGGCGCCGAAACGCGGTATCCTCCTGGCCCCATAACATGATGGTACTGTTTCTTTTTCGCATTAGCCTTATTTTTTGCCGACATTACCTTGAAATGCTCCGATTTATGTTGCGTCACAAATTCTGTCCAATCATCTCTCAGTTTCTCATATTGTCCAGTGAAATTCGGAGTCTTGCCCTGGCTGACATATTCACGGAACAATTTTTTCTTGAAGTTCCGGAATGCTTCGGCCATCTTCTGAAGAGCGAACTCTTTGACTATCCTCCTCCTCTCACGTCCACCCGGAACGTCCTGACCGAATTCATCTTTTTTGTTGTATTCCGGAGGTAGAATGAAATGTGCAATAAGCTTTCTAAACATAATCTTTTTCGTTCTCTTGTCGACATAAGTGAAACCAACACGTGCTTTCTTTGGCTCCTTCCATTCCTGGACGGTGATCGGGACGACGTCTCTAACAATGACTCCGCATTGGTTGATAAACTTTGTGGTGTGCTGTAGGGGCTTGCCGATTTCACTGACTGATTCGATGGTATATATTTCGGAATCTTTCATCTCCTTGGATTTGCCACGCTTTGTCATACTAGATCCGACCGAGGGCTAAAATAAGAAAGAGAGTCGCGCGCGTTAGTCTTTGCAATTGGACCGAGGGCTAAAATAAGACCGAGGGCTAAAATATATACCTCGCCGGAGGTGGTTGTTCTTTGCAATTGGAGATCGTCGTTTGTCGACGGTTGACCTCCGTCATCAATGTCCATTCCTTCACCTCCTTGATCATCGACAATGTCTGTTCCTTCTTCACCTCCTTGATCATCGACAATGTCTGTTCCTCCTTCACCTTCTTGATCCTCAAGGTTCAGATAAGAAGAGATTACATCATCGTCAATGTCTGTTCCTCCTCCGGCTATGATATCTAATATATAACCTTCAGCCTCCTGTTCCGCCGTCAGGTCTCTATTGTCTGCCATATGTCACTCCTGCAGACATGCATGTAGTAAAAATTAATTAAGTATATAGGAGACTTAGCAAATATTGTCGTAGAAAGAGGGAAAACAGATTGGTAGGGTCTCTCAAATGACTTGGAGAACCCCAAAGCTAGGTTGCATTTGCTTTTCTGGTCATTTTGGTATATTATACTTAATATTCTGAATTTATTGAATTAAAACTTACTTTCATTATTTTAATGAATTTAACTCAAATTCAAATATGGTCTCATTTTAAACTTTGTCAAACATGAATGATAATGATATAAACAGATAGCTTACATTTTTGTGAACATTTTGCATATTTTTCCATATTTTTTGGAATTATAAATTAAAAGTTATTTAATTTAGAAGATTTAATTATGTTCTGTAATTCCATATACAGTGGGCCCCACGTGTCATGATGACGTCATTAAAAAAACTCGTCAACACGTGGCCAGGTGACGTCATGATGACGTCACCCCTGGCGTCACACGGTGGCCCGGCGGTGGCAGTTCAGGCTCTCGGGTCTCCGGCGATTCCGACGATTCCGGCCACGGGGGAGGGAACGGAGATGGGGAGGAGGCCACTGTGGTGCTCGCCACGGGGGAGGGGACGGAGATGGGGACGAGGCCACACGGCCACTGTTGTCTCGCCGGCGGCGAATCTGGCCGCGGTAGCGAGCGCGAGGGCGGCGCGTTCTCAGTTCGTGGTCGCCGTTCGAGGGCGGCGCGTTCGCGCGTGATTCGTGTTCTCGATCCGTTCGATGGCGTTCGCGCGTTGGATCTAGGGCGACGGCGACAGCCCGCGGGGAACCTACCGGAGAGACGGCGACGGGACGGGGGCGGAGCAGGGTGGAGGCGGTGGAGAGAAGGGCTCGACGACGGCGACGGCGACGGCGATGGAGACGGCGCGGTCCTCTGCGCGGGCGACGGCGACGGGGCAGAAAGACGAGCAGGCGCCGGCGCGAGGGAAGAAGAGGGTTTGTGACTTAGAAAATTTTGGGGCAGGAAGGCATCCACATATATAGTTCCAGCCTTTAGTCCCGGGTGGTGTCACGAACCGGGACTAAAGGTCCCCTGGGGTACCCTCCGCGGGCCTTTAGTCCCGGGTGGTGTCACGAACCGGGACTAATGGTGAAAATTTTCGCGGCTTTCTCGTTCCCGCGCAGAACGAGCCTTTAGTCCCGGTTCGTGACACGAACGGCGACTAAAGGTGGTTATTCGAATAGAAATAATAGATGCGTGCAACCTTAAAAATACAAATAATATATCAGAAAATTCAGAAAAATAAAACTAATTCTTTTTCCAATCTTAAAAATACAAATAATATATCAGAAAATTCAGAAAAATAGAACTAATTCTTTTTCCAATCTTAAAAATTCCCATAGATAAAAAAGGCAGTACATAATGGCAAGAGTGGATCTAAACCTAAACGGAGAGCATAGATGCATGCATGATCTGATATCTGCTGCTAGTCATACTCCTGCCTAGGCCTACGACGACATGAGAAAATTCAGAGCCCAGGACTGGGCCTGAGGGTAGCGCAGGCGGGGGTTATCGCCGGCCCTGATGTAGTCCATGACGCTCTGTAGAGTCCGGCCGGACCACCATAGCCGACGACCGGCCTCGTGAAAGTTCCCAGGAGGCAGGCCGTCCTCCTCATACCTGGCGAGCGCCCATACAGGACCGAGAATGGAAATCTCTTCGACTAGGTGGACCAGGAGGTGCGTCATAATATCGAAGAAGGATGGTGGAAACAGCAACTCAAAACTGACAAGACATTGGACCACATCGTTCTGTAACCGTGGTAGATCTTCTGGACTGATTACCTTCTGAGAGATTGCATTGAGGAATGCACACAGCTTCACAATGGCTACTCGAACATTTTCCTGTAGGAGGCCCCTCAAAGCAATCGGAAGCAATTGCGTCATAATCACGTGGCAGTCGTGAGACTTCAGGTTTTGGAACTTTTTCTCCGCCATGTTTATTATTCCCTTTATATTCGACGAGAAGCCAGACGGGACCTTCATACTGCTCAGGCATTCAAAAAAAATGACCTTCTCTTCTTTCGTAAGAGCGTAGCTGGCACGACCTTGAAACCATTCCGGATGCCGGTCATCTGGGTCTTTCAAAAGTTGTTGATCCCGCCGTGCTTCCTTTGTATCCTTTGTCTTCCCATACACGCCCAAGAAGCTTAGCAGGTTCACGCAAACATTCTTCGTAACATGCATCACGTCGATTGCAGAGCGGACATCTAGGACTTTCCAATACTGTAGCTCCCAAAATATCGATTTCTTTTTCCACATGGGTACGTGCCCGTCAACTCCCTGCGGAACTGATTGTCCGCCAGGACCCTTTCCAAAGATGACATTCAAATCCTTGACCATATCAAATATCTCATCTCCAGTACGTTCCGCAGGCTTCGGCCGGTGATCTGCCTTGCCGTTGAAATGCTTGCCTTTCTTTCTTACGTTATGATTTCGGGGAAGAAATCGACGATGACCCAGGTACACGTTCTTCCTACAGTTATCCAAAAATACACTTTCAGTCTCATGTAAGCAGTGCGTGCATGCTTTGTATCCCTTATTTGACTGTCCAGAAAGGTTACTGAGAGCAGGCCAATCGTTGATGGTTACAAAAAGCAACGCTCGTAGGTTAAATTCCTCTTCTTTGTGCTCATCCCACACAGGTACACCAGGTTTGCCCCACAATTGTAAAAGTTCATCAACTAATGGCCTTAGGTACACATCGATGTCGTTGCCGGGTTGCTTCGGACCTTGGATGAGCACTGGCATCATAATGAACTTCCGCTTCATGCACAACCAAGGAGGAAGGTTGTAGATGCATAGAGTCACGGGCCAGGTGCTATGGCTGGAGCTCTGCTCGCCAAAAGGATTCATGCCATCAGTACTTAGACCAAATCTTATGTTCCTTGCGTCAGCTGCAAAATCTTTGAACTCTCTGTCGATCTTTCTCCATTGCGTTCCATCAGCGGGGTGTCTCAACTCCCCGTCGGACTTACGGTCCTCTTTGTGCCATCGCAACAACTTGGCATGATCTTTGTTCCTGAACAGGCGTTTCAACCGAGGTATTATAGGAGCATACCACATCACCTTGGCGGGAACCCTCTTCCTGGGTTTCTCGCCCTCAACATCGTCACCAGGGTCATCCCCTCTGATCTTATAACGCAATGCAGTGCATACAGGGCATTCATTCAAATCCTCGTATGCACCGCGGTAGAGGACGCAGTCGTTAATGCATGCATGTATCTTCAGAATCTCTAAACCTAGAGGGCACACAACCTTCTTTGCTTCGTACGTACTGGTGGGCAACTCGTTATTCTTCGGAAGCATATTCTTCAAAATTTTCAGCAAATTTTCAAATGATGAGTCAGCTACACCTTCCCGTGCCTTCCATTTCAGCAAATCCAGTGTGGAGCCCAGCTTTTTCAGACTATTGTCGCATCCTGGGTACAGTGACTTCGTGTGATCCTCTAACATGCGATCCAAATGCTCCCTCTCCTTGTCAGTTTCGCAGCGTCTCCGTGCATCAGCAATGGTCCGACCAAGATCATCAGCGGGCTCATCATGTGCCTCTTCTTCACCTTCACCAAACCCTTCCCCACCTTCAGCATCATCCTCCATGAAAGTATCACCGAAAAGGTCATGATAGTTGAAATCGATATCATCCTCTTCTTCATCTTCTTCCATTCTAACCCCTCTTTCTCCATGCTTGGTCCAACAATTATAGCTTGGCATGAAACCGTGCCGAAGCAGGTGCATGTGAACGACTCTTGAGGAGGAGTGACCCTTCTCATTCTTACATTCAGCACATGGACACATAATAAAACCTCGCTGTTTGTTCGCATTTGCCACTACGAGGAAATCTTTCAAACCCGTAGTGAACTCACCGGAGAGTCGGTTACCGTACATCCATTGCCGATTCATCTGCATTATTATTATATAAAGTATATAATTAACCATCATGCATCTGTTAAACTAACTAGCTAGCTGGAAATAATACAAATCATGAAAGGTTCAAGTTGCTAACCGCGATCACGGAGGTAAAATAAATGAAAACGCTCAAGTGTGTTTCATGCTATGGGGCATTTCATCGAACACCTTGTGTGCATAGTAGGAACCAAAAACATACCCACCACCCCCTTGTGAATATTGTGAGCAAATGTGGCCAAGTGCAGCGAGGTGAGTCCTATATATAGGGATGGGCCTTTAGTCCCGGTTCACCTGGACAACCGCGGCTAAAGGCCGTGGGGCCGGCCCGAGGACCTATTAGTCCCCGTTGGTCTGGCCAACCGGGACTAAATCCCCTCCCCTCCGCCAGCTGTGGGCCGAGCGCGCTGGGCCCAGACTATTGGTCGCGGGTCTCGTCCCGAACCGTGACTAAAGACCCCTATGGTCGCGGGTCCATTATTTTGGGGACTAATGGGGGCGTACCGAAGGCCTATTTTCTACCAGTGAATGCAAATTTGGACAAATTTAAGACTTCATTTTTGGCACAGATGGAGTAGAAGAATCAGTCGTCAAATCAAATCAAATCAAACTGTGAACATGGAACTTTCTCCCTTTGATATGGACCTACAACGAGGCCATAGCTATACTTCCTATACCTAAGCACGCCGGCAGAAGCCCCTCGAGACGCCATGCTGGCCTGGACGGCTACTACGCAAAGTGAGATGTATCCTGTCCACATGAAGGCTTATGGTCACGTAGTAGACGAATCTATTTTTATTCTGTCGGTGGAGGTTCGTCCAGATTGCAATCAAACATTGGTACTAATGGGGACTAGAAATGGCCAGCCTGAGAGCGCCTTGCTCCATCGATTGGTTGTGTAGGATCGTACTTAACAGTCTAATTTCCCTATGCGGACATGCACACATATACGTGTTCCAAACGCTGACCACCTCAAGTCCTCAACGTCCTTGATGTGCTGCTATGAACATGCACAATTATGATGCCCGGCTGGTCCATGAAAGGTGTGGCATGGCGGTGCTGCAGTTCCGTTGTCGATGACATGCCAGCTGCTTTTCAAATTAGAGTTAGTGTTTCATAGAGCTGCTCGTATAGTCTGAATATTTTTGATAAAAGAATTTCTATTCCACTGTACTAGCATGTGTCAAAAGTAAATCCCTCCAGGTTGGTCCATAAGAGCATCTCTAGGAGACACCGTATCATGCGGGCCTGCAAACCGGAGACTAGGGGCGCGGCAAACACGATTTGAAGGATGATTTCAGCTGCAGACGAACAGACTCCGCAAAGCCGAGGGGTAATATGAGGGGTCTGTTCAGCCGCAGCCGAATTCAGCCCTCAAACCGCAAAAATAACATTGCACAATCCGAGTGGAATTTTAACAAAAAAAAATAATTCGACCCTCAAACATAGTTTTAACTATTGGAGGACAATTAACATAGTTCTGCATCAAATGTGTCAAAATACCCACATGAATGTGGTCAATCACCATGATCTCCACCATGATCACGAATCACCATCAGCACCACGATGACGACCACCACCACCATGACCACCACCGGCATGGCCTCTACCTAATGCAGCTAGCTTCCTTCGCTCCAAGATATTCCTACTTACCATATCAAGCCATTCCGTGACCAACTCATCCAACCCACCACGTTGGCAAGGAGCTTCGCCATGGTCTTGTTCTCCTCGGCAATGACTCTTTTCTCATCAATGGCGGCCTTGCGCATCTTCTCTTCCTTGAGTAGTTTCCACTTCTGTTTCTTCTCTTGAGACTTCATGGACAATTACTTCTTTGATTCCAAAGTCTTGGCCACCATCAACTCATTCTAGGGTACCATATGATATATCTTATCCCTCAAACTTGATGCCTCCGCCTCTCTCTTGATCTTATCCTTGACCTTCTTGGTGCCATCCGGCTTGTCCTTGTTTCTTCCTTCAAGAGCCGCATCATCGTCTTCATCATCATCCAACTTGATGAAGGCAGCTCTCTTCGGTGGTGCTTCTTTGTCTTGAATCTTCCATTCTCGCAAACCCAGCAATGTTAAAATGCAAATGGTTTCCCTTGGACGTCGGCATGTCTTTGTACCTTGTGACTGCAATTTTTTCCTACCACTGGTAGAAAATAGGCCTACAGTCCCGGTTCGCCAGGACTATTAATCCCGTCCGGGCAACCGGGACTAGCTATGCGCGACTAAATGCCCCCCCCCTATAGTCCCGCCACTTACGGACCGGGACTAAAAGACCGTCCACGTGGGCGCTAGGGGTCCGTTGCGGCGGAGGACCTTTAGTCCCGGGTCTTGTGGTTAACCGGGACTGAAAACCTGCGCAGGTTTAGGGTTTTGGGCCCCCTAAACCTGTTTCCTTTTTAATTTGTTTTGTTTTAATTTCAGTACACATATTCATGCATATATATATATATGAAATATCAAACAAGGAGAATTCAATAGGAATATATAATATATATTCAATATCGGGTGACCATATATACAACCTCGAACAAGTTTCCATATTACACAATTAAGATGGACGAGCATACACAAATTCGCACAAGTTTCAAAGTACTTAGGGCTTATACATGCGTATAAAAGTCATCGTTGGTGGACGCATGGAACTCTCCTTTCTTCTGGATGACATGCCTAAGGAAAAATCCTGCTATTTCCTCTTGAATTGGTCGGAAGCGAGCTTCTGGAGTAAGCGCCCTCCGCAAGTTATTGAGACCCTTCCGCGTTTCCTCGTCCTTCTTCCTCTCAGATATTTCTTTCCGTATGTTCTCACAGACATAGTATCCACATAGACCGGTCCCCGGTGGCTGCTTATCCACACCTTTGACCACATTTTTAAATTTTAGCGCATCTTTGAATTCACCGACATGTTGAAGTGAGAGCCGTCTCCAAACTCTACAATGCAAATAAAATTAAATGAACAAGGGAGTTATTAGCTTAGAAAATGAACAAAAGAGACCGATCGATATAGAGCGCAAATGATTGAAAAATAATTACTTTTGCATCATTTTTCTCATGTCGACCCAAAGATCTGTATTTGAATTCATAGAGTCAATGATGAAAACTATGGACTTGTGAAGATCAATTTTTAGCAGAATCCAGTGGTACCTGCGGACACATTAGATGCAGAGTCATGCATAATTTATCGATTGGACATACCATGCATGGAGTAAACAAAAGAGAATGGGAACATGAGAGAAACACTCACACAAAATGGTAAGGAAATAGAATATATCTTTTGGATTCATGCTTTTTAAAAAAATTGTACAAGTCTTTCTCCACGTCTATGGGGTGACGTTCTAACATAGTTCCATTAATGATTTGTGGGTCAATAAACCCAATATCATGGATGAGTCTTACTTTGCATTCCCAAATCTTCAATCTGCATAATAGCGTACGGAACAATATAGTTAGGACAATATATATATATATATATAGTGTAGGCAAATGAAGAACGAGATGAGGTAGAAATAAATCACTTACAGAACGTAGCAACTCAGGATAGATTTGTCGAGCTCACGCATATTGAACAGTTGGAACAATTCACTCAACTCAACTGTTACAGAGTACTTTTTGGTGTGATGCTCCTCTGTATAATCCACATACACATATTCTTTGTCGGTAAATGTTATGAAATCTTTGTACCAACGTAGCAGACTTTGCATTAGTGGTGGTAGATCCTTTTCCTTCGCAGGCTCGATGAGAGGCCCTTTCTTCACATATTTTAATGCTACATCAGCCACTGGCATATCGTCCATGTCTAAAAAGGCACGGAGAGACATACCGGCCTCGGACGCATTTTGCATGGCAGTAGCTACAGTCAATCCCATTGCTGTCACAGCATTTATGACCTCGGGGTCATGTTCCGGAGCGGCTTTCACTATGAGGGGGGATATCGATTGTTTACTCTGCATCCCGAGCTGGGCAACTTGTTTCCCGCTTTGTATCATTTTTGCTTTTTTTTTCTCCTCCTCCAATATTCCTGCTTGCTTACGAAGTTCAATATCATAGTCTTTAGGCAAATTCTTCACGGATTGGGACACTGTCGATAAAAAATCCGTAGCCCAATAGTCTACAATCGGAGGGAATACTTCCTTGGGCTCAGGCTCCTTTAGCGCCTTCAGTTTGCCCTTCCATTTCTCAACGTCAGCCTTCACGACCAATTTGGTTTCAGCATCACTAAGTTCCCAAGGCCTTGGGGTGAGAGGCTTCAGTGATGGCTCCGGTACCCGTGTGGTCTTAGGTACATAAGGGTCCGGGTTAATAGACCAAGAGCGTGTTCCCTTGCTGGCCGCCTGCTTCTGTTTCTTCGCTGGAGGAGGAATGGGGGGCGACGTCTGCTTATCCTCCGGAGGAGGAATGGGGGGCGACGTCCGCTTATCCTCCGGAGGAGGAATGGGGGGCGACGACGTCTGCTTTTCCTCCGGAGGAGGAATAGTGGGAGACGTCTGCTTTTCCTCCGGAGGAGGAATCGTGGGCGACGGCTGCTTAACCGCCGGAGGAGGAAGATCGGGGGACGGCGTCGAATGGCGTGAAGGAGGCGTAGGTGAACCAGCACTAGCACCACCACCACCACCAGCACCTGCACCATCGTAGGGGGGTGGACTTGTTAGCCTTGGCGTCTCGCCTGGAAACACTATGTACTTCTTTTTCCATAGAATGAACTGGCGCTTGACATCTCGAAGTCTTCTCTCCCCTTCGGGTGTAGCTATGTCAATCTCCAGGTCCTCAAACGCTTGGACTATGTCTTCCACCGTGACACGAGCATAGCCATATGGAATGGGGTTGTTGTGATGGAGTGCTCCAGGTGTATAGGGTAAAGCACTGCCGGTAGCCACCTTCATGGAAATGTTCCCCACGGGATAATGCAGATCACATTCTTTCATCTCCTTTACGTCATCCACGGGGTAGTGAGGCTCCGGTGCACGACTCTCGATCATCGGTGCATTAGCACCTGCAGTCGGGGCCTCCGTGGAAGCCACGCTGCTTCTCCGCTGCTGGCTTCCGAGATCCGTTGCATGTTCTTGATGCGGCCCTGCAGCCGACGCTTTTTCTTTCTCAAGTATTCCCGCCACGACCTTCTTCGGGTCAGAAACTTCCATTGCAAGATTCGCCAGTTCATCTGCAGCCCGGTCCGTACCTCTCCTACGGCTTCTGTAACAGTACGGGTCACCCTCCTGGGAAAACCCTACTTTCCACGGCATTCTGCCTTTGCCTCGTATATGTCCTCCGTGTTCAGGATTTCCGAGGGCAACTGTCAGTTGGTCTCTCTCTCTGTTGAACGTGATCTTGCCCTGTTGAGCTTTGGTCATTGCGTCAACAAGTTCTTTTGTGGGAGCAAACTTTTTCTGCCGGTGAACACACTCCCCTGTCTCCGGGTCTAGCGATCCCCCATGCCCGTACCACCACATTTTGGCTCTTTCGTCCCATCCCTCTGTACCTAGACGGATTCCTCTTGCCCTTAGGCCGTCCTCCATTGCCTGCCACTTAGGCGCCGAAACGCGGTATCCTCCTGGCCCCATAACATGATGGTACTGTTTCTTTTTCGCATTAGCCTTATTTTTTGCCGACATTTCCTTGAAATGCTCCGATTTATGTTGCGTCACAAATTCTGTCCAATCATCTCTCAGTTTCTCATATTGTCCAGTGAAAATCGGAGTCTTGCCCTGGCTGACATATTCACGGAACAATTTTTTCTTGAAGTTCCGGAATGCTTCGGCCATCTTCTGAAGAGCGAACTCTTTGACTATCCTCCTCCTCTCACGTCCACCCGGAACGTCCTGACCGAATTCATCTTTTTTGTTGTATTCCGGAGGTAGAATGAAATGTGCAATAAGATTTCTAAACATAATCTTTTTCGTTCTCTTGTCGACATAAGTGAAACCAACACGTGCTTTCGTTGGCTCCTTCCATTCCTGGACGGTGATCGGGACGATGTCTCTAACAATGACTCCGCATTGGTTGATAAACTTTGTGGTGTGCTGTAGGGGCTTGCCGATTTGACTGACTGATTCGATGGTATATATTTCGGAATCTTTCATCGCCTTGGATTTGCCACGGTTTGTCATACTAGATCCGACCGAGGGCTAAAATAAGAAAGAGAGTCGCGCGCGTTAGTCTTTGCAATTGGACCGAGGGCTAAAATAAGACCGAGGGCTAAAATATATACCTCGCCGGAGGTGGTTGTTCTTTGCAATTGGAGATCGTCGTTTGTCGACGGTTGACCTCCGTCATCAATGTCCATTCCTTCACCTCCTTGATCATCGACAATGTCTGTTCCTTCTTCACCTCCTTGATCATCGACAATGTCTGTTCCTCCTTCACCTTCTTGATCCTCAAGGTTCAGATAAGAAGAGATTACATCATCGTCAATGTCTGTTCCTCCTCCGGCTATGATATCTAATATATAACCTTCAGCCACCTGTTCCGCCGTCAGGTCTCTATTGTCTGCCATATGTCACTCCTGCAGACATGCATGTAGTAAAAATTAATTAAGTATATAGGAGACTTAGCAAATATTGTCGTAGAAAGAGGGAAAACAGATTGGTAGGGTCGCTCAAATGACTTGGAGAACCCCATAGCTAGGTTGCATTTGCTTTTCTGGTCATTTTGGTATATTATACTTAATATTCTGAATTTATTGAATTAAAACTTACTTTCATTATTTTAATGAATTTAACTCAAATTCAAATATGGTCTCATTTTAAACTTTGTCAAACATGAATGATAATGATATAAACAGATAGCTTACATTTTTGTGAACATTTTGCATATTTTTCCATAATTTTTGGAATTATAAATTAAAAGTTATTTAATTTAGAAGATTTAATTATGTTCTGTAATTCCATATACAGTGGGCCCCACGTGTCATGATGACGTCATTAAAAAAAACTCGTCAACACGTGGCCAGGTGACGTCATGATGACGTCACCCCTGGCGTCACACGGTGGCCGGCGGTGGCAGTTCAGGCTCTCGGGTCTCCGGCGATTCCGACGATTCCGGCCACGGGGGAGGGAACGGAGATGGGGAGGAGGCCACTGTGGTGCTCACCACGGGGGAGGGGACGGAGATGGGGACGAGGCCACGGCCACTGTTGTCTCGCCGGCGGCGAATCTGGCCGCGGTAGCGAGCGCGAGGGCGGCGCGTTCTCAGTTCGTGGTCGCCGTTCGAGGGCGGCGCGTTCGCGCGTGATTCGTGGTCTCCGTTCGATGGCGTTCGCGCGTTGGAACTAGGGCGACGGCGACGGCCCGCGGGGAACCTACCGGAGAGACGGCGACGGGACGGGGGCGGAGCAGGGTGGAGGCGGTGGAGAGAAGGGCTCGACGACGGCGACGGCGACGGCGATGGAGACGGCGCGGTCCTCTGCGCGGGCGACGGCGACGGGGCAGAAAGACGAGCAGGCGCCGGCGCGAGGGAAGAAGAGGGTTTGTGACTTAGAAAATTTTGGGGCAGGAAGGCATCGCACATATATAGTTCCAGCCTTTAGTCCCGGGTGGTGTCACGAACCGGGACTAAAGGTCCCCTGGGGTACCATCCGCGGGCCTTTAGTCCCGGTTGGTGTCACGAACCGGGACTAATGGTGAAAATTTTCGCGGCTTTCTCGTTCCCGCGCAGAACGAGCCTTTAGTCCCGGTTCGTGACACGAACCGCGACTAAAGGTGGTTATTCGAATAGAAATAATAGATGCGTGCAACCTTAAAAATACAAATAATATATCAGAAAATTCAGAAAAATAAAACTAATTCTTTTTCCAATCTTAAAAATACAAATAATATATCAGAAAATTCAGAAAAATAGAACTAATTCTTTTTCCAATCTTAAAAATTCCCATAGATAAAAAAGGCAGTACATAATGGCAAGAGTGGATCTAAACCTAAACGGAGAGCATAGATGCATGCATGATCTGATATCTGCTGCTAGTCAGACTCCTGCCTAGGCCTACGACATGAGAAAATTCAGAGCCCAGGACTGGGCCTGAGGGTAGCGCAGGCGGGGGTTATCGCCGGCCCTGATGTAGTCCATGACGCTCTGTAGAGTCCGGCCGGACCACCATAGCCGACGACCGGCCTCGTGAAAGTTCCCAGGAGGCAGGCCGTCCTCCTCATACCTGGCGAGCGCCTCTCACGCCGATTGATGAAGAAGGCATCCCAAGTATGTTGGTTATCGGGATGCCAGCTGGGATCTCTCCGCTGCTCCGGCGTGAGCTCGTTGTAGTAATGGTTCGTGATGGCCGCCCGACGTGCCACACCTTGAGGAAGAGGAGGGACCGGCACTCCTCCGGCGCTCAGCATCCAACCGGCGGGAACACTGTAGCCGGGCGGGCAGGTGTAGTTCGAGGCGGAAAGTGCCTCGGCCTGGTTGAATGTTAGAGTGGGTACGGTAGAAGCCATGAGAGAGTGGTGAGTTTGTATGTGTTTATGCCAATGGTGTGGCAATGCACATATATATAGCGAGAAGAAAGCATCCCTTTAGTCCCGGTTGGGGACACCAACCGGGACTAAATGGGTTAGGGTTTCGTTTGGACCAATCAGATAGAATCACACGGATCGTGTGTTTCTTTAAAGCGCTTGTGAGTCGTTGGATCCGGGGTGTGTTTCTTTTGAGCTGTTGTGAGCCGTTCGATCAGGGCTACGGTGTGTTTCTTTCGAGTTGTTGTGAGCCGTGGATGAGGTGGTTTCTTAACCGTTGGATCAAAACCCTAGCACCACTTTGTGAGCCAGAGGACCCTATATATAGCCCACCTTCATACACCGGTCAGTTCATCGAGCAAATACAAAACATCCGGATTCGCCATCATACGTCCTACCGGGCATTTGGTAGGGCTGTAATGTGCAACTATTTGCTTGGTTGTGTTAGGGTGGCGCGTGGCGCGGGAATTGTGACGCGTGGCGCGGGAGTTGCGACGCGTGGCGCGGTAGTTTGTGACGCGTGGCCAGGAGGGCGCGGTATAAACTGTCGCGCCTCGAGCGCGTCTTCTCCTCTCCACGCACCGTCGCGCTTCCACCATGCCTCCGAGGAGGAACAGCACCACCGGCTTCCGCGGCGTCCGAGCACGGCAGAACGGAATGTTCAGCGCAGATATCCGCTGGGGGGACGACCGCATCCCCCTCGGCACCTTTGCGACGGCGGCGGAGGCAGCCCGCGCCTGGGACGCGGCGGCCTGGCGCCTCAACCGCCCGCGGTCGCTGATGAACTTCAACGACTGCCACACCGTCTGGGAAGAAGAGGCCAGGGCGCCGAAGCCGCAGATCATCACTGCCGCCGACCACCTCCACCTCCGCCACCGCGCGTTTCAGGGCCTAGTCGACGCCAGGGAAGACCGCGTCATCCGCGAGTATTACCGGAACAACCCGGGGGAGGAGAGCGCCGACGAGGAGCTCTGGCAGACCCGCGCGGGTCAGCGGGCGGAGCGCCGCCTCGAACGCCACCTCGCGTTAGATGCCGCTCGGGAGGCGAGGACGAGGGCGCTGCAGGAGCTTCGTCGGGCCGACCGCGCCGGCGAAGTCTGGGCCTCCGACGATCCGAGGTGGGGGCCTATCTGGGACATACCATCATGCACCTCCGACGACGACGAGGAGGTCACGGACGAGTTCGGCGACGATGATGACCCGGAGGAGGTCACCGACGAGTTCCCCGACGACGACGGCGAGGAGTAGCTAGTGTTCGTCTGTTTTCTCTTTTTAATAAAAGAATTTGCATTCCGGCGACACTGCGGCGCGCTAGCGCGTCTGTTTTCTGTTTTTAGTAAAAGTTTGGTACAATAAATTAATTAGAGATAATATAATTCAAAATGATCCATTAAACAAGATCCATTCAACAAAGTTTGGTACAATAAATTATTACACATCAATTCTTCCCTTGTGTCCCCGCTTTCTTACGATTTGGACGTATCCATGGAGCATCCTCATCATTTAACTTAATGCTTGGGTCAGAGTTCACTTTGAAGGGCGGAATTTCACCAAACATATTATAATCTTCTGACATGTCTGTCTTGTCCTCCACTCCCACGATGTTTCTTTTCCCTGAAAGAACAATGTGACGCTTTGGATCATCGCATGATGCACTGATCGTTTTCTTATCTTTCCGTTTCCTCGGTTTGCTACTCATGTCCTTCAAATAGAAAACCTGAGCGACATCTTTGGCTAGGACGAATGGTTCGTCAAGGTAACCAAGATTGTCGAAATCCACCATTGTCATTCCGTATTGCTCGTCCACCTTTACCCCACCTCCTGTTAGCTTGAACCATTTGCACCGGAACAAAGGGACCTTAAAATAGGGTCCGTAGTCAAGTTCCCATATCTCCTCTATGTAACCATAATATGTGACCTTTTGCCCAATCTCGGTTGCTGCATCAAAGCGGACACCACTGTTTTGGTTGGTGCTCTTTTTATCTTGGGAGATCGTGTAAAATGTATTCCCATTAATCTCGTACCCTTGGAAAGTCGTGATAGTCGAAGATGGTGTCTTGGCCAACATGTACAGCTGATCTTCAACATCATTGTCATTCATTAAATGTTTTCGCAACCAACTGCCGAAAGTCTCCATGTGGGCCTTTCTAATCCATGATTCAGGCTTCCCCGGGTTGTTCGAGCGTAAAATATTCTTGTGTTGCTCGAAGTACGGAGCCACCAAGCTCGAATTTTGTAGAACTGTGTAGTGTGCTTCAGTCATAGAATGACCGTCCATACATATCGTTGATTTCCTTCCGATCGTGCCTCTTCCACTTAGTCTCCCCTCGTGCCGCGATTGAGGAATACCAATCGGCTTAAGGTCAGGAACATAGTCAATACAGAACTCAATTACCTCCTCATTTCCATAGCCCTTTACGATGCTTCCTTCTAGCCTAGCACGATTACGAACATATTTCTTTAATACTCCCATAAACCTCTCGAAGGGGAACATATTGTGTAGAAATACAGGACCGAGAATGGAAATCTCTTCGACTAGGTGGACCAGGAGGTGCGTCATAATATCGAAGAAGGATGGTGGAAACAGCAACTCAAAACTGACAAGACATTGGACCACATCGTTCTGTAACCGTGGTAGATCTTCTGGACTGATTACCTTCTGAGAGATTGCATTGAGGAATGCACACAGCTTCACAATGGCTACTCGAACATTTTCCTGTAGGAGGCCCCTCAAAGCAATCGGAAGCAATTGCGTCATAATCACGTGGCAGTCGTGAGACTTCAGGTTTTGGAACTTTTTGTCCGCCATGTTTATTATTCCCTTTATATTCGACGAGAAGCCAGACGGGACCTTCATACTGCTCAGGCATTCAAAAAAATGACCTTCTCTTCTTTCGTAAGAGCGTAGCTGGCACGACCTTGAAACCATTCCGGATGCCGGTCATCTGGGTCTTTCAAAAGTTGTTGATCCCGCCGTGCTTCCTTTGTATCCTTTGTCTTCCCATACACGCCCAAGAAGCTTAGCAGGTTCACGCAAACATTCTTCGTAACATGCATCACGTCGATTGCAGAGCGGACATCTAGGACTTTCCAATACTGTAGCTCCCAAAATATCGATTTCTTTTTCCACATGGGTACGTGCCCGTCAACTCCCTGCGGAACTGATTGTCCGCCAGGACCCTTTCCAAAGATGACATTCAAATCCTTGACCATATCAAATATCTCATCTCCAGTACGTTCCGCAGGCTTCGGCCGGTGATCTGCCTTGCCGTTGAAATGCTTGCCTTTCTTTCTTACGTTATGATTTCGGGGAAGAAATCGACGATGACCCAGGTACACGTTCTTCCTACAGTTATCCAAAAATACACTTTCAGTCTCATGTAAGCAGTGCGTGCATGCTTTGTATCCCTTATTTGACTGTCCAGAAAGGTTACTGAGAGCAGGCCAATCGTTGATGGTTACAAAAAGCAACGCTCGTAGGTTAAATTCCTCTTCTTTGTGCTCATCCCACACAGGTACACCAGGTTTGCCCCACAATTGTAAAAGTTCATCAACTAATGGCCTTAGGTACACATCGATGTCGTTGCCGGGTTGCTTCGGACCTTGGATGAGCACTGGCATCATAATGAACTTCCGCTTCATGCACAACCAAGGAGGAAGGTTGTAGATGCATAGAGTCACGGGCCAGGTGCTATGGCTGGAGCTCTGCTCGCCAAAAGGATTCATGCCATCAGTACTTAGACCAAATCTTATGTTCCTTGCGTCAGCTGCAAAATCTTTGAACTCTCTGTCGATCTTTCTCCATTGCGTTCCATCAGCGGGGTGTCTCAACTCCCCGTCGGACTTACGGTCCTCTTTGTGCCATCGCAACAACTTGGCATGATCTTTGTTCCTGAACAGGCGTTTCAACCGAGGTATTATAGGAGCATACCACATCACCTTGGCGGGAACCCTCTTCCTGGGTTTCTCGCCCTCAACATCGTCACCAGGGTCATCGCCTCTGATCTTATAACGCAATGCAGTGCATACAGGGCATTCATTCAAATCCTCGTATGCACCGCGGTAGAGGACGCAGTCGTTAATGCATGCATGTATCTTCAGAATCTCTAAACCTAGAGAGCACACAACCTTCTTTGCTTCGTACGTACTGGTGGGCAACTCGTTATTCTTCGGAAACATATTCTTCAAAATTTTCAGCAAATTTTCAAATGATGAGTCAGCTACACCTTCCCGTGCCTTCCATTTCAGCAAATCCAGTGTGCAGCCCAGCTTTTTCAGACTATTGTCGCATCCTGGGTACAGTGACTTCGTGTGATCCTCTAACATGCGATCCAAATTCTCCCTCTCCTTGTCAGTTTCGCAGCGTCTCCGTGCATCAGCAATGGTCCGACCAAGATCATCAGCGGGCTCATCATGTGCCTCTTCTTCACCTTCACCAAACCCTTCCCCACCTTCAGCATCATCCTCCATGAAAGTATCACCGAAAAGGTCATGATAGTTGAAATCGATATCATCCTCTTCTTCATCTTCTTCCATTCTAACACCTCTTTCTCCATGCTTGGTCCAACAATTATAGCTTGGCATGAAACCGTGCCGAAGCAGGTGCATGTGAACGACTCTTGAGGAGGAGTGACCCTTCTCATTCTTACATTCAGCACATGGACACATAATAAAACCTCGCTGCTTGTTCGCATTTGCCACTACGAGGAAATCTTTCAAACCCGTAGTGAACTCACCGGAGAGTCGGTTACCGTACATCCATTGCCGATTCATCTGCATTATTATTATATAAAGTATATAATTAACCATCATGCATCTGTTAAACTAACTAGCTAGCTGGAAATAATACAAATCATGAAAGGTTCAAGTTGCTAACCGCGATCACGGAGGTAAAATAAATGAAAACGCTCAAGTGTGTTTCATGCTATGGGGCATTTCATCGAACACCTTGTGTGCATAGTAGGAACTAAAAGCATACCCACCACCCCCTTGTGAATATTGTGAGCAAATGTGGCCAAGTGCAGCGAGGTGAGTCCTATATATAGGGATGGGCCTTTAGTCCCGGTTCACCTGGACAACCGCGGCTAAAGGCCGTGGGGCCGGCCCGAGGACCTATTAGTCCCCGTTGGTCTGGCCAACCGGGACTAAATCCCCTCCCCTCCGCCAGCTGTGGGCCGAGCGCGCTGGGCCCAGACTATTGGTCGCGGGTCTCGTCCCGAACCGTGACTAAAGACCCCTATGGTCGCGGGTCTATTATTTTGGGGACTAATGGGGGCGTACCGAAGGCCTATTTTCTACCAGTGTACAACCAAAGTACCTATATCAAACATTGCTATATGCAACAACGGCTACAACAAGAGTTGTGATGAAAAAACACTCACCCAATCGCCCTCATTGGTACCACTTGTAGGTGCATTGTACACTTACTTCAAACACCCTCTCCACTGACGAAACGCCAGATGGATCACATCCCATTGACTGAAGTTTCCTATAGGTGTGTGGTGTCTTGTCAGCAACGTTCAGCATCATCTGAAAGAATTTTTCGGTTTGGTCGGTGCCCTTCACGGCATCGTGTGTCACACTCTCCCAAGCGCGGGTCTAGACCTCATCCTCCAATTGGGTGTAGCTCTTCGACCTCTTGCTTGTTTATTTTTGCGATGCTTCATCAACCTCTCCCTCGATCTCCCTCCACCCCGTCCTCTTACTCACCGCCATCATGTACACCGCCATCCATCTCGTAGTATCCGTAAGATCCGAGTTGTGATTTTTCCATGTTCACCGTGTTCGCGTTCAGCAAGGTCGCATATTCGGATTGCACCAAGCTACAAAGATTAGCACCAAGTTCTTGAGCTGCTGCCAATGGCGGAAAACGAAGCATCGAGCAAAACTAAAACCTCGTATCTTGCGGCCGTTCCGTCGAACACCGGAAGGGCGTCACCGTTGGTGGTGGTTGGAGAAACTGTGGCGGTCTTGTTTCATGCAAGCAACCGCTTGCGTTTCACCTGCGGTATCCTTGCCTTCTTCATCGGTGGGGCCACCTCGGGGTCACTGTGCTTGATCGTGGCGACGGAGGGGGCGGCTCCGGAGGATGCGCCGGAAAGGGCAGCGCCCCCTTGGATGATGACAGTGCCCAACCATTTGCGAGGAAGGGCGGAGTGGGATGCCTCCGAATCCGGCGACACATGGCCGATGACGAGATCCGCTGTGGTGCCTGGGCCGGTGGATCACGATTCCTATCTCAACGGTGTAGGGCGCCGGCTCGGAGGATTCCATGGTGGCTCTACGGGGTAAACATTTTTTGTCACAATAAATATGATGCCCTCGCATTTGCGAGGGCGACCTAGCTAGTTGAAGATAATTACTGAGGCGTGGAAACCGAGGGAACGGAGAAACCCCTCGGTGATAAGGTGTTTTGTTTGGCTTTTACCGACTGTTTAACTTTTACCGAGTAGCCGTCCGAGAAGGCACTCGGCAGATGCTAGCAATGCCGGGTGTCATAGGTTTTGCAGAGTGTTTGTCTCTTCAGTCTCTGTATATATTCGATTTGCCGAGTGGCTCGTGTTTTGACACTCAGCAAACATCTTAGTTTTCGGCAGCGGCGCAGTTTTGGTAATGCAGCGTGACACATTCAGTGTTCGACGTGGGCATCGGTAAAACCTGATGTGAGCTGCAGCGCGACGCATTTGATCGGAATGGACGGATTTAATAAAGGGTAATAAAAAATCAAGACGCCATATTTGTATTGATGGAGCCAACATGCTGCTATCTTCTGTTATAAAGAGGCGCAAGGCGTCTCCCATTTTCGCCAGGCCCTTCCACCTTCTTTTTCCTCTTGCAACAGTAGCATAACACGATGTTGAACCTTAGGCCAGTCGAGGGTTGTTGTTCTTGCAGGGCGGCAGGTGGTCTCAGCCTCCTCTCGGCGGCTCCCTCCTTGGTTGCCCAGCCTGGCTCGCACCATCACCGGAGGAACGTCGCCTTCGGCCGCGGCGTCATGTTCTCTAGGCTTCCTTGCACCGACGGTGAAATCTCCTCTCGCGGTCTTCATCCCCTCAACAAGATTTGCGTGGGTGTTTCTCCTTGTTCAGGTAAGCGGATCCATGTATCTATTCTCTCGATGCTAGCTAGCATAGTAGCATTCCCTCATGTTAAGATTCATTAGCACTGCATCTTTCTTACTGATGTTTTGATAATTAAGGTCAGGGTGTAGCTAGAGAATGTATTTTTCTCAACACCTACTCAGCTGTACCTGCCGAGATAGGGATACGAGCGGCCCCTGCAAATGGGGAGATAATAGCATAAAAATACCACTTTTGGCGGTAAAGTTCGGAACACTATCACTAGACGTTTTAATCGCAAAAAACTACCGGATTTTGCTGAGAAGTTCGCAATAAACACTAATCTGAAGATTTGATACTATTTCTGACAGTGGGACCCACTTGTCAGCCCACTAAAGAAAATAAAAATAAATAAATAAATAAAGGAAAATATCTATAAAAAAAATAGAAAAGGAAACTGCATCTCGTCCCTAGCGTGCAGCCGCGCCGCCCTGCTGCTGCCGCACGCCTACGCTGCCGCGCCGCTCATGTACACCCCGTTCGTTTATCATCAGGAAGGTGGCTTCTAGTTGATTGTATTATCCCTTTGTAATGCATTTTGGTTTCACTTTTATTATTAACAAAAACCGGTCGTGTGCATCATTTTGATGCAGAGTCTGGGGGTAGAATCTCCATTTCAAAAAAGCCTAGCTTATTGTTAGTCGAGCAAAATCGTCCAGGAAAAAGGACCCGTTTATGTTGGATATGTGGGTACACTACATTGGGCAGACCGCAAAGTCCCGCTTAAATTTTGCTCATGCCATATTTTGCGGGGCGGGGTGGCCGCGTGCGACGGATATATTCGGGATGATGACACGCAAGTTATATAGCTTGATAGTTTATCTGAGATCAGTTTAAACCTTAGCCAAACTCCATTTAAATTGTGCCATAAATCTCCTTTGTTCAAACAGCTTATGTTGAGCCGGGCTTGGTAGCTAAAACTGACAGCCTTGGAAATGAGGTACATCTGAACGTTTCTGCTGGTTCATTTGAACATTAGAGGTTACTAACATCACAAAGATTTGTGTTCCTGTAAACCTAATGCAGCACATGAAGGCTCGAATAAGGAAGCAGCTACAGCAAGGCACAATATCCCCATGTGCGTACGACACGGCCTGGGTGTCCATGGTACCCTTGCCTGGCAATCCTCACGCTCCCTGCTTTCCTCAGTGTATTGAATGGATATTGCAAAACCAAGAAGATAATGGATCTTGGGGTATGGAAAAAGTCGGCTCATCAGCGAACAAAGATATTCTCTTATCCACATTGGCATGCCTTATTGCACTCAAGAAATGGAAAATGGGCGAGGAGAACATCAGGAGAGGTATATATTGATCAAATGCAAATACCTGACAATGTTGTGTCAACATATTGTACTATAAACACTTCGAAAAATTAATACTGTGAAAATTATATATACTGGCAGGACTACATTTTATTGGAAGGAATTTTTCCATTGTTATGGACAAGCAGATTGCTGCTCCTGTAGGCTTCAGTCTCACTTTTTCTGGTATGCTTAGCCTTGCCACTGGGATGGGTTTGGAATTTCCTGCTTCTCAACGAAGTGACATTGATAGGATGATTCTCCACTGGGAGGAGGAGTTGGAAAGGTTTGTAAGTGGAAACATATCGGCATATGAACTAATGTTGTATTCCCTTGCCTTCTTCAATCCACACCTAACATGCTAGGGACTTTGA
Organism: Alopecurus myosuroides; assembly: GCA_028641055.1. Classification (NCBI taxonomy): domain Eukaryota; kingdom Viridiplantae; phylum Streptophyta; class Magnoliopsida; order Poales; family Poaceae; genus Alopecurus; species Alopecurus myosuroides. The sequence goes on from CM054059.1 coordinate 506,664,003, forward strand.
AAGTTCTGAAATTTCTGAAATTTTCTTCATGAAGTTTTTTTGAATAAATAATTTGAATATATACAAGGAACTTTGAATAACAATGTGTAATTTTTTTTATATTTTTATTCTTATTTTTAGAACTTTGTCATCTCTTGGCATGCATTTGTCATCGATATTAATGTAGGGACATACATTTCCCCTTTAGGGTCTTGAAGCAGATGTTTCTCTTGAATTTTTTTATTGCTCTACAAAATTGGATTACTGCAACCTCTTTTTTTTAAAAGAGTAGCCTATGTTGTGGAATTCCATCCTTGATGAAAAACACATAAAAGGAAAAAAATGAATAAATTTTCACGGAAGTGTCACACATATTAAAGTAACATTGAATATTCAATCCTATAGAACGTTTGTGGGTTGCAGTGCACCATCTTTTATAATAGTCAAAATAATACCGGAAGTGTAAATGGTGCTCAAAATCTTCTGGTTTAATAGGCCTTCACTTGATATGGTATACTGCTACATGTATTACTTGTGAAAAACATAATGAACTCGTTGTACTTGTCTACATTTAGAATTTCGATGGAGAAATCTTTTGGCACAAAAGCATATATAGCTTTTGTTTCTGAAGGGCTAGGAAACCTAGTAGATTGGAGTGAAGTTATGAAGTTTCAAAGGAAGAATGGATCATTATTCAACTCCCCTTCAGCAACGGCAGCTATGTTAGTCCACAAATATGATGATAAAGCCCTACATTTCCTAAGTTCATTTGTCGGTAAATTTTCTAGTGCAGGTCGGTACATAAATATTGTAATAAGTGTCCTTGCCATGAATCTGGAACAGTGTAGATTCCTGGTAAACAACAGATGTCATTTAATTTTTGCAGATCCAACGGTGTACCCACTAAATATACGTTGTAAACTTTCAATGGTGGATTCACTCGAAAAGATCGGAATATCTCATCATTTTTCTAGTGAGATAAAGAGCATCCTGGACATGACATACAGGTATTCATCATGGATAATGATTTGATAACAATCGTTAGTAGCTGTTAGATTTAACTGTGTGCTCTTTTGTAGTTTGTGGTTACAAAGGGTTGATGAAATCATGCTGGATTTCGCAACATGCTCTATAGCTTTTCGCCTTTTACGGTTGAATGGATACGGTGTTTCCTCGGGTACTTCCTCTTCTAAGCACAAAGTTTATGTATTATTCAGTTTACCTGTTTTTGTATTGGTGTATCTCAATAAATTTTAAACCGCAGATGATATGTTTCATATGGCAGAAGTCTCCAGTTTCTATAATTCATTTCAAGGGTATATAAATGATCAAAAATCTCTACTGGAACTATACAAGGCTGCAAAAGTAAGTATATCTGAAAATGAATTTATCCTGGATAGCATAGGCAACTGGTCAGGTAGTTTATTGATGGAGCTACAATTGGACGAGCTGCAAAGAATTCCAATCTGGAGAGAGGTAGTTACCAGAATCAAATAAATCTCATTTCATCTGTGGTTCACCTTACGTAAAATTCAATGTTTCATGATTTCAGATAGAGCATGCTCTTAAGTTTCCCTTCTATTCTACTTTAGAACGTCTAGACCATAGGAGGAACATTGAAAATTTTGATACTACGGACTCCGAGATGGTAAAGACCAAATACATGTAAGATTCTCAATTGTTAAAATGAATGGTTCCTTAAATTATAATGTATTATATAGTGAAGATTTATATCGTTTTGCTAAATCAGGCCATGTGGTGTCAATGGAGATCTTCTGTCTTTGGCGGTTGAAGAGTTCACTCTTTCTCAATCTATTTACCAGGAAGAACTCATACATCTTGATTGGTAATTTCATAGTTATCTTGCCTTGTTTTGTTAGCTTAAATTGGTAGGGTTTTCACGAAAAATTCTTGCAACAGTTGGGTGAAAGAGAACAGGCTGGACCAGCTACAATTTGCAAGGCAGAAGGCGACATATAGCTATTTATTGGCTGCTGGTAGCATAACCCCTCATGAAATGTCTGATGCTCGCATGTCAATCGCCAAAAGTATTGTACTCGCAACTGTTATTGATGACTTCTTCGATGGTGAAGGATCAAATGAAGAATTGAAAGACCTAATAACATTAGTTGAGAAGTACGTGCCTTTAATTTTATGTCAGCGTTCTCTTTTTTAGTTTCTTAAAATGAAATACTTCTTACTAACTAACCGAATTCCGAAATTATACTCTGAGAATGTAGGTGGGATGAGCACTACAACAGTAAATTATACACTGAGAAAGTAAAAATTATTTTTTTATCTCTCTATACTTCCATCAAAGAGCTTGGATCAATGGTTTCCGCAGTTCAAAGCTGTGATGTTACAGAACATTTTATAGAAACAGTGAGTTTTATCTAAAAATACCTATTTATGAGTTAGCTAGACAGTGTTCAGTACTCTCAAGTTCAAATTTATGTGCAGTGGCTACATGTCTTGCGGTCTATGTTCTTAGAGGCAGAATGGCGGATGAATAAGTATGTCCCAACTATTGAAGAATACACGGAAAATGCTATTATCTCGATCGCATCAGGGCCGGTTGTACTCCCTACAATGTATTTTGTGGGGCATAAGCTTTCCAAATGGATTGTCAAAGACCAAGAGTACAATGAATTGCTACGGCTAACTTCCATTTGTGCACGTCTCCTAAATGATATCCAAGGCGTGGAGGTATTTCGGTCCCTTTATGACAGAATGTCAAATCCGCACATATGCGTAGAACTTATGAATGTATATATATACTGAATAATCCTAAAAATCAAATCCTTTAGTACACTAATAAATTTATCACTATATGTTACAACAAGACAAATCTGACAAAGTTTTGATATGCTTTTGTAGAGGGAGGGCAGCGAGGGAAAATTGAATAGTGTCTCACTTCTTGTTAATCACAGTGGCGGATCTATATCCATAGACATGGCCAAAAAGGTAATAAGGAAGTCCATCATCGCTACTACGAGAGATTTGCTAAGATTAGTTCTCCGGGAAGAGCGTTTTATTCCAATGCCATGCAAGGAGGTGTTCTGGAAGATATGCAAGACACCTCACTTTTTATACTACGAGTCTGATGGATTCACTTCTCCGGAAAAAATGATCAGTGCTGTCAATGAACTTATCTATGAGCCGCTCAAAATCCCTGCTAGCAGTTCATCATCTAGCTAGTTGTACTAGCAGAAGTCCCTTCGGGTACATCCGATAAAATAGTTGTACTAGCAGAAATAAGTATTTCATCTACTTTGTTTGGTTCAGACGGATGAGATGGAGACTGCAGAATTTATGTGTACCACTACGGCAGAAGTTTTATACATCGATGCATGGCCGTTTTATCGGGGCCGTCGGCGTAAATCCGACATGGTAACGCATAATGAAAAAAATTGGGTTATGCCGATGGCAACCCCGTCGGCCTATGTTTTTTTTTGCTACGCTGACGGCAACCGTCTGCGTATCCTAGGCCTTTTTTCTTTACGTACTCACAATTTTGAGCATAACTTTTGTCCTCTTTTGCCTAGCTCTATCTCGATGAGAGGAAACAAAAGATCTTTTTACCTGTTGGGTAATCATTCGATCGAACTCGGATTTCAACGTTCTTTAGCTAATTTCGAGAAGGAGAAAAAGATCTACATCATCATGCATATTCATTAAGCTACATTCTTCAAAAAATTCTATGAGCAAGAATGGAACAAATAAGAAAGGGTTAACGATTACCGGGTGTAGACCTATAAGCTGGGTTTTTCTCCAGCGGGACTAGAGGTTGAATATTGAGAAACTCAAGTTGTATCTATGATGAAATAGGTAGTTGTGTACCTAAAAATATTTTTTGTCAAAAATCGTGAGAAAACTACGAGGTACCTGTGGTTCAAATTTGATCAGTTTCGAGCTGAATCGGCAGAAACTTGTGTTTTTCAAAAGAGGTGGATGAAACCTTTTCATAGGAAAAATTGGTTATTTGTGCATATAACATGGTCTAGTATTTTCAAAAAATGCATCTCCCAAGTTTTGCAACATATTTGTGGTAGGTCCTTCACAAAAAAACCGATTTTTGCCACTCGGAAAATGGAAAATGGTTTTTTTTATTCAACCAAAAGCAAAACTTCCTGCGTCAATATTGTCCGTGCATCCAATATGCATGTTTGTATGGAATATGGGCATATTTAAACAAACTATGCCATTTATTTGGCCATAACACCCGTTATTTGGCCCGGAACCCTAGAATGTTCGGAGGAGATAGCTTATTTTTGTGAACACATTTTTAACTAAACTATCGTATTGCAAATTTATTAATTTTGGTGGATACTAGGACATATATAATGACACGAGGCGAAGGTCTTGCATCATTTTGCGTTCTTTTGAATTTTCTGAAATTTTCTAAGCCGGTTTCAGGAAAAAGTCAAGACGGCGGGCATGACCGTTCGTAGCTAGGGGTTGAATATTGAGAAACTCTATCTCTGATGAAATAGGTAGTTGTGTACCTAAAAATGAATTTTCCAAAAATCATGAGCAAACTTAGAGGCACATGTAGTTCAAATTTGACCCGTTTCCAACTGAATCGGCAGAAACTTGTGTTTTTCGAAAAGGGTGGATGGAAACCTTTTAAGAGACAACAATTTGGGTACTTGTGTATATAACTTGGTCTAGTATTTTCAAAAATACAGCTCCCAAGTTTTGCAACATATTTGTGGTTGGTGCTTCACACAAAAAGCCAGTTTTCACACTCGGAAAATGGAAAATGGTTTTTTTATTCAGTGAAAAGGAAAACTTTCTCCGTGAACATTGTCTGTGCTTCTAATATGCATGGTTGTGTGGAATATGGACACATTTAAAGAAACTATGCCTTGGATTAGGCCATAACACCCGTCATTTGGCCTGAAACCCTAGAATGTTCGTAGGAGATAGCTCATTTATGTGAACATATTTTCTGCACAACTGTCGTATTCCAAGTTTATTATATTTTGTGGATATTAGGACATATATAATGACACCACGTCTAGGTCTTCCATCATTTTGTTTTTTTTTAAATTTTCTGGAATTTTCTAAGCTGGTTTCACGAAGAAGTCTAAACAGCGGGCATGACCGTTTGTAGCTAGGGCTTGAATATTTAGAAACTCTTGGTGTATCTCTGATGAAATAGGTAGTTGTGTACCTAAAAATGATTTTTCCAAAAATCATGAGCAAACTACGAGGCACCTGTAGTTCAAATTTGACCTGTTTCCAGCTGAATCGGCAGAAACTTGTGTTTTTCGAAAGAGGTGGATGGAAAACTTTAAAGAGACAACAATTTGGGTAATTGTGTATATAACATGGTCTAGTATTTTCAAAAAGTACAATACCCAAGTTTTGCAACATATTTGTGGTTGGTGCTTCACAAAAAAGCTATTTTTCACACTCGGAAAATGGAAATGGTTTTTTTATTCAGTGAAAAGGAAAACTTTTTCCATGAACATTTTCTGTGCTTCTAATATGCATGTTTGTCTGGAATATGGACACATTTAAACAAACAATGCCTTGGATTAGGCCATAACACCAGTCATTTGGCCCGAAATCATAGAATGTTCGTAGGAGATAGCTCATTTATGTGAATATATTTTCAACACAACTGTCATATTCCAAGTTTATTAATTTTTGTGGATACTAGGACATATATAATGACACCACGCGAAGGTCTGGCATCATTTTGGGGTTTTTTAAATTTCCTGGAATGTTCTAAGCCGGTTTCTCGAAGAAGTCTTGACGACGGGCATGACCGTTCGTAGCTAGGGCTTGAATATTGAGAAACTCTTGGTGTATCTCTGATGAAATAGGTATTTGTGTACCTAAAAATGATTTTTCCAAAAATCATCAGCAAACTACGAGGCACCTGTAGTTCAAAGTTGACCCGTTTCACCTGAATGTAGAGAAATTTGTGTTTTTAGAAAGAGGTGGATGGAAACCTTTTAAGAGACAACAATTTTGTTACTTGTGTATATAACATGGTCTAGTATTTTCAAAAAGTACAACTCCCAAGTTTTGCAACATATTTGTGGTTGGTGCTTCACAAAAAAAAGCCATTTTTCACACTCGAAAAATGGAAAATGGTTTTTTTATTCAGTGAAAAGGAATACTTTCTCCGTGAACATTGTCCGTGCTTCTAATATGCATATTTATGTGGAATATGGACACATTTAAACAAACTATGCCTTGGATTAGGCCATAACACCCGTCATTTGGGCCGAAATCCTATAATGTTCCTAGGAGATAGCTTATTTATGTGAAAAACATTTCAACACAGCTGTCGTATTCCAAGTTTGTTATTTTTGGTGGATACTAGGACATATATAATGACACCACGCGAAGGTCTTGCATAATTTTTGGGTTTTTTAAATTTTCTGAAATTTTCTAAGCCGGTTTCACAAAAAAAGTCAAGACGGCGGGCATGACCGTTCGTAGCTAGAGCTTGAATATTGAGAAACTCTTGGTGTATCTATGATGAAATAGGAAGTTGTGTACCTAAAAATGATTTTTTCCCAAAAATCATGAGCAAACTACGAGGCACCTGTAGTTCAAATTTGACCCGTTTCAAGCTAAATCGGCAGAAAATTGTGTTTTTTGAAAGAGGTGGATGAAAACCTTTTAAGAGGCAACAAGTTGGTTATTTTTGCACATAACATGGTCTAATATTTTCAAAAAATACAGCTCCCAAGTTTTGCAACATATTTGTGGTTGGTGCTTCACAAAAAAGCCATTTTTCACACACGGAAAATGGAAAATGATTTTTTTTATTCAGTGAAAAGGAAAACTTTCTCCGTGAACATTGTCCGTGTTTCTAATATGCATGTTTTTGTGGAATATGGACACATTTAAACAAACTATGCCAAGGATTAGGCCATAACACCCGTCATTTGGCCCGAAATCCTAGAATGTTCGTAGGCGATAGCTTATTTATGTGAAAAACATTTCAACACAACTATATTATTCCAAGTTTATTATTTTTAGTGGATACTAGTACATATATAATGACACCACGCGAAGGTCTTGCATGATTTTTGGTTTTTTAAATTTTTTGAAATTTTCTAAGCCGGTTTCACGAAAAAGTCAAGACGACGGGCATGACCGTTCGTAGCTAGGGCTTGAATATTGAGAAACTCTTTGTGTATCTATCATGAAATAGGTATTTGTGTACTTAAAAATGATTTTTTTTCCAAAAATCATGAGCAAACTACGAGGCACATGTAGTTCAAATTTGACCCGTTTCTAGCTGAATCGGCAGAAACGTGTGTTTTTCGAAAGAGATGGATGGAGACCTTTTAAAAGGCAACAATTTGGTTATTTGTGCATATAACATGTTCTAGTATTTTCAAAAAATGCACCTCCCAATTTTTGCAACATATTTGTGGTTGGTGCTTCACCAAAAAGCCAATTTTCACAATCGGAAAATGAAAAATGATTTTTTTATTCAATGAAAAGGAAAACTTTCTCCATGAAGATTGTTTGTGCTTCCGATATGCATGATTGTGTGGAATATGGGCACATTTAAACAAACTATACCCCGGATTTGGCCATAACACCCGTCATTTGGCCCGAAACCCTAGAATGTTCGTAGGAGATAACTCATTTTATGTGAACAAATTTTCAACACAACTCTCATAATCGAAGTTTATTATTTTTGGTGTATACTAGGACATATATAATGACACCACGCGAAAGTCTTGCATCATTTTGGGTTTTTTTTTAATTTCCTCAAATTTTCTAAGCCAGTTTAACATAGAAGTCAAGACGGAGGGCATGACCATTGATGGCTAGGTTGAGACTCCAAGTGCAGAGTGTGTAGCTAGTGGCAAGCCTTCTTCCCCACGAGGGTGACTCGAGTGTTTATATCGAACTCTTGGGGAGCCAGTATTTCAGCAGTTGTCTTCCAAGCTTCATCCAGGATCCTGCAAACAAATAGAGAGTTTTGTGCCCTCAACCTCACCAAGTGGTTGTCAAGCACAAGGCGTGAGACTTCTAAATTGCAATGCAAAACTGAAAGTAAATGTGCACTAATTAAATGTACTACTAAATGCAAATGAGAAAATAAATATGCAATGGATTGTTTTTGTATTTTTGTGATGCAAGTGGTGATGGAGATAATGTAAATTCGAATTGGAGATGCAAGTAAATTAAATTGCAGCAAAGTAACTAGAGTGTTTTCTTATATTTAAAATAGGACCGGGGTTCATGGTTTCACACTTGCATTCTCTCAAATAAAGTATTATACGGTGGACATAAAGAATTACATGTGAGATTAGAATAACATGTTTAACATTGAGTACTTTCATATGGGCATCACGTCCTAGCATAGAGATCTCTACGGTCATATTGATCCCTCTTATACTCCACCAAGATGCGAAATAAATCATAACACCTCCATAATTAAGGAAACACCAGAGTATAGCTTTAAGCAATATGACATGAAGTTGAAGTAAGAACTTGCTAGATCTAGTCATGGAGATTGATTAGTGTCACTTCAAATCCCCGGTAACAAGGTACTCCTTTTTTATCCCTAGTGAGGTAACTAAGAAAGGTTTAACAAAACCTAAGTGGATCGCTGAACTTCTGTCACTTTCACAGCACTAGCCACCCCCCGTTACTCCAACTAATGCACCCATCACCCCACACACGCTCTCAAGAACTAGATTGATCAAAGCTAGCAAATAAGAACGGGGTACATAAGATACATCTACTCAAATAACTCAAGAGAAACAATTGCAATCTCAGATTCAATAACTCATAGAAAAGATCCACCACATAGGAATTACAACGGTGCCCGTAATCATGTGAGGCAGCTCATACGGATCTAATTAGTGAAGCAGATAGAGAGAGAGATACAAGTGCTACTTCCACAAACTCATAGCCCTGGGGTGGACTACTCCCTCTTCATGGAGATGTCGATGGAGATGACGTTGGAGGGGTAGGAGATCACACCGGCGGCGCCCCGCCGGAGTTTTCGCCCTCCAATCTGGAACTTCTGGTCTCTGTTTCGGTGTTTCGGTGTTTTGGCGGCGCCCTCCTCCGTAAGGGTACGGGGGACACTTTTTTTAGTCGGTTTTAGGTCAAGACGGAGTCGGTAAGTCGAAGATGGAAGGAATTGGGGCCACAGGGGCCAAAAGGGGGCCTCTCATGCGACCAAGGAATCTGGCCGCGTGGAGGGTCCTCTTTTGGGCCTCCTTGCCCAATTCTCGTGGATCCTTCGCCCGCAAGTCTTCTCCTTCCAAAAAAATGACCCCCGCAGATTTTCAGGTGATTTCGTGGAAGTTTGCCCCCTGAAACATCAAAAATATGCGGGGGTCATTTTTTTGGAAGGAGAAGACTTGCGGGCGAAGGATCCACGAGAATTGGGCAAGGAGGCCCAAAAGAGGACCCTCCACGCGGCCAGATTCCTTGGCCGCGTGAGAGGCCCCCTTTTGGCCCCTGTGGCCCCAATTCCTTCCATCTTCGACTTACCGACTCCGTCTTGACCTAAAACCGACTATAAAAAGGGTCCCCCGTACCCTTACGGAGGAGAGCGCCGCCGAAACACCGAAACAGAGACCAGAAGTTCTAGATTGGAGGGGGGAAACTCCGGCGGGGCGCCGCCAGTGTGATCTCCTACCCCTCCAACGTCATCTCCATCGACATCTCCATGAAGAGGGAGTAGTCCACCCCAGGGCTATGGGTTTGTGGAAGTAGCACTTGTATCTCTCTCTCTATGTGCTTCACTAATTAGATCCGTATAAGCTGCCTCACATGATTACGGCCACCGTTGTAATTCCTATGTGGTGGATCTTTTCTATGAGTTATTGAATACGAGATTGCAATTGTTTCTCTTGAGTTATTTTAGTAGATGTATCTTATGTACCCCTTTCTTATTTGCTAGCTTTGATCAGTCTAGTTCTTGAGAGCGTGTGTGGGGTGATGGGTGCATTAGTTGGAGTAACAGGGGGTGGCTAGTGTTGTGAAAGTGACAGAAGTTCAGCGATCCACATAGTTTTTGTTAAACCTTTCTTAGTTACCTCACTAGGGATAAAAAGGAGTACCTTGTTACCGGGGATTTGAAGTGATACTAATCAATCTCCATGAATAGATCTAGCAAGTTCTTACATCACACTGGTAGAAAAAAGGCCTTCGGTACGCCCCCATTAGTCCCCAAAATAATCGGCCCGCGACCATAGGGGTCGTTAGTCGCGGTTCGGGAAGAGACCCGCGACCAATAGTCTGGGCCCAGCGCGCTCGGTCCACAGGTGTCGGAGGGGAGGGGCTTTAGTCCCGGTTGTCCAGACCAACCGGGGCTAATAGGTCATCGGTCTGGCCCCACGGCCTTTAGCCGCGGTTGTCCAGGTGAACCGGGACTAAAGGCCCATCCCTATATATAGAACTCAGCTGGGTGCACTTAGCCACATTTGGTGTCACTTCTGCTCACAACATTCACAAGGGGTGGTGGGTATGCTTTTGGTTCCTACTATGCACACTAGGTGTTCGATGAAATGCCCGATAGCATGAAACACACATGATATTAAGTGTCCAAGCCGCACTTGAGCGTTTTCATTTATTTTACCTCCGCGATCGCGGTTAGCAACTTGAACCCTTTCATGATTTGTATTATTTCCAGCTAGTTAGTTTAACAAATGCATGATGGTTAATTATATACTTTATATAATAATAATGCAGATGAATCGGCAATGGATGTACGGTAACCGACTCTCCGGCGAGTTCACTACGGGTTTGAAAGATTTCCTCGTAGTGGCAAATGCGAACAAGCAGCGAGGTTTTATTATCTGTCCATGTGCTGAATGTAAGAATGAGAAGGGTCACTCCTCCTCAAGAGTCGTTCACATGCACCTGCTTCGGCACGGTTTCATGCCAAGCTATAATTGTTGGACCAAGCATGGAGAAAGAGGGGTTAGAATGGAAGAAGATGAAGAAGAGGATGATATCGATTTCAACTATCATGACGCTTTCGGTGATACCTTCATGGAGGATGATGCTGAAGGTGGGGAAGGGTTTGGTGAAGGTGAAGAAGAGGCACATGATGAGCCCGCTGATGATCTTGGTCGGACCATTGCTGATGCACGGAGACGCTGCGAAACTGACAAGGAGAGGGAGAATTTGGATCGCATGTTAGAGGATCACACGAAGTCGCTGTACCCAGGATGCGACAATAGTCTGAAAAAGCTGGGCTGCACACTGGATTTGCTAAAATGGAAGGCACGGGAAGGTGTAGCTGACTCATCATTTGAAAATTTGCTGAAAATGTTGAAGAATATGTTTCCGAAGAATAACGAGTTGCCCGCCAGTACGTACGAAGCAAAGAAGGTTGTGTGCCCTCTAGGTTTAGAGATTCTGAAGATACATGCATGCATTAACGGCTGCGTCCTCTACCGCGGTGCATACGAGGATTTGAATGAATGCCCTGTATGCACTGCATTGCGTTATAAGATCAGAGGCGATGACCCTGGTGACGATGTTGAGGGCGAGAAACCCAGGAAGAGGGTTCCCGCCAAGGTGATGTGGTATGCTCCTATAATACCTCGGCTGAAACGCCTGTTCATGAACAAAGAGCATGCCAAGTTGTTGCCATGGCACAAAGAGGACCGTAAGTCCGACGGGGAGTTGAGACACCCCGCTGATGGAACGCAATGGAGAAAGATCGACTGAGAGTTCAAAGATTTTGCAGCTGACGCAAGGAACATAAGATTTGGTCTAAGTACTGATGGCATGAATCCTTTTGGCGAGCAGAGCTCCAGCCTAGCACCTGGCCCGTGACTCTATGCATCTACAACCTTCCTCCTTGGTTGTGCATGAAGCGGAAGTTCATTATGATGCCAGTGCTCATCCAAGGTCCGAAGCAACCCGGCAACGACATCGATGTGTACCTAAGGCCATTAGTTGATGAACTTTTACAATTGTGGGGCAGACCTGGTGTACCTGTGTGGGATGAGCACAAAGAAGAGGAATTTAACCTACGAGCGTTGCTTTTTGTAACCATCAACGATTGGCCTGCTCTCAGTAACCTTTCGGGACAGTCAAATAAGGGATACAAAGCATGCACGCACTGCTTACATGAGACTGAAAGTGTATTTTTGGATAATTGTAGGAAGAACGTGTACCTGGGTCATCGTCGATTTCTTCCCCGAAATCAAAACGTAAGAAAGAAAGGCAAGCATTTCAATGGCAAGGCAGATCACCGGCCGAAGCCTGCGGAACGTACTGGAGCTGAGATATTTGATATGGTCAAGTATTTGAATGTCATCTTTGGAAAGGGTCGACCTGGCGGACAATCAGTTCCGCAGGGAGTTGACGGGCACGTACCCATGTGGAAAAAGAAATCGATATTTTGGGAGCTACAGTATTGGAAAGTCCTAGATGTCCGCTCTGCAATCGACGTGATGCATGTTACGAAGAATGTTTGCGTGAACCTGCTAAGCTTCTTGGGCGTGTATGGGAAGACAAAGGATACAAAGGAAGCACGGCGGGATCAGCAACTTTTGAAAGACCCAGATGACCGGCATCCGGAATGGTTTCAAGGTCGTGCCAGCTACGCTCTTACGAAAGAAGAGAAGTTCATTTTTTTTGAATGCCTGAGCAGTATGAAGGTCCCGTCTGGCTTCTCGTCGAATATAAAGGGAATAATAAACATGGCGGACAAAAAGTTCCAAAACCTGAAATCTCACGACTGCCACGTGATTATGACGCAATTGCTTCCGATTGCTTTGAGGGGCCTCCTACAGGAAAATGTTCAAGTAGCCATTGTGAAGTTGTGTGCATTCCTCAATGCAATCTCTCAGAAGGTAATTAGTCCAGAAGATCTACCACGGTTACAGAACGATGTGGTCCAATGTCTTGTCAGTTTCGAGTTGCTGTTTCCACCATCCTTCTTCAATATTATGACGCACCTCCTGGTCCACCTAGTCGAAGAGATTTCCATTCTCGGTCCTGTATTTCTACACAATATGTTCCCCTTCGAGAGGTTTATGGGAGTATTAAAGAAATATGTTCGTAACCGTGCTAGGCCAGAAGGAAGCATCGTAAAGGGCTATGGAAATGAGGAGGTAATTGAGTTCTGTATTGACTATGTTCCTGACCTTAAGCCGATTGGTATTCCTCAATCGCGGCACGAGGGGAGACTAAGTGGAAGAGGCACGATCGGAAAGAAATCAACGATATGTATGGACGGTCATTCTATGACTGAAGCACACTACATAGTTCTGCAAAATTCGAGCTTGGTGGCTCCGTACTTCGAGCAACACAAGAATATTTTACGCTCGAACAACCCGGGAAAGCCTGAATCATGGATTAGAAAGGCCCACATGGAGACTTTCAGCAGTTGGTTGCGAAAACATTTAATGAATGACAATGATGTTGGAGATCAGCTGTACATGTTGGCCAAGACACCATCTTCGACTATAACGACTTTCCAAGGGTACGAGATTAATGGGAATACATTTTACACGATCTCCCAAGATAAAAAGAGCACCAACCAAAACAGTGGTGTCCGCTTTGATGCAGCAACCGAGATTGGGCAAAAGGTCACATATTATGGTTACATAGAGGAGATATGGGAACTTGACTATGGACCCTCCTTTAAGGTCCCTTTGTTCCGGTGCAAATGGTTCAAGCTAACAGGAGGTGGGGTAAAGGTGGACGAGCAATACGGAATGACAATGGTGGATTTCGACAATCTTGGTTACCTTGACGAACCATTCGTCCTAGCCAAAGATGTCGCTCAGGTTTTCTATTTGAAGGACATGAGTAGCAAACCGAGGAAACGGAAAGATAATAAAACGATCAGTACATCATGTGATGATCCAAAGCGCCACATTGTTCTTTCAGGGAAAAGAAACATCGTGGGAGTGGAGGACAAGACAGACATGTCAGAAGATTATAATATGTTTGGTGAAATTCCGCCCTTCAAAGTCAACACTGACCCAAGCATTAAGTTAAATGATGAGGATGCTCCATGGATACGGCCAGATTGTAAGAAAGCAGGGACACAAGGGAAGAATTGATGTGTAATAATTTATTGTGTACCAAACTTTTTTGAATGGATCATGTGAATTATATTATCTCTGATGTGTTTAGGACTAACTCCTTTGCAAAATATTTGAGAAAACGAGTGGAAAGCATGGAAAACAGAAAGTTACTTAAATGTCTCAAAACTTTGTGAGATAAAATATCTGATTTCATAACTTTTATTAAAAACAGAAAACATACGAACATACGAACCTTGCGGAATACAAATTCTTTTATTGAAAAGAGAGAACATACGAACACTACTCCTCGTCGTCGTCGTCGGGGAACTCGTCGGTGACCTCCTCCGGGTCATCGACGTCGGCGAACTCGTCGGTGACCTCCTCGTCGTCGTCGGAGGTGCATGATGGTATGTACGAGATAGGCCCCCACCTCGGATCGTCGGAGGCCCGGACTTCGCCGGCGCGGTCGGCCCGGACTTCGCCGGCGCGGTCGGCCCGACGAAGCTCTTGCAGCGCCCTCGTCCTCGCCTCCCGAGCGGCATCTAAAGCGAGGTGGCGTTCGAGGCGGCGCTCCGCCCGCTCAGCCGCGCGGGTCTGCCAGAGCTCCTCGTCGGCGCTCTCCTCCCCCGGGTTGTTCCGGTAATACTCGCGGACGACGCGTTCTTCCCTGGCGTCGACTAGGCCCTGAAACGCGCGGTGACGGAGGTGGAGGTGGTCGGCGGCAGTGACGATCTGCGGCTTCGGCGCCCTTGCCTCCGCTTCCCAGACGGTGTGGCAGTCGTTGAAGTTCATCAGCGAACGCGGGCGGTTGAGGCGCCAGGCCGCCGCGTCCCAAGCGCGGGCGGCCTCCGCCGCCGTCGCAAAGGAGCCGAGGGGGATGCGGTCGTCCCCCCAGCGGATATCTGCGCTGAACATTCCGTTCTGCCGTGCTCGGACGCCGCGAAAGCCGGTGGTGCTGTTCCTCCTCGTAGGCATGGTGGAAGCGCGACGGTGCGTGGACAGGAGAAGACGCGCTCGAGGCGCGACAGTTTATACCGCGCCCTCCTGGCCACGCGTCACAACTCCCGCGCCACGCGTCGCAACTCCCGCGCCACGCGCCACCCTAACAGAACCAAGCAAATAGTTGCACATTACTAACCGATTCCGTCTTCACTGACCCATAGCATGGATGGATGTGTTAAAGGGGGGGGGTGTAGAACAAAACAATCGGTATCACCATCATACAGCCCTACCGTGGCTACTCGGTGCAATATGCATACCAAATGCACGGTAGAACGTATGATAGCGAATCCGGATGTTTTGTACTTGCTCGATAAACTGAATATATGATGTATCAAACCTTAAAGGGGGATGTAGAACAAAACAATCGGTATCGCCATCATACAGCCCCACCGTGGCTACTGGGTGCAATATGCATACCAAATGCACGGCAGGATGTATGATGGCGAATCCGGATGTTTTGTATTTGCTCGATGAACTGACCGGTGTATGAAGGTGGGCTATATATAGGGTCCTCTGGCTCACAAAGTGTTGTGCTAGGGTTTTGATCCAACGGTTAAGAAACCACCTCATCCAACGGCTCACAACAGCTCGAAAGAAACACACCGTAGCCCTGATCGAACGGCTCACAACAGCTCGAAAGAAACACACCCCGGATCCAACGACTCACAAGCGCTTTAAAGAAACACACGATCCGTGTGATTCTATCTGATTGGTCCAAACGAAACCCTAACCCATTTAGTCCCGGTTGGTGTCCCCAACCGGGACTAAAGGGATGTTTTCTTCTCGCTATATATATGTATATATGCATTGCCACACCATTGGCATAAACACATACAAACTCACCACTCTCTCTCATGGCTTCTACCGTACCCACTCTAACATTCATCCAGACAGAGGCACTTTCCGCCTCGAACTACCCCTGCCCGTGCGGCTACAACGTTCCCGCCGGTTGGATGCTGAGCGCCGGAGGAGTGCCGGTCCCTCCTCTTCCTGAAGGTGTGGCGCGTCGGGCGGCCATCACGAACCACTACTATCACGAGCTCACGCCGGAGCAGCGGAGGAATCCCAGTTGGCATCCCGATAACCAGCATACTTGGGATGCCTTCTTCATCAATCGGCGTGAGAGGGCGCTCGCCAGGTATGAGGAGGACGGCCTGCCTCCTGGGAACGTTCACGAGGCCGGTCGTCGGCTATGGTGGTCCGGCCGGACTCTACAGAGCGTCATGGACTACATCAGGGCCGGCGATATCCCCCGCCTGCGCTACCCTCAGGCCCAGTCCTGGAGTCGTGATCCTTCGAGGGAGTGCAGAGCACCGTCAGACGATAGTGACGACGACGGCGGCGGCGACTACGACGACTACGAGTACATGTACTATAGGTCTAGGCAGGAGTATGACTAGAAGATATCAGATCATGCATCTATGCTCTCCGTTTAGGTTTAGATCCACTCTAGCCATTATGTACTGCCTTTTTTATCTATATATATATTCAAGATGTGTGTGAATCTTTATGATTAGTTTTATTTTTCTGAATTTTCTGATATATTATTTGTATTTTTAAGATTTTAAAAAGAATTAGTTTTATTTTTCAAAATTTTCTGATATATTATTTGTACTTTAAGATCGGAAAAAGGAAAAGTATTTGAAAAACCACCTTTAGTCGCGGTTACCATCACGAACCGGGACTAAAGGCTCTTTCCGCGCGGGAACGAAAACGCCGCGAAAAAAATACCCCTTTAGTCCCGGTTGGGGACACCAACCGGGACTAAAGGTCCGCGGGGGGGCTTTTAGTCGCGGTTGGTGTCCCCAACCGGGACTAAAGGCTGCCCCTATATATTCTCTGCCCCCAAAAATTCCCAAACACATCTCTTCTTCTCCGCGCCGCCCTCGCCGATTCCGTCTCCGGTTGCTGCCCGTCGCCCCCACCGATTCCGTCTCCGGTTGCTGCCTGCCGCCCTCGCCGATTCTGTCTCCGGTAGGTGCCCGCCCGTGCGTTCTTGAGGATCTCTGGACCGTGCACGACGATCGGAAACGACGACGACGGCCGTGGCCCCCGCCGGAGGATCTGTTTAGGGTTTGGCCGTGCCCGTGCGTGCGTGCTTGGCCATGCCCGTGCCGTGGCCGTGGCCGTGGCTGTGCCGTGTCCGTGGCCGTGCCCGTGGTCGTGGCTGTGCCGTGGTGCGTGGCCGTGGCCGTGGCCGTGCCCGTGCCCGTGGCCGTGGCCGTGGCCGTGCCGTGGTGCGTGGCCGAGTGGCCGGGGCCGTGCTCGTGGGGGAGAGAGGAGAGTGGCGCCGTGGCCCTCGCCGGAGGAGGAGGAAACAGAGACGCTGACGTCACGCTGACGTCACGGCCTGCGGGAGAGAAAAAAAACGCTCTTGGGCTGCACTCGGATTCTCAAAAAAAAAAAAAGTTGGGTTGCACTCTTTTTTTGCAAAGTTAAAATAAATCCTGAATCAAAAAAATTCCTAAGTCAAAAAATTTCCTACTAAGTTAAAATAAATCCTAAGTCAAAAAAATTCCTAAGTCAAAAGTTGGGCTGCACTCTTTTTTTGCAAAGTGCTAACCCTAAGTCTACTAACCCTAAAAATATATTTGTACTAATATTTGCTAATTCTACTAACCCTAAATATTCCTAAGTCAAAAAAATAATGAAAATAAGTTTTAATTCAATAAATTCAGAATATTAAGTGTAATATACCAAAATGACCAGAAAAGCAAATGCAACGTAGCTATGGTGTTCTCCAAGTCATTTGAGAAACTAATCTTGGACACACCTCTAAAGTATGGTTTTCCCCCTCCGGTGGTCATCGTTCTTCCACCGGAGTGACATATGGCGGACAATTTGAGATAGAGGGTGTAATATTTGCTAAGTATCCTATATACTTAATTAATTTTTACTATATGCATGTCTGCAGGAGTGACATATGGCGGACAATGGAGCCTTGCCGTATACAGAGCAGGAGGCTGAAGGTATTATATACGGCATGATAGCCAACCAGACCCATTATGTGCCGGGCCCAGAAGATGAGCAACAAGACGATGTAGTCTCTTCTTATCTGAACCTTGATGATCAAGAACGTGGAGGAACGGACATTGTCGATGATGAAACAGGTGTAGGAACGGACATTGTCGATGATCAAGGAGCTGAAGGAATGGACATTGATGACGGAGGTCAACCGTCGACAAACGACGATCTCCAATTGCAAAGAACAACCACCTCCGGCGAGGTATATATATATATATATATATATATATATATATATATATATATATACATTGGGACTCTCGTGATACAAACTTACTGAAATGTGAATACATATGCACTAACGCGCGCGGATCTCTTTCTTATTTTAGCCCTCGGCCGGATCTAGTATGACAAAGCGTGGCAAATCCAAGTCGATGAAAGATGGAGAAACATATACCATCGAATCAGTCAGTGTAATCGGCAAGCCCCTACAGCACACCACAAAGTTTATCAACCAATGCGGAGTCATTGTTAGAGACACCGTCCCGATCACCGTCCAGGAATGGAAGGAGCCAAAGAAAGCACGTGTTGGTTTCACTTATGTCGACAAGAGAACGAAAAAGATTATGTTTAGAAAGCTTATTGCACATTTCATTCTACCTCCGGAATACAACAAAAAAGATGAATTCGGTCAGGACGTTCCGGGTGGACGTGAGAGGAGGAGGATAGTCAAAGAGTTCGCTTTTCAGAAGATGGCCGAAGCATTCCGGAACTTCAAGAAAAAATTGTTCCGTGAATATGTCAGCAAGGGCAAGACTCCGATTTTCACTGGACAACATGAGAAACTGAGAGATGATTGGACATAATTTGTGACGCAACATAAATCGGAGCATTTCAAGGAAATGTCGGCAAAAAATAAGGCTAATGCGGAAAAGAAACAGTACCATCATGTTATGGGGCCAGGAGGATACCGCGTTTCGGCGCCTAAGTGGCAGGCAATGGAGGACGGCCTAAGGGCAAGAGGAATCCGTCTAGGTACAGAGGGATGGGACGAAAGAGCCAAAATGTGGTGGTACGGGCATGGGGGATCGCTAGACCCGGAGACAGGGGAGTGTGTTCACCGGCAGAAAAAGTTTGCTCCCACAAAAGACCTTGTTGACGCAATGACCTCAGCTCAACAGGGCGTGATCACGTTCAACAGAGAGAGAGACCAACTGACCCATGCCCTCGGGAATCCTGAACACGGAGGACATGTACGAGGCAAAGGCAGATTGCCGTGGAAAGTAGGGTTTTCCCAGGAGGGTGACCCGTACTGTTACAGAAGCCGTAAGAGAGGTACGGACCGGGCTGCAGATCAACTGTCGAATCTTGCAGCGGAATTTAATGAGTTGAAGAAGATCGTGGCGGGAATACTTGAGAAAGAAAAAGCGGCGGCTGCAGGGCCCCATGAAGAACATGCAGCGGATCTCGGAAGCCAGCATCAGCGGAGAAGCAGCGTGGCTTCCACGGAGGCCCCGACTACAGGTGCTAATGCACAGATGATCGAGAGTCGTGCACCGGAGCCTCACTACCCCGTGGATGATGTAAAGGAGATGAAAGAATGTGATCTGCATTATCCCGTGGGGAACATTTCCATGAAGGTAGCTACCGGCAGTGCTTTACCCTATACACCTGGAGCACTCCATCACAACAACCCCATTCCATATGGCTATGCTCGAGTCACGGTGGAAGACATAGTCCAAGCGTTTGAGGACCTGGAGATTGACATAGCTACACCCGAAGGGGAGACAAGACTTGGAGATGTCAAGCGCCAGTTCATTCTATGGAAAAAGAAGTACATAGTGTTTCCAGGCGAGACGCCAAGGCTAACAAGTCCACCCCCCTCCGATGGTGCAGGTGCTGGTGGTGGTGGTGGTGGTGGTGCTGGTTCACCTACGCCTCCTTCACGCCATTCGACGCCGTCTCCGGCGGGTAAGATGCCGTCGCCCACGATTCCTCCTCCGACGCTTAAGCAGCCGTCGCCCACGATTCCTCCTCCGGAGGAAAAGCAGTCGTCTCCCCCCATTCCTCCTCCGGAGGAAAAGCAGTCGTCTCCCCCCATTCCTCCTCCGGAGGAAAAGCAGACGTCGCCCCCCATTCCTCCTCCGGAGGATAAGCAGACGTCGCCCTCCATTCCTCCTCCAGCGAAGAAACAGAGGCAGGCGGACAGCAAGGGAACCTGCTCTTGGTCTATTAACCCGGAGCCTTATGTAGCTAAGACCACACGGGTACCGGAGCCATCACTGAAGCCTCTCCCCCCAAGGCCTTGGGAACTTAGTGATGCTGAAACCAAATTGGCCGTGAAGGCTGACGTTGACAAATGGATTGGCCGACTGAAGGCGCTAAAGGAGCCTGAGCCCAAGGAAGTATTCCCTCCGATTATAGACTATTGGGCTACGGGTTTTTTGTCGACACCGTCCCAAGCCGAGAAGAATTTGCCTAAAGACTATGATAATGAACTTCGTGCGCAAGCAGGAATATTGGAGGAGGAGAAAGAGAAAGCAAAAATAGTGGAGGAGGAGAAAGGAAAAGGAAAAATGAAAAAAAGCGGGAAACAAGTTGCCCAGCTCGGGATGCAGAGTAAAAAATCGATCCCCCCGCTCATAGTGAAAGCCGCTCCGGAACAGGACCCCGAGGTCATAAATGCTGTGGCAGAAATGGGATTGACTGTACCTACTGCCATGCAAAATGCGTCCGAGGCCGGTATATCTCTTCGTCTCTTTTTAGGCCTAGACGATGCGCTAGTGGCTGAGGTAGGATTACAATATGAGAAGAAAGGGCCTCTCGTCGAGCCTGGGAAGGAAAAGGATCTACCACCACTAATGCAAGCTCTGCTACGTTGGTACAAACATTTCATAACATGGACCGACAAAGAATTTGTGTATGTGGATTATACAGAGGAGCATCACACTAAAAAGTACTCTGTAACAGTTGAGATGAGTGAATTGTTCCAGCTGTTCAATCTGCGTGAGCTCGACAAATCTATCCTGAGTTGCTACGTTCTGTAAGTGATTTATTTCTACGTCATCTCGTTCTTCATTGCCTACACTATATATATATATATATATATATATATATATATATATTGTCCTAACTATATTGTTGCGTACGCTATTATGCAGATTGAAGATTTGGGAATGCAAAATAAGACTCATCCATGATGTTGGGTTCATTGACCCACAAATCATTAATGGAACTATGTTAGAACGTCACCCCAAAGAAGTGGAGAAAGACTTGTGCAAATTTTTTAAAAAGCATGAATCCAAAAGATATATTCTATTTCCTTACCTTTTTGGGTGAGTGTTTCTCTCATGTTCCCATTCTCTTTTGTTTACTCCATGCATGGTATGTCTAATCGATAAGTTATGCATGACTGTGCATCTAACGTGTCCGCAGGTTCCACTGGATTCTGCTAAAAATTGATCTTCAGGACTCCATAGTTTTGATCTTTGACTCTATGAATTCAAATACAGATCTTTGGATCAACATGAGAAAAATGATGCAAAGGTAATTATTTTTCAATCATTTGCGCTCTATATCGATCGGTCTCTTTTGTTCATTTCCTAAGCTAATAACTCCCTTGTTCATTTAATTTTATTTGCAATGTAGAGTTTGGAGACAGTTCTCACTTGGACATGTCGGTGGATTCAAAAATGAGCTAAAATTTAAAAATGTGGTCAAAGGAGTGGATAAGCAGCCACCGGGGACCGGTCTATGTGGATACTATGTCTGTGAGAACATACGGAAAGAAATCTCTGAGAGGAAGAAGGACGAGGCCACGCGGAGGGGTCTCAATAACTTGCGGAGGGCGCTTACTCCAGAAGCTCGCTTCCGACCAATTAAAGAGGAAATAGCAGGATTTTTCCTTAGGCATGTCATCGATAGGGAAGGAGAGTACCATGCGTCCACCGACGATGACTATTATACGCATAAGCTATCTAATTAATTGTTCGAATTTGTGTATGGTCATCCATCTTAATTGTGTAATATGGAAACTTGTTCGAGGTTGTATATATGGTCACCCGATATTGAATATATATTATATATTCCTATTGAATTCTCCTTGCTTGAAATTTCATATATATATATGCATGTATATAGTATCGTAAAATATATATATATATGTGTACTGAAACTTCATCAAAATTAAAATAAAACACAAAATAAAATATAAAAGAAATAAAACAAAACAAATTAAAAAGGAACCAGGTTTAGGGGGCCTAAAACCCTAAACCTGCGCAGGTTTTCAGTCCCGGTTGGCCACAAGAACCGGGACTAAAGGGCCTCCGCCGCGACGGATCCCTGGCGCCCACGTGGACGGGCCTTTAGTCCCGGTCCGTAAATGGCAGGACTATAGGGGGGGTCTTTAGTCGCGCATTGCTAGTCCCGGTTGCTGGGTCGGGACTACAGGCCCTAGCGAACCGGGACTACAGCCCTATTTTCTACCAGTGTCAACTTCATGTCACATTGCTTAAAGCTATACTTTGGTTTTTCCTTAATTATCGAGGTGTTATGATTTATTTCGCATCTTGGTGGAGTATAAGAGGGATCAATATGACCGTAGAGATCTCTATGCTAGGACGTGATGCCCATATGAAAGTACTCAATGTTAAACATGTTATTGTAATCTCACATGTAATTCTTTATGTCCACCGTCTACCACTTTATTTGAGAGAATGCAAGTGTGAAACCATGAACCCCGGTCCTAATTTAATTATAAGAAAACACTCTAGTTACTTTGCTGCAATTTACTTTACTTGCATTTTACTTTACTTGCATCTCCAATTCGAATTTACATTATCTCCATCACCACTTGCATCACAAAAATACAAAAACAATCCATTGCATATTTATTTTCTCATTTGCATTTAGTAGTAGATTTAATTATTGCACATTTACTTTCAGTTTTGCATTGCAATTTAGAAGTCTCACACCTTGTGCTTGACAACCACTTGGTGAGGTTGAGGGCAAAAAATTCTCTACTTGTTTGCAGGATCCTGGAGGAAGCTTGGAAGACAACTGCTGAAATACTGGCTCCCCAAGAGTTCAATATAAACCCTCGAGTCACCCTCGTGGGGAAGAAGGCTTGCCACTAGCTACACACTCTACACTTGGAGTCTCAACCT
This sequence comes from Alopecurus myosuroides, assembly GCA_028641055.1. Taxonomy (NCBI): domain Eukaryota; kingdom Viridiplantae; phylum Streptophyta; class Magnoliopsida; order Poales; family Poaceae; genus Alopecurus; species Alopecurus myosuroides. Next base: position 506,687,110 of record CM054059.1, read on the forward strand.
AGCCATCAAGCGCTTTTCTGGCGCCGTTGCCGGGGAGCCATAGGTGAGGAGTTGTCCAAGGGAGCTCACAAGAAGTCTTCATCACCAACAAGGTGTGCAAACACCTAAGCTTGGGGAGGTTGCACCTACGTGAGTACCGTCCTTTCTATCTCCACCTTCTTTCAAGTAGATTGTTTTGTTTCTTGTCTTGTTTTTTTGTTTTGTTTTTGTTCTTGTTTTTGTTTTGTCTTGCATATTTTATTTTAGTTTTGCATTTAGTTATCTAGTTTATTTTAGTATTTCGAATTTGCCTAGTTACTTTACTTTTGTTTTGCATAAAAAATTAAAAACTATATAAAAACATGGAAAACGGAGCAGAGAACTTATTGGCCATTCAGTGTTAGGAATTTCCCTCAAGAGCTAAATATACCCGTTGAAAAAATAGAGGTAGATCCTAGTGTTATTAAAATGATTTATGAATCTAATTTCTATGGAAAGCCTAAAGAAGACCCTTTGTTCCATCTTAAGAAATTTGATGAAAGATGTAAAACTTTGAACTTGAATCATGCAAACATCAACACTACTAAAGTTAAACTCTTTCCCTACTCGCTAGGAGGAAAAGCATTAGATTGGATATTAAGATGGCCTCCTAGCAATTTTACTACTTGGTTCAACTTAAGGGCTGCATGTATTGAAAGGTTTTGTCATGCTGAAAAGAATTACAATGTTAAACAATTGCTCATTACCTTTAAACAAGAAAAAGATGAATCAATGATACAAGCATGTGAGAGATTTAGAAGTAGAGCATATGGAATAGGGCATGGCTTTAGAGATTGGATACTTATGCATATGTTTTATAAGGGACTTTCTGAAACTTCTAGAGCCTTTTTAGATAATGAATGTGGGGGATCTTTTACTAGTACTAATGCTGCAAATACCCATGTTTTGCTTGAAAGTTTGCTCTTAGAGGTTAAAATTAAAGAGAGCTTAAAAAGGCTGAAGTACCCGAGGATATTTTTGGTGATCGCTATGAGATTTTTAATATGCATAATAGAAAAGGAAAAGTAGAGGAAATTATGATGCTTACTAAAATTAAGGATCCATTGCTTGATTTAGAAAAAAGTAGCTTGCAAGAACTTATTGCTACTCTACAAAAATTTCCTAGTGATCCCACTATAAATGTTAATCAACCTGGCTTTGGATCTTATATTGCTAATCATGTCTTGCAAGAAAAAAATTCTAGGTACAAGAATGAGGCCATGATACCTCCTAAGCTTGGGGATGCATGGATATCCAAGGTGCTAGTTTCAATTGGAAAAGAAATTCACCATTCTATGTTAGATCTAGGTTCTAGTGTATCGGTACTCTCTAAAGAATTATATGAATTGCTAGAACTAGAAAATTTAGAAAAGTGCTCAAGTGAATTTGTCCTTGCTGATAACTCTACTAAACATGCTGTAGGACAAATAAAAGATGTTATGATTGAATTGCACATGACTTTCGTACCCGTTGATTTCATTATCATGGATATGGGGGATAAATCCCCTAGTCCTATTATTCTGGGTAGACCTTTTCTTCGTATTACAGGTGCAATCATAGACTCCAAGGAAGGGAATGTCAAGTTTCAGTTCCCTCACAAGAAAAGCAGGGAGCACTTCCCAAGGAAGAGGGGCACGCTGAAGAATAAGCTCCCTCATGAGCTTTATCCCTCTTGATTATCAAGTAAATAAAGCCTAGCTATATGACTATAAAGAAAGCGCTTTACGGGAGGCAACCCGGTTGTTTTTGTTTGGATTTTCCTAGTGTCCTCTTGCTCTCTCAAGAGATTAGTTTTTTTGTTTTAATTCTGGAGTTTTCAATAAAGAGTCAAGTCAAACCCATTTGGACTTATAAGTTGTTATCCTAGTGCATGAAATTTCTGTTTCAGCACGAGTCTGCTCACCGTATGATTTTAAGTTTTGTATTGGTATGTCGGATTAAGCTAATTTTTTAGTATGTTCTGCAACTTTTCGTCCTCTGTAAGAACAAAAATTGGATTAATTTTTTGACGAGTCTAGCTTAGGGAAAAACGTTCGTTTTGCTGCTGCTGCTTTTCTGGACAGATTCTGCCTTCTTTTGTTTTATGCACTCTTTGGGCTTGGGAATCGAATTTCCATGATTCTTTCAAGCAAGAGAGTGAACATACAACATAATGAACCTTATTGTCTATCTACTGGAGCATTTGATTTGGAATTTTGCACAGCAAGCATGTGATTTGTTTGTCCTTGCTAATCTCACCCCACAGAAAAAGAATGGGAGAAACATGTTTTGTGAAGTTTTTTCACAGGGAATAGAGGAGCTGCGCCTCAAGAAATCCAAGAATGGTGAAAGCCATAAGCTTGGGGATGTGATGAACACCCCACTGGAGCTACACTCTTTTGGTTAGCACACGTCTACTTTCTTTTTTTCTAAGCAAAGCATTTATCGTAGAGACTTGAAGCGTCTCGTTTTTGTTTTTATTTTTGTTTTGATAAGACCACCACCATCATTTTATATGAGATTGAGCTACTGGAGTTTGGGTTTGGAATGTATTGGATGCTAGTATTATGACTTGGAATAGGGATTCCATGGTTGATTTGAAGAGCTACATATGTTTGCATGATTTATAGGCTTTTTATGTGTAGAAATTTGCAATAATGTTGTCTTGAGCTATCTCTTATTCATGTCCTTGATGTTAATTGCTGGTTTATTTAGTTTGTCAGTAAATGAGTAGTTCTATGGACATATGCATGCATAGTAGCTGGTCAACTATCTCCCTCTTGCTAGCCCAAAAATTTAAAAATTCCAACAAGTAAAAACTTGTTTCCAACACTCCTTAGCCAAGTATTTCCAGTGAGTCCACCATATCTTCCCATTAGCTTCATTGCTATTCCGAGTATGTTCACCATGTTATTGTGTTATTTATGTTCTAAATTAAGATATTCACTTTATTAATTGTCATGGGTTGAACTTGGGATAGGACTCTCACGAAATTTTGAAGGCACACTTTACTTTTTATGCATCTAATAAACATGACCCAATAATGGGAGCCACAAGTTTTGCGTTTGACAAGTGTGTGGTTGGGAGCTAGCTATAAACGTGTATCACAGGAAAGCTTTCAACATTGCACAAAAAAAAATTACATTTGGTTGATATCATGTATTTTTATTTTTGGACTCCTGCCATGCCAAAATGAAATAGAGGAATAGTAAGTTTTGATGCGTAAGTATCTATATGACTAGAGAAACGCATTGGGCCGCTAACCCAAGCCATGCTTTATCATGGTGGAAATTTACTTACAGCTTGAGTGACTCTACAACACATCCTATAATAAAATAAGAAGCTGTGCATAATAGTGAATGAAAATAAAAAGGATGATGAGTTTACTCCGTTCGTTCATCTTGTCATTGTAACATGGGCTTGTTTCCATGTCATGGGGCAAGAGGTACCTCTTTGCGGTTCTCTATGATGTCATTAATACTTATTATGATTGTACAAAGCTTATTAGGAATCTTAAGTTGAGTAATCATGAAGTAGGTTTTCACACTCACGGGGCATGAGGCTTTCAACCACCTTGTCATTCTCATTACTTCAATACTCACAATTTTAAGATGATAGTGATAAAGGGGCAATGAGAGTCCTAGATCAATGGATACCACATTTCAATTAGTAATTTTAGTTGAATAATTTAGAGGCTAAATAAGACTTGATCATGTTTTACCTCTACTCAATTTTCTCCAAAGTGTCCACTATATTTTCTATTCTCCATTATGCTATTCTTTGACCAATATAGGATTTTATTTTTCATTTTGTGTATGCATTTGGTCCATAGTGCTTTTATTTCATTATACACTTTGTGAACTTTCATGAAGCATCTTTGCTTGCATATTTGATATTTCTTACAACATGAATTGTATATTGCTAATCATTTCTAGTATTAATCATTTGATTATATGTAGCATGAATAATCCTCCTTGATATCCCATGATTGTTTCAATATGTAAAACTCATCTTAGTTTTATCACCTTCATACTCGAGGACGAGCATGGGTTAAGCTTGGGGATGTTGATGCATGTAAAATGCATAGATGAATTTTGCATATTTTCACATGGTTTTCTATTACATATTGCATCATATAAGGGTATAATTCAATGTTTTATAGGATTCTAGGGTTAAATTACAAAGTCCCCCAACTTTTATGGAATTAACCCTGCCTGTCAAAAACCCCGTTTTCTATATTTTTGACGTTTCAGGGGGCAAACTTCCGCGAAATCACCTGAAAATCTGCGGGGGTCTTTTTTCTGGAAGGAGAAGACTTGCGGGCGAAGGATCCACGAGAATTGGGCAAGGAGGCCCAAAAGAGGACCCTCCACGTGGCCAGATTCCTTGGCCGCGTGAGAGGCCCCCTTTTGGCCCCTGTGGCCCCAATTCCTTCCATCTTCGACTTACCGACTCCGTCTTGACCTAAAACCGACTATAAAAAGGGTCCCCCGTACCCTTACGGAGGAGAGCGCCGCCGAAACACCGAAACACCGAAACAGAGAATAGAAGTTCCAGATTGGAGGGGGAAAACTCCGGTGGGGCGCCGCCGGTGTGATCTCCTACCCCTCCAACGTCATCTCCATCGACATCTCCATGAAGAGGGAGTAGTCCACCCCAGGGCTATGGGTTTGTGGAAGTATCACTTTTATCTCTCTCTCTCTCTCTATGTGCTTCACTAATTAGATCCGTATGAGCTGCCTCACATGATTACGAGCACCGTTGTAATTCCTATGTGGTGGATCTTTTCTACGAGTTATTGAATCTGAGATTGCAATTGTTTCTCTTGAGTTATTTGAGTAGATGTATCTTATGTACCCAGTTCTTATTTGCTAGCTTTGATCAATCTAGTTCTTGAGAGCGTGTGTGGGGTGATGGGTGCATTAGTTGGAGTAACAGGGGGTGGCTATTGCTGTGAAAGTGACAGAAGTTCAGCGATCCACTTAGGTTTTGTTAAACCTTTCTTAGTTACCTCACTAGGGATAAAAAGGAGTACCTTGTTACCGGGGATTTGAAGTGACACTAATCAATCTCCATGACTAGATCTAGCAAGTTCTTACTTCAACTTCATGTCACATTGCTTAAAGCTATACTCTGGTTTTTCCTTAATTATCGAGGTGTTATGATTTATTTCGCATCTTGGTGGAGTATAAGAGGGATCAATATGACCATAGAGATCTCTATGCTAGGACGTGATGCCCATATGAAAGTACTCAATGTTAAACATGTTATTGTAGTATCACATGTAATTATTTATGTCCACCGTCTACGACTTTATTTGAGAGAATGCAAGTGTGAAACCATGAACCCCGGTCCTATTTTAATTATAAGAAAACACTCTAGTTACTTTGCTGCAATTTACTTTACTTGCACTTTACATTACTTGCATCTCCAATTCGAATTTACATTATCTCCATCACCACTTGCATCACAAAAATACAAAAACAATCCATTGCATATTTATTTTCTCATTTGCATTTAGTAGTAGATTTAATTATTGCACATTTACTTTCAGTTTTGCATTGCAATTTCGAAGTCTCACACCTTGTGCTTGACAAACACATGGTGAGGTTGAGGGCACAAAATTATCTACTTGTTTGCAGGATCCTGGAGGAAGCTTGGAAGACAACTGCTGAAGTACTGGCTCCCCAAGAGTTCGATAAACCCTCGAGTCACCCTCGTGGGGAAGAAGGCTTGCCACTAGCTACACACTCTGCACTTGGAGTCTCAACCTAGCCATCAAGTATTAATGACATCATAGGGAACCACAAAGAGGTACCTTTTGCCCCATGACATGGAAACAAGCCCATGTTACAATGACAAGATGAACAAACGGAGTAGACTCATCATCCTTTTTATTTTCATTCACTATTATGCATAGCTTCTTATTTTATTATAGGATGTGTTGTAGAGTCACTCAAGCTGTAAGTAAATTTCCACCATTATAAAGCATGGCTTGGGTTAGCGGCCCAATGCGTTTATCTAGTCATATAGATACTTACTCATCAAAACTTACTATTCCTCTATTTCATTTCGGCATGGCAGGAGTCCAAAAACAAAAGTATATGATATCAACCAAATGTAAATTTTGTGTGCAATGTTGAAAGCTTTCCGGTGATACCCGTTAATAGCTAGCTCCCAACCACACACTTGTTGTAACAACCCTACTTTGTAATAAAGTTGCGTTGTGTGTTGTGTACATGGCATACATGCATGGAAAACATTGCTAAAAATTTGCATTTGTAATAACAAGTGAAATGACAAAAATCACTTAAACAAGCAACCCACAAAATTGTTCTAACAAGTTTTTCAAAATGAACAAACTAAGGTACGGTTTTGTTGGAAATTTGAAGAGCTTTCCAAAACTTATTTTTGTGTAATTTTTGTTGTACAAAAAGGCCCTCAAAACTTGTTTTTGGTTCTGTTTTTAAAATGGAAAAGGACCATCCTGTGATTCCCAGAGATCTCAGGGGGTTTTCCAGAAAACCCCCTTTTATCGTCTTCCTCCCGCCAGTATACGAGAGGGTCGCCGACGACGCTCTGCCACGTCGTGCTACGACCGCTCCTCGCGTGGTCGACACCGCAGGAGGATGCCGTGACCTCCTTCTCCTTCTCTCTCTCACTCCCGCGCTCTCCTCCTGCCTCTCCTCGTGCCCGAGACGACCCCAAACCCTAACCCTAGCTGTCGCGCGGCCGCCGCTCGCCGCCGGCGATACAGAAGCTCCCGGGCTTCTCCGAGCACACCCCGAGGACCGCCTCCACTCCCTCCCCGTCCTCGAGCATCCGGGCGGGCGAATACGCAGTAGGGACCGCGAATCGCGCCATCCCCTTCTTCTCCGGCCGTCGGCCTCCGCCGTCCGTCGCCATTGATTCCGGCGACCTCCCGCCCCGCCGTTTGCTTCCTGACAACCACGGTGAGGCCACCTTCCCCCAACACCCCTGCTCGTTAGCTCCTGGGGCCGTTATCGTCGTTTTCGCCAGAGCCCGATGCCTCCGCCGCCGTCGGGTGCTTGGCGGCTCGCCGCCGGTGGCCTAATCGGGGCGGCGCCACCTCCTATACGTGCGCCTCGCCGAAGCGAATCCAGTGAGCCCAGCCTCGCTTGCTGGGGCACGGTGGTTCGCCGCCGGCGACCACTTTTGCCTCCGGCCGGCCACCTGCTGACGTCAGCGTGACCTCAGCGTGGACCCCATATGTCAATTGTTTTATTTTTAATTGAAACGAAATTCAAATTGACACGTGGGCCCCACTTTTTATAATTACAGAAATTGAATTAAAATGAAATAATTAATATCTCAGTTTTTATAACTCAGAAAAATGAAATAAATATATGGTTGTGTTCAGAAAAATGTTTCCAACCCAAATATGTCACTTTCATATATGTTTGACAAACTTTATTTTTGGGCATTATTTAAATGCAATTAAATCATCTAAAATAAATAAAATAAGATTTTAATCAATAAAATAAGAAAAATACAAGTTATATATCAAATTGCTCAAAATGATAAATGCAATCCACTTATGATGTTTTTAAACCTATTTGAGCTATTAAAATTGCACTCACTTTTAGGATTGCCCGAATTGCCCTCCGGGGTCTATTTCGGGACTGTTTTCCGATAAAAATGCTTAACCATCATTTGAACCGTAGCAAACCCTTAAACTTATTTAGGACTTTCATTCAAGTGCATTAACTTTGCCACGCATACATATTGTGCATTGCATCGATGCCATGTCTTGATGGTTTCTTCTATGGTTTTTGCTTCTTATCGGTAGAACGCTGCCCGAAGAGAAGATAAACAACCCCAGTGGCGAATACTTGATCTTAACCCACAAGTCAAGCACTTATCCAAAAGATCTGTCTATTTGGTTTTCTTTTAAGCAAGGCAAGCATAACCTATTATCTGCTCATGTATGTTTTCCAAAGTGGTTTCCTCTGTCGTACATTGCATTTGGTTCCAAAGTATTTTGGGTCAGTAGGTAGAGTCCTCCTATATATGATGCATTGCTTCAATGACCTGATCCACTACTCCTAGCTGCCATAGGGTTGTTTGTGAGCGCCGCCAAAGCCTTATATCTGCTATGCTTAGCTATACATGTTTGATACCTCTGCTCCATCCGGTTGATGAAACAGAGCTGCGATAACCTAGTTTGATATGATGACATGGTAAGATGAGCATGGTGTGGTTAACTTGACTAAGGCTTGGACGGGAGGCCACTTGGGAAGTGGTTGTTCCTTCCGTACTTGCCAACCCGAGGAGTAAGGTCGGGCGCAGAAGCCAAGACTAAGCGTACAACCACGCGCGATGGCCATGAGCCTCCCCGACCAACTAACTTGTTCGGCTTTATCCATGAGTCACGTAGTTTGAGATTCCATTCGGCAACACAAATAAACCTTTTAAACGTTTTGGAAAATGCTCCGCCTAGGGCGTGACCGGGGTCAAGTGATGGACGTACACAGATCTTACCCCGCCTCACAGAGACAGGTGCCGTCAGGACGATGGCCAACTCCCTGTTGACGGGGTGGCCCTGTCTTGGTTTGACTCATGGATAGGGTTGCGCAAGGTAAAGGTCATGGCCGAACCACCCTCTGCCGGCACTTCCCGGACTAGTGCTAAAACGTAGGAACTAAGAGTCGGTTGGTACGTGTGGGTAAAGTGTACCCCCTGCAGGGATAAATATTTTCGAGAAGCCGTGTCCGCGGTTATGGACGACTTGGTGAAAGTATTTTGGACATAGATAACTTGAACATGGCGTAAAACATGTTGACAATGAATGAAGGGTGCCTCCTCAGAGATGCCGAGAGGGGTGATCCTTGTAGCAAGTGAGATGCTAGGAAATGAAGTTGGTGGTTTCAAAAGATGATGATCTACAAGAGTTGAGTCCTTTCTCATCTGTTTTGAAAACCCTCTACAATACGTGCTATTCTTCCTCGATTTGGAAAACAAACATTGCTTTACGCAAATCAGTCTTCATAAAACCCTTTATGAACTAGCAGATATATAATAGGTTAACTAAGTCTTGTTGAGTACCTCCAGTACTCAGGTTTGCTTAAATTTGGTTCAGGTGAAGGTCTCACATCGGTGGTGTTTTAGCGTGGACATCGACGAGTAGTTTTGGGGTTCCCAGGTAGCAGCCTGGAATCTATGGGCTGGAACGTCGCTTTATGTTGCGGCCTCTTAGGCCTTTTTGGTTCTTGTTGATTAGCAACATAATTTGACTTCCGTTGTCTGCTGTAATGTTGGGTCATGTGACCTCTGGTTGTAAAGCTATACTCTAGTAATACATGCTCAATACAGTTTCTTTGTCTAGAGTGTTGCTTTGATCGGTTGTTGGTTTCGAGCCCGTTGTTATACAGTCTTGGCTATGCCTGCATAGTTGTCGCAGTCGAGGGGTTGTGGAGCCGATGATCCATGTCCGAGCCCGCCTGCCGAAGATATTCGGCCTGGGGCGAGGTAACCCCAGTAACCCTCGATTGTTGTTGCACTTCCTGGACATATAGCAGCTCTGTATAATTTTGGTCCCGTTCCTTCAGTTTCATCCGACTCGTGGACGCTTGGGTATACATATCTGGTTATGACTAGCATGGACACAAGGAGTAGTAGACCGGGGATCCGGACTACGTGCCGATGAATCCGGTCTGCCTGCTGTTGTTTGTTGCGGCCGGGCTCGTAACCCTGAAGCCCTTGTGGGTCCATTGCTATGAGCACATGACAGTTTGTATATCGCTGGGTCCGGGGTCTGACACTTGTCAACCGCAAAACTTGTGGCTCCCATTATTGGGTCATGTTTATTAGATGCATAAAAAGTAAAGTGTGCCTTCAAAAGTTCGTGAGAGTCCTATCCCAAGTTCAACCCATGACAATTAATAAAGTGAATATCTTAATTTAGAACATAAATAACACAATAACATGGTGAACATACTCGGAATAGCAATGAAGCTAATGGGAAGATATGGTGGACTCACTGGAAATACTTGGCTAAGGAGTGTTGGAAACAAGTTTTTACTTGTTGGAATTTTTAAATTTTTGGGCTAGCAAGAGGGATATAGTTGACCAGCTACTATGCATGCATATGTCCATAGAACGACTCATTTCATGGCAAACTAAATAAACCAGCAATTAACATCAAGGACATGAATAAGATATAGCTCAAGACAACATTATTGCAAATTTCTACACATAAAAAGGCTATAAATCATGCAAACATATGTAGCTCTTCAAATCAACAATGGCATCCCTATTCCAAGTCATAATAATAGCATCCAATACATTCCAACCCCAAACTCCAGTAGCTCAATCTCATATAAAATGATGGTGGTGGTCTTATCAAAACAAAAATAAAAACAAAAACTAGACGCTCTAACCAAAAGAGTGTAGCTCCAGCGGGGTGTTCATCACATCCCCAATCTTATGGATTTCACCATTCTTGGATGTCTTGAGGCGCAGCTCCTCTATTCCCCGTGAAAAAACTTCACAAAACATGTTTCTCCCATTCTTTTTCTGTGGGGTGAGATTAGCAAGGACAAACAAATCACATGCTTGCTATGCACAAATCAAATGCTCCAGTAGATAGAAAATAAGGTTCATTATGTTGTATGTTCACTCTCTTGCTTGAAAGAATCATGGAAATTCGATTCCCAAGCCCAAAGAGAGCATAAAACAAAAGAAGGCAGAATCTGTCCAGAAAAGCAACAGCAGAAAAACGAACGTTTTTCCCTAAGCTAGACTCGTCAAAACATTAAGCCAATTTTTGTTCTTACAGAGGACGAAAAGTTGCAGAACATACTAAAAAATTAGCTCAATCCGACATACCAATAAAAAACTTAAAATCATACGGTGAGCAGACTCGTGCTGAAACAGAAATTTCATGCACTAGGATAGCAACTTATAAGTCCAAATGGGTTTGACTTGACTCTTTATTGAAAACTCCAGAATTAAAACAAAAAACTAATCTCTTGAGACAGCAAGAGGACAGTAGGACAATCCAAACAAAAACAACCGGGTTGCCTCCCGTAAAGCGCTTTCTTTATAGCCATGTATCTAGGCTTTACTTACTTGATAATCAAGAGGGATAAACCTCATGAGGGAGCTTGTTCTTCAGCATGCCCCTCTTCCTTGGGAAGTGCTCCATGCTTTTCTTGTGAGGGAACTGAAACTTGACATTCCCTTCCTTGGAGTCTATGATTCCACCTCTAGTACGAAGAAAAGGTCTACCCGAAATAATAGGACTAGGGGATTTATCCCCCATATCCCTAATAATGAAATCAACGGGTACGAAAGTCATGTGCAATTCAATCATAACATCTTTTACTTTTCCTACAACATGTTTAGCAGAGTTATCAGCAAGGACAAATTCACTTGAGCACCTTTCTAAATTTTCTAGTTCTAGCAATTCATATAATTCTTTAGAGAGTACCGATACACTAGAACCTAGATCTAACATAGCATGGTGAATTTCTTTTCCAATTGAAACTAGCACCTTGGGGATCCATGCATCCCCAAGATTAGGAGGTATCATGGCCTCATTCTTGTACCTAGCAATTTTTTCTTGCACGACATGATTAGCAATATAAGATCCAAAGCCAGGTTGATTAACATTTATAGTGGGATCACTAGCAAATTTTTGTAGAGTAGTAATAAGTTCTTGCAAGCTACTTTTTTCTAAATCAAGCAATGAATCCTTAATTTCAGTAAGCATCATAATTTCCTCTAATTTACTCTCTAATTTAGCTATCATGCTTGATTCATGAGGACTAATTTCATCTTTGCTAGCAAGATAAGACATATATGGAAGTAAATATTCAGCGTACTTCACTATTTCATTCAAAGTTTCTTCTAAGCTAGTAGGGACATGCTCACTTGTATTATCAGCAATATGATCAATATTTTCAATAATAGGAGCAGCAATAGTAATAGAATTCATTCCTACACTAGGTTGTGCTTGTGGCTTTCCTGCTGACATGCTTAATAGAGTTGCTTGATTATCAGCAAATTTTACAATGCTTTATCTAAATTCGAAGATTGAAGTTGCAATACTTTAATATCACTACTAATGGATGCAATAGACTTATTTAACTCATGTATCATAGCATTGTGACTAGCAACTTGTTCCATAAGCAATTTTTTAGATTCAAAAATTTCACTAGAAGGCTTCCACTTATTTTCATTAGCATTAGGATATGGAACAAAAGGTTTATTTGGCACATAAGGAGGTTTACTATATGAATTGTAAGCATTACCAAAACCAATGCTACCATAATTCCTAACAAAATTAACATCCACACTTTCAGAATGACTACCAACTAGCTCCTGCAAAGGCACATTCTCCATATTTTGTTTATTAATAAAAGCAAGAATAGTGTCCATTTTAGAAGGCAAATCATTGGTTTCTTCAATTGAGTTTATTTTCTTAGTGGGATTGGGTGATCTTTCAGTATTCCATTGACTATAATTTTGCAATATGCTTTCTAATATGCTCTTAGCCTCACCTACAGTTTTACTCATAAAGGCACCTCCAGCAACAGAATCAAGTATATTTCTAGACATGTAGTTTAGACCATTATAAAAATAGTGTAGTATGGTCCATTAATTTACTCTATGTGATGGGCATGTTCTAAGCATTAATTTAATTCTATCCCATGCCATGGCTACATGTTCATTATCATTTTTCCTAAATGAGAGGATATTATTCCTATTTTGCAAAATTTTAACGGGAGGATAATATTTCTTAATGAAAGATTCTTTTAAATCATCCCAAGACTTTATACTAGCTGTAGGTAGTGAAAGTAACCATTCTTTAGCCTTTCCTCTGAGTGAAAAAGGAAATAATTTCAGTTTTAAAACACTACTTTCCACATTTTTAAATTTTTGCATATCACATATTTCCATGAAATCATGAAGATGCATAGAGCCATCCTCCATAGCACTACCACCAAATTGCTCTCTAGTAATTAAATTCAATAAACTAGGACTTACTTCATAGCTTTCAGCTTGTATTTAAGGTGTAGTAATTGGCCTAGCAATGAATTGGTCATTGGGTGTATTTGTGTAGTCACTTAATTTAGGTCTATCACCCATTTTAACAGTTTTTATGTAGTTTTTAATTTTTTATGCAAAACAAAAGTAAAGTAACTAGGAAAATTCCAAATACTAAAATAAACTAGATAACTAAATGCAAAACTAAAATGCAAACTAAAATAAAATATGCAAGACAAAACAAAAACAAGAACAAAAACAAAACAAAAACAAGACAAGAAACAAAACAATCTACTTGAAAGAAGGTGGAGATAGAAAGGAAGGTACTCACGTAGGTGCAACCTCCCCAAGCTTAGGTGTTTGCACACCTTGTTGGTGATGAAGACTTCTTGTGAGCTCCCTTGGACAACTCCTTCACATATGGCTCCCCGGTAACGGCGCCAGAAAAACGCTTGATGGCTAGGTTGAGACTCCAAGTGCAGAGTGTGTAGCTATTGGCAAGCCTTCTTCCCCACGAAGGTGACTCGAGGGTTTATATCGAACTCTCGGGGAGCCAGTATTTCAGCAGTTGTCTTCCAAGCTTCCTCCAGGATCCTGCAAACAAATAGAGAGTTTTGTGCCCTCAACCTCACCAAGTGATTGTCAAGCACACGGTGTGAGACTTCTAAATTGCAATGCAAAACTGAAAGTAAATGTGCAATAATTAAATCTACTACTAAATGGAAATGAGAAAATAAATATGCAATGGATTGTTTTTGTATTTTTGTGATGCAAGTGGTGATGGAGATAATGTAAATTCGAATTGGAGATGCAAGTAAAGTAAAGTGCAAGTAAAGTAAATTGCAGCAAAGTAACTAGAGTGTTTTCTTATATTTAAAATAGGACCGGGGTTCATGGTTTCACACTTGCATTCTCTCAAATAAAGTAGTAGACGGTGGACATAAAGAATTACATGTGAGATTACAATAACATGTTTAACATTGAGTACTTTCATATGGGCATCACGTCCTAGCATAGATTCTCTACGGTCATATTGATCCCTCTTATAGTCCACCAAGATGCGAAATAAATCATAACACCTTGATAATTGAGGAAAAACCAGAGTATAGCTTTAAGCAATGTGACATGAAGTTGAAGTAAGAACTTGCTAGATCTAGTCATGGAGATTGATTAGTGTCACTTCAAATCCCCGGTAACAAGGTACTCCTTTTTATCCTTAGTGAGGTAACTAAGAAAGGTTTAACAAAACCTAAGTGGATCGCTGAACTTCTGTCACTTTCACAGCACTAGCACCCCCCGTTACTCCAACTAATGCACCCATCACCCCACACACGCTCTCAAGAACTAGATTTATCAAAGCTAGCAAATAAGAACGGGGTACATAAGATACATCTACTCAAATAACTCAAGAGAAACAATTGCAATCTCAAATTCAATAACTCATAGAAAAGATCCACCACATAGGAACTACAACGGTGCCCGTAATCATGTGAGGCAGCTCATACGGATCTAATTAGTGAAGCACATAGAGAGAGAGATACAAGTGCTACTTCGACAAACCCATAGCCCTGGGGTGGACTACTCCCTCTTCATAGAGATGTCGATGGAGATGACGTTGGAGGGGTAGGAGATCACACCGGCAGCGCCCCGCCATAGTTTTCCCCTCCAATCTGGAACTTCTGGTCTCTGTTTCGGTGTTTCGGTGTTTCGGCGGCGCCCTCCTCCGTAAGGGTACGGGGGACCCTTTTTATAGTCGGTTTTAGGTCAAGACAGAGTCGGTAAGTCGAAGATGGAAGGAATTGGGGCCACAGGGGCCAAAAGGGGGCCTCTCACGCGGCCAAGGAATCTGGCCGCGTGGAGGGTCCTCTTTTGGTCCTCCTTTCCCAATTCTCGTGGATCCTTCGCCCGCAAGTCTTCTCCTTCCAAAAAAATGACCCCCGCAGATTTTCAGGTGATTTCGCGGAAGTTTGGGGACTTTGTAATTTAACCCCAAAATACTATAAAACATTGAATTATACCCTTATATGATACAATATGTAATAGAAAACCATGTGAAAATATGCAAAATTCATCAATGCTTTTTACATGCATCAACCATTCGTAGCTAGGGCTTGAATATTGAGAAACTCTTGGTGTATCTATGATGAAATAGGTAGTTGTGTACTTAAAAATATTTTTTTCCAAAAATCATGAGCAAACTACGAGGCACCTGTAGTTTAAATTTGACCTGTTTCTAACTAAATCGGCATAAACTTGTGTTTTTCGAAAGAGGTGGATGGAAACCTTTTAACAGACACCAATTTGGTTATTTGTGTGTATAACATGGTCTAGTATTTCAAGAAAAATACATCTCCCAAGTTTTGCAACATATTTGTGGTTGGTGCTTCACAAAAAAGTCATTTTTCACACTAGGAAAATTGAAAATGGTTTTTTATTCAATGAAAAGGAAAACTTTCTGCGTGAACATTGTCCGTGCTTCTAATATACATGCTTGTGTGGAATATGGGCACATTTAAACAAACTATGCCTTGGATTAGGCCATAACACCCGTCATTTGGCCTGAAACCCTAGAATGTTTGTAGGAGATAGCTCATTTACGTGAACATATTTTCAACACAACTGTCGTATTCCAAGTTTATTATTTTTTGTGGATACTGGGACATATATAATGAAACCACACGAAGGTCTTGCATCATTTTGGGTTTTTTTTAGTTTCCTAGAATTTTCTAAGCCGGTTTCACGAAGAAGTCAAGACGACGGGCATGACCGTCCGTAGCTAGGGATTGAATATTGAGAAACTTTTGGTGTATCTCTGATGAAATAGGTAGTTGTGTACCTAAAAATGATTTTTCCAAAAATCATGAGCAAAGTACGAGGCACCTGTAGTTCAAATTTGACGCGTTTCTAACTGAATCGGCATAAACTTGTGTTTTTCGAAAGAGGTGGATGGAAACCCTTTTAGAGGCAGAAATTTGGTTATTTGTGTATATAACATGGTTTTATATTTTCCAAAAATTCAGCTCCCAAGTTTTCAACATATTTGTGGTTGGTGCTTCACAAAAAAAGCCATTTTCACACTCGGAAAATCGAAAATGGTTTTTTTATTCAACGAAAAGGAAAACTTTCTCCGTGACCATTGCCTATGCTTCCAATATGCGTGTTTGTGTGGAATATGGGCACATTTATACAAACTATGCCCTCGATTTGGCAAGAACACCCGTCTTTGGCCCGAAACCCTAGAATGTTCTTAAGAGATAGCTCATTTATGTGAACATATTTTCAACACAACTGTCGTATTTCAAATTTATTATTTTTTATGGATACTAGGGCATATATAATGACACCACAAGAAGGTCTTGCATCATTTTGGGTTTTTTTTAAATTTTCGGGAATTTTCGAAGCCGGTTTCATGAAGAAGTGAAGACGGCGGGCATGACCGTTCGTAGCTAAGGTTTGCATATTGAGAAAATCTTGGTGTATCTCTGATAAAATAGGTAGTTGTGTATCTAAAAATGATTTTTGCCAAAAATCATGAGCAACCTATGAGGCACCTGTAGTTCAAATTTGACCTGTTTTCAGCTAAATCAGCAGAAACTTTCAAAATGGCCACCATGACTATTCATCAAAAGAGTTCAATTTTTTTAAAACTATCGATGTTTCTATGATATGGATGTCATATTTGAATTCCTCTAATTTTTCTAATCGACTCAGACATTTTATTTGCCAAATTTTGATTTACGGATTTAAAGTTATGAATTATTCTATATTAAATAATTTATTAAAAAACTAAAGTAATTTCTAACATTGTATTGTGATTTATTCAATAACGATCATTATATAATCATTGCTATTTATTCAAATATTTTTTAAAATTTAAACAATAGAAAAATTTAACATCATTCTCCACATGTTAATATGATTGATATGATAGTAATATCAGTAAGTTCTAACATCTCATTTGGAATCAGTTTGGAAGGAACTCAAAGGTCAAGCGTGCTTGGGCTGGAGGATTTCAGGATGGATGACCGAACGGGAAGTTTGACTAAGTTAAGTATGTTGACTAGATTAATTATGTAATTAGAGATTAAGTATGTGGCTAAGTGCAAAATTTCGAAATAGAAATTTAAAAAGTTCAAAAAAATTCGACTTTTTTTCAATTATTTTAAAAATATTATGCCAATGGCTTTATCGTCGGCGTAGGGAGAGCTATGCCGACGGCTTTTAGTACGCCGACGGCAATTTGGCCTATGCCTACGCGGCCTTACGTCGACGGGCATATGCCGATGGCAGCCGTCGGCACAGTCCGTGCCGACACATTTTAGCTTGTGCCAACGGCTTTGGCCGTCGGCGTATTCACTCATTCCTGATAGAAGTCCATCCTTTTTGCCTCCACATTCCAGCCGATCTACTCCCTCCGTTCAAAAATACATGACTTTTATTTGTCTAAATATAGATGTATTTAGATATTTTAGTATCTACAAACATTTATATCTAGACAAATAAAAATCACGTATTTTTGAACTCGCAGTGAGTAGGAGTAGGAGTGTGTAAGGAAGGTGAATGGTACATTGGTGCCTCCGTCGCCTCTTGCGGTTCGAAACAGAACCTAGATGGGAATGCTAAGTGCCGACCGACAGGCCACGCTTTCTAGTCAATCACTGGCGGACACTGGCCACATGCATCCTCGTGTTACAGCTTGGATTGTGTCTGGTTTGTATTTAATCAAGCAGCGGCTGCAGGGCCTCAAACAACAACTCCTAAATGCTGACCGCCCACTTGCTCATTTTGTCGCTTGCGTCCAACCGAACGTTCTACAGTATTTCCGGAGAGATCTCATCTGTTTGCACAAACTACTAAATATGTTCCTACTTTTTTTTTCAGTCTGTGATCTCTGCAGACTGCGCGGGTCGGCCTGCACAGTGCTCATTTGTAGCTTTGATTCCGTCAGGATTCCGTGTTATTACACCTTGTAATCGTATCTCATCGATCTCTGCCGGCAGCGTAAGTAGCCTTCAGTTCTATGTTAAACTAACCCCTAAATATGCCTGACAAGATTCTCTGAGGATAACTGTCATTAAACTTATATCTTATGTCATCCATCATGGATGTCTCTGCAAAGCAGTATCGGTAGGCTTAAATAGAGATCCGTGCAGGAGTCAACTCGTCAAAGCTTAGGAAGCTTTACGGTACTAAATCAAGTCAATATGGGTCCAGTTTTACGGTAAATCAAGCCTTCAAGTCTAATTTAAACGAACCCCTAAATATGCATGATAGGATACTGTCACTAAACTGATATCTTATGTCATCCATTATGGATGTCTGCAACGCAGTATCGGTAGGTTCAATAGAGATCCGTGCAGGAGATTATGGTTGTCATACAACAATTCTCCAATCTTCGGCATGCAAACCTTCCATGGCTCAACTCTGCCAACATCGCCTTGATCCCAAAAAAAGAGGGGGCAGAGTACATGACGGACTTTAGGCCCATTAGTATTATCCATACAATTTGCAAGTACATCGTGAAAATGCTAACCATTCGCCTTGCTCCTTTCATGGATTCTATTGTCTCCGCCGTCCGAAGTGCCTTCATCAAGAAACGGTGCATTCATGATACTTTCTATATGTCCGAAACCTTGCGCCAAAATTTTATTGCTCCAAAACGCCGTGCCTCCTATTCAAACTTGACATAAAAAAAAACGTTCGACTCCGTAGATGGGACTACTCTATGGACGTCTTAAAGCATTATAGTTTTCCGCCAATGTTTTGTGATTGAGTGTGGGCTCTCATTTCCACCGCCACCTCTCGTGTGCTTCTCAATGGTATTGACCCAATTAATCACATCCTCCGTAATCCTCCGTAAGGCTGGCCACAATGGGAGTATTAAGCTAGTAACATCACATATTTCAAGGCAATTTTGCTTATGTGGCACATATTTAATGAAGAGAGAAGTGTTTGTGGTAACTAACTATGTTACTAGTAACATCACACATACCAAGGAACAATGTGTCTATAGCCCTAATAAATAAATTCATGCATGACACCACAAATATGTTACTACCCACTGTGGAGGTAGTAATTTAGACTAGTAACATCACGATGTTACCACTCTTAGTTACTCCCCATTGTGACCAGCCTAAGGCAACGCGGGACGGCCACCTTCATCCTCCGTCGCCTCTTACAGTTCCCAAAAAAAACCTAGATGGGAATCCTAAGTGCCGACCGACAGGCCACGCTTTCTCGGCAAGCACTGGCCGAAACAGGCTACATGCACACCCTCGTGTTAAGCTTGGATTGTGTCCGGTCTGTATTTAATTAAGAGTGCAGTGGCTGCATGGCCTAAAACAGCAACTCCAAAATGCTCACTGTTGCTCATTTGTGGCTTGCCTCCAACTGAACGTTTTACAGTATTTCTCGAGATCTCTCTCGTCTGTTTGCACAAACTACTAAATATGTCTATCCTGTAGTTTCTTGTCTAGCCCGGATTGTGTCGGTTTGTATTTAATTAAGAGTGCATGCAGCGGTTGCAGGGCCTCAACCAGGACCACTAAATGCTGACCGTCCATTTGCTCCTCTGCACAGCGATCATTTTGTCGCTTGAGTTTAACTGAACTTTCTACAATGTCTTCCGTGATCTCTCCCGTCCATTTGCTCCTCTGCACCAACTAGTAAATATTTAGTACTTGATTGTTTTATAGCCTTCATTTTTCTAGTCTGCATACTGCGCCGTTAGGCGTGCATAATCAGACTCTCATAAAAACTCACTAAAGGGGAAAAAGAGTACAACTCACTTAACTTTACAGTCAAGTACTCAATCGTCGGGATCGAGATTTCAGCGATGAGTTTATGAAGATACTCCCCCTAAACCTTGTATCTTTCTAAGTCTCATCATATCCATTCCAGGAACACATCTCTTAAAAAAGATGTTGGTAATGATTTGGTGAACAAATCAGCTTTTGCAATTCATGTGCATAGAAGAATTTGGGGTCAATATGCTTTGTGAGGTTGCTCTTCATATAACCCATCGGGACTTGTGCAACACAAACGGCATTATATTCATACATGATAGTTGGGGTTTGGACGGTGTTCAGCCCACATGTTAGCCGGATGTGGCCGATCATCCGTCGAAGCCATACACACTCGCGTGATGCTTCATACAATGATATGATTTCCGACTGGTTCGTCGAAGTTGTTACTAAAGTTTGCTTAGACGATTTCCAGGAGATTGTTGTTTCACCACAAAGGAAAATATATCCAGTCTGAGACTTTGCAGTATGCGGGTCTGACAAGTACCCAGCATCAACGTATCCTACAAGTGTAAGATCTTGATTCCTCCGAAAAAACAAGCCAAGATCGTTGGTCCCTTGGTATCCTCAGAAAGACGTCCTTGATACCTTTCCAATGTCTATTGGTAGCCTCAGAACTGTACCTTACAAGCAAATTGACGGCGAACGCGATGTCTGGCCGTGTACAATTCGCGAGGTACATGAGAGCGCCAATTGCACTCAGGTAGGGGAATTCTGGTACCAGAACTTCCTTCCCCCTCTTCTTTAGGCCTGAACGGGTCCTTGTCCCGCTGTAAAGATCTCCCAATCATGGGGGTCTTGGAAGGGTATGCCTTGTCAAATCCAAATCTTTCTAACACCTTCTGGGTGTAGGCAGACTGGTGCATTAAGATCTCAGCAGGGGAATGCTCAAATTGTAGACCTAGGCAGAACTTGATTTTTCCTAAGTCTTTTATCTCGAATTCCGACATCAGGTAGGAACCCGCTTCATCAATATCCTCAGGTGTAAGATTAGGTTCAAATCATCCACATACACCGAGATAATACAGAAACCATCTTCTGATCTCCGTATAAAAACACATGGGCAAGCTTCATTGCTCGTGTAGCCCTTCTGGTGAAGGAAATCGCTTAAACTATTATACCACATCCTACCCGACTGTTTGAGTCCATTCAGTGACTTCATAAACTGAACACTGTACAAACTTCTATTTGCTCTACCTTGGTAAGCGGTGACAACATCCATCAGTTTCATTTTCAAGTCCAAGTTTACTGCCATTGATATCAAGTATCTAAAGGTAATTTCATCCATGACAGGTGAGTAAGTTTCCTCAAAGTCGACACCTGGTCGCTGAGAGAAACCTTGAGCAACGAGCCTTGCTTTGTACCATACTACCTCGTTATTATTGTTTCCCTGTCGAGACATCTTAGTAGATTTCATAGACGGGGGTGTCATGAGACTACCAATAGAGACGTGGGGGGACGTGATTGTACGATGATCAAGGACACAAGGTTTTTACCCAGGTTCGGTACGATGCGGTAACGCGGCGTTCCTACTCCTGCAATCTCACTATTCAGGACTAAAGCCTGGAAATACAGAGTACAACGTGAGGCTCTATTAGCTGCTCGTCAAGGATCAACCTCTCGGCGAGTTAGCCTATAGCTTCTTGTCTATCTATCTTATCTCCCGTCCGGCTTTATATAATAGCCGGATTAGGGCATACAGAGAAGGAAACCTAGAAGACTACGGTAACTATTAACTTGGAAAGTAAGGAATCCGCCTTCTACTCCAAGCCAGATCACATGGGCCGTGATCCAGGTTCTTCTAGAATCCGACTTCTGTGCGTCAGCTTACTGGGCCGCCCAATGGACCGTAGCCCACTACCATTTAGGCCACCCTGGTAATCCGGCACTTTAGACTACCATCATACATACCCCTAGTTGGTATCCGACAGTAGCCCCCAAGAAGGATTAAGACTCCGATTTGCCGTCTTTTGTCAAGTGTTGCATGCTGTCCGAGAAATATAGGCTCTCTGTCTTGATTCTTCTTTCTATCAGAATAATGTCGTAACACAAAACTCAGATTTCGGAAAATCCGGCTTTTTTTCCACGAATCTTCGCGGAGAAGGAACTTCCTACGTCAGCGCTTTAATCTTGCTGACGTCAGGGACGTTTGGGTGTCGAGCGGGAAACCTTGAAACGTATCTCTGACAGATTCTCGCGGGAAACGAGGAGATTGCAATAATCACCCGTCGTTTCATTTCGGAAAATCAGACACGCGTTGATCATCCAACGGTCAAAAGAGCCGTTAGCACGGATCGTGATGGGTTTCCGGCTATAAATAGCCGCCATTATCCTCTCTGGCAAACCTTCTGCTCCCAGCTCTCTTCTCGCCTTCACAGCGCCCAAGCTTACTGCGAGCAGAGCGAACCTCTCAACGAACGCACGAACGAGCGCCCTCCGGGACTTCACCGGAGCTCACGATCTTCACCGCGCCGCCAAAAGATGGCCTCACCGAACTCCTCTCCGGACCGCTCCGTCGCGGCGGAGATCGACGAGATCATTAACACCACGAATCCCATGGTGGATTCTCCACTGCGCGCAACCGGCGACGAGCCGGAGAAAACTACCGGCAGTGCAGCGAGCGAGGAAATTCCTCTCGCCGCCACCAACCTCGCGGGATCCTCCTCCGCGCCATCCCCGTCATTCGCACCCGAGACGGCGGAGGAAAAAATCATCCTCGTCGGGGACGAGCTCGCGGCCGCGTCCGTCGCCGCGTTCGCTGCCGCCGGGGCGGAAGAAGAAGGGGAAACTGCTGGCAATTGGAGCCAGAGCAGCATTCCGCCTTCCCTCCTTCCGACAATGGAAAAGGAGGGATTGCTGCTGAAAGGAAAATGGCGGAGCCCGGAAGACGAGTCCGAGCCAACGCCGAAAGACGGGGAACGCGTTCTCCTTACCTCCCACATCGCAAGAGGTATGGGATTGCCACCTTCCGCCTTTTTTCTAGAGGTCCTCAACCATTACGGTGTTCAACCTCACAATCTTCCCCCAAACTCCATTCTCTATCTAGCCGGCTTCCAAGCCCCTTTCGAAGGGTATTTAGGAATAGCACCTAGATTAGAATTTTGGAAATACTGCTTCGGAGTGAAGCATAACCCTACAGAGGGTGTTCTTCCCATCTGCGGGACCATTTCTTTCACTCTTCGGAGATTTAGGGAAGACTGGTACCCAAAGTTAAAAAAATCAGAATCCGTCAAGTTTTGGACGATTTCTTTCTTTTATCAGCACGACATCCCGTTTCCCGGAAAAGAAAACGGGATTCCTCCATTCATCAATTCCGCCGCCACTCCCCAAGAGAGTTGGGCAGTCGAAGCTGTGAAACCTTGCCGGATGATCTGTTGAAGATCAAACGGTGTATTGCCAAACTCACCTCTTCTCAGTCTCCTTTGACCGGAACAGACACCATTTTGTGTTGTCTCGGTCGTCGTATTCAACCTCTTGCCCTCCGCCCTCGACTTTATTGTGAATACAAAGGCCCAGAAGACGGAATGAGAGGGACCGACAAAGCCTTCACAAATAAGGATTTCAAGAAACGAGTCAACCAATTGGTCGCTACTCGCGACCAATATAAGGAGAGCTTGGAGATGTATCATTAGGAGAACCCTGTCCCTAAGGTAATTTTGGTTTTCCTTGATTTGACATTCTCTCGGATTTTTATCTTTCCCGGATATCTCGGACTTAGCCGGATTTTTTGCTCTTCTGTACTTCGACGATCTCATGGAAGAAGATCTTGCATCCGACACCGAACTTGACGAATTGCACGCCAGCTTTTATGGCGGTTGCGAACGCAAGAGGCAAGTGATCACAGAGGAGGTGATAAATCTTGATGGATTTCCCATCGCCACATCCAGGTATTTTTCTGAGGTTTCTGATCTCTCATTCCATTCTGGCTCTTCGAGGTATTTACTTCTCGGGTATTTCCTTTTCAGCCTTGCACCAGTTCCTTTGAAGTCAAAGAAACTGAAGAAACATAAGGCTACTGCTGGCAAGGGAATGCCATCTTCAGCTGCAGCTCCACCCACTCCGACAACTCTTGGTGGGGAAGATAAAACCGCAAACCTGGACGAACAACTCCAGCCGTCCAGCCAGCCTATTGCATCCAACTTGGTTGCGAGGGAAAGGGCGGCGCCGGAGATGGGCGGACCTTCTCGGACATCTGGAGAAGACGAGCCCATCCCTACTTTTGACAAGGACTTCAAGGTAAAGGAAGAACCTTTTAACGATCTCGGATACATTCGTCCGGCAGCTAAGAAGTTCTTCGCTCCTGCTCCCCTGATCCGTCCTTGGCCACAAGGCGGACTAATTGTCCGAAATAACTTCGTGTTTTCACATCGTCAGGTCATCCAAGACGGCCTGCATCATGTTGGAATTCTTTTTTCTGAATATGTAAAAGAATTCAACGAGAACTTGTCAGGTTTGCAGCGGATGAGCCAGGTAATATCTCTAGCCCCCAAGCAATAAGTCAAATGCCTGCTTTTCACTTAATGCTTTCAACTGTATCATGATTGTTTCTAACTTAAGCGTTCTGGTTCATTTCCGTGTTTCAGCAAACCGCTGAAAGCATAAACATGGAAGTTTTCAACAAGCTAACTGTCAAGAATAAGGAGGTTAGAAGCCTTCTCCCTATTCTTGAAGTAAGGAAGCAGAGCTGGCATCGTCTGAGCAACAGCTGGAGAAAACAACATGTATTTTAGTCCTCTGAGGTTTCACTTTTATGCTTTTTTGTCTAAGTACTTTTCCGAGTTTTCTTAACTCGGGCTTTTTTCCTCGCTTTTCAGCTGCTTTGGCTAAAGCCAAACAGATTGCTGAAGATGCCGTCTAATGCCGAGAATCTCCGCCGGGAGAACCTGGACCTTCATAAGAATCTTATGAAGGTTCAGAAAGAACTGAAGGCCAACCAACTGGCTGTTGGCATTGCTCAGTCCAATGCCTCCCAGCAAGCTGACAAGGACAAGGCAACCATCCGAGATTTGGAGAATGCCTTGACCCTACGCCTGGAGGAAGGATCTGAGATGGATAGGATCCTTGGTAAGTCATTTACTTTTACCGTATTTTCCATGTTTTGATTTCTTTCTCTGCTTTTTCATTAACGCTTTGATTTTTTATCTGAAAAAACAGGAGATGACCCAGCACTTACTCGGATTGAGAAAATCCGAGCTTTCGGGAAGGTATTCACCGCGATCAAAGCTGCGGGCATGCAGCTGATCAACAAGTACCATCCCGCAAGAACTAGGGAATTCTTGGAAGTTGAGAAACTTCCGGAAGCTATCTTGGAGGTGGCGGAGTCCAAGGAGTCCACCTTGCGCTCCACAGCACGGGGTGGTGCACGCATGGCTTTAGGCCTTATGCGTATGCACTATCCCACTGCTAAATCTTGGCGCGTGGTGTCCGGCATCCCTCAAGGATATACGGAGACCCAGCGCACCACCATCTTTGATGAGATCATAGGTCACGCTACCAAGATTGTTTCTATGGTGAATATCTCCATCACCTATCCGGAAGAAGAGATTCCAGAAGCCCCCGAGGAGTCCAGCAGCGAAGATGACTTGGATGCTTGAAGAATTTTCCTTGCCCTGGATAGGAAAGATAGGAAATAGGAGCATTACTGAAATTTTTAGAATGTAAACCTTATTGTAATGCTTCTATCCATTTGTATGAACAAGTACTCCGCCTTTTGCAGTTAATATTATCAATCCTTTGCAAGTTTTCCGGGTTTTATATTCCTTTATCTTCTAAGTTCTCTGGTTTATGTGCTTTAACTGTCCTTAGTGTTTGAAATGGCTCAGTAGTATTTTAATCTTCATGCCAAGTGACTGGGTAAAATCGATCAGTTTAAACTCGGAAAACATGGATCATACTAAAGGCATTTTTACTTACTAGCTCCAGTGACCTAGCACATAAACAATCAGATAATACTTAGAGAATAGTAAGGAGATTTTTGGATGAAAACTCGGGCACGCAGGCACAATCCGAGTTTCCTTTAGCCTTTAGTAGGCTGAAAATCATTCAGTTTTTAAACGCCGAGCACGCATGCACAATTCGGGTTAACATTGAGTATTTTGTAAGACCATTGGGAAATAGATAAGACGGAATCATGCTTTGTACTATAATAAACTTGTAAAAACATGGATGTAAGAATTCCGACAACTTTATTTCATGATGTCAAAGATGTTTACATAGAAATTGAACTAAGTATAGAAGGGACGTAACTGCTGGATACTCCAGGGCCTCTTTGTCTCTCCTAGTTCATCATCTATCTTTCTCTTTCTTTTGTGATTCGGCTTTTCGGGATGGTATTCTGTATCTCGAATGTCTACAAGATAGTATGATCCATTTTTCATAGCTTTGCTGATGACAAATGGTCCTTCCCATACTGGGGCCAATTTGTGTTTTCTTTGTTGTACCAGTCTTAGCACTAGGTCACCTTCTTTAAAAGAATGATGCCTGATTTTCCAACTATGGTAACGTCGTAAACCTTGCTGATAAATGGCAGATCTTTGAAACACAAGCTCTCGTTCCTCTTCTAAGAGGTCGACGGCATCCTGTCGTGCATTTTCTGCATCTGAGTCATCGAAATTCTGCACTCTTGGGCTATCATGGATCATGTCCGTTGGCAAAATTGCTTCAGCACCATAAACTAGGAAAAACGGGGTTTGCCCAGTTGACCTATTTGGTGTTGTTCGAATACTCCAAAGCACAGAGGGTAACTCTTCTACCCATGCCCCAGCTGCTCTATGAAGAGGAGATTCGAGTGTTGGGCATATCCCTTGTAAGATTGAGCTATTCATTCTTTCAAGCTGTCCATTGGATTGCGGGTGTGCCACAGATGCGAGATCTAGGCGAATTCCCATTTGTCGGCAATATTTTGCCAGCTCTCCAATGGAGAAATTTGTCCCGTTGTATATTATTATGCTGTGTGGCACGCCGTATCTCATGGCTATGTCAATGATGAAATTTCTGGCGGTTACACCATCAAGCTTTTTGATGGGTTTAGCCTCCACCCAGTTGGTATATTTATCGACTGCTACGAGTAGATGTGTGAGTCCGCCCTTTGTAGTTTTGAATGGTCCCATCATATCTAGCCCCCAGACCGCAAACGGCCATGTAATGGGGATAGTTTTGAGTGCTTGGGCTGGCATATTTGTCTGCTTGGCGTAATGTTGACACCCTACACATGTATTTACTATGTGCGGAATGCTTTTTTGACTATGCTTTTCGATTGAGCATGATGTCCGCAATCTCCGGCATAGATTTTTTGCAGGATTTCTCTTCCTTCTTCTGGTGAAATAGATCGCAGAAAAATTCCGATAGTACTGCGTTTATACAGGCAATTGTTAATTATCGTGTATCCTTTGCATCGATGTTGAATTTGTCTTTGCAAGACTTCGTCTGCTCCATCCGGGTACTTCTGATCAACTAAGAAGTTTAAATATGGAATTGTCCAATCCGGGTTAACGAGCATGACCTCAATTGACTTGGAAGCCAGAGGATAATCAACATCTCCACCTTTTATCGATGGTTCATACAAGTGTTGGACGAACACACCAGGTGGTAGGATTTTTACCCTTTCTGACCCCATGCGGGCTAATGCATCCGCGTTCCAGTTTTCCTCCCCTTTTTACATGAATTACTTCAAATCCAAAGAATCATATTGCAAACTCATCCACCGTTCTCCGATATTCGGCCATGATGGGACTTTTGGCATCCCAAGTTTGGTTGAGCTGATGCTGTACCAAATCTGAGTCGCCATAGCACAAGATGCGTTTGACACCTATTTCCTTTGCAATATGCAAGCCGTGAAGCAGAGCTTCGTATTCTGCCACGTTGTTACTGGCGTTGAAATGTATTTGTAATACATACTCCATTGTATCTCCTTTAGGGGATTTTAGGACTACACCAGCTCCAGCACTCTCCTTCATCTTGGATCCGTCGAAGTGCATGATCCAGTACTCGGACTCCGGCATTGGTGTTTTTTTCCATTGCTTCCGTCCAGTCGGCGATAAAATCTGCCAGAACCTGGGATTTTATTGTCGTCGTGGGTTGGTACTTAATGTCGAATGCTGCTAACTCGATGCCCCATTTGGCTACTCGGCTAGTTGCCTCCGCATTGTTTATTATATCCCCTAGTGGCGCTTTACATACCACTGTTATGGAATGTCCTTGGAAGTAATGGCGAAGTTTTCGAGATGCGAAAAATACGCCATATGCCAGTTTTTGATGTGGGCACCTTTGTTTGGACTCAGACAAAACTTCACTTACATAATATATCGGATGCTGATCTGGTATGCTTTGTTCGTCTTTCTTCCTTTCCACTACTATTACCGCACTAATAACCCGGTTTGTAGCCGTAAGGTACAGTAACATAGGTTCTTCGTCTTTTGGGGATGCCAAAATCGGAGCTTTCATCAAAGTTTCTTTCAACTGGGTTAATGCTGCATCTGCTTCTTCTGTCCCCTTGAATTTGTCGGATTTCTTCAACAACTTGTATAGTCGCAGAGCTTTGTCCCCTAGCCGGCTAATAAACCTGCTAACGGCTGTTGCAGAACCCGTCAATCTTTATACATCTTTTACGCACGTAGGCTTGGAGATGTTTAAGATTGCTTTGATCTTTTCTGGGTTTACTTCTATTCCTCTTGAGAAACAATAAACCCAGAAGTTTTCCTGAGGGAACTCCGAATACACACTTTAATGGATTTAACTTCATTTTATAAGTGCGCAAATTTTCGAAGGTTTCTCGCAAATCCTCAAGGAGCGTGTCTTTCTCCTTGTACACGACTGCAATGTCGTTCACATAAATGTGGACGTTTTTGCCGATCTGACTATGCAAACATTGTTGCATGCAACGCTGGTAAGTTGCATCGGCGTTCTTCAGACCAAAAGGCATTGTTATGTAATAGTACGTCCCGTATGGGGTTATGAAGGAAGTTTTGATTTGATCTTCTACCTTCATGCGTATTTGATGATACCTGGAATATGCATCCAAAAAGCATAAGAGCTCAGAGCCAGCAGTGACATCTATTATTTGAACGATTCGCGGTAACGCAAACCTATCTTTTGGACACAATTTGTTCAAACTAGTATAATCTATACACATCCTAAGTGCAGTACTGTCTTTCTTCGGGACTAATACTGGGTTTGCTGACCATTCAGTATGTATAACTTCCCGGATAAAATCTGCTGCCAAAAGCCGGATAATTTCCTTGTCGATGGCCTTCCGTGTTCTTCCGTCAAATCGACGGAGACCTTGTTTGACGGGTTTAGATCCTGGAATCACCTTAAGTTGATGCTCAGCAAGGTCCCTGGGTACGCCTGGCATGTCCGCAGGACACCATGCGAAAATGTCCCAGTTCTCACGGAGGAACTTGATGAGCTCGCCTTCCTATTTGTCTGTCATCCCAGTTCCTACTACGACAAATTTTGTCGGATCTTTAGGATCTAGGATTACCTGTCTTGTGTTCTCGGAAGCTTTGAAGTTGTCTACAGGCTTCCGGCTTTCCTTTCATGCCGGCATTTCTGTCGGCGATACTTCTTTTGCCAGCTTTTTCAATTCTTCCTTTGCTATCACTTTTTCAGCGCAAAGGGCGTTTTCTTTTTCCAGCTCGTTTGCCAGCTTAAGTCTCCTGTTATGGTAATTACTCCTCCTTTGGGCCCTGACATCTTCAACTTGTTATAAATATAACATGATCTTGCCATAATTTGGCGAAAACTGGACGTCCGAGTATAGCGTGATACATGCTTTCGAACGGCACAACCTCGAAGGATTCTTTTTCCTGACGGAAGTGATCTTTGTCTCCAAAGGTTACATATAGGGAAATTTCTCCCAGGGATCGTGCTTCTCTTCCAGGGACGATGCCGTGAAAACTTATGTTGCTATGATTGAGTTGGGTCTCTGAGATTCGCAGATGCTTCAGTGTATCCAGGTACATTATGTTAATGCTGGATCCTCCATCCATCAACACTCTTTTTAGCCTAATGTTTTGAACAATAGGACTTACAATCAGATCTTGAGTGCCGGGTTCAGGGATATTCCCGGGATGGTCATACTGATCCCAGGTAATTGGTGTATTTGAATACTTCAAGAATTTCGGGGTTGCAGGGACAACCGCGTTTATTTCTCGAAGCGTTCTCTTTGCCACCTTTGCTGAGGGAGTTGCCAGGAAAGTTAGGTTGCATTCTCCATCAACTCTCGAAAATAAGGAGATTAGAAGCCTTCTCTCTATTCTCTCGAAAGCGTCTTCGTTCTTGTCTTCGGTATCGAAGTGATCCGATCCGGGTTCCGACTCTAATCTCGCCTCAATGGAGGCTAGTACAGAGTCAGCTTCCGAGTGCGTCGTGATGTCAACGGATGTCGGATCTTCCACCTCTGTTGTGGGAGTGTTGTTTTCTGCCTCTTGCACGGGATTACTTTCATCCGTGTTTTCGGCGATCGCAGACTGCACCATGCCGATAAAGTGCGATTTAGCAGTATATTGTCGATCTGAGCAAAATGCGGCATCATAGTCGCCTTCGACTGGGTATAGGGCGGGTGGGATAAATTTGCTCCCACCACAGAATCCCATTTCTTCTGCAGTTAATACGCTAAAAATGTTTTCAGATCCAATCGGTATTGGTCCAGGTGATTCCGCGCCGGCATGTTCGATCCGTTGTTGATGAAGCGCCCGACGTCGTTGTCGAATTCCAGGCTTCCGACAGTTATAGTACTGCCGATTCCGCCGAGTATCCCTGATCTAAACATAACGCCTGACGTCGCTGGCCCCATGGTGGGCGCCAACTGTCGAGACATCATAGTAGATTTCATAGACGGGGGTGCCATGAGACTACCGATAGAGACGTGGGGGGGGGGGGGGGGGACGTGATTGTACGATGATCAAGGACACAGGGTTTTCACCCAGGTTCGTTACGACGCGGTAACGCGGCGTTCCTACTCCTGCAATCTCACTATTCAGGACTAAAGCCTGGGAATACAGAGTACAACGTGAGGTTCTATAGCTGCTCGTCAAGGATCAACCTCTCGACGAGTTAGCCTTTAGCTTATTGTCTATCTATCTTATCTCCTGTCCGGCTTTATATAGTAGCCAGATTAGGGCATACAAAGAAGGAAACCTAGAAGACTACGGTAACTATTAACTTGGAAAGTAAGGAATCCGCTTTCTACTCCAAGCCAGATCACATGGGCCGTGATCCGGGTTCTTCTAGAATCCGGCTTCTGTGCGTCAGCTTACTGGGCCGCCCAATGGACCATAGCCCACTACCATTTAGGCCACCCTGGTAATCCGACACTTTAGACTACCATCTGATATACCCCTAGTTGGTATATATCCGACATTCTCTTTCTAACAAAATCCCACTTGTGGCCAACAGAGCATATGTGGGAAGGAGTTAGACAAACAAGTCCAAACACCTCTCTTTTTTTAAGAGATACTAACTCGGCAGTAATTGCCTTCTGCCAATCTTTCCAATCCGACCTCTTCTTACAATCAGCAAGCGTGTTAGGCTCGGGGTCAGGATCTATGATTGAGGCAATTTTAATGGCAAAATATATGTCGACATTTGCCATGACTCGATTAATTGACCCACCAGAATCAACATAGTTATTGGCCATTTCTCCATGGAGTGCATCAGGCACATTTCCTTCCTCCACCGGATTTCCCAATCCAGGAGGAAGGTCCTTCAGCTTTCCCGCTCCAATGTGTGCGCGCACATCTTCGCTGGGTATTTCCGATATAGGAAAATTTAAGTCCGGAATTTCGTGCACTAAAACTTCCGTGCTTGTGCCAGGTGTCGACTGGCTCCCCTCTTTAGGGGAAGTCTGTGATAAATCTCTCTTGTCCTTTTTCTTCGGGCGTCTCCGGGTACTTGGGTTTTGAGGAACCGGATTCCGCGTCCTTTTAGGCCTAACGGCGGAGCGGGTATACCTTTGTCTTTCTTTGGTATTTCAACCCTTTCCGGTGCATTGCATGCAGACACATGCGACTTTGTCACAGTCTTTAGATCACTAAAATGATCAGGCAGTTGATTCGCTAATGAATGCAAATCTATTATCTTTTGGACTTCTCTATTGGATTCAAAAGTGCGCGGGTCATGAGCGTGGATCCCCGTGGCTTGCCAAGAGATTTCTGCACTTTCATCATCAAGGGATTGATTATCTTCCCCTAAAGTCGGGAAAAGATCCTCGTCAAAAATGCAATCAGCGAAACGGGCCGTATGACAGTCACCTGTCGTGGGGTCCAGAAACCTGATTATGGAGACAGTCTCATAACCAACGTATATCCCCGATTTACGGAGTGGTCCCATCGTTGATCGCTGAGGGGGTGATATTGGTACATATACCTGGCAACCGAACCTACGAAGGTGGGAAATTTTTGGTGCCGACCCTTGCGCAAGCTGCATAGGGGAGTGGATGTTGTAGCCGACGGTCGAAAGTTGATGAGATTGGCCGCGTGTATCACTGCGTGACCCCAACATGTAGTTGGTAAATTACAACCCTGACCGAGCGGTCTGGCAATGAATTTAATTCTTTTAATCAATGCCTCCGCAAGTCCATTTTGTGTGTGAACGTGCGGTACAGAGTGCTCAAGTTTGATTCCCGTTGCCATGCAATAATCATCGAACGCCTTGGAAGTAAATTCACCGGCATTGTCCATTCGAATAGACTTGATACGATAATCAGGGCATTTATTCCTCATTTGTATGATCTGTGAGATCAACTTTGCAAAAGCTTGGTTCCTCGTAGACAACAGGCTAACATTGGATCATTTAGAGGAAGCATCGATGAGCCCCATGAAGTACCTAAACGGCCCCGAGAGGGGCTGAATAGGACCGCATATGTCCCCTTGGATACGCTCCAAGAACGCGGGGATTTCATCCTTCACCTTTAGGGGGGATGGTCTAATGATTAATTTCCCCGTAGCGCATGCGGAGCACACGAAATCATCAGGATTCGGGAAATTCTTGACATTAACAGTATGACCATTCGAGTTGTTAATTATATTTCTCATCATTCTAAAACCGGGATGGCCTAACCGATCATATCATAGGCTGAAAAGTTCAGAGCTTCTAAAAACAGTGTTAAGGGTAGTGTACACAGGCGGCGCTACAATCTTGGTGTAGTACAACCCGGTAGCGAATGAAGGAAGCCTTTCGACAACATGTTTACCATTTTCATCGTGCTTTGTGATGAGTAGGTATTCTTTACCATTGTCATCATCATGGGTCTCAATGTGGAAACCATTAGCACAAATATCTTTGAAAATTAAGAGAGTACGAGCCGATTCTGGGTACAACAATGCCTTATTGATGACTAAAGTTGTTCCCATGGGGAGTATAATAGTCGCTCGTCCGGAGCCAACTACATGCGGACCGCATCCTGCGATCGTTGTAATATTCTCCTCCATTTTAGTAATAGACTCAAAATACTTTGTTTCTCTCAAGATGGTATTAGTGGTGCCGCTATCAGCGAGGCACGTTTCCTCCATTCGGGCGCCACACGTGTTTTAAAATATAGCGTCCAATTACTAAAAATGAAGCGAGGAAGGTGCTACATTAATACATAAACGCACAAATATTTAGAACATAACACAATAATCTCTATTAAATGATGGAATAAATGGATGAAAACAAAGTCATCCAATCGCCGAATAAATGTTGGTGAAAACAAATATTATTGATCTTATAGAGCTTACAACCAAATCGAAATAATTGTATCAAATTTATTGCCATAAAGAAAACATGAATTAAATGAGGGAATTTAGGTGGATTCCGCAAAGTATCCATCGACCTCAGCCCTAATCTCGAGCTCACTCATCTTCTCTTCATTAGCGAGCATCGTCGCGGCAGAGTCGATGTCCAGCTGTGGCGCTGGAGGGGGCACGGTGTGCGTAACCTCCATGGGCACGATGGCGTTCATGGGAACCGCCTCACCTGCCTCCACATGCGCCTCGCTCTGCGCCACAATGGGCGCTGCGGTGGGAGTGGGGATCATCACGGGTCCTGCTGCGGGTGCCGGTGGTGCCTCCACCTGGACAAGGTGTGTCTCGCGTGCCTTCTTGGCCTTGTACGCGTCCACGACGTGCTTTGGGGCACGTCACTGCCTTGAGAAATGGGTCTTGGAGTCGCAACGGAAGCAATCCTGGGGCCTTGACTCCCCCTGAACCGCCTGATGTTGCTTGGCCGGGTGGGGAGGTTTAGGTCCCTTCTTGCCTTTCTTGCCACGCTTCTTGAACTTGGGCTGGCGCACCTTGTAGGCGTCGGCATAAACTTCCTGCCTTGGACCCCTCCAAAATGCTGCGAGTTGAAGTTCTTTTTGAGAACCTCATCCTGCGCCTCAGCCACCTGGAGGGCGTCAATAAGCAGAGAATACTGCGTGAAGTTCTCCTGGTGGTAGTTCCGCGCACTCTAGAGAGCTGATAGATGGAACATGGAGAGAGTCTTCTCAATCTTCTGACTTTCCGTGGTAGTGGTACCACAGAGCTGAAGTTCAGTACAGATCCGGTGTAAAGCCGAATTATAGTCTCCCACCATCTTGAAGTCCGCAAACCTCATACGCATCCAATCCGCCTCCGCCCGCGGCTTAATGGTGTACTTCAGCCTAGCAAACCGTGCCTCGAGGGCGGTCCACAGGGCTGAAGCATTCCGTTCTGCCATGTACTCATGTTTCAGCGTAGTACCCATATGGTGGCGGAGAAAATGCAGTGCTTGGGCGTTTTCCGCCGGAGTGGTGGTGCTGGGGGCCGTCTGGGTCCCCGCATCCAATGCTCCCTTAAGCTTCCGACCCTCAAGAACGAGTACCACATCCGAGGCCCAGGTCAGGTAGTTGAGCCCGTTCTGAGCCAACTCCTCAAACTCCCAGTTCATGATTTCGGCCATCTGCGATTTATGTAAAAAGTATATCAGATTACAGCAGGTAATCGATTGCATACAGCGATGTTGATACAAAATTTCAATAAGACGGCGTTCCAAAATTTAAAGGACATGCTAAAAATGCTCTACTAAGTATTAAAATAATTAATTACTGTAGTAAAACATGATATAAAAACATGTACATAGAAATAATATGCTAAGCACAAACGTGAGGGGAAAATGGCCTAAAAATGACTTTCCGTAATATACAAATTCAGCAAAAACAAACTATTACAGGAAATTACAGATAATTTATTCAGCAGGAATAAAAATATACAGAAAACTGGAAAAATATACAAATGCTAAAAAAAATGTAACTTTTCGCGCAAACATGTATTCGGTCCGGCCCGTAACGGCAGCATGCCGAAACTAGACCAGGAAACAGGCCGAAGCCTACCGGCCAAAACAGCCAGCACGGCCGTATATGGGCCCATGGCGGCAGAACGATGATGGCGCCACGTAGTGCAATGCTCAGTGTGTTGCGTGGCGGCTTGCCGACCTATGCAACACACGTCGAGCGGCACTACAGCAGTCAGCCGACAATGTCCTTTTACGTCGAGGTGCGTCTGGCGGATCGGCCATGGCGCGGCGACTGCGACGTGCGCAGCGCGCGGAAGAGCGACGACGGCGCTATGTAGTGCGATGCTCGGTGTATTGCGTTGTGGGTTGCCGACCTATGCAACACACGGCGAGCAGCTCTACAGCTGTCAGCCGACGACGTCTTTTACGCCGACACAGAAAAACGCTTCGGATGTCAATTTTCATCGTCCGTTCATCTGGAATCGAGAAGGCGCGTCGCACAGCCGGTGCGCCGCGGCGGTACCGTGATCATCAAGATCACGTCTGTACCGACTCCCTATGGTGCCGTCATCAAATCCACCGTGAATCCGAGAGTATCGACATTGGTCGGCGACGTATTCGTCAGCTCGACTCTCAGGAGGGAAATCGACACCATAGGTATAAAAAGAAACGACAGACGCAAAAACGGAAATAGAGAAACGATACGGATCCATTTTTGCGGTCAGATTTAGTTTATAATTTACGATCCGATGCAGGGAGCCTGCTTGATGTAGGCTCGACGGCGACTCGATGGAGAAGCTCATGCTGATAACGTGTTACGCACCCTCTGCCGGCTGGCCGGTCCCGAGGCTGCGTAGCGTAGTTGAAGTTGTAGATGCAACAGAAGTGTAGGCAAAAGGTACTATTTATTGATCTCTTGTGTGTAAACCCTACGTATAATATTTCCTTGCTTTATATAGGGGAAAAGATAGATCCTACCAAAACCTAAACTTGGGAGTCAAGTTGGGTTAACGTGAACCAGACATGCACCACCGAAATGAGCTAGGCCGGTCACACGGCCCAAGTTTCCTAACAGTATTGACCCAGTTAATCACATCCTCCGTAAGGCAACGCGGGATGGCCACCTTCATCCTCCGCAGGGCCGGTCAATATGTTTACGGGCCCAGGGGCAATACAGCAGCCATGGGCCCTTTGTATGCGCATATAACTCAAACCATGTTTAAAAAAACTCAAACATATGTCATATTTCAAAGCAAAATATAATCCAGTACATAATATAGACAGATCATATGCGGACTCTAAAACTGAGATGCTTTCAATCTCTCATGCCATTATTTGCTAACGCACTTCGGTTGCCGTGGGATTTGAAAGCTTACAACAGAAGCAATAAACTTTGTCAACATGTTTAGAATAAACCAACCATCTCTTGTCATGCACTTCACCATTTCTTATGTTTCTAAAATAGTAAGCTTGTGAAAAATGTCTAGATTTGCTGTCCGATGGGAACACAATATTATTTTGTCTTACATGCCCCTTCTGAACTAAAATATCCCTTGCCTTGTCATCTAGATTGTCCCATTCTCGTGGATACAAAATATCAACAGTGAAGGGATCTAGTTCATCGACACTTGGAA
Organism: Alopecurus myosuroides; assembly: GCA_028641055.1. Lineage (NCBI taxonomy): Eukaryota > Viridiplantae > Streptophyta > Magnoliopsida > Poales > Poaceae > Alopecurus > Alopecurus myosuroides. Next base: position 506,723,789 of record CM054059.1, read on the forward strand.
ATTTTGAATTTGGTGAATCAGCTAGGTTCGCATGTCCGCAAGAATTATTATCACCCACACTGAAATTATCTTCTTCATCTATGTTCTCAGTAGGTGGATCTGGAACAACTACTATTGCCAATTGCAAAAACTCCTTGAAAGAATTACTAGTTCTAAAATATTTGAAAATTGATCCCTTTTGTGATTCGACCTGTTCATCTTTTCGTTTTTTAATCTTCCTTTTTTCACAACCAGATAAGCGCTTCCTACTACACATGTCTCCAAAAGAATTGCATAAAAGAAGGGAAATACAGGAACAAATTGCGCCGTCGATCTCCATTAAAGCCTGGTTGTGTCCTTGGAATCAGAAAGAACGAGAGCGATGGCGCTGTTACGGGAGAAGGCGATTGGGGAATTTTGGCAGGAGGACTGGAGAAGAAGAGTCAACGTCGCAGGGACGAAAGATGAGCCCTGCGTACTAGTCTAGAACAGATCGAGCTATCGATGCTGGTCCTGCCTCGTATGAGTGGAGCATGGTGGGCTGGCCTTACAATGTGTTCGTTACTTGGTTTGGGCCTCTACCTCTAAGCATTTTTTTTAACCTTTTATACCTATTCTAAGCTGGGATTTATACTAACAAAACTATAGAAACTCTACCTGGTCTGGGGCCCTGCTTTTCGGGGGCCCGGGGCGGTCGCCCCGTTTGCCCACCTTAGGCTGGTGCTAGTGCATCACCCACTATCACGGGCTATAGCCCCACCACGTCAGTTTTTCCTCTCACTCTCACCCCACTCTCACGCCACTCTCACGGCACGGTGCCAGTGCACGGGCTATAGTCCCCACTATCACTCCTCTCTCCTCCACATCATCATTTCTCTCTCCTCCACGTCAACATTTATTTTTAAGATTTGAAACATTGGAAATAATGCAAGAAAATTATTTTATTCAACTAAAATTGTACCGATTACATAATAATTAATAAAAACTACATAAAAATTGAAAAAATTACATAATCTAGGAACGAGCCCACACATGCTTAATCAAATCATGCTGTAGCTGTGTATACATCGGCGAGTCCCTAATTTCGTTGTCCATCTGAATCCTGACTGCTAGGATTGGTGGTGCATTGGTATGTATTGCAGGGCCGATATTGGAATCAACTGTCTCATAGATGTTCTCCAAATTGGTACCACGCTCATCGTCGATGATCATGTTGTGCAGAATGACACATGCACGCATGATCAACCCAAGAGTACGCCTGGAGTAGGAGCGTCCCGGAACTGCTATAATGTTGAACATAGACTTCAGCACTCCAAATGTACACTCGACATCTTTGCGCCAAACTGCTTCAGCAGTAGTGAACAGCCGATGATTTTCACTTTGTGGAAGATTAACACCCTTCATGAACACCAGTTAGGAGGGGTAGATGCCGTCGGCAAGGTAGTAACCCCTGTTGTACTCGTGTCCATTCACCGTGAAGTTCACTATGGGTGCTTCTCCTCTAACCACATCCGTGAACAATGGCGACTGATTGAGCACATTGATGTCGTTGTTGGACCCGGCGACTCCAAAAAAGGCATGCCAGATCCAACGATCATACAACGCAACGGCTTCTAATATTATGGTAGGGTGTTTGATATCTCCCCTCGTGAATAGACCGCCGCCCGCCGCTGGCCTCTCGCCTCGCTACCGCCCCCTCTCGCCCGCTCCCGCCCCCCCCCCCCCCCTCGCCCCCACTAGCACCAGCCTTATGGTCATCCTCCGTCGCCTCTTACAGTTCCCAAAAAAAACCTAGATGGGAATCCTCGTGTTACAGCTTGGATTGTGTCCGGTCTATATTTAATTAAGAGTGCAGTGGCTGCATGGCCTAAAACAGCAACTCCAAAATGCTCACTGTTGCTCATTTGTGGCTTGCCTCCAACTGAACGTTTTACAGTATTTCTCGAGATCTCTCTCGTCTGTTTGCACAAACTACTAAATAAGTCTATCGTGTAGTTTCTTGTCTAGCCTGGATTGTGTCGGTTTGTATTTAATTAAGAGTGCATGCAGCGGTTGCAGGGCCTCAACCAGGACCACTAAATGCTGACCGTCCATTTGCTCCTCTGCACAGCGCTCATTTTGTCGCTTGAGTTTATCTGAACTTTCTACAGTGTCTTCCGTGATCTCTCCTGTCCATTTGCTCCTCTGCACCAACTAGTAAATATTTAGTACTTTCTTGTTTTATAGCCTTCATTTTTCTAGTCTGCATACTGCGCCTCAATATGTGTTTAGCTAATTAAACTTTCTGTTGACCATCTCTACATTTCGAGCGACTTGTTCATTTGCAGCTTAGTTCTGTCAGTATTGTGGGTTGTTAAACCTTGTAATCTTATCTCATCTCTGATCGATACTAGATCGATAAAATTGACCCATTATCTAGTTTGTGACTGTGACATGCGGGTGACTTCAGCATTGGTTTTGTCAGTATATAGCCTTAATTTCTACAGTATTTCCAGAGATCTCTCATCTGTTTGCACATATTACTAGATATATGTCTCTCCTGTTGTTTTTTGTTGGATATTAGGACATATATAATGACACCACGTGAAGGTCTAGCATCAATTTGAGTTTTTTTTTTGAATTTTCTGTAATTTTCTATGCCGATTTTAGGAAAAAGTCAAGATGGCGGACATGACTGTTCGTAGTTAGGGGATGAATATTGACAAACTCTTGGTGTATCTGTGATGATATAGGTATTTGTGTACCTAAAAAAGATTTTTTTGAAAAAATCATGAGCAAACTCTTAGTCACCTTTAGTTCAAATTTGACCCGTTTCAAGCTAAATCGGCACAAACTTGTGTTTTTCGAAAGAGATGGATGGAAATCTTTTCAGAGACAACAATTTGGTTATTTTTTTCATATAACATGGTATGGTATTTTGAAAAAATTTAGTTCTCAAGTTTTCCAACATATTTGTGGCTCGTACTTCACAAAAAACCCATTTTTCACACTCGGAAAATGGAAAATAGTTTTTTTGTGCAATGAAAAGGAAAATTTTCCTCGTCAACATTGTTCGTGCACCAAAAAAGCATGTTTGTGTAGAATATGAGCGCATTTTGATAAACTACGTCATGGATGTGGCCATAACACCCGTCATTTGGCCCGAAAGCCAAAAAGCTTCATAGAAGATAGCTCATTTGCTTGGTGGGTGACCCTATAGGACACACCCAACTGCACAAACCTAGGTCTATGTTTGTTTGCAATACCATTGTGCTCCATTTTGCCATATTTGGACTCATTCCAACATGCTTTGGTCATTTGGTGTCCAAGTTTGGCATGTTTTCTCCATAAACTCTAGATTCGATACCTAATTTGGTTGTGTGACCATATACCATACACTAAACACCCCACTTAGTAAAATCCTATACATGATGGAAAATATTATATGGATGTCATATTTGAATTTCTATCATTTCTCTAATCAATTTAGACATATATTTGTCAAATTTCGATTTACGGATTTGTAGTTATAAATTATTCAATATTAATTCGCAAAAGACAAAAATATTAATTATTATTTGAATTCAAGATTATTTATTAGTTATTATGTTTTACTTAAATTATTGTTTGGATTCACAAAATAAAGGAGTGTGACATGATGGTATAAGGGTTAACATGATTGATTCAACAAAACATCCATTGTTTCTAGGCAGCTCATAGGGAAGGAACTAAGAAGTTAAGTTTGCTGGGACGGGATTATTCTGAGGATGGGTGACCGAACGGGAAGTCTTAGTAGAAACGAGCTTATCTAACTAAGAATGACTAGAGAAAATATAAATATGTCTATAGTTTGATTAACTGGTTAAACAATTCAAATAAAAAATGTAGATAAAAAATTGTATTTTTTTTGAAAAAATCGGCTTATCTATACGCTGAAGGCTTTGCCGTCGGCGTAGCCCAGTTTACGCCGAAGGATTTTCTACGCTGACGGCCCCGAGGCTACACCGATAGGGCAAAAAGCCGACGTAACATACACCAACGGCCCCAGCTGGGGATTCCTACTTTCCCCGATGGCAAGGGGGGCATCGACGTCTTCACTGTTTCCCGTAGTGTGTGTCTATGACATGCGAGCGGCTTCAGCCTTGGTTTTGTGAGTATAGAAGCCTTAATTTTGTTCATCTATGACATATTGTCGTCGGATTCAGTATGTAGTTATGTACAGATACTTAGTACCACTGCGGGAAAAAGAGACTGTGCGTTTGCCAGGTGCTTTGCCGTGTGCAAGATATCGCCCCTCCCTTGGCCAGGTAACCTATCTGATCCTCTTTTTATTTTTTTTGTTAATTTTATGTTAGTTAGATTGTTAATTTTTTTCATTATATGCTACTGTTTGAAATTTTTAGAAATTTTAGTGGTAGCTAATTTTTTTAGTTAATTATAGTTAGTGGTAGGTATGTTTTATTTATAAATGGTAATTAAATAAATTAGTAAATAGAAATGGTGGCGACGCCATCGGCAAAGACGTCGGTGAGCTCGTCGGTGGCGATGCTGGTGGTGATATAGGTGGCTCGCCGGTGGCGATGCCGGTGGTGATGCTAGTGGCTGTGCCGATGGAAGGCAAGCCAGTGGTGATGCCGGTAGTGATGCAGGTGGCGAGATGGTGGCGATGCAGGTGGAGATGCCGGTGGTGATTCAGGAGGCAGCAAGAACAACTCGGTCGAGCCGGGGCCGTCTAGGGGAGGGAGAAGGGGCGGGAGGAAGGGCTCGGGGAGAGGGCCAGGCAGATCGTCGACGACGAGGGAGCTCAACGTCGTGTACCAGGAGTCGACTAGGACTGACGGTAGGCCTCTGATGAGAAGGAGGGCGAGGACAGAGGGGGAGACGGCACGAGCGAAGGAGATCAGGGTGGAGGAGACGGAGAGGGAGGAGATGGGGATGGATGGTTCGGAGGATGACGATCTCCCGCTAGCTGATGGAATTGACCCTAAGAAGGAGGAGGAGGAGGAGGAGGAGGAAGAACAAGAGGTTACTAGTGCAGGGGTGTACCTGCGAGGTTCGGTACAGCTCCCATACCACGTCCTGCCCGCATCTCTGTCTTTGGTTCAGCCAGAGGTCTCTATGTAAGATTTTTAGTATTTTTGTTTCATTTTGCATTTCTGTCTAATATTTGGTATTTTTCTTGCATTTTGCATCATAAATGTATGGACACATTCTAACTAATAATTTTGTTAACTGATTTTACAAATCGGTTCAAGAAGATTGGTTCAGGCCGAAGCGTGTCCCACGTGCTTGGCGGTCTTCTCAAGACTCACTACCCGGGGTTGGTGACACACAAGGCTCGCACTGCAGAAGTTCCATCTATGCGGTGGGACGACTACAAGCTCTGTGAGAACACCACCCACGGCACAAAGTACGATGTCGTGGTCCACGATTTCTAGGTAAATTAGCTACCATATTTCCTTAAGGACATATCATCGAATGAACTAACCCCACATCCGTCGTGTTTACTTGCAGCTCTACTTTAGATGCGCTGAGGGTATGGAGGAGATGACCTGGAAGATCCTCATCAAGAAAGGGTCAAGACGGTGACAGACATGGTGTACGAGGCGCGTCTCGCCGCCCTGGTCCGGATCAAAGCGGCCAAGGTGTTGTCATCGGCGAGGAAGGACGCCATAAGGATGTACCCTGGCGCCGAGGAGTATATCTCGGTAAAATTGCTTATTCTTATTCCTCACATACATGCATGGCTAACACTTGAATTATTTTTCATCCGTACTAACCTCATTCACATTTATGTAGGCGAAGCCTACCTGGTGCTCCCACCACACGGAATACTGGAGCCAGTTGTCCTTCATGTGTCACTCTCCCGCGTGGAAGCAGACTGTTGTCGGCAAGAAAAACCGGGAGGTCATCAAGGCTACACACCATGAGGGTAGCCATTTTGTATGTGTGTGTGTGTGTGTGTGGATGGGGGGTACGTCGAGATATATGCAAGTGCAATTTTTTTCACAAATTGGAGGCGAGGCGGAGGTGGGGGTACTACACCATTAGGCGGCTCACAATAAGGTGGAGGCGCCTAAGTCCTACCAGGCTACATGGCTAAGGTGGCCTCCGCCAAGCAGGCCAAGCCGTATAATCCCAACCTGCCCGAAGAAGCGTAAAGTGGACCCACATACCTGCGCAAGGGCAAGTAAGATGGTGCATTTAAGGGGAGGGAGGGGCCGGACGCTGACTCGAGCTCCCAGGACTTGGACCCGGAGCTGATCATGGTGTCAGGAGGCGGGAAGAGGCACGGTCGGCCTTCTCTTGGAGCCAGCGCCTTCCCTGTAATCAAGAGCCTATCTAGCATCAAACCTAGTGGAATGAGCTACAGCCTCCAGATCCAGACCCGCGATGAGCCTGCACGTGACCTACAAACGATTAGTTTTGTTACATTGTCACTCCTCTTGTTATTTTGCATTCTTTTGCTGTAACTACTACAAACCATTTCACCTCAACAGGCGTCGGCGGAGATGAAAGCACGGAACGAAGCCCTCAAGGAGAGGCAGAGGCATCAGGACGAGCAGCAGCTATTGGTGTACATATCAGAATTTAAAAATTTCCATCCTACATAGCACACAGGATCTACTATGTAGCTAAAGGGGTGGATAGAACTGATTCGTTAACGACACAAAGCATGGAAGTTGTTTCGATGACACTGTCGGTGATGCCTGATGAAGAGTCCCACGGCTAAGCCTAGCGGTGGGACTGTTGTCGATTCCACATATCCCACCTTCTGGATCCAGCAGAGTGAGGGTATCGCGAGTTAACCCTTTGAGAGCTCGCAGACATACGTCCGTCAAAACCTAAAGTGCTTCTACGTCCAAGACTAGGCACTGCAGGTTTGCAATATAGGTGGAGAGGTTCCCAACACATGGGAGAGAGAGGGAGAGAGATTAGAGCTAGGTCTAATCGGAAGAGGATCACCTCAACCTAATTAGAAGAAGCTCTAATTCTATTACAGGAAGCTCTAATCCAATTAGAAGAAGTTGTATCCAATTAGAGGAGACTCTAATCCAATTTAAAGATCTCTAAACCAATTAGAAGGGCTCTAATTAGTCTTCTAATTATTATAGAGTTTCTAGTTCCTATTATAAGTGCTCTAATTAGAAGTTCAAATTAGTTATTCTAATTATTAGAGATGACTCTAATCAATTAGAAGTTATCTAATTAAAACCTCTAAGTAGGCCTCTAATTCTTCAAGAAAAAGAGAGAGGCCAAAAGGGAGACCTGCCAATGGGGGAGAGGTATGTTTCCCCTCTCCCTCCTTGGCCGCACAACTCCTCGTAGGAGGATTCGAATTGGACTCCCCCCACCTCCTTTTTTTTGGGAGTCCAATCCCACCTCCTTTTTTTCTTTCTCTTTTTGTTTTTCCCTCTCATTTTTTATCCAATAAATTCAGGAAAAATACTTAAGGAAACCTCGTGCACTTTGTGAAACCATGGGCCCCACCTGTCATTCTCTAAAATTAGGGTTTTCCCATTGGGGGGAAATCTCCCCCTTCTGGCACTACTTCCATATAAGGGAAGTCCCCCGAAACTTTTCTGGAAGCCCGTTCCCCCTATAGTTAAAATAACCGATATTATCTAACGATGTTAGAAACACATTTCTAACACTCGGGATATCTCATGTCCTCTGTTATATCTCATATAATATTCGGCCTACACAGGCATTATTTCTCTCTTATGGCAACTTTTCCGAAACGAGTCTGATTGACGCCAGACTTGTTTCTGTGATATCTTTATGGCATAAAACATTACCTTTTGATTCTAGAAACATTTGTAGACATCTCAGGTCCTCCATTATATCTCCTTAATATTTAATCTATCACCTCGGAGTTACCCAAATGATAACCAACTCTCTTTTGAACCAATCCAATGTAAACAACAGACTTTGACACCTTTAGTGTGTCACCCCTAAAGGTTCGATAACTAGTAGACATGATTAGAAAGCATATTCCTCAATCCATAATCAACATCGGGATCGTGGACATCCATATTGATTCCTACAAGTTATACGAAAAAACTGCTGAACCTATTGGTTGTTAAGTAAGTTCCTATTACTTCACGATACCAATCAATACCTCGGGATGAGATGAATGATAAGACCTTCATTGAACTCTTTAATCACCTTCTCAAATTATTCCCGATATCCGATATGATTCCTTTTACTCGTTACCATTACATAGTATCCCCATGACTAGTGCATGTCCTTATCTGTGCAGAATTATTTACCGATACTATTTCACCGAGTGGATCCTGGATGTATCTCTCTATTAACTAGAGGATTAATATCGATTTTTGAACTTTCACAATGAATGAATACTTCCTTGACCACCCGGAGTTATCCTTTTTTATCACCCAGTTTACGATGTGATACTTGACTATACCAAAATGATCCTTTCGGTAAACATCATTGAATATTCTCATGGTCTAAGAAACAAACCAAAACAACCATTATTTGATGATACTATTTAGTAAAACTTATCTCGTAGTATCTCAACTACTTGGGTACTACCCAGCCACAATGTTGAAACAACAATATGCTCCATTTAATATTGACATAACAAATGAACATGACCTGGAAAACATGGTCATGTATTATTAATGAGTTTGTCTGTCAGACATGACAAGGGTCTATAACGGTGTGTTTATGTTTCTACACGTGCATATGGGTTTACCTCTGAATCTCATATTCATTGACCATAGCAGTTATAGTATAAAACATAATACATTAATCATGAAACTGATGTATTTTATTGTCTCATGGGCATACATCCAACAGTCTCTCACGTGCACAAGAAACAATAATATGGTTCCTTTGCTAAACACCCAATGGCATTGCAATGTTGATAGTGGTGTAGAATCTTTCCTTGGATCTAAACTTCAGATCCACGTAATTTTCATATCTTTGCAAATCACTTCTCCCTTTGATCCCTAATGATCCTTGTTGTTTAAATGTTTGGTGCTTTAACTAAGATGATAGTTTGTTGTTCACAACATTGATGCACCTTTGGTAAAGTAACCTATCCAATTCTTTGAGGAACATGGATGAAAACATTTAATCTCCAGACTTCCAAAGTGTATTCCATTTTACCGTTATTGTTATAGATTCTATCATAGTGTTGAATTCGGAATTTTCCCTCCAAGTTTAATCATGGAATTTCTTCCATCTCATTATTCCTCCTTATTGACAGTAAGTTAATTGGTTTTGTGATTATGCAAAAAAACCTTTATTTTTGTAATAATTTACACTATTTTTTTTTGCATTAATCACAATCATGAGTTATATCTTATATTCTCAGAAGGTTATCTTCTCCCTGATCATAAACATGATCATATTTATGTTCATAACACCTACTTCCTCTGTTCCTAAATATAAGATGTTGTAGCTATTGTTTATATTGTCTAGATACATACGAATATGAGTGAATATATACACTAAAAGTTATCTAGATACATGTAGACATGTGTGAATGTGGAAAAAGGCTAAAACATCTTACATTTAGGAACGGAGGGAGTAGAACATAATTCTTATGTGCTTTCTGTACATATTATGGCATATTCACACGTATCGCCTACCGGATGTATCTTTTCTCACTATGAATAGACATGCCTTGAATAAGTATTAGATTTCAAAAGAACTCCTTCCCTTGGTAAGCACCATGATGATAATTGTTGTTTCCAACAATTTAGCACTATGATATTAACATGTTTGATCCAACATAGACAAGTGATGGAAAACGAGAACCACACTCAATGTCATGCGTGCAACTTCTATCATGATTTTTCCATCCAAACATTTAGCATCTACTTACTTCCAAAGTGGAGATACTTATACTACATTGACCTCAGTCATTTTAGAGAAATATGATTTCAATGAAACATTTTCCTATGTAACTAATATTTCATATTAACAATATGTTGTTCACATACAGTATTAGAAATATTCTTTAGTGCTCCCAGTGACTTTCTTGAGTCCTCAAGCGTCTTCGCTCATTCACGTTGATGATTTCATCTAGGTAATATGCCATCTCTTTCAATGCCTTCTTTTAGCTTAGTGAATGGATAACTAAAACTTGCATTCCCTTCTAGCATATTCTTGAATGAATATTCTAACTTGCTATGAAGTGCTTGCTAGAATAATCCGTGTAAACATAAATCTCATGCTATGTGGGCTAAAATATATCATAGTCATTTCCTTGAACTTGTAAACAAGTCAAGCTCATGGATGTTTCCATACATTTTTGTTTGGATATCCATTAATGAAAGGTAGGCTCCATGCTCCTGTTAAAGAGCACAAAACACCTGATACCAAGTTCCAAACTTGACTTTCGTTTACGGAGATCATCCAGATTTCATGGCTTATAGCCATATCTTGGAGTTAGGGTCCATCACTGATCCACTTAGATCACATTCTCATCATTGTGAAATAATGATATTGTGACCTACTTTGTTCAGTCACTAAGCTACATCGAAGTTTTACATCACCTGTAATAACTTCCATATCATTCACAATGGCAATCACAAAAATTAATTTCGGTGCTGCGCCATGATACGTCTCCAACGTATATATAATTTCTGATTCTCCATGATCATATTATGTCAATTGCTACTTGTTTTCTCCCTTATTTATAGCATTTTGATACGTTTTTCCGGGACTAACCTATTAACAAGATGCCAAGTGCCAATTCCCTGTTTTCTGCTGTTTTTGGTTTCAGAAAAGTCGTTCTGGAAACATTCTCAGAATTGGACCCCACAAAGCTCGAAGTGCCTATTTTCCCCGGAAGCATCCAGAACACCGAAGAGGAGTCGAAGACGGGAAACAGGGGGCCACACCATAGGGTGGCGCGGGTCCCCCTGGCCGCGCCACCTATGGGTGCGGGGCCCCTGGAGCTCTACCGCCTTTTCCCTTTCGGCTATTTAACCCCCCCCCCCGGATGGAAAACCCTAAGCACCTGATAAAAAATCCCCGAAAAGTTCCGTAGCCGCCGTCACCATCAACCCAAGATCAGGGGTGTTCTGAAGCTGTTTCCGGCACCCTGCCGGAGAGGAGATCATCACCCGAGGCTTCTACATCAAAATGCCTGCCTCCGGAGTGATGCATGAGTAGTTCATCCTTGGAATACGGGTTTGTAGTTGTAGCTAGATGGTTGTCTTCTCCTCTTAGTCCTCCATGTTTAGATCTCGTGAGCTGCCTATCATGATCGAGATTGATCTTATGCAACTCTATATGCTGTGTTTGCTGGGATCCGATGAATATTGAACTTATGTCCAGTTGATTATAGTCTTTATTTGCATATGCTATTTGTGATCTTGCATGTTTTCCGTTGCTAGTGGTTGCTCTAGCCAAGTAGTTGCTAGTGACTCCAAGAGGGAGGATTTATGCTCGATAGTGGGTTCATGCCTCCTCACCACCTTGCTCGAGTGACAGAAACATGAAGGGGGGATGTGCCCGTTGCCATTAGGGAGAAAACAACGGTGACAGTGCCCGCGTGCATAATCATTGCTTACATTACACATTTTGTTTAATGAATTTATCTGTTGCTTGCAACTTAATACCTAAGGGGGGTCGGATGATAATCCGAGGGTGGATTATTAGTCATAGATGCAGATGGATTTCGGTCTATGTATATTGCTGTAATTCCCGCACTAAATATCATAGTAGTCTTCATGTCATATATGTGCACTACGGTGCAATCTCTATTTGTCAATTCCCTAGCTGTAATTTGTTCACCCATCATGCTATCTTTTATGGAGAGACACCACTAGTGAACCTATGAACCCCGGTCCATTTTTCCACACTGTTAAACAAACCACAATTATTTCCTGTTTTCTTTACTTACTACAAGCATACATCATTTTCCACACTATACGTCTAATCTTTGTTTTCAGCAAGACCGGTGAGATTGAATACCTCACTGTACCGTTGGGACAAAGTATTTTGGTTGTGTTGTGTGCAGGTTCCATTTTGTTGCTGACACAGGTGAAGCGCCAGCAGTACCGTTAGTGGCATCAACCTTCCTGAGATCCTCTTCCTCCTACTGGATTGATAAGCTTGGTTCTTAACTGAGGGAAATTCTTGCCGCTTTCTCATCACACCCTCCTCTTGGTGTTTCCAACAAATTCATTAACTCTGCAGGCATCAAGGAAATTCTGGCGCCGTTGCCGAGGAGGAAGGATTCTTCTAGCAAGGGGAGTCTCTCACTCTCAACCTCTTTATTTTGTTTAATGTCTTGTTTTTATTTTTGTCTTGTTTTGCTTCTCTTTATCAAAAACACAAACAAATTTAGTTTACTTCATGGTTGTTATTTTTTTTTCTTGCTATTATTCTGCTGAAATGAGTTCCTCTGAGAATACTAAGTTGTGTGACTTCACTAGCACAAACAACAATGATTTTATTTGTACACCTATTGCTCCACCTGCTCCTACTGCTGCTTTCTATGAGATTAAACCTGCTTTATTAAATCTTGTTATGAAAGAGCATATTTCTGGTATTAGTACTGATGATGCTGTTGTCCACCTTAATAATTTTGTTGAACTATGTGAGATGCAAAAATATAAAGATGTGGATGGAGATATTATTAAACTGAAATTATTTCCATTCTCTTTGAGAGGAAGAGCTAAAGAATGGTTGCTATCTTTGCCTAGAAATAGTATCGATTCATGGACTAAGTGGAAAGATGCTTTTATTGGAAAATATTATCCTCCTGCTAAGATTATATCCCTGAGAAGTGACATAATGAATTTTAAACAATTTGATAACGAACATGTTGCTAAAGCTTGGGAAAGAATGGAAACTATGGTGAAGAATTGTCCCACTCATGGACTGACTACTTGGATGATTATACAAACCTTTTATACAGGACTGAATTTCTCCTCAAGGAACCTATTGGATTCAGCTCCTGGAGGTACCTTTATGTCCATCACTTTGGGAAATGCAAGAAAGCTTCTTGATGATATGATGATAAATTATTCAGAGTGGCACATTGAGAGAGCTCCACAAGGTAAGAAGGTAAATTCTGTTGAGGAAACCTCCTGTTTGAGTGAAAGGCTTGATGCTATTATGTCTATGCTTGTTAATGGTAAAGCTCAAGTTGATACAAATAATGTTCCTTTAGCCTCTTTGGTTGCTCAAGAAGAGCATGTTGATGTGAACTTTATTAGAAATAATAATTTTAACAATAATGCTAATAGAAATAATTTTGGTGGAAACAAATATAAGCCCTATTGATACGTCTCCAACGTATCTATAATTTCTGATGCTCCATGATAATATTATGTCAATTGCTACTTGTTTTCTCCCTTATTTATAGCATTTTTGTATGTTTTCCGGGACTAACCTATTAACAAGATGCCAAGTGCCAGTTCCATGTTTTCTGTTGTTTTTGGTTTCAAAGTTGTTCTGGAAACATTCTCGGAATTGGACCCCACAAAGCCCGAAGTGCCTATTTTCCCCGGAAGCACAGAACACCGAAGAGGAGTCGAAGACGGGCATCAGGGGGGCCACACCATAGGGTGGCGTGGGTCCCCCTCGCCACGTCACCTATGGGCGTGGGGCCCCTGGAGCTCCACTGACTTTGCCCTTTCGCCTATTTAATCCCCCGGGATGGAAAACCATAAGCACCTGATCAAAAGTCTCCGAAAAGTTCCGCAGCCGCCGTCACCATCAACCCTAGATCAGGGGGGTTCTGAAGTTGTTTCCGGCACCCTGTCGAACAGGAGATCATCACCGGAGGATTCTACATCACCATGCCTGCCTCCGGAGTGATGCGTGAGTAGTTCATCCTTGGACTACGGGTTCGTAGCTGTAGCTAGATGGTTGTCATCTCCTGATTTGCCTCCATGTTTAGATCTCGTGAGCTGCCTATCACGATCGAGATTGATCTTATGTAATTCTATGTGTTGTGTTTGCTGGGATCCGATGAATATTAAACTTATGCCAAGTTGATTATAGTCTTTATTTGCATATTCTATTTGTGATCTTGCATGCTTTCCGTTGCTAGTGGTTACTCTGGCCAAGTAGTTGCTAGTGACTCCAAGAGGGAGTATTTATGCTCGATAGTGGGTTCATGCCTCCTCACCACCTTGCTCGAGTGACAGAAACGTGAAGGGGGGATGTGTTGTTGCCATTAGGGAGAAAACAACGGTGAGATTTCCCACGTGCATAATCATTGCTTACATTACACACTTTGTTTAGTGCAATTATCGGATGCTTCCAACTTAATACCTAAGGGGGTGCAGATGATAAGCTGAGGGTGGATTATTAGTCATAGATGCAGATGGATGTCGGTCTATGTATATTGTTGTAATGCCCGCACTAAATATCAAAGTAATCATCATGTTATATTGTGGACTATGGTGCAACCTCTATTTGTCAATTGCCCACCTGTAATTTGTTCGCCCAGCATGCTATATTTTATGGAGAGACACCACTAGTGAACCTATGAACCCCGGTCCATTTTCCACACTATTAAACAAACCACAACTATTTACTGCTTTCTTTACTTACTGCAAGCATACATCATTTTCCACACTATACGTCTATTCTTTGTTTTTAGCAAGACTGGTGAGATTGACAAACTCACTGTACTGTTGGGACAAAGTATTTTGGTTGTGTTGTGTGGAGGTTCCACGTTGTTGTTGACACCGGTGAAGCGCCATCACCACTGTCAGTGGCATCAACCTTCCTGAGATCCTCTTCCTCCTAGTGTATTGATAACCTTGGTTCTTAACTGAGCAAAATTCTTGCCACATTCTCATCACACCCTCCTATTGGGGTTTCCAACACACTATCAACGTTTGCAATCAAGGATTTCTGAAGCCGTTGCCGGGGAGGAAGAAGTCTTCTAGCAAGGGGAGTCTCTCACTCTCAACCTTTTTATTTTGTTTATTGTCTTGTTTTTATTTTTGTCTTGTTTTTCTTCTCTTTATAAAAAAAAGCACAAAAAAATTAGTTCTTATTCTAGTTGTTATCATGCTTTCTATCAATGATTGATGTCTTTGAAACTAGATCTTTTAGGCAAGGTGGGTTCATGGATGAACAACAAAAACATTATAAGGAACACCGCTTGTCACAAAAAGGGATACACTTATGGGAGCAAATTAATAAATTGCATGACTATGCTAAAAACTTGTGCTCTACTTATAATGTTACTTATTGCTTTGATAAATCTTGTTGCTGTAGGAGGTACAAACACCTCCCTTTTCAATGAGAGTATAATGATAGTGTTACCATATCTTCTTATGTTAAGGGAAATTATGAATTATATGATGTGGAATAAATTGAAGAATTTATTGCTTGGAAGGGTGCATTTAAAATTTCCTATTTGCTTGAAAGTATTGATGATGCACCTTATAAATATGAGATTTATGCTATACTTGAATATTGCTTTGATAATTACAAGGATTATAACTACTACATAATAGGATATCTTAATAAATGTGCTCAACCTAAGGAAGAGACTAATGCCTTACAGGAACCTTTGGAAGGAGAAACTGCTGAATTTGGAAGCTCATTGGATAAAAAAGAGGAGGAAAGTGATGATCAAGAGGAGGAAGAATGGAGCTACCGATGTCTACCTCCCAATGATAGTAACTCTTTAACTCATAGATTATTTGATGAAGTTGATACTTGCTATACTTGTGACCTTGATACTAATATGACTGCGACTTGTGAGAATGATATTGCTAATGTTATTTATGATAATCCATGCTACTTAGAAAATTTATATGATAATGCTCTTTATGATGGTCCTATGTTATTTTATGTTATGAATTATAATGCTACTGAAAATAGGATTTCTATAATGTGTCCTATACCTTTTATGAGTGATCAATCATCTTGCTTTGCTATTGCTAAAGTGGAAAAAAAGAGGAGTTGGTTTTAAATTTTGAAACCACTATTTTTGAGCTTGATATGAATTGTGTGCTTTTAAACCATGATAAACATGCTTTATGTGATAATTATGTTGTTCACTTTGTTCGTGATGCTACTGAAAATTATTATGGGAGAGGAAAATATGGTTGTAGGAATTTTCATGTTACTAATACACCTCTCTTTTTGTTGAAAGTTTTGAAGTTGCTATTGTTCTACCTTCCCATGATTTCTAGTTTGAGCTTCTTTAATTTATTTCTTTACAAGATTCCTATGCATAGGAAGTGGGTTATACTTAAATTTGTTTTATACTTTCTTCTATTTGTCTAAAAGTGGATGTATATAGGCACTAAAATATTTATAGATACATCCACTTTTAGACAAATGGAAGTCATCTATTTGTGACCGGAGGGAGTATTTCTTATGTGAGCATCTTTTCTTTCGATGCCTAGCTGAAAGGCGTTAAAGAAAAGTACTACCGGGAGACAACCCGTTTTATTTCTCTGTTTTCAACCCGTTTTCCTTCGTTTCCTTTTGTTTTATTTGCACCTGGGTGTTGTCTATTTCCTTAGCAACCCCGCTGTATCTTTTATTTTGTGTTTTTGTTGAGCCAAGTAAAGACTCTAGTGGAAAGTTGAGCCTATATTTCGGATTTCTGCGCAGGAAACATATTTCTGTTGTCCACTGTTAATTCCGTAAAAAATCACAGAAAATTCAAAAGGACGTGAGTTTTTTTTGTGCTTAATCCTGAGTTATATACGCAACTTTTCTTCGTTGACCTCTTTTTGATTCTTTTGGTGTTCTTTTGAGAAAAAGAGTTTTAAAAGAAGTTGTGACAGTAGCTAACGTGTTTTTGAGTGTTAGACATGTTTTGAAACTGAACCATGTGAATTTATTATTTCAATCGCACTAACGTTGCTAATGAAGATTGTGAGAATTTTGATGTGAGTGAAGTTTTCAAGGGTCAAGAGAGGAGGATGATATGATGTGACCAAGAAGAGTGAAAAGCCTAAGCTTGGGGATGCCCCGGTGTTACATCCTAGCAAATTCCAAGAAGACTCAAGCGTCTAAGCTTGGGGATGCGCAAGGCATCCACTTCTTCATCAACAAATTATCAGGTCACTTCTAATGAACCTATATTATTATTCGGTCGCATCTTATGTGCTTTACTTGGAGCGTCTATTATTTTTGTTTTCAGTTTGTTTTTGTTTTTTTTTATTTCAGTTTGTTTTTACTTTTTCAATAAGCTTGGTTGGACCCCAGCATTCTTTTATTGGAGAGTGACAAGCTCCGCTTTTTCATGAGAATACTTTGTATTCTTAATCTCTGTCTAGCTGCTGCATTTACATAGCTCCTATTTTGCATGCATATCTTATTAGAGCTATTGGTTTTAGCAGTGTTATGTGATTACTCTCATGTTTTCTTGCTATATCATAAAGATTATTTTTGTTAAAGCATATTTTGTATGGTGCTTGTTGGGAGAAAGAAAATTGCTGCTTGAAGTAGAATTTTTAACAGTGCTAGTAGAAGCTTGTATAGACTGTGGCTAGAACTTTTTCATGCCATGCTAAATGCTATTTTAGTTTTAAAGTCTTGTGGTTATTGACTAGCATGATTAGCCTCAAATAGCTAAGAGTGTTTAATATGTATTGAAAGATTCATGAGTTGTTCTTGTCATAGTAAAGCATCAATATATGGTATTCTCTTTCGAATGTTTTATTTGGTTGACTTGGCACATGCTCACACCATGTTTATGACTACAAACCAGTAACGAATAGCCTCCATGACCACTTAGTTTTTGACCTTGTGATACTGCTTATGTTTTAATTAATGATGCTTATGTTTTAATTTATGACTACAAAGCCCGAAGTGCCTATTTTCCCCGGAAGCATCCAGAACACCGAAGAGGAGTCGAAGACGGGCACCAGGGGTTTCACAACATAGGGTGGCGCGCCCCCCCTGGCCGCGCCACCTATGGGTGTGGGGCCCCTAGAGCTTCACCGCCTTTGCCCTTTCGTCTATTTAATCCCTCCGGATGGATAACCCTAAACACCTGATAAAAAATCCCCGAAAAGTTCCGCAGCCCCCGTCACCGTCAACCCTAGACCAGGGGGGGTCTGAAGATGTTTCCGGCACCCTGCCGGAGAGGAGATCATCACCGGAGGCTTCTACATCACCATGCCCGCCTCCGAAGTGATGCGTGAGTAGTTCATCCTTGGACTACGGGTTCGTCGCTTTAGCTAGATGGTTGTCTTCTCCTCTTATGCCTCCATGTTTAGATCTCGTGAGCTGCCTATCATGATCGAGATTGTTCTTATGTAATTCTATATGCCGTGTTTGCTGGGATCCGATGAATATTGAACTTATGCCAAGTTGATTATAGTGTTTATTTACATATTGCTATTTTTGATCTTGCATGCTTTCCGTTGCTAGTGGTTGCTCTGGCCAAGAATTTGCTAGTGACTCCAAGAGGGAGTATTTATGCTCGATAGAGGGTTAATGCCTCCTCACCACCTTCCTCGAGTGACAGAAACGTGAAGGGTGATGTGTTGTTGCCATTAGGGAGAAAACAACGGTGAGAGTGCCCGCGTGCATAATCATTGCTTACATTACACACTTTCTTTAATGCAGTTATCTTTTGCTTGCAACTTAATACCTAAGGGGGGTCGGATGATAACCTGAGGATGTATTATTAGTCATAGATGCAGATGGATTTTGGTCAATGTATATTGTTGTATTGCACACACTAAATATCATAGTAGTCTTCATGTCATATATGTGCACTACGGTGCAACCTCTATTTGTCAATTTCCTAGCTGTAATTTGTTCACCGAGCAAGCTATCTTTTATGGAGAGACACTACTAGTGACCTATGAACCCCGGTCCATTTTTCCACACTGTTAAACAAACCACAACTATTTCCTGTTTTCTTTACTTACTGCAAGCATACATTATTTTCCACACTATACGTCTAATCTTTGTTTTCAGCAAGTCCGGTGAGATTGACAACCTCACTGTACCATTGGGACAAAGTATTTTTGTTGTGTTGTGTGCAGATTCCAAGTTGTTGCTGACACCGGTGAAGCGCCAGCACCACCGTAAGTGGAATCAACCTTCGTGAGATCCTTTTCCTCCTACTGGATTGATAACCTTGGTTCTTAACTGAGAGAAATTCTTGCCGCTTACTCATCACACCCTCCTCTTGGGGTTTCCAACAACTTCATCAACTCTTCAAGCATCAGCTGTCACCCGATAGATAACATAAAAATCCATCCGCCTAGAGAAAACATGGAAATAATTCCTATCTAATCTTGCGATATGTCTAATTACCAAATATATCAACAACAACAAATATTCTTTGTATATATAACAACATCAAAGAAATCAAAGAATATAGTGACATAATTTTATTATAGCATTACAATTATGGGTGTGTGCGATATATAAAACAACATCAAACAAAACAAAGAAGACAATGATACCATTTAACTCTAGCATTACAATTATTATTATAAACAATTCTTTGTAAATACATATATAACAACACCAAAGAGATGAAGGCATTCTCCCTTTTCCAAAGATTGGAGAATTACAAATTTATTTCTTAACTCGGAGTACAATATTTATTTGACGTCTTCATTAAGAGGATATAAACCGAATGAGGTTTCTGCGATGTGGATTGGTCCTAAATGACGTCCTTGAATATGACCATGGAGACGTGTGTATCAATTACTTCAGGTAAGCAATGGGTGGCGTAGTAGAAACTCTTCACCACGTGGAGAAATGTCTGCCTGGTCACTCTGTCTATACCGCTACACTTCTGAAGAGCAATCTGAGCTAGTTCTTGTATCTCCATATCAATCTGTTGTCCTAGATATTCAATATCCTCCATATGTTCCTCATTCTGATTGAAAAACTTTCATTAAAACTTGTAGATAAATGATTTATGAACATGTTGATTAGAACTTGTTAACGAATACTTTATGAAAATTATGAGCATATTGATGCACAATTGAACATGTTTATTAAAACTATACATGTAAATTTATGACGGTGAAATCATACCTGGAGAACTCTAGCGGCAAGTTTTCTACCGATGGAAGATGTGAGCTCCTCGAGCTTGGAATACTCCCGAATGTGATGTTTCTGATTGGTTAAACCTTTTCTACCCGAGGATATCTCTATTGTACGAACCAACAATAGTGCTATGTCCCCTAGATATGATCCTTGGCCACCCATTGCACACAATGACACGAGCCACCTTTTCCACTGAAATTGAAAAACAATTGCACTATTTGATTTAAATTATGCAAGAAACACTGAATATTTGTTGAATTGTGCATCATATAATGTATATCTGAGTGTCAGGTATTTTACTGCTTCACGAAGAAGAGTGTTAGAAACTTTGTCGATCGCAAGGCCATTGATGACCTCATCAATGGCATATATTAGGCTATTCTGTGCCACCTTTGCTTCCCTGAAATTTTCCCAAAAGCACATGTTTACAATAATGACTGTAGAACTTTCTTGAAAGGACAAGGAAACATCGATTCACACGATGAAAAGAAATGCACACTGAAGCAACCTTGCTGGTTTATTGATGGTTAGTTTACTAATGAAATATTGACTGAAGTCCTCTTTACAGCCCTTGTATTGTTGGAAGTGCGACGAGACTGCTTGAGCAAGCACCGCGGTGCGAGCCCATCCCAGGCGCTCTGCTGCTCGATCAGGTTCAAATAGGTTGGCTGCAGCTAAGAAATATGCTCGTAGTGCGCTCTTTACAGTCACACCAAATATTTGAAGATTTGCTTGTTCATGCCAGCTGCATACACAAGCAAGCACATTAATTCGGCTTTTGCGTCGAGATTAACTCATGGTTGGAAGGTTGTAATAATTTATAAAATTTTAGTGGAGTTGAGGAGGAGACTCGTCACCTTTTGAGGACATGCCATTCGTCTTGGCAAATTTTCTGAAAATTCCTGAAATCAGATTTCGCCGTCTCGAGGTACAGATCGTTGTTGACGAGAGGCATCCTATTGAACATACTTCCAGTCAAATACATGAATTTAAAAAAAAAACGAGACAAGAACTTGCCATTTTCATTAAAGAAAACACTTGGACACTACTGAGTTTTTTTTTTAATAGTGGTTTGCTTGGTAGAGGTGCATCTTGCATGTAATTAAAAGAAATTGCCTACCTATACAGAACCTTCCCAATCCACACATCACTGCTGGCGCCATATTGCTCAAGATAAAGCCTTGTTTCAATGCGCGGCAAACTCGCTTTCCAGGGGAAGTCCATCGCGTATCCCACCTGTTATCCATGTACAACCGAAAACCAATTACTTGCTAATAAAGGGGTGTGCAGAGATTGATGCAGACCCTGAGTTAGGCTAACCATAGTGGAAGTATCCTATATATCATATTAGTGTATGATAATCCCCACCAGACTTATACTCTTGATTTCCAGAAAAACAAGCATGTAATATTTATTCAACTCTATTTCTTGTTCCATCATTTATTTCTGTATTAAATGACAGTGTATTCCTCCTTGTGTTGGATTTGAAACTAATTAACAATGTTGAAATATAAATATAAAAGCACACCCTTTTCCATCAATTAATTCACACTTTTGTAATAGATGGCTAGTGCTGCAATTTAATATGGTATCAGATCAACTAATACATTGTTTGCGAATCACGATTTCTAGTCCTAGCCGTAGTATTTCCTCTTCCCGTGGCTGCATGTGCCATTAGTCCGCATCCGTGATACCCCCACTATAACCAGACTTAAACTCTTCATTACGAAAAAACATGCACGTATGAACGGACGGACAATACCTCGCCAGCCAAGTCTTTGGCGATTACCCACTTGTCTTGAAGTTCATTCCTGGATCGTCTATCATGCAGAAACTGCTGGCAGTATGTCTGGGCTCGGCTGAGCTCTTCCTCACCGGTGAAGGCAACTTGAGCAGCACGGTGCATGTTGTACATGGCTGTCACGGATTGGTTCGACTGCCCTGGATAGACGTAGAACTCCCCGTCCTTTTCAAAATTTCTGAATACACCTGCGTACGTAGAAAAAATTCAGCGTCTGGAATTGTGGGTTCCTCTCTATGTTGATTGAAACAGATTATCTTTTTCTTACATGGAGAAACATGGTAGCCATGCAATCGGAGGAGACGGAAACCCATGGCGGTGTCATCAATATCGTTTACGGGACAGTCCCTTGTTGCAGGTATGCCTTTTCCGTTCCAGTGCCTACTCACCTCGTTGGTTAATTATATGGGCAGTGACAATTTCACATGACATTGACATATATTGGGCCAAAACTCAAAACTAGCCATTACCTGTATACATAATCTAAGGCCATCTCAATTTCACTTGTGAAGTATCTTGAAATGCCAAGCCGCTCTAACCGATCGACTGCCCATAAGCGCTCTAACAAGTCGATAGGGTAGGTAAAGGGCACTGCAATAATGCAGAACCAGCCAGATTAAGATTCCAAAATACACGGTTACTTGGGAAAAATAACTTGAGAATTATTTTAAAAATATCTTTAGTATATTTTAAATGACTATTTTGTAATATATTTTTGGAGAGTACTATTTTCAAACACTAAAGCTCGCTCAATACTATTTGTTTTATAAAATATGAATAGTGGTTTTGACATACTTTTCATCCTGTAATAGCAATTTAATTTTCCTACATCTTTTGAGTATAACTAAAAAAATATATCTTTTGAGTACTTTGTAAATATGAAACAAAAGTTGAATACAATTGAATCTTCTATAATAATGTAAAAGGTACCTTTGTTCAAAAGATGATGAACAACTCTCCATTCGAGGCAAGTTATGTGGCTAAGCATCATAATTATTTGTCAATAAATATTTCAATTTCCATTTCCATATTGAAGATTTCCTATTTTCTTATGAATCTAAGCCTTTTCCATTCCGTCTTTCACCATGTTTATGGAACTTAGGTATTTTTGTTTAATTACCACGTTGACCAAAAGTTTACATTGATGGCAAGAGTGAAAAAAAAACGTTACAAACACTAGATGCAAATGAAAGGTCCAACTGTTAGTAGCAGAGAGTCTAGAATAACTACATGAATCAAACTTTGTTGTACCAAAGTCCCGTGTTAATTACCTCCGCCATTAAACATGTTAACGACTTTGTCAAGGAATGCAAAGCACTTGGCATCGCCAGTTTGCATAAGAGCATATGCTGTGGGAGCCGGTGATGACATAATTGACCCATCAGAACATTGGAACTTAAGTATCTTTTTCCACTCCAAGGTTTTCATTCCCTCTATGCTTAGTAGCAAAGTTGTTGGTACAGCGTGCAGTACATCTTTAGGAATCCTAAAAACAAGAGAATCAAATAATTGATTAAGGTACACAGCTGGTGTTCCGTGCTGCTACGTGAGCTGTTTTAACGCAGAGACTAAAAGATAATATTTTTCGTTATATATATATATATATATATATATATATATATATATATATATATATATAGTTATTGTTATAGTTATAGTTATAGTTATCAATACCTTGCGAGCTTGAGCTCTCTCTTGGCGTATACACCCTGCAAGGAAGCCTCGCCGTTAGGAATATCGAGACCAAGGTCATTCGCCATCTCTAGTAGCTGGGGCAAGGTTATCTCAAAGCCGACTAGCATCTGGTCGTCTTCAACGTCATCTAACTTCCCAAGATTTTCTCGAATAAATGACAAACCTACAATAAATGAAAACGGATTGCTGGTAATTAATCATTAATTGTTCAGTCTCACCTACAACAAATGTTTGTGATGGTGAGGCAAAACTATCGATGCGCACTACCTCCATTCTATAATTTTTCTCATGTCTTCGTCGAATTAATGTGGATCGAAAGGGATACTATTTATCAAAAATAGATTACGCTGGTATTAGTGCATTACCTTTCTCACACTTGTCTCGGTGGATATTCCATGACCGAAGTGCCACGACACAGGCTAAGGTGTTGATGATTCGGTCATGGATAAAGAAGAAGGTGTCACCCCATGATCCATCTGAGAGCTGGTTCTGAGCAATCCAGTTAATGCTGGATGGGAACTGCGGGCCGCCACCTCCATCCTTGTTCTTCACAAGGGCGACCCAGGCTGTATCATAAGCCGAAATGGTGATCTGGCCATCTCCCATTGGCGTCAGCAATGCTCTGATGGCATCGACCATTTGTTGCGTGTCTTCTTCTTCTTGGTAATTCAGGTTCGTTTTGTGCTGATATCGGAAATAAGTTCTTACATGTATCTAATGTGTGTGAAGGTTGAAACTGCTGAGTTTATTTCATACGCACCTGTTCTAGTTGGGACTCTAGAACTTGTTCCATAGATGCTTCCGGCTCCAAGCCCTTTGATACCACCATGATGGGCCCTAAGATACAGAAATATTAAGTCTTTTCTTGTGTCAGTACTCAAGTTAATTTCTCGAAATTTGCATATGTCTTTGAGGTAAAAACCAAATGTTAAACGCTTGAAAAAAGAAGAAGATTGGACTTATGGTGCGATATACGTGAAGGTCTCTTACTTGTAATTGTATTGGTACATAATACATACTCCCTCCGTTCGGAGTACCTCTTTTCACCGGAAAGAGAAAAAAAAACAATGAAATAAGATGAGATGAGACGAGTAACAGTTACCGCTTCGTGGTCGTGCAAGTGGTTGCAGTTTCTTGAAAGGTTGTTGCCATAGCTCCGCCTTCTGCCGGAGCACCAGAACACGAGGGAGTATAGTATGGATTCCTGGCATCCGTGCTAATCAAGGCAACCTCCACCCCTTCTCTTTTCTCTATAGAGAGTAGCTGAGAGGGTCATGGCCGCTGACAACCATGGAGATCTATTTATATGTGAAAGCAAGCACGGTGGGTCTACATAGACAAACAAAACAACTTACCAAAAAAATGACATGCATTGTTTTACTTGCACTAAAAGTATCAATGGTTCAGTGTCTGGTTGCAGCAGCTAGCTAGATCCCATCTCTAGCCGGTGTTAGAGCGCAGCCCAACTAGAACAAGTCTACCGCAACCCCACAACCAAGGTCTTATGCCTAATTTAAACCACTGTTTTCAATAGTGGAGGAAGAAGCCGTATAGCGGCAGCCCAAAAAACAGCTAAATCCACCCTATGGCGACACTAAATCAGGCTATATGGAGCTAAAGTGCTAAGTTGTACTCCCTCCGTTTCACAAACTAAGACTTTCTAGACTTTTTCTTTTTCTCTCATTCACGTTTATGTAGACATGTTTTAGTGTGTTCATTCACTCATTTAGCAAATAATGAGGACAAAGACAAACAGACGTCTTACTTTGTGGAACGGAGGGGGTAGATAGAAGCCAGCTAGCGTGACCCTCCTCAAACCGCTAGAGCGGGAGTTTTAGAACTTTGATTTAAACCAAAAGTATAGTCTGATGCGTGAGGTTTTTCCCCTCCTTAAACTCTGCTCCCCACAGTCAATTTCTACATGGGACTAAATCCAGCTTTCTCCCCCATCCCACATCAAGCCGAAGAGTAATAGATATTTTCCAGATTTTTTTCTGACTATGGGCCACTGATATATATTTTTTAATTTAAAAACAACTATATTAAGCAAGGAAGCCGTCTCATTAAAAACCTTCCAGCCCCCTCAGGTACCCTGGAAGGAAAAGAGTGCGTAAGAAACTTGCTGCCACCCCAATTAAATAATGTTTACATCAGAGAGTAGCTTGTCCATCACAAAATCTGGTGGATCATCTACCCATAAGAAATCAGAGAGATTACTAAAACTATAAGCTGCAAACTCATGGGCCACAGAATTTACAGTTCTAAAGCAGTGTGTAAACTTCACCGAATTCATTTTTCCCCTCTCATCCATGCAATAAGCAAATATAGCCGCAGCAGGGTGACACCAACGCTCCTGCCCCACACAGGCTTGATACACGTCCAGAGAGTCCGATTCAGCTTCAATGTCTTGTAGCCCATAGTGTTAGCGAGTCTTAAGCCTTCCAGCATTGCCAAAGCTTCCATAGTTGTGACATCCCCCGCATTATCAACGAATTTTGCAGCGGTAGCAATAAACCCTCCATGTTTGTCTCTTAGAACCACCCCAGGGCTCCATTACCAGTATCCGAATGAACGGAGGCATCTACATTTAATTTATAAGCCCCTCCCATCGGTTTTGTCCAGGTCGAACATGGACTGTCATTT
Source organism: Alopecurus myosuroides (assembly GCA_028641055.1). NCBI lineage: Eukaryota > Viridiplantae > Streptophyta > Magnoliopsida > Poales > Poaceae > Alopecurus > Alopecurus myosuroides. The sequence goes on from CM054059.1 coordinate 506,749,878, forward strand.
TTAGACAGAAGCTTCAGAGCATTCTTTGTAATGGCTAGTATCGACATAGGCCATCTGCTAGGCAGGGGGGGGTGAATTTCTCCATGGCCTACCTGACGCCCCACCCACCACAAGTACCACAGCCCGACATCTACTGTCTCCTGGAACCCCAATGATGGTAGAATGGGCAACATTTTTGTCGGATGGAGGATTATATTCTGTAGCAACCTAGCACCCGAGTCCACATTCGTAGATATATCTTCCATAAAGTCAAAGATGCCTAGCCTCTCCCATAAACCCCTTGCCATCGTGCATTGGACCACGAAGTGCTCAACATCATTGTTGGCATTATGGCATATGGGGCATGCTGCAGAATCAGCAATATGTCTCTTAAAAAGAATTGATTTTAGGGGAACGATTCCCCTAATCAGCCTCCACACAAAAATCTGAACCTTACTTGGGACCTTCAGCTTCCACACTTGCGGCCATATTGAGAGATCCATTGACGCATCAACTGTAGATAAATTATCAGAGAAACGACTGAAACGGTGACCCCATTCTGCATAATATGCCGAGCGAACCGAAAAAACACCCCTCCTTGTAAGATGCCATGCAATGAAATCATCAAACACATCAATGTGTAAAGGAATCTGCAAAATCCTATTTGCATCCGTTTGGTTGAACATTGCTCTGATCAATACCTCATCCCAGCACCCACGGCCTTCATCAATCAGATCTCATACGATGTTTATAACATTGTTCCCCCTTTGTTGAGTTACTTTTCTCGTGGGAGTAGTAGGAATCCAGGGATCTTTCCATATGTTTACCAGGTCCCCTTTTCCTATTCTCCATATATAACCTCTCTTAAACGTAGCAATTCCTGCCACAATGCTCTGCCACGTTAGAGAGGCTCCCCTCTTCGGCCCAGCTTGGAGGATATCCCTCTGCGGATAGTATTTAGCTCGCAGTATCCGGGCACACAGAGATTCTGGATTTGAGATTAATCTCCAAACCTGTTTGGAGAGCATAGCAAGATTGAAGCTATGGAGATCCCTAAACCCCATGCCTCCTTCATTCTCTGGGAAGCTCAATTTCCACGAAGCTTGCCAATGCATTCTCCTCGAGTCTTCGGTATCCCCCCACCAGAATTTAGCAATCGAATCCGTGATATCCTTGCACACTCCCTTCGGTAAAAGGAAAACATACATTGCAAAAACTGGGATAGCCTGAGCCACTGCCTTCAACAGAATTTCCTCCCCCCTAGAGGAAGAAGTTTTTCTTTCCAACCCGAGAGAGCCTTTCTAATTCTTTCATGGAGATGTTTAAAGCAGTCACTCCTGTCAATCCCCACTAAAGCAGGAAGGCCCAAGTATTTATAAGATAAAGCCTCTTTATCAATATGTAATGCTTCACACATATCTATTCTTGAGTCCACCCTAGTATTAGGGCTGAAATAGATACTAGATTTTGTTAAACTGACCACTTGCCCCGAATTAGCACAATAGGAGTCTAATACTTGCTGTAAGCAAGCTGCATTTATAACATCTCCTCTCATAAGGATCAAAGAATCGTCAGCGAATAAAAGGTGTGATACTGACGGTGCACTTCTGCACACTCTTATCCCTTCAATGCCACCAACTTCTTCTTCAAACTGCAAATTACTAGACAAACCCTCTGCACACAAGAGGAAAAGATATGGAGAAAGGGGATCTCCCTGTCGAATTCCTCTAGAAGGGGTGAATGAATCTGTTTCTTGAGAGTTGTACCTTATATTATACTGCACAGAGCACACACAAGCCATGATCATTTGAACCCATTGCTCTTCGAAACCGAGCTGCAGCATCATCCTTTCCAGAAAAATCCACTCCACTCTATCATAGGCCTTATGCATGTCAAGATTTACAGCACAAAGCCCCTTATTACCACTCTTTTGATTTTTAATTTTATGAACACACTGATAAGCCACCAGGATGTTATCCGTGATTAGTCTTCCCGGAACAAAAGCACTCTGTTGTGGTGAAATCACTTCTAGAAGAATACTCTTAAGCCTGAATGAAAGCATTTTTGAAACAATCTTATACAGAACGTTCCGCAAACTGATTGGTCTGAATTGAGTAACCACCTCGGGAGAATCTGTTTTCGGAATCATCACAATCGTAGTGTCATTCCAAGATTTGGGAATGGACTTTGTGTTTATTGCAGTGAGAACCTCTCTAGATATATCCTCTCCCACAATGGCCCAATATTTCTTGAAGGATATGGCGTGTAAACCATCAGGACCTGGTGCTTTGAGGTCCCCAATACTAAACACAGCCTTCCGAACATCCTCCATTGTAAATTCTTTCATTAGCATAGTATTCATCTCAGATGTTACCTTCCGAGGGACTTTAGTCATAAAATCCTCGCTAACACCTGACACCTCTGATGTAAATAAATTAGTAAAATAATTGACAATTAAGATTACCTTCTCCCTCGAGCCACTCATCTTGGCTATTTTTTAATTTTTTAATAAAATTCCGCTTCCTCCTTGCCGAAGCAAATTTGTGACAATAAGATGTATTGCGGTCGCCATTTTTTAGCCAATTTGCTCTGGAGCGTTGCATCCATTGTATCTCTTCCAATTCTAACAAATGTTCCACCAACTTTGCCAGTTCTTTTATTTTAGCATCATTCGCATCATTGATCGGCCCTATCATCGCTTCCTCTAGCTCCCTCTGTGCTTGCCTCAATCTTCTTTTTGGTTTTTTGAGTACTCTTTGGTCCCAGTCATGGAAGTGATCATGCATACGGTTTAGCTTATTTTGTATATCCCCTGCTGGGTCTTCACTAGAAACTTTCTCCCAAGCCTTTTTCACTGTATCCTCAAGCATATTTTCCAATAACCATCTTGCTTCAAATTTCCTAGACTGATTTTGTTTTGGCCTCTGTCCCATGTTATAGTAATCTGAGTCCATCAACAGCGGTCTATGATCCGACTTACAGAAGTTTAAGTGAACAAGAGCAGCTTTTGGAAATAATGATGCCCATCCATTATTCGAAAGCCCCCGGTCAAGTCGCTCCCGAATTCTTCCTCTTCTCCAAGTAAATGGATCACCAATGTACCCCATGTCAAAAAGATCACATTGATCAATAGTTTCCTGAAACGCATTCATATACCTTAACGGTCTCGGGTTCCCCCTCCTTTTCATGCAAGAACAAAGTCTCATTTAGGTCACCAATCAGTAGCCACGGCAAATCATGTTTGATGTTTAAGACTTTTATCCTTTCACACGTTTTATATTTCTGCTCCCATTTAAACTCTCCATACATACCAGTACACCTCCAAGACCGGCCATCCTCTTGTGATATCTTAACATCAATAAACATCGGGTCCATCTCCAGTCTCTGATTCTGAATTTCTTTTTTCAAGTATAAAAGCAGTCCTCCTTTTCTTCCATCACTAGGAGAGACAAGCATCCCATCCAATTCTAGCCTTCTCCTTAATTGATCTGCCGGGTAACTATCTAAATGAGACTCAGATAAAAACATCACATCCAGATTATGCTTGCGTTGGACATCCAACACAGAACGAATTGTCGAGTCTTTACCCAACCCCTGGCAGTTCAAAGATAAGAGTTTCATTGCTCCCGGACGGACTCCTCGAAAGAGCCCGCCGATCCGATTGATGAGGAGTCAGCTCCAGTCATCTTTGTCCTTTTCGGACGAGTTACCGTACTATCTGTTGCCTTGTTACCTTGCATAATTTTAGCACCATCCGTGGCCACAATGAGGGAGTCCACCGCCCCTTTCACAATTATCTCAGTGTTTGTCGGTTCATTTACATCTGTAAACAATCTCCTCTTAGCTCCCACTTCCGCTAAATCTTTTTCAGTCATTTCAGTATCCACAGGTTTCATAGGGCTAGATGTCGTGTCCATCCCTTCTTCGTCATGGGCGATTGCCTTAGGTGCTATCGCGATTGCATTATGTCTCCAACTGACATGATTATCTCCATGCACATTTTCTGCCTCCCCTCTGCCCCTCGCTTGGTGACGTCCACTTCGAGCTCTCCCCGCAAAACCGCCCCTGTTTATACTGCTTCTTTTCCCATGCCACGTCTCCCAATCAGCCACCAGCCAGTCTCCACATTGGAGTTTATCCACGTCATGCTCGCCTGAGCCGCACTCCAGATGATTATGTACAAGTAAACCGCAAGCTCCACAAAATCTAGGAATCTTTTCATATTTCACTTGATAAACCTCACGCTGTCCTGCTCGAGACAATGGCAGAATCCGGGTAAGAGGCTTCCTGACGTCTATTCTCACCCTTGCACGGACAAAATTCCCTGCTCCATGGACATCGATCTCCACTTCCGAGACTTTGCCCATTCTTTTTTCTGTAAGGTTTGTAATCAGAACCGTCTTCCTATACCCCACAGGTAGCTTATGTATATGTATCCAGACATTGATAAAATTCATATTTACCGCATCAGTAGCCAATAATCCATCGTACTCCTCAATACTGACTGCGTTTTGCCAAAAGTGCCACGGTCCACCCGATTCAATCTTCAACCAATCTCCAAGACAATAGCACTGGATTGTGAATAAATTCCCTCCTAATGGGGTGATCGTCACCTCTCTGGCCGGACTCCATGCTATCTTCATATGTTGCTCGAAAGTTTGTGGGCTAAAGGGATTCGTGGTGTGGACTTTTGCCAAGGCCATCCACTTGATTCCCTCGACAGGAGCATCCGGCTCATCCTCAAAGATCAGATCATCCTCGTCGTTTGCTTCTTCGATTCCCAATCTCTCCAACAGATCACCTATAGGCTCTTCACATTGGCGACTCGATCCCCCAGCGAAGCTAGAGGAACTAGATTGCGAAGAGTTCGCCATATTCCGCTGGCCCGATCGCCCCAACCCTACCACGAGGACTGGATTTTTTCCTTCAGCGGGAGAGCCCCAACAAGCGTTCTTCAAAAGACCTACCCTCCTCCGCTGCCGAATCTTCTCCGGTCTCAGGAACGTCCCTGCCGAGTCGATGTAGATGGCGAAACCCTAGTCGCCCTAGACTAGGTCTAGAAACCCTAGTCGCCCTGGACTAGGTATCGCATTTTGTACCGGAAGTGGATTATGGGCCACTTATATTGATTATTGAGTACTTCCTGGCGACAAAATGTCCTCCCGTTACTTTTAGGGGATGGGGTACGACGCTCTCATACCATTTCTTGAGCGCACATCGGTCTGGACCTACTTGTCCGCATAACCTAGCGCTCAACTAACCAAGGTCAATAGGAGCCCACAACCAACTAAGGCCGGGCCGGGCCTAAAAAATTTCAACGGGCAAATCTGAGGTCCGAGCCCGAGAAAGCCAACTTGTTCCGACGGGCTCGGCCCTACTACGACAAACTTTTTGCTTTCCTCAAGCCCGAGCCTGGCCCTATGGTGTTGAAGGGCTAGCCCGGCCCGGGATTTCGGGCTAGGCTGGCCGTGGCCAGGTATATTTACTAGTGGTGCTCCCACACAATCAATTTTCAACACGGGACTAAAACTAATAGTAGGAAATCATCTAGTTGTGATGAGGCTACCACAAGGCAACCTAAGATGTTAGGCGTACACCCGGGGGTTGGGGGGTTTCGTTAGACCTGGTGGCCGGTTCTAGGCGATCTCAGACGAATCACATGATGATGTTGTCAACTTGTCCTTCTACCTCTTACTGGCTAGGACATTAATTTCTGGTGCGGCACACCGGACCCCTTTAATGGGACAAGAGGGTTAATCTCCAAGCTGCCAAGAGGATAGAGAGAAGATATATAAGGCTAGTTGTTTCATATGTTTATCTAACTCCTTCCTCTCAAGTTAGGGTTGTCGTTCGCCCGAGCCGCCTCGGAAGCCCTTGTCTGAGGTTCTGGGAAAATCGGTCTAAACCGTTACCCCTCAATGGATATTACCACTACTAATGTGCTATAACAAATACGCAGCGGAGTAAGTTATAAATTTCAGCACCATATGTGTTCTAGCTGGCGAATTTGTTGCTCTTTTCGGATGGGGACATATGCATCAAACATATATAGAGATGGAAGGTTCATCCTGAATCTAGGACGAATCATGGGTGCCAACAATAGCCACATAGTATAATTACTAGTGTATTTCGAGAAACAAATAGGATAATTAAAAGTAGCTCACTTAGCAAAAGTGCATCAGTTTATATCAACCAGGCGAAACCTATGAACGTAGAAAACCTATACACTAGAGGGGAAAACCAAAATATAAAGCCACCCAATATTTTTTGACTATTACCAATGTTGGATACAAAGAATCTTCTTTAGAGAGTACTAGAAGATATAATAAATATTAATTCGGTGGACAAGAGTTAGGGTAGGAACAATCTCACCAAGGATGGTGGAACCACAACATGAAAGAAACATGGTAGTGGGTCCGCACTTAGCAACCTTCTGGGGGCACCTATTGCTTAATCTAAAATGCTTCCTCCAACATCCTCTTGTTTACTTATGTATTGGTTTTGTTTCTTCTCCAATGAAGTCAAACATGTGGATTTCATCAGAGCCCCTAGGGGGGGGGGGTGGATGGGAGGCTTAGAAACAACTGTTGGGGGAAGAGGTAAGGGGGTACCTTACTTACCACCAACCTGAACTAGAACATGATCCAGCTGGTTCCTATATTATGATCGGGTTTATAACCGGGAGAAACTGGTTACAAGGTAACCTGCAAGCAAATAAAGACCCGTATTATGCTCAAGCATAACCCGGAGACAGAAGCAGACCCGGCCTAGAGCTAGGGCCATAAATACGGTGGCCCAAGACCGGAATAACGGCCCAAGGCCGGACGGAGTGTCCGGTTTATGGATAAGCCGGGCGAAGCATCTCGAAGACCGGATAGCGCTCGGACTCCGACAATGGGTATAACCCGGAGGACTCGTCCACTATATAAGGCGAGACCTTGCGACGTAACGGAAAAGTTCTAAGTTGATAGTACTCGAGACAATGGAAGCCGGAATCGCTCCTTGTAATCGAGACCTTGATTTCCCAATAGTAAGAAGGCATGAGTAGGTTTTACCCTCAATAGAGGGGCCGAACCTGGGTAAACTCGCGTCTCTCGTTTCCACCTTAAGCCTTTCAAAACTTCACTCAGTAGCAATGGCCTCACAATCTAGTTCTCAGAAGATGACACTTGCCGTGAAAACCCCACGACAGTTGTCGCCCACACCGTGGGGCCAGCTCGCGGAAGCGTCGTTTTTTCGGAAGGAGTCTTAATTGGGATCGAGAATCTCGCTATCGGCCAGCTCAGGAGGGGGCAGCGTGGAAACTATTACAACCATGACACTTACAGACCAGAATTTGCTTTTTTGATTCCAGGTTTCGAGTTCCCTTCTGTGGAATACATGTGTTCGTCGGGTTCGTAGGAGGAACCGGCCAGGAGTCGGATCAATTATCTGACTGGTTTCTGGTGAAGCCACAATCATGCATTCAGATGGAGAGTCTTCAGTAGGAAACAGGGATTACTAGGATGAAACATGTTCCATTCACCAGCTCTTTGAAGATCGACCAGGAGGGAATCTACAACCGGACATGGAAAGTTTGGCAGAAACAATTCAGCATGTAACCGTCTACATGGTAGGATCAACATGGCCTACAGACCCCAGGTATGATAGTAGTGGAAATCTAATCACAATTGCAGTTTCAAACCCGGCCCCATGGGACACGGGAGTTTCAGGTCTACGCCGATTGGACCAAGAGCAGCCCCAGCGACGGGACCAGGAGCAGCAAGTTCTCGGCTGGCAGACCCGGTGGTTGATTTGACATCACCCACCCCGTATAACCCAAGGCCTGAGTTAATAGCAACTATGGACTCGCTAAACGAGATCCTGGCCACCCCGATTATGCCAGAGAATTTGGTACAGCGTAACATGGAGATAGAGAGACTTCGACATGAGTTAACTCATGCTCGTCTGGAAATCGAGTCTGAGGTCACTTGAATAAACAAGGAACGTTCGGACGTTACGGAAGAGGCATCACGATTGGAAGCTGAGGGACTTCATTTAAGTTTCAGACAGAGGGAACTTGCCTCAATACGGCATAGGAATTAGCAAACCTAACTGAATAACAAGTTTGGAGCAGATTGGGGCCAACGAATCTTCAGAACCTTTTCTCATCTCCAACAGGCACACCAAGTGTACCAAACCTGGCTCAGCCGGTTCACCCAGTGGTGCAACTGACTCTCCCCGCACCGGTTCAACCAGTGCGCTTCCAGCCAACAGTCCAGCAACACATCAACACAGTCCATAATCTGGTTTACGAGCAACCACAGCCTGAGATGTTTCATACCCCCAACATCACTTCAACAATCCAATGGATAATATTTGGGCTGCTACAAACAGTTTGGCCCAGATCCTTGTCGACCCAAATAATCCTATGGGAGTTGAAGCCATGAGAGCAATTGAGATGTTGCAAACACCAGTTCCAACAGATGAATTACAGTAACCCGGAGAAGATACATTCAACTCCTTATAACAGCAGGAATTCGTTGCCAAGAAGTCACCATGGAAACTCACCTGTTCCGGCCGGCTCTAGCGATGCAAACCGCAACAACGTGTCCCACCCAGGCAAGATGTCTCACATGCTCCTCGAGTTATCAATACAGGACATAGAGTGGCAGAAACAGAAATTAGAAATTTGGGTCATGTTCAAGCTCCGCTCAAAACCTGGTCTCGAATCCCGTTTCGGCCGGGTCTCGCGGAATTGAAATTCAGTGCCTTGGAACAAAAGAATACCAGCTGATTTTAAAGGACCTCGAAGGGTCGTAAATTATACTCCTGACATGGATCCTACAGACCGGATAGAAGGGTATGAGATGGCAATGGAAATATTGGCAGTAAGTGATGCAATGTGTGCATGATACCTAAGTGTGAAGTTGGATGGACCTGCAAAATCTTTGTTAAAAAACTTGCCTGCGAATTTGACCAAGAGTTGGCAAGAGATGAAGGACCAGTTCATTAAAAACATCCAAGGAACGTGCAAACGCCCGACAACTATTACAGATCTGGAAAATTGTGTTCAGAAAGAGGGAGAGTCCACCCATCATTGTTCGCGATGTTTGGCGGAAATCATTCATTCATCGGTTGGACTCACCGCCTCTCAAATATATGCCAACTAGGGATCTGTCCGGTACTAGCCTAAAGGCCGGATTACCAGGGTGGCCCACAGGCAATGGAACATAGTCCATTGGGAGGCCTAGTAATCCGACGAGTAGGAAGCCGAATTCTAGAAGAACCCGGACTACGGCCCGAAGTGGTACGACTTGGAGGAGAAGACGATTTCCTTACTTTCCAAGTTAGATACTTTCCGTAGTGTTCTAGGTTTACTTCCTGTAAGCCATAATCCGGCTATCTATATTAAGCCGGACGGGATCAAGAACACATAGACAATTAGGTAGAAGCCAACTCGCCGAGAAGTTGATCCTTGCCGAGTTAGCGAAACCATACTCACATTGTACTTTTTATATGTCATGCTTCAGCCCTGATTTAGTGAGATTGTAGGAGTATGAATGCCGCCTAGTTGCGTCGTACCGAACCTAGGTAAACTCGGTGTTCTCGTTTGCAGCGTTATCACGTCCCCCCGCGGTTCTACCATTAGTCTTATGTCACCCCCGTCCATCAACCTTACTACGATGTCTCGACAATTGGCCCCCACCATGGGGCTAGCGGCGTCAGGAGTCACGTTCAGAGCGGGAATACTCGGTGGAATCGGCAACTCAATTACTGTCGGAAGCCTGCAATTCGACAGAAACGTCGGACGCTTCCTCGACAATGGATCGTATATGTTAGCACGGAATCATCTGGTAAGTGCCTGCGTTTTACCGGCTGGATCTACTAATATTTATATCGGTTTAACAACAGAAGCTATGGGATTCCGTGGTGGAAGTAATTTTATCCCACCCTCCCTATGCCCAATAGATGAAGGCTTCAATGCCGGATTCTTCTCAGATTTTCCCTATTCATACATAGGAGCATATCAGGCTTCCATACTTGCATACCGCCAAAATACATCCAAATTTGCTTCCTCCTCGGAGATGCCTGGAACCAGATCCCACTTCATTGGTATGGTGCAGTATGAGATCGCTGAAAACACGAAAGACGAAATTCCCGTGGAAAAGGCAGAAAACCATGATCCCACTGTGGAAGATCCGACATCCGTCGACCTGACGACGAACTCGGAAGCCGACTCTGCTTTAGCTGCTATAGAAGCAAGGTTAGAGTCGGAACCCGGATATGAAGACATAGATTCTGAAGACGAAGACGCTTTCGAAAGAAAGGTCAAATCTATGCAAGGGAGCTTTCACAAAGTACTTATGGCAAAACCGACTGAAAATTCAGATGGTGAGGAAGATGAAGATCCCAAAACACCTCCGCCATAGTAGGAAAAATAGGATGGCGACGCTAGTCGAACTTACCCTGATATCAGTGAATTGAAAGAGGAAGAACCTAGCAAGAAACCTCCTTCTTCCAAAAAGAAAAAGAAATATTCTAAGAAACTCCAATCTAAACTCCAGAAGAAAAAGATGGAAAAGTTGGCAGACATTGCCAACCAAAACCTGGAAGTAGGAGGAAGCAGTGGAGTCAAACCTGTGGAGAAGAAAAATAATGAAATCCTCCTTCCTCAAATGTCGGAAAAGGATGAAATTGAATTGATTCACACCCGGTGGCACGAGACAAGCCCCCAGAAGTGTTGGAAGCCAGAAGACACGCTCTACAGCGGCTGCAGCAACATCTATTCCGCGCTAGGGAAAACCTCATCAAAACCCAGTCTGACATTAAATTGCAGCAGGAAGAAATAGAGGAATACGAGAGAAGGAATGGGTCTGGAAGTAAGCCTACGCGGTTACCCGGAATTTCAAAACCGGATGAACTGCCAGCAAGAAAGAGGCTTGAAAACTCTTCTTGGAAAAGGCAGGTTAACGACACTAATGCCAAGGGAGAACGCATATACAAAACCACAACTGAAAACGCGGAAGCTGCATTCTCCATCCTTAATGACGATCTGTACTCCAATGACGAAAAACTTCAAGGAGTGTATGCTTTCCTAGGAAAAGCATTACAACAACAATAGCGAGGACGTGCACGATCAGGGAAGTTACATGATGACTCAGCTCTATGCAAAACTGCCACATGCGCCGTTGGAGCACCCGAACCTGGTGAACCTAGAGATTCAGGCGACTCTAAGGACAAGAAATGAGATCCTAAGAAGGACAATAAAATCCCGGACAACAAGGATGCAGCGTCCAGAACAGGATCCCATATGCCGAAAGGCGGAAATAATCCCTGTTACTATAAGGAACGGAAGGAGCAAAACCGGAAAGACGGAAGAATAATACCGCCTCCAAGACGCCCAACTGATAAAGCCGGAAGATATGACAATCCTCACAGGCGTGAGAGATCCCGCACTCCTCCTAGAAACAATGAAAGGACAAGGAGTAGAACTCCACCTTATTCCAAAGGACACGACAATGGAAGAAATAGGGATAATCCCGGAAAAGAGCACTCGCGCAATAATGGACCAGAATGGAGCAGATCCCCTTCTGCCCATTCTGCCGGAAGGTATTCCGCACACGTCGATAAGGCGGAAAGAGACGATCTATACTTTGGACCTAAGTGTTTCACTGACAGAATCCGAAGAATCAGTCTACACTCTGTATTCGCCAAAGTTGTTCCAACTTATCAAAAGTACACATGAAGTACTAGCCCGGATACATGGCTTTCAGATTACTATATTGCTGTCCAAATTAACAAGGGGACAGATTTAGAGGCTGTAAAGTTTCTTCCCCTAATGTTATTGGATGGAGCCAGAGATGGGATCAATGGGCTACCGTAAAGAACAGTGGACAGCTGGGAAGATATGGCGAGAGTATTCGCTCAGCACTTCCGGGGCACGTACAAACGCCCTAAGAGTATCAACCAGCTAAACCGTTGCGTGTAATATCAGGACGAGTCGTATGTTGACTTTATCTCAAGATGGACGACAATGAAGAACAGTTGCTCTGGAGTAAGTGATGTACAAGAAATGCATGCTTTCATCAACGGCCTGAAACTCGGTCTCGTCCCGTTCATGGTTGGTTCGAAAGAGCACAAAGACCTCGGATCTATGCTTAGCACCGCCAATGAGCACACATCGGCTGAAGATGATATCAGAGCGACAGGTGGAAATATTGATGCTTTGTTTCAAGACAAAAAGGCGTCTTGTTCTGAGAAGAAGGCTACTCCGAAGGCACAACCAAAACCCAAGGAAGTAAATTTAACCCTTGGAAAGGATAATGAAAGCAGATGGAAAGGAAAAAAAGAGCCCATCTCCTATTCTAAAGAAGAGTGGGAAAATATTAGTCGGAAAACTGTGTCCACCATTCGCAATTTGGGAAGCCTACCCACAACAATGCGCAATGCCGCCTCAACAAGCACATGAAAGGCACTGCAGTATCCAGGAACAAAGGAAAGAATTCCAAAAGGAAGTTCAACAAGCAAAAGCCATAAGGTGAAAAGAAGAAAGTGGGTCGGACACTGATGATAAAATCCAGGAATAGCAGCGAAAAAGGTGAGCCAAAATTCCCGAGAGTTGAAGGAGAATGTAACCTAACTTTCCTGGCAACTCACTCAGCAAAACAGGCGAAAAGAACACTTCAAGAAATCAACGCGGTTGTGCCTCCAACGCCAAAGTACTTGAAGTATTCAAATACGCCAATTACCTGGGATCAGTCTTATCATCCCGGAAATATCCCAGAACCTGGCACACATGCTTTGGTCGTAAGTCCTATTGTTCAAAACACTAGGCTCAAAAGAGTGCTGATGGATGGAGGATCTAGTATCAATATCATGTACTTAAGTACATTGAAGCAGCTACATATCTCCGAGACCCAGCTCAATTATAGTAACATACGTTTTCGTGGTATTGTTTCGGGCAGACAAGAACAATTCCTAGGAGAAATTTCTCTAGTCGTAACCTTTGGAAATAGAGAACACTTCCGTCAGGAAAGGATCTCATTCGAGGTGGTGCCGTTCAAAAGTGTTTATCACGCAATACACAGACGTCCGGCTTTCGCCAAATTCATGGCAAGATCATGTTATATTTATAACAGGATGAAGATGCCAGGGCCAAAAGGAGGGGTAATCACTATATCTGGCGACTTCAGATTGGCGAACGAGCTGGAGAAAGGAAACACCCTTTGTGCCGAACAAGTGATTTAGAAGGAAGAATTAAAGGAGCTAGCTAAAGAAGTACCGCTGAGAAAAATGCCCGCAGGAAAAGAAAGTTGAAAGCCGGCAGATAGTTTCAAGGCCTCGGAAAATACAAGACAGTTCATTCTAGATCCCAAAGATCCGACAAAATTTGTCGTAGTGGGAACAGGAACGACTCACAAATAGGAAAGCGCACTCATCAAGTTTCTACGTGAGAACTGGGATATTTTCTCCTGGTTTCCTGCGGATATGCCAGGCGTTCCCAGGGAACTTGCTGAGCACCAACTCAAAGTAATTCCAGGATCAAAACCCGTCAAACAAGGTCTCCGTCGTTTTGATGGAAGAAAGCGGAAGGCTATATGCAAGGAAATTATAGGGCTTTTAGCAGCTGATTTTATCCAGTAAGTTATACATACTGATTGGTCTACGAACCCAATATTAGTCCCAAACAAGGATAGTATTGTTCTTACTATGTGTATAGATTACACCGGCTAGAACAAGTTGTCTCAAAAAGATAGGTTCGTTTTACCGCGAATCGATCAAATAATAGATGCCACTGCTGGCTTTGAGCTTTTATGCTTTTTGGATGCTTATTCCGGGTACCATCAAATTTGTACACCCTCCGTTCAACAATAGATGACTTCCACTTATCTATATATGGATGTATCTAGACATGTTTTAGTGTATACATGCATCCATATCTAGATAAGTGGAAGTCATCTATTGTTGAACGGAGGGAGTATGAAGGACGAAGACCAAATAAAAACTTCTTTCATAACCCCATATGGAACATACTATTACATAACCATGCCTTTTGGCTTGAAGAACGCCGGTGCAACATAACAGCGTTGCATGCAAAGATGCTTGCATAGTCAAATTGGCAAAAACGTCCATGTTTACATGGATGATATTGTTGTTGTTTCCAAGGAAAAGGATACACTCCTTGAAGATCTACGAGAAATCTTCGAAAACCTTCGGACTTATAAAATGAAGTTGAATCCATTAAAGTGCGTATTCAAGGTTCTCTCAGGAAAGCTTCTGGGTTTTATCGTTTCTCACAGAGGAATATAGGTAAACCCGAAAAAGATCAAGGCAATCTTTAACATCACAAGGCCTACATGCCTAAAAGATGTCCAAAGACCAACGGGTTCTGCAGCCGCCGTTAGCAGGTTTATATTCCAGACCAACATCCGGTATATTACGTCGGGGAGGTATTCTCCGAGTCAAAACAAAGGTATCCACATTATCAAAAGCTGGCATATGGCATATTTTCGCATCTCGAAAACTCCGTCATTATTTCCAAGGACATTCTATAACAGTGGTAAGGAAAGCACCACTAGGGGATATTATAAATAATGCGTATGCAACAGGCAGGGTTGCCAAATGGGGCATTGAGCTCGATGCGTTTGATATTAAGTACCAACCCCAGAAGGAAATTAAATCCTAGGTTTTGGTATATTTCGTGGCCGATTGGACAGAAGCAATGGTAAACACACCAATTCTGGAGTCCGAATATTGGATCATGCATTTTGATGGATCCAAAATGAAAGAAAGCTCTGGAGCTGGTGTAGTGCTTAAATCTCTAAAAGGCGACATAATGGAATATGTATTACAAATACATTTCAAGGCCAGCAACAATGTGGCAGAATAAAAAGCATTGCTTCATGGCTTGCATATTGCAAAGGAAATAGGCGTCAAGCGTATACTTTGCTATGGTAACTCGTACTTGGTATAACCTCAGCTAAACCAAACATGGGATGCTAAAAGCCCCATTATGACCGAATATCGGAGAACTGTCGACGAGTTTGCCATTTGCTGCCTAGGATTTGAAGTAATTCACATCAAAAGGGAAGAAAATTGGAACGCATATGCTCTAGCCCGCATGGGCTCGGAAAGAGTGAAAACTTTACCACCTGGTGTGTTCGTACAACATTTGCATGAACCATCAATAAAAGGCGGAGATGTTGATTATCCTCTAGTTTCCGAGTCAATAGGACTTTTGCTCGTTAACCCGGATTGGACAATTCCATACTTAAACTTCTTAGTTAATCAGAAGTTCCCGGATGGCGCAGACGAAGTCTTGCAAAGATAAATACAACGCCGATGCAAAGGATACACGATAATCAAGGGTTTCCTATATAAGCGCAGTACTATCAGAATTTTTCAGCGATGTATTTCGCCAGAAGAAGGACGAGAAATTCTGCAGGAAATCCATGAAAGAGATTGCGGACATCATGCTCAATCAAAAAGCATAGTTTAAAAAGCATTCTATGCAGTGTTTTTCTGACTCACAGCTAAGATAGAGACATTGTGCAGGTTCCATGTTGCTTCTGAACCGGTAGTGCTCCCTGCGATCTCAGCTGCTTCAACCTTCTGAAGTTACTCGTTCCTCCTACTGGTCGATTCAACCTTGGTTTCTTTCTGAGGGAAAACTTGCTCTTGCACTCTTCGTACCTTCCTCTTGGGGTATCCCAACGAACGTGTGTTCACACCCATCACCGGCTCACTCTACGAGTAAATAGCATCAGCAAATTGATTATGCAAGTGACCAAGAGAGTCAAATCTAGAAACCTCATCCTCTTTGTCACTTTTCTCTTCGGATTCATCTTCTTCAGGAGTGGAAGTAGGTTCTTAAGTGGTAACCCAGAAAGCATCCGAAAGCTCTAAATCGAAAATAAGACGGGTAACATTCCTATAACTTCATTTCACAAAAGTAAAAATAACTCATGAAAAGATAAGCGTACAACATCAAGAAACCTATTTTTCTTTATTCCAACTAGATCTTTCAGTGAATCCACCATATAGAATTCTGAAACCGGGGCCGCGGAATACCTCATTGTGTCTGATAAACCGGAATACTCATGGAGAAGCCGGTTCCTGATGGACCAGCCAGTTCCTAATAACAGCAATAGTAGTAAAATAACAGCAGGAGTAAAATAGCAATGGCAGTAGCAATTGTAGGAAACAACATAATTTAATAATTGTAGGCATAGGTTTCGATGAACGAGCATTGCATGGATAAGATAGTTCATATAATAATCAAAAAATGGGCATTGCAGATAATAATAGCACTCAAGTTCTAGGCAAACCATAGGCATGTGTACGAATATAGTCATATGTGCTCGCAGTGAGAAACTTGCACAACATCTTTTGTCCTACCAGCCCGTTTACAACGGGGCCTCAAGGGAAACTACTAGTAATTAAGGTGCTCCGTTTAATAAAGCACCTGAGCAAAGAATTAACACTCCATGAACACACGTGATCCTCACATCACAGCCATCCCCTCCGGTTATCCCGATTATTTTCACTTTGGGGCCTCGGGTTCCGGACAACAATCTGTGTAAACAACTTGCAGATATGATCAAGAAACATAATTCTACTCATGAAACAATAACATGTTCAGACCTGAGATCATGGCACTCGGGCCCTAGTGACAAGCATTAAGCATAACAAGTTGCAACAACAGTAAAAAACACTAACAAAGGATACTAGGCACTATGCCCTCACAATCTGGCATTATTACATGAACAATATCATCCAATCCCTTCCATCCCTCTTAGCCTACAGCGGGGATTACTCACAGATCGATGGGGGAATCATGGATGGTTGATGGAGAAGTGGTAGCGGTGACGATGGAGATGATCTCCTTCGAATCCCCATCCCGGCAGGGCGCAAGAATAGGAACTTCTGATCCCCGAAATAGGTTTCGAGGCGGCGGCGGCGCTCTGATGTGTTTCTCTAGAATATGACGAACCCCCCTTGGTTTTAGGTTTACGGGGCATAAGTAGTCGAAAGGGGAGCCCGAGGGGGGTGCTTGGGGCCACCACACCACCTATAGGCGCGGCCTAGGGGTGACCAGGGGTGGTGTGGGCCCCTCCTTGCCCCCTCCGGCTCTTCTTCTGGCTCCGGTGGTCTTGGGGTAAAATAAGGACTTCGGGATCTTTTCCGGGCAATTTCCTGAAAGTTCATTTTTCTGCACAAAACGAGACACCAAGGTAATTCTGCTGAAAACAACGTTAGTCCGTGTTAGTTGTATCTAAAACTCACTAGTTTAGAGGCAAACAATAGCAAAAGTGTTCAAAAAAGGAGATACGTTTTGGACGTATCAACCCCCAAAGCTTAGGTTATTCCTTCTCCTCAAGCAGTTCATTGACAACTGAGTGCGATAAAAGAACTTTTACGAACACATTTGTTTCATATGATTTAAATATACTCAGTATATGATCAAGTTCTTACGAAATTCATAATAAGAAGTATACAAGATAAAGTCACGTAATAATTATGCAAACCATGAAGAGATACCAACACACTAATAATAAACAACATGAAATATATCAATCTGCAGGATTGCAATGTACATAATAGGGTATGAAAAAGTGTACTCGCTTGCCCTTAATAATGGAGCAAAACATAAATGCCAGGGCGCCTCTGAAGCTCAAGTGAAGACTAGAGATAAATATGTCAAAGATACAAGCATCAAAGTTATACCACAATTAACTGTTTTTAGGGACAAGCACATTATATTAAGAAAGAAAACCATGCTCTCAAGAAGGTGCATAAAGTGAGAAGGTCAAGACTCAGCCTAAAAATAAAAGAAAGGCCCTTCGCAGAGGGAAGTAGGGATTAACTCATGTGCTAGAGCTTTTTATTTTATAAACAGATGTATTGAAAACATTTTTGTAGAGAGGTGTATGCTTATGTCAATGAATGGTAATCAGACAATACGGTACGTCGCAAGCCCACTAGACCTTGCAAGAGTGGCTCCCATTGAAGTACACAACTGGTATAGAATGTCACCCCTCTTCTCTTTTGTTTACACAATTATGCTTTTGACTGATAAATCAGGGGCAAAAATAGTGAAGAGAATTTATAGTAACCAATTTTGGGGATAGGCATCCCGCTGCTAGCTCTTCTATAATTTGGATAAGCGGATGAAGCCACTAGTCCATGTTTGCAAAGTCCAATCAAAAACTGAGATAAAGATTCTCCATTTACGTCCTCATGAGCTAAACCATGGGCACAAAACAAGAATAAATTTTGAAGGTTTTAAAGGTAGCACATGAGAAATTTACTTGGAATGGCAGTGAAATAACAATGTAGGTTGGTATGGTGGACACATTTGGAAACTTTGATTTTTGGAGCACGAGTAGAGCTCATACTCTGTATAGGTGAAGGCTAGCAATAGACAGAGAGCGACAATCAAGAGAGTAACAACTGTCATAATCATGCTTGCGACAAAACAAAGTTAACGCGTGCATAAAAGTGATACAAATATTCTGAGGCAAAATAAATCATCGAGGCTTAATTGAGTTTTTTGTTTTCAGTCTTATCCATGCGTGAGCATGTACCAAGTCAATTCAAGCGAAACATTGAGAGGGAGATACCACAATTTTATACCCTTCTATTAATAAAATAATGCCAGCAAACATTTATACGACATGCTATCTAATATTAATAAGTTGGAACTAAACATGAGAGAGCACGAACTACTACGCATCAATTAAATAGCATACACCTTACACGAACAAACTAAGCATGTCCACATGGATGAGCATATGTACAAAAATAGAAATAAATTGAGTTCATACCAGCCTCTCAACACAACTTGAATTGTTGTAAATCGTCATTATAGATCTTCACTCGTGTGGATTGAATAATATAAAATGATAACCAACCTCCAATGGAGTCATAGAGGACTAATGAACTATGTAGAAAACTTTACAAAACCAAAGAAGAACAATAAATATTTTTGGGTTTTCGATTTTAAAACAAAAATAGAAGGAAACAAGCAAACAAAGAAAAATCTTTTTGGATTTTTGAATATTCAACCGAAACAAATAGGTAAAGCAAACCAACAAAAGAAACTAAAGAAGAAAATAAGGAGAAACAACAAAAATATTTTTTGGTCCTTTTGTGTTTTGGAAAGCAAGAACAAAACAATAAAAACAAAAAGAAGCGAAAGAAACGAAAACAGGGATATACAAAGAACGAACAAAAATATGATATATAGATGAGTGTGATGTCGGTATACCTCCCCCAAGCTTAGGATTTTGGCCTAAGTGGAGATCAATCACGGTGCAAGAAGAATTCCCACACTGGTGCGTTGTCCCTAGCATGGTCGTACTCAGGCGCCCATGAACATGATGAAGCACCAAGCACATAATCATAACCATGATGCTGGTATGGAAACCCCGCATTGTCGGAGGGTTAGACGAAATCATTATCGTCCCCCTCTCCAGCATCCTCTACAAGCTGGGGATGATGCTCAATGTATGAATCCAACTCGCTCTCTAAGAGTGACCATCCTCCCCTGTCATTAAGGTTAAGCAAAACAGGTGCATGCAAAAGTACTGTTCTATCAGATTTAGTCACTCTCCACCTTGATTGCTTGGAGAAAGTTATTTCATAAGATAAATTGTTCAGGTTAGAATAGGTGGAAACAAACTTATTTTGAATCATGGAATTAAGGTCCAGCCTCTCTATGGAAAACTGAAGGTATAAATGATGTGGTTCCACACCATGCAAAGCTAGCAAGCGAGAGGCAATAAGACCTGCACAAATTCTAACCTGAATTCTCACGGTTAACTGCGAGATGCAAAGCAATTAAAGCGCCAAAATTATAAGACCTATCACGTCTCAAAGAAGCTGAGATAAAAGCTAGATAATACGCAGATAACTTGTTGGCCGTTTTTCTAGCAAGCACACACTTGGCAATAAAATAGGCAAAATATCGAATAGATGGGAGTTGAATTTCTCGAATTGTACCACTCTCTCCTGTGAAACTTCTACATTGGATATCTTCATGTAGATCCAGCAATGGTTTGGGCTGCCCTCTTATATTCCCACATGATCCCCATTGTGGCACTTTGATAGCTGCACAAAAATCATCAAAAGGCAAGTCGACAGATTTATTATAAGTTTTATAATGGACCATGGGGTTTGGCAAGGACTATATAAAGTGAAAATCCTGCACCACAGACATAGTTAGTTTAATATGATGGGTAGGTTCATCCTCAATAAAACGTTCCAATCCTGCATTAGCCACAAGAGTATAGAAATCCTGTAGAATTCCCATAGCGTGCATGAATTCCTGGCATGGATAAACTGATGGAAATACTCTTTCTTCACGATGTATGGGAATAACCTCTTGCAATTCCAACTCATGCTGGTTAAGTTGATATACATTATAGTCCATCTCTGAAAATTTTAGACAAGCATTACATAAACTGATTTCAAGCAACTATATGGTAGGAACTACTATAGAGACTTAAAGGAGGGCTAAACATGCATCAAAACTAAATTATTTCACACAAATAAAGCATGCTAGCTCACAAAAGCTGTCACCTACATTACCAAAATACTCAAGAAATACTCCACCAAATAAAATTATACTAGGATAATCGGAGGAGTCGCATACTGGAGAGAAAATGCACCAATTTCAACAACAAAGATGGGCTAAGCAAGGATATCGAGAAATTCGCGAAGAAGAATAGCAAAAGCTGAGATTCCAAGAATATTTTCGAGTTTGGGAGAGAGAGAGAGGTGTGTTTGGCAGGGAGGAGAGCTAGTGGAGGGCCAGGGGGCCCCACACCATGTGCAGGAGCCACCAGGGGACATTCCACGCCCAGGCATGGTGTGCCTCCATGGTGGGCCCCCTGGGGTCTACCAGGTGCCTCTCTGCCTCATTTTAACGTAGAAATTTAATATAATGTTTTTGGAATTTTTAGAGAAACTTCATTTTCTGGCAATTTCCAGAATTTAATAAATAATTAAAAACCAGAAAAAAAAATGTGGAAAGGTGGAAAACAAAACCAAAACCATAACTAAAGAGGTTCTAAGACACTCCAATAGGCAAATAACTAGAGAAAACAAAGGTGGAAGTGGTGAAAAAAATTATATATGGGTGGTGAAAACATGAGTAACCACAGTAATCAAGATGAAAACATAATTATGGATGGTGGAAACATAATTATACTAAGGTAGCATGGTCAGAACATGGTGAAAACATAATGGGAAATGTGAATACATAGTAAAAACATTGTTCTCTTCATTCAAAATCACTTTGTTAACAAGGTTGATCAAGTCTTGTTACCAAAACAATTTTTATATGAAGCTAAACTTTGCTTATCACTAAATAATCAGTATACCTCAACCTTGATAGACATAGTCCCAGTCATAATAACTTCATATTTTTGGTGGCATTGGAATGGGATAATAGAATTCTCTAATCTTGATGGTCTCAATATTTTCAATGGAATTCAGACCATATCTCCTATCAATCGTCTTGGGAAAATAAACTGTGTGCTCTTTATCATTAACATTAAAAGTAACTTTTCCTTGATTGCAATCAATAACAGCCCCTGCATTGTTAAGAGAAGGTCTCCCAAGAATAATAGACATATTATCATCTTCAGGCATTTCCAACAGAACGAAGTAAGTAAATATCAAACAATTAGTAGTCACTTGAACAAGAACATTCTCACATATACCAACAGGAATAGCAGTAGATTTATCAGCCATTTGGAAAGATATATCGGTGTGTATCAATTTTTCTAGAGAGACTCTTATAAAGCGAAAAAGGCATAACACTAACTCACGCTCCCAAATCACATAAAGCAGTTCTAACGTAATCATTTTTAATAGAACAAGGGATAGTAGGAATACCAGGATCTCAAAGCTTCTTTGGAACCTTGCCATTGAAAGAGTAATTAGCAAGCATAGTGGAAATTTCCTCATTAGGAATTTTCCTTTTGTCAGATACAATATGTTTCATATATTTAGTATAAGGAGGCAGTTTAATAGCATCAGTCAAAAGAATTTGCAAAAACCAAGGTTTCATCCATTCATAACACTTGTTATAATGCTCTTCCTCCTTTCATTTATGTTTCTTATTAGGAAAACGCATTGGTTTTTGTACCCAAGGTTCTCTTTCATTACCATGTTTATTAGCAATGAAATCCTCCTTAGTATACTTTGCATTTTTTGTTTTCTTGTCAGGTTCAACTATAGTTTCTTCTTTATTAGAAGCATCACTTTTATCATTACCACTTTCAGTTTCAGCATCAGAGATTCTAAAATAGGTTCAGGAGATTCTACAACGGTTTTATGTCTCTTCTTCTTTTTCTTAGAAGGAGAACTATTGTTTTTGGGTTGTTGTGAATCTTGTTCAATTCTTTTAGGATGTCCTTCATGATAGAAGGGATCCTGAGTAGAAACACCACTTCTAGTAATTATTTCACAAACAAGTTTTCCTTTAGAAGCATTAGCTAGTATTTTTTTTGCACTTTAGTGACTTGATCAATTTGAGTTTGAACCATATAAAAAGGTTTCACAATCATTTTAACATCATTAGAGGTTCTGGTGTTGGTGTAGGCTCAGGAATTGTCGAATCATCATGATTTTTGGCTATTTTAGTTATATTTCCTTAGCTTCTTCTGGAGTTTTTTCCTGAAAACACAACCAGCACAACTATCTAGGTATGTCCTAGATTCAATAGTTAGTACATTATAAAATATATCTAGGAGCTCATTTTTAGGCAATGGATTGCCAGGGCTAGCTCTTATTAAAGAACACAACCTTGACCGAGATTCAAGCATTTTCTCTCCTTCAATTTGCTTAAAGTTAAAGATATTCTGCAAAGCAGCATGTTGAGCACTAGCAGGAAAATATTTTAGCTTAATTGTTAAACCAAATTTTAGCTTAATCTTTCAAAAAGAAAGGGAAGATCTTGGTAACAAAGTAAGTGTGTATCTTAATATCATCATAAAATAAAATACTAAGAGATGAAAGCTCATTCATATGTTCCATAGCAAATTTACTTTCAGTACCACAAGATAAATCTAAAGAGAAATCATAATCCTAATGTTTAATGTGTATGGGATATGTACCAAACTTAGCATGAGGAGAAGATTTATATTTAACAACATGTCTTGCAAAAGACTCTTAAGAGCACTTGCACTAGTGGTAGCTTGAACTTCTTCAATAAAGTCATCATTAAGTTCAATGTAAGTTTCCTCAAGATCATCACTATGAATTTCTCTAGACCCAGGTGAATTAACAGGTGTACCAACATTTTCAATGGGAATTTCAGTGTTTTCAATTTGTTTAGCTCTAGAAATTGTAGCATCTAGGAAAGGACCTAGTGAACCGGTATCATCAACCAAAGTAGAAGCATCATCAAAAGTATCAAAAGAATTTTTAGACTCAGCAGAAGTAGCAGTGTGCGTAGCATGTGGTGGTGTAAGAAGCTTACTCATCATAGACAGTGAATCAAGATCAACAGAGGTGTTCAGAGTTGTACCTCTTCTCGTAGTGGATCATAAGGAACTTTTCCATCACTAGTTTACCCATGATGAAAGGCTTGCAGTGAAGAATATCACGTTCAAGTGAGCTAATAAATAAAGCTATGCTCCCCCGGCAATGGCGGTAGAAAATAGTCTTGATGACCCACAAGTATAGCGGATCGCAACAGTCTTCGAGGGAAGTAAAACCCAAATTTATTGATTCAGCACAAGCGAGCCAAAGAATATTTATAAGCCTTAACAACTGAGTTGTCAGTTCAGCTGCACCTGAAAGTAGACTTGCTTGCAACAGATTATCACTGGTAACAGTTTTATAAAAGCAGCAATAGTAAAATAACAACAGCAGTAAAATAGTAACAGTAGTAGAAATTGTAGGAAACATCAGGATTAAAATACTATAAGCATAGGGGTGGATGAACGGGCATTGAATGGATAAGATAGTTCATATAATAATCAAAAAATGGGCATTGAAGATAATAATAATAAGGAATCCAAGTTCTAGGAAAACCATAGGCATTTGTCCCAATATAGTCATACATGCTCGCAATGAGAAACTTGCACAACATCTTTTGTCCTACCAGCCCGTTTGCAGCGGGGCCTCAAGGTAAACTACTTGTAATTAAGGTGCTCCTTTTAATAAAGCACCAGCGCAAAGAATTAACACTCCTTGAACACACGTGATACTCACATCACAGCCACCCCCTCCAGTTGTCCCAATTATTGTCACTTTGGGGCCTCGGGTTCCGGACAACAATGTGTGTAAATAACTTGCAGATATGATTAAGAAACATAATTATACTCATGAAACAATAACATGTTCAGATATGAGATCATGGCACTTGGGCCCTAGTGACAAGCATTAAGCATAACAAGTTGCAGCAACGGTAAAAATCACTAACAATGGATACTACGCGCTATGCCGTGACAATCTGGCATTATTACATGAACGATATCATCCAATCCCTTCCATCCCTCTCAGACTACAACGGGGCTTACTCACACATGGATGGGGGAATCATGGATGATTGATGGAGAAGTGGTGGCGGCGACGATGACGAGAACAAGAACTTCTGATCCCCGAAATAGGTTTTGAGGAGGCGGCGGCGCTCTGATGTGTTTCGCTGGAATATGACGAACCCCCCTTGGTTTTAGGTTTACGTGGCATAAGTAGTTGAAAAGGAGCCCGAGGGGGTGCTTGGGCCCACCACGCCACCTATAGGCGCGGCCTAGGGGGGTCGCGCCTAGGGGTGGTGTGGGCCGCTCCTTGCCCCCCTCCGGCTCTTCTTCTTGATGCGGGGGTCTTCTCGTAAAATGAGGACTTCGGGATCTTTTTCGGGCATTTTCCTGAAAGTTGATTTTTCTGCACACAACGAGACAACAAGGTAATTCTGCTGAAAACAACGT
The DNA here is from genome assembly GCA_028641055.1 of Alopecurus myosuroides. Lineage (NCBI taxonomy): Eukaryota > Viridiplantae > Streptophyta > Magnoliopsida > Poales > Poaceae > Alopecurus > Alopecurus myosuroides. The sequence continues at coordinate 506,774,783 of CM054059.1, forward strand.
TAGTCCGTGTTAGTTGTATCCAAAATTCACAAGTTTAGAGGCAAATAATAGCAAACGTGTTCGGAAAAGGAGAGAAGTTTTGGACGTATCATGGACCAGTACAAAGAGTGAGCGGATCTTTGACATCTACAACCCTAACCCCCCCCCCCCCTCGATAGTCTGTTTCAGGGAGTTTCAGGCTTGTAGTATATAGAAACTCAAGAGAGAGAAGTCGATACCGGTGATAACAAAAAGAGTGAGGGTATACATGATATGCCACCTCCTACCATTTGGTGCCGTACCGACACTCCGGTGCACCTCTGCGGCGATACCCCCGTTGGTGCCGAGTCAAACTTATCGTCTACGGAGTTGACCGGAGCTCGGAGGGGGTAGAAATGTTCAACTATTTTATTGATTATGTTATGGTGGACCCTGGGAACCCCAAAACTACGGCAGGGCCCACCGCTACAGAATATCCCCCCCCACACGATAGTCTGTTTCCAGGAGTTTCGGCCTTATAGTACAAAAACTAGAGAGGGAAGTCGATGTCGGTGAAGCCCGAACACAAAGAGTGATAGTATATGTGGCATATACAACTTTAATCACACTAGTAAACACATGGTATGCCACCCCTACCATTTGGAGCCATCCCGATGCTCAGGAGCACCTCTGCGGCGAAACCATAGCCCCGCTGGAGCCCAGTCAAACTAATTGTCTACGGAGTTGATCGAAGCCCGGAGTGGGTAACAATTTGAAACTCATTTCTTGGTTGTGTTTGGGTGGAACCTAGTAAGCCACAAAACACTGTTAGGGCCCACCTCTACAAAATATCCCCCCCCCCCCCGATAGTCCGTTTCCGGGAGTTACGGTCTTGTAGTATAGAAAATCGAGAGAGAGAGAGGGAGAGAAGTCGATGGCGGTGAAGCCCCAACACAAAGAGTGAGGGGATCTTTGGCATATAAAACCCTAATCAATCTAGTACATACATGGCATGCCACCCCCTACCATTTTGTGCCACTCCGACGCTCCGGAGCACCTATGCGGCGAAACCCTAACCCCGTTGGAGTCTAGTCAAACTCATCGTCTACGGAGTTGACCAAAGCCTGTAGGGGGTAGAAATGTGCAAATATTTTCTTGGTTGTGTTAGGGTGGACTCTAGTAATCCCCCAAACAATGGTAGGCCCCACATCTATAGAATATCCCCCGGTAGTCCGTTTCCGGGAGTTTCAGGCTTGTAGTACAGAAACAAGAGAGAGAGAGAGAGAGAGAGAGAGAGAGAGAGAGAGAGAGAGCGAGAGAGAAGTCGATGTCGGTGAAGCCCCAACTCAAAGAGTGAGGGGATATTTGGGATATACAGCCCTAATCACACTAGTACACACATGGTATGCCGCCCCTACCATTTTTTTCATTCTGACGCTCCGGAGCACCTTTGCAGCGAAACCCTAGCCCTGCTGGAGCCGAGTCAAACTTATTGTCTATTGAGTTGACCGGAGCCGGGAGGGGTTAGGAATGTTCCACTCTATACTTGGTTGAGTTAGGGAGAAACCCTAGCCCCGCTGGAGCCCAGTCAAAATATAGATTTCTTCTTCCACATGGGTATGTGTTCGCTAGCGTCATTCGGAACAGATTGTCCGCCAAGACCCTTTCCAAATATTACTTTTAAATCCTTGCCATATCATATATAACATCCCCGGTAGGGCGGGCAGGCTTCATCCAATGATCTGCCTCACCTTTGAAATGCTTGCCTTTCTTTCTTATAGGATGTTGTTTTTGGAAGAAATCGACGATGCCCCATGTACACATTCTTGATTTTCAAATATATACTTTCAATCTCACCTAAATAGTGTGTGCATGCATTGTATCCCTTGTTTGACTATCCTAAAATTTTACTAAGAGCAAGTCAATCATTGATAGTTACAAACAACAAAGCTTGTAGGTCAAATTCCTTTTGTTCGTGCTCATCCCACACAGGTACACCTTCTTCACGCCACAACTATAAAATTTCTTCTACCAATGGCCTCAGGTGCACATCAATGTCGTTGTCGGGTTGGTTCAGGCCTTGGATGAGCACTGGAATCATACTGAACTTCCGCTTCATCCACTACCAAGGAGGAAGGTTATAGATACATAGAGTCCCATGCCAGGTGCTATGACCGGAGCTCTTCTCCCCAAAAGGATTAAAGCCATATGTACTTAGACCAAATCTTAAGTTCCTTGCGTCACCTGAAAGTGTTGGGAACTCTCTGTCGATTTTTCTCCACTGGAACCCATCAGCAAGGTGTCTCAGCATCACGTCTTTCTTACTATCTTCTTTGTGCCATCGCAACAACTTGGCATGTGATGACCCAGAAGTATAGGGAATCGCAACAGTCTTCGAGGGAAGTAAAACCTAAATTTATTGATTCGACACAAAGGGAGCCAAAGAGTATTTATTAGCCTTAACAACTGAGTTTTCAATTGAGCTGCACCTAGAAGTCGACTTGCTCGCAACAATTTATCGGTGGTAACAGCTTTATAACAGTAGTAGAAATAAGATAACAGCGGTAGTAAAGTAGTAACCGAAGTAGCAATCGCGGAAAACAAAAGGATGGGGAGTACCGTAGGCATAGAGGGAATGGACGAAGAGAGCGTTGCATGGATAACATAGGTCATGTAATAATCCAAACATGGGCATTGCAGATAATAATAATAAAGCATCCAACTTCTAGGAAAACCATAGGAATGTGTTCCAATATAGTCATACATGCTCGCAATGAGAAACTTGCACAACATCTTTTGTTCTACCAGCCTGTGGTAGCAGGGCCTCTAGGGAAACTACTGGTAATTAAGGTGCTCCTTTTAATAAAGCACCGGGGCAAAGCATTATCACTCCATGAACACACGTGATCCTCACATCACAACCATCCCCTCTGGTTGTCCCAATTTCTGTCAATTTGGAGCCTCAGGTCCCGGACAATGACATGTGTAAAAAACTTGCAGATATGATCAAGAAACATAATTATACTCATGAAACAATAACATGTTCAGATCTGAGATCATGGCATTCGGGCCCTAGTGACTAGCATTAAGCATAACAAGTTGCAACAAGGGTAGAAAACACTAACAATGGATACTAGGAACTATGCCCTAACAATCTCGCATTATTACATCATCGATCTCATCCAATCCCTTCCATCCCTCTAAGCCTACAGCGGTGTTTACTCACACATGGATGGGGGAATCATGGATGGTTGATGGAGAAGAGGTGGTGGTGTCAATGGCGATGATCTCCTTCGAATACACGTCCCAGCAGGGCGCCAGAACAGGAATTTCTGATCCCCGAATTGAGTTTTGAGGTGGTGGCGGCTCTCTGTTGTGTTTCTGTGGAATATGACGAACCCCCCTTGGTTTTTAGATTACGGGGCATATGTAGACGAAAGGGGAGCCCGAGGGGGTGCCTGGGTGGGCTACACCTATAGGCGGCGCGGCCAAGGGGGGTGTGCCAAGGGGTGGTGTGGCCCCCTCTGGGACTCCTTCTTGCTCCGGGGTCTTCTGGTGTTTTAAGCTCAATCGGATCTATTCTGGGCAATTTCCACAAAGTTGATTTTTCTACACAAAAACGAGACACCAAGGCAATTCTGCTGAAAACAACATTAATTCGTGTTAGTGGTATCCAAAAATCACAAGTTTAGAAGAAAACAATAAGAAAAGTGTTCGAAAAAGTAGATACGTTTTGGACGTATCAACTCCCCCCAATCTTAGCTTATTGCTTGTCCTCAAGCAATTCAGTGACAACTGAGTGCGACAAAAGACTTTTTGGAACACATTTGTTTCATATGATGTAAATATACTCACTATATGATCAAGTGTTGAGGCAATTCATAATAAGATGTATGGAATGTAAAAGTCACGTAGCAGTTATGCAAATCATGAAGAGATGCCAACAAAATAATACTGAAGAACATGAAGTATATCAATATGTAGGATTGCAATGCTCATAATAGGGTACGATAAAGTGCACTCACTTGCCCTTAATAATGGAGCAAAACATAAATGTTCAAATGAAGAATATAAATAAAAGTATCAAATATACAAGCATCAAAGTTATGCCACAATCAATCGTCTTTTGGGACAAGCACCTTACACTAAGAATGACAGACATGCTCTCTAGAAGGAGCATAAAACGAGAAGTTGAATACTCAACATAACAATAAAAGAAAGTTCCTTAGCAGAGGGAAGCAAGGATTAACTCATGTCCTAGAGCTTTTTATTTTATTAAACAGAGGTATTGAAAACATTTTTAAGAGAGGTGTATGCTTATGTCAACGAATGGTAAACAGAGAATACAGTACGTCACAAGCCAACTAGACTTCACAAGAGCGGCTCCCATAGAAGGACGCATCTGGGTAGAAGGTCATCCCTCTTTCCCTTTTGTTACACAAGTATGCTTTGACTGATAAATCAGGGGCAAAAATAGTGAAGAGAATTTGTTATATTATTTTGGGGCTGGGCACCCCGCTGCCGGCTCTTCTATCATTTGGATAAAAGGATGAAGACACTAGTCCAGGGTGTGAAATCCAATCAACAAGTGAGATAAAGATTCTCTATTTACGTCCTCATGAGCTAAAATAGGGGCACAAAACAGGAATAATTTTTCAAAGGTTTTAAAGGTAACACACGAGAAATTTACTTGGAGTGGCGGTTAAATACCACATATATAGGTAGGTATGGCGGACACAGTTGGAAAACTTTGGGTTTTGGGATTTGGATGCACGAGTAGAGCTCATACTCAGTACAGGTGATGGCTAGCAATAGACGGGGAGCGACAGTCAAGAGAGGAACACCTTTCATAATCATGCTTGCGACAAAACAAAATTAACAGGGGCATAAAAATGATACAAGTACTCTAAGGCAAAATAAATCATCGAGGCTTAATTGACTTTTTGTTTTCATTCATAGCATGCGTGAGCATGTGCCAAGTCGATTCAATCCAAACAATCAGAGGGAGATACCACAATGTCATACCCTTCTATGAATGAAACAATGCAAGCAAACATTCATACGACATGCTATCTTATATTAATAAGTTGGAACTAAACACTTGAGAGCACGAACTACTAAGCATCAATTAAATAACATACACCTTACATGAACGAACTAAGCATGTTCACATGGATGAGTATATGTACAAAAATAAAACAAATAGAGTTCATACTAGCTTCTCACCACAACTTGGACTATCGTAAATCATCATTACTGCTCTTCACTTGTATGGATCGAATAATATAGAATGATAATCAAGCTCAAATGGAGACACGGAAGTCTGGTGAACTCTGCAACAAACTTTACCAAACCAAAGAGGAACAACAAATATTTATGGGTTTTCGAATTAAAAACAAGAACAGAAGGAAACAAGCAAACAAAGCAAAATATTTTTGCATTTTTGAATACTAAACCGAAACGAGAAAAGAAAGCAAACCAATAAAATAAACTAAAGAAGTAAACAAAGAGAAACAACAGAAATATGTTTGGTCTTTTTGTTTTTTGGAACGCAAAAACAAAACAATAAAAACAAAAACAAACGAAATAAGCGAAAGAAAACAAAAACAAACGAAAGAAACAAAAACATGGATATACAAAGAACCGACCGAACATGAAATACAAATGAGTGTGATGTCGGTATACCTCCCCCAAGCTTAGGCTTTTGGCCTATGTGGATATCAATCACGGTGCGGGAAGTATCCCCACTGTGGTGGGTCGTCCCTCGCATGGTCCTACTCGGGAGCCCAAGAAGAAGATGAAGCAGCAGGCGCATAGTCATATTCGGAGTGCTGGTACGGGATCCCCACGGTGTCGGAGGGATTGACCAAATCACTATCGGTCCCCTATCTGGCATCCTCCCCATGATGGGGGTGGTGCTCAATCTATGCATCCAGGTCACTCTCAGAAATCATCCATCCTTTCTTGTCATTAAAATTAAACAAAAGAGGTGCAGGCAAAAGTACTTCTCTAACAGTTTTAGTCACTCTCCACCCGGATTGTTTGGAGAAAGTTATTCCCAAAAGGTAAATTGTTCAAGTGAGCATTGGTATAAAGAAACTATTGTTGAATCATGGAAACAAGGTCCAACCTCTCTAAAGGAAACTGCAGGTCTAGAGGGTGTGGCTCCAAACCATGCAAATCTAGCAAGCGTGAGGAAATGAGGCCTCCACAAATTTCGCCCTTCTCGCGGTTAAGTGAGAGACGGTAAGCAATTAAAGCACCAAAGTTATAAGACCAATCACGTCTTAAAGCATCCAAAATAAGCGAAAAATCATAAACATATAGCTTGTTGGCAGTTTTTTTAGCTAATACACATTTAGAAACAAAATAAGCAAAGTATCAAATTATAGGGAGTTGAATTTCTCGTATTTTACCATTCTCCCCTGTGAAGCTTCTTCCTTGGCAAGTCTCCTCATATAAATCCAGCTGAGGTTTAGGTTGCCCTCTTATCTTCTCACATGAACCCCACTCTGGTACCTTGATAGCTGCACAAAAATCACTTAAAAGCAAGTCTACAGCTTTATTGTAAATTTTATAATGGACCATAGGGTTAGTTGAAGACCATCTAAAGTGAAAATCCTGCACCACATACAAAGTTAGTTTAATATATTCGATAGGTTCGTCCTCAATGAAACGGTCCAATCCTGCATTATGCACAAGGGTATAGAAATCCTACAAAATTCCCGTAATCCGCATGAATTCCTGACATGGATAAATCGATGGAAACACTCTTTCCACATGGTGCACATTCATGACCTCATGCAACTCCAACTCATGCTGGTTTAGTTGATGTACATTGTGCTCCATCTCTAAATTTTTTTAACATTCATCATAAAAATTGATTTCAAGCAACTATAAGGTGGAAACTACCATAGAGACTTATAGGAGAGCTAAACATGCATCAAAACTATATTATTTCTACTAAAATCAAGCATGCAAACTCACATAAGTTGTCACCTACAGTACCAAAATACTCAAGAAATACTTCACCAAACAAAATTCTACTTGGATAATCGGAGGGGTCTCATACCGAAGAGCAAGTACACTAAATTTCAGCACGAAGGGTCGGCTGAGCAAAGAGATCAAAAAATCTCGAGGAAGAACATCAAGAACTCGGGTTCCAGGAAATGTTTTGAGTTTGGGAGGTGAGAGAGGGATCTTTGGCAGGGGAGAGAGTTAGTGGGGGGGCCCACACCATGTGCTGGCGCCGCCAGGGGTAGGCCGCACCACCCCATGGTGTGCCTGACTGCTGGGTCCCCCTGGGGTCTCCCAGGTGGCTCTCTGCCTCATTTTGGACGTAAAAATGTATTATGATTTTTCTGCAATTTTTTGAGAAACTTTATTTTTGAGGTATTTCCAGAATTTTAATTATTAATAAAAACCAGGAAAACAAAACCAAAACTAGAACTACAAAGGTTCTATGACACTCCAATGGAAAAATAACCAAGGAAAACAAAGGTGGATGTGGTGAAAACAAAATTATGGGTGGTTAAAACATGCATAACCATAGTACTCATGGTCAAAACATGATGACACCATGAATATGGATGATGGAAAACATGGATATACTAAAGTAGCAAGGTGATAACAGAAGGAAACATGGTGAAAACGTAATGGTGAAGGTGAAAACATTGCCCGCTTCTTTAAAAATCATTTTGTTACCAAGGGTGATCAAGTCTTGTTACTAGAAAAGTTTTCATACGAAGCGAAACATTGCTAATCACTAAATAATTATGTTACCTCAATCTTGATAGTCTCAATATTTTCAATTGAATTTAAACCATATCTTCTATCAATCTTCTTGGGAAAATAAACAGTATGCTCTTTATCATTAACATTAAAAGTTATTTTCCTTGATTGCAATCAATAACAACCCCTGCAGTGTTAAGAAAAGGTCTCCCAAGAATAATAGACATATTATCATCTTCAGGCATTTCCAACACAACAAAGTTAGTTAATATCAAACAAATAGTAGCAACTTGAACAGGAACATTCTCACATATACCAACAAGAATATGAGTAGATTTATAAGCCATTTGCAAAGATATATCAGTGTGTATCAATTTTTAAAGAGAGAGTATCTTATAAAGAGAGAAAGGCATAACACTAACTCCGGCTCCCAAGTCACATAAAGCAGTTCTAACATAATTATTTTTAATAGAACAAGGGATAGTAGGAATACCATGATCTCCAAGCTTCTTTGGAACCTTGCCATTGAAAGAGTAATTAGAAAGCATAGTGGAAATTTCCTCATTAGGAATCTTCCTTTTGTTAGAGACAATATCTTTCATATATTTAGAATAAGGAGGCAATTTAATAGCATCAGTCAAAGGGATTTACAAAAACAGAGGTTTCATCCACTCACAAAACTTGTTATAATGTTCTTCTTCCTTTGATTTGTGTTTCATATTAGGAAAAGGCATTGCTTTTTGTACCCAAGGATCTCTTTCATTACCATGATTATTAGCAATGAGATCCTCCTTAGTATACTTCACAGTTTTAGTTTGCTTTTCAGGTTCAGCTATAGTTTCTTCTTTATCAGAAGCATAACTTTTAACATTACCACTTTCAGTTTCAGCATCAGAAGTAGATATACTATTAGAGTCTTTAGCAGGTTCAGGAGATTCTACAACATTTTTATGTCTCTTCTTCTTTTTCTTAGAAGGGGAACTATTTTTTTAGGTTGCTGAGAATCTTGTTCAATTCTTTTAGGATGTCCTTTAGGATACATGGGGTCCTGAGTAGAAACACCACTTCTAGTAATTATTTCACAAACATGTTTATCTCTAGAAGAATTAGCTAGCATATCTTTTTGTACTTTAGTAAGTTGATCAATTTGAGTTTGAACCATTTGAAAATGTGTAATGTAACATCCCAAGTATGAAAACTACCCCATAGAATGTTTGATTTCTTGTTTTATTTCAAGCAATGCATCATGTCATCATGTTTACTTATTGATTGCATTTGTTTTCTATCTGTTTTATCCTGTTTTCACAACTCAAACTTAAACCTTATTCAAACATGGTTTCATACTTGCTCTGTTACAACTTTTGGAACCAAAATAACAAATAAAAACACCCCTTTTATTCTTTGTTTTTCACTTCTCAAATTGTTGCTTTAATCAAACCAGTATTCCAACCAATTAATTCAAGTCATTAACTCCTAAATTATCTTCCATTTCAAACCAATCCTTTAAAGTCAGTACCTATTTGAAACCATAAAAATTCACCACTCTTTTGTACCTTCTAATTCATTCCAAAAACCCTAGGGGTAACCCTATTCAAATGCTTGTTTTCAATAAAGTTATTTAATATGAAAATCTCCCAAATTGGTTTCAAATACAAACATATTTTTAAATCTCAAATAATTGAAATCCAAGCATGCAATGTGGTTCCTAATTACCTAAAAGGCTTAACTAATTTTTTTTAAAATTTTTCTATAGACAAAACCCTAACTTTTTCTTCCTAAAGCTAAGGCTACAAAAAAAAACAGTAAAACAAAGATAAAAATAACAAAAGAGAGGAGAGAAGTGGGCAGCAGCTAGCTACCAACCCAGCCCATCTAACCTTTGGCCCGGTACCCCTCCACCAACGTCGCTGTCACCTACCTCTGGATGACGTCGGCATCAGTACGAACAGGTCCTTCACCGTGCGATCATCTCCATGCCCTCCCGATGCTTGCCGTACCAAGCACCTCGCCCCATATAGCTCACCTTCCCCTCTGCTAACCTAGCAACCCTAGAGCCTATACCTAACCCTAGCGCCGCCATCATCCTTCCTTCCCTCTGTTGTCTGAACCTCGACACCACACCACCGTCAGGGAACCACCTCGTCGCCGTCAGTACTCACCGCCACCATCTCGTCGCCGGCCATCCTCGAGCCAAACCCACCGCGGGAATGGAACCGCGGTGGTTCACCCTCGCCCGTCACGTCCTCGTCGCTTGCCGGGAAGCCCCACGGCGCCCGCGCCGTCGCCGGAGAAGCGCGGCTGCTTCCTGCCGTCGACAGTCGTCATCGACGCAGCAGGTGAGCGCGTCCAGCCCCTTTCCCCTCTCCCTCAGTTCCCTCGAGGCACAGCGCACATCCACGATCACCGCACCAGCACGCAGCCCCACCACCGCGCGAGCCGCGCCCGTGAGCAGTGAACCAGCGGCCGCCGGCCTTTTCTGTTCTCCCGTCGGAATTCAGACAACACGAACTGACCAAAGTTCAGTTAACCGCCAATGTTCAGTACTTCCTTCGTCCATCCCCGTTACCTGACAACGATTCAGAAGCACCGCAGTGGTTGCGTCCGTTCCGCGCGTGAGCTAGGTCCGGGGTTCGATCCCCGCAGCTCCACCTTTTTTCGGTGGAATTTCTTCCACAGCGCAGGCCCACTGTCAGCGGCCCTCTCTGCCACGCGTGCGCGCGCGCGCGCCACGCTGGCCGCTGGCCCACGCGTCAGTGACGGTGGGTAGATAACAGCTGGGTAACATTTGGTTTCTGCGAATTCCAAATTTCTTTTTAATAAACAGAATTACACAAAACCTTCAAAAATTAATAACTTTCAATTTATAATTCCAATAGATAAAAACTTTATATGTTTTCTGATCCAAATCAAAAGATCTTTCCAATTATTCCATTCGTGCACTGTTTTGACTTTTCCAAAAACATTTAAAATTCAAATTTGAATAATTCAAATGTAATTTGCAATAATTCATAAATAATTCATGCCAACTCCAAATAATGCAAATAAAATATGTTTTCCATACCATTTTGAATATCCTATCCAAATATAAATTTTGTTTCCTGTTTTGAATAATTAAAATTGCCTAAACCATTTAAATCTTGTTTAATGCAATTAAAAATTGTTTAATATTGTTTAATTCATAATTAAATTATCCAAAGTCCAATTTCAAAATGTGAAACATGTAATCCAACTAAAATTTGATAACCTTTTCAAATATCAACTTTGTTATTTGTTTTGCACACTTTAACTTGATGAAAACAACAACTACTTGTTTAACATCATTAAGTAACCAATAATTTCCAAAACTTAATAATTGTTTTCTTAACTTGTTAACCCTCATTACAATTGCAATTAATATTGTTATTTTGTTGTTATCTTCTTGTTCTTCATCATGCATGCATCATGCTAACTCACCTACACCTGATGCTTAGTGGTAGAACAACTAATTCAACCATAAGGCATGGGTTTGCCATATGCAATCTTTGCATATGGAATCCATTTAAACTTGTGTATCATATCCACTAGTTTACTTTGTTGCATCTATTAACATGACATGCATCATATTTGATTGTGCACTATGCCATGATAATGTTTTCTTATCTTTCTGCAATGTTTGTTTGCTTCTTCTCGGATATACGACGACGTTGAGACCGACGATACTTACGACACCCCTTCTAAGGAGTTAGCTCAGTACCAGGCTACTGGGTTTTGCAGGCAAGTTATCACTCACATGAACCACTGTGTTCCTTTCAACATTGGTTACCGATACTTTCTGTTGTTCTTTTCTGCTAAGCCTTAGTAGTAGTTGTTTCTGTTACGAACCCATCACATGAATCCCTTAACCTTGATATTGCCTCACCTCCATACCTAAAACCCCTTGCTTGTTGCCTTAGTCTTATCTAGCATGCTTAGGTTGCTTTTGCTCGAGTCTGTTATCCGTTACTTTCTGTTACTATATCATTTACGTTGTGGGGGCTCGATGTTTAATCAATCAATCATGCTAATGTTGCTATTAATAATAACTTTGATGATAAGGCACCGGCAGGAGGCCCATGAGAGGTTTTGAAGCCTGCTAGTGTCGACCCTAATAGGAAAAGGGTCTTGTCTACTGATCCATGATGAGCGCACTACCCGCATTTGGGAAGCGAGTATGGGCGCCCCCCTCAACTTGACCTGATTCGCATCTCGTCCAAATCGCCTCATTTAGTTCGTGTTTTCCATTTGCCGCATGCATGTTTTTGCGAGCCCAGCGCAGGGTGGAACTTTTGTAGTCGGCCTATAGGGGGACACGTTCTTAGAGTGCTATGAGGGTCCATTTTCTTCTGGGCTCGATTAGCCGTGCGCCCAAGGTTCTTTGGGCTTGATGCGAAGAATGGTTGGTTGTGTTGAGTACCCCGCTTGGTGGAAGGGCCTTTCCATCTGGCGGGTTATTCATGAGTGTACGGCCAAATTGGTGAAACCCTGCAGGGATAATCTTCTAGAGAAGCCGTGTTTTCCGCGGTTATGGATTACTTGGTGAAAGTACTGGCTAACAAGTACTGAGGACAACTTAAACATAATGATCAATCATGTTTCACCCAATGATTAATAACTTGACTAGTAACAGGTTACTCACACAATAACTTGATTCACCTTATTTCAACTGTGTGAGTTACCCTCGGATTGCTTCTTTGGATAAGGGGCGAGATCCAGGATGGGTTTGTTTGAAGTTATCTTTCAGTTGGTTACAATCCTCGATCTTATCTCCTTTCTGTTAGCCGGAAGTGGTAGAATCTCTGTAGTTGGTTAGCGCATCCAGTTGCAGCATCTTTTATATCCCCTCTCTTCCGTTGAACCCAAGGTATCTGTGCTTGGTGTTGACGGGTTACACTTTGGTGAACTGTGAGTCTTGCTTGCCAGTACGTTTATGTACTGACCCCTTTGGGGCTGTGGTTTACGCAGACGACGTTTCCGAGGATCTACATGGTGGTTACTACGTGGATCATGACGAGACTGCTGACGAGTAGATAGCGGACCCGGGCAGGATCCGAGACTTCGTGGATGGGCTCCGTCTGTTTGTTTCCGGCCTCTTAGGCCTGTTTGGTTCTTGTCTGTACTCAGACATGTTGAATGCTTCCGCTGTATTGTAACGATGTATTGTTGGGGCATGTGCCCTCTGAATGATTGTATTTGCTATCTCTGCTCTAATGAGAGCCATTTGCAACTTATTTCAATATTTTGTGTCGTAGAGATCTGTTGTGATATCACTTGTTAAACGCCGTTGACGTACCATGTGTGTATGGTTTGAAGTACGTCGACGGAAGTTCCTTTGATCTCTAGTGGATAGTTTACATCGACGATGGAATAGCAGGGCTTGTGTTGTCGCGCATAAGCGCAGGCCTACCAGGAAGCTGGGACGTGGGAGCAGTTATGCCCCATAATCCAAGCATCTGCTATCCAGTTCGTACGGTGAGTATCCCCTAGAAGCCAGGGTGCGACAAATGGTATCAGAGCCTGTCTGCCTGTAGGATCCTTTTTTTTACTGGTCGCAGTTGAGTCTAGAACTATTTTGTAGCTATATAGGAAAAATGAAACGTGAGAGTAGGAATTCTGCCATTTTTCTTCTTTCCCCACCCACCCTCCCTTTTCTGGTAAGGAAGTGCAACGTTGATTTTTCCCTTCTCACCTAAACTTTCAAGTTAGGATTTCACGAATCCTGGTTTCTCTAGGATGGTTATATCTACTAGACCATAGGAATGGAGGTGGTTGTGACATGATTTATCATGTTGCCTACTCATGATTGAGAACGGTGGCAAATAGGCCCCGGAAGCAGATCCTCTATTCCTTAAGCAGTAGATATTAATCCTTTAGAAGCCCGGATGGGTTTTCCGTAGTACCTCAGGAGTTTTGTTCTCGTTTTCCCCGATGTTGATATCTTGTTCTTCTCAACATCCTTTTCGTCCGATGAAATCTTGTTGTTGTTTTCCACTTCAAATCTTCTACCGGCGTCTAATCAAAAGTTTCCTCGTTCATCTGCTAAACTCTAATCCAGCTAAAGTGTTGTTTCATACCGGAGAATCACATTCCTTTGTGTCAAGATCTTTTCCACAACATACAACCTATTTCTGGTTCCACTAACCAATCAAATCACCGTTCACTCTTCGGGGTCTCAAATGTTGACTTCCAAGTTCAGTCATAGAAATCAAATTCTAAATGGGAGGCCACATATTCCTCGTTACTCTCATGTTGCTGATTCTGACATTGATATCATTCTTGGTTTTGGATCGATGTCAATAACTCTGTTCCCCCATCCTACCCAGATAATCTATCCTCCAAATGAATCAAGTTCCATTCAGCTATACACCCTCCATACAAAAATCCCTTCCTCTATTTGAAAATGTTCCGGTGGTTTGCTAATTCCCTGACGTCTATCCAATGTGCACGATGTGTTTCACGTGTCACAGCTCAAGTGGATCTTTCCAAGAAGTATCCGGACCCTTTCTTTTCTCAGTAGGAATCTCGGGGCGCGATTCCTTCAAGGGGGGGCGTTTTCTAACATCCCAAGTATGAAAACTACCCCATAGAATGTTTGATTTCTTGTTTTATTTCAAGCAATGCATCATGTCATCATGTTTACTTATTGATTGCATTTGTTTTCTATCTGTTTTATCCTGTTTTCACAACTCAAACTTAAACCTTATTCAAACATGGTTTCATACTTGCTCTGTTACAACTTTTGGAACCAAAATAACAAATAAAAACACCCCTTTTATTCTTTGTTTTTCACTTCTCAAATTGTTGCTTTAATCAAACCAGTATTCCAACCAATTAATTCAAGTCATTAACTCCTAAATTATCTTCCATTTCAAACCAATCCTTTAAAGTCAGTACCTATTTGAAACCATAAAAATTCACCACTCTTTTGTACCTTCTAATTCATTCCAAAAACCCTAGGGGTAACCCTATTCAAATGCTTGTTTTCAATAAAGTTATTTAATATGAAAATCTCCCAAATTGGTTTCAAATACAAACATATTTTTAAATCTCAAATAATTGAAATCCAAGCATGCAATGTGGTTCCTAATTACCTAAAAGGCTTAACTAATTTTTTTTTAAATTTTTCTATAGACAAAACCCTAACTTTTTCTTCCTAAAGCTAAGGCTACAAAAAAAACAGTAAAACAAAGATAAAAATAACAAAAGAGAGGAGAGAAGTGGGCAGCAGCTAGCTACCAACCCAGCCCATCTAACCTTTGGCCCGGTACCCCTCCACCAACGTCGCTGTCACCTACCTCTGGATGACGTCGTCATCAGTACGAACAGGTCCTTCACCGTGCGATCATCTCCATGCCCTCCCGATGCTTGCCGTACCAAGCACCTCGCCCCATATAGCTCACCTTCCCCTCTTCTAACCTAGCAACCCTAGAGCCTATACCTAACCCTAGCGCCGCCATCATCCTTCCTTCCCTCTGTTGTCTGAACCTCGACACCACACCACCGTCAGGGAACCACCTCGTCGCCGTCAGTACTCACCGCCACCATCTCGTCGCCGGCCATCCTCGAGCCAAACCCACCGCGGGAATGGAACCGCGGTGGTTCACCCTCGCCCGTCGCGTCCTCGTCGCTTGCCGGGAAGCCCCACGGCGCCCGCGCCGTCGCCGGAGAAGCGCGGCTGCTTCCTGTCGTCGACAGTCGTCATCGACGCAGCAGGTGAGCGCGTCCAGCCCCTTTCCCCTCTCCCTCAGTTCCCTCGAGGCACAGCGCACATCCACGATCACCGCACCAGCACGCAGCCCCACCACCGCGCGAGCCGCGCCCGTGAGCAGTGAACCAGCGGCCGCCGGCCTTTTCTGTTCTCCCGTCGGAATTCAGACAACGCGAACTGACCAAAGTTCAGTTAACCGCCAATGTTCAGTACTTCCTTCGTCCATCCCCATTACCTGACAACGATTCAGAAGCACCGCAGTGGTTGCGTCCGTTCCGCGCGTGAGCTAGGTCCGGGGTTCGATCCCCGCAGCTCCACCTTTTTTCGGTGGAATTTCTTCCACAGCGCAGGCCCACTGTTAGCGGCCCTCTCTGCCACGCGTGCGCGCGCGCGCGCCACGCTGGCCGCTGGCCCACGCGTCAGTGACGGTGGGTAGATAACAGCTGGGTAACATTTGGTTTCTGCGAATTCCAAATTTCTTTTTAATAAACAGAATTACACAAAACCTTCAAAAATTAATAACTTTCAATTTATAATTCCAATAGATAAAAACTTTATATGTTTTCTGATCCAAATCAAAAGATCTTTCCAATTATTCCATTCGTGCACTGTTTTGACTTTTCCAAAAACATTTAAAATTCAAATTTGAATAATTCAAATGTAATTTGCAATAATTCATAAATAATTCATGCCAACTCCAAATAATGCAAATAAAATATGTTTTCCATACCATTTTGAATATCCTATCCAAATATAAATTTTGTTTCCTGTTTTGAATAATTAAAATTGCCTAAACCATTTAAATCTTGTTTAATGCAATTAAAAATTGTTTAATATTGTTTAATTCATAATTAAATTATCCAAAGTCCAATTTAAAAATGTGAAACATGTAATCCAACTAAAATTTGATATCCTTTTCAAATATCAACTTTGTTATTTGTTTTGCACACTTTAACTTGATGAAAACAACAACTACTTGTTTAACATCATTAAGTAACCAATAATTTCCAAAACTTAATAATTGTTTTCTTAACTTGTTAACCCTCATTACAATTGCAATTAATATTGTTATTTTGTTGTTATCTTCTTGTTCTTCATCATGCATGCATCATGCTAACTCACCTACACCTGATGCTTAGTGGTAGAACAACTAATTCAACCATAAGGCATGGGTTTGCCATATGCAATCTTTGCATATGGAATCCATTTAAACTTGTGTATCATATCCACTAGTTTACTTTGTTGCATCTATTAACATGACATGCATCATATTTGATTGTGCACTATGCCATGATAATGTTTGCTTATCTTTCTACAATGTTTGTTTGCTTCTTCTCGGATATACGACGACGTTGAGACCGACGATACTTACGACACCCCTTCTAAGGAGTTAGCTCAGTACCAGGCTACTGGGTTTTGCAGGCAAGTTATCACTCACATGAACCACTGTGTTCCTTTCAACATTGGTTACCGATACTTTCCGTTGTTCTTTTCTGCTAAGCCTTAGTAGTAGTTGTTTCTGTTACGAACCCATCACATGAATCCCTTAACCTTGATATTGCCTCACCTCCATACCTAAAACCCCTTGCTTGTTGCCTTAGTCTTATCTAGCATGCTTAGGTTGCTTTTGCTCGAGTCTGTTATCCGTTACTTTCTGTTACTATATCATTTACGTTGTGGGGGCTCGATGTTTAATCAATCAATCATGCTAATGTTGCTATTAATAATAACTTTGATGATAAGGCACCGGCAGGAGGCCCATGAGAGGTTTTGAAGCCTGCTAGTGTCGACCCTAATAGGAAAAGGGTCTTGTCTACTGATCCATGATGAGCGCACTACCCGCATTTGGGAAGCGAGTATGGGCGCCCCCCTCAACTTGACCTGATTCGCATCTCGTCCAAATCGCCTCATTTAGTTCGTGTTTTCCATTTGCCGCATGCATGTTTTTGCGAGCCCAGCGCAGGGTGGAACTTTTGTAGTCGGCATATAGGGGGACACGTTCTTAGAGTGCTATGAGGGTCCATTTTCTTCTGGGCTCGATTAGCCGTGCGCCCAAGGTTCTTTGGGCTTGATGCGAAGAATGGTTGGTTGTGTTGAGTACCCCGCTTGGTGGAAGGGCCTTTCCATCTGGCGGGTTATTCATGAGTGTACGGCCAAATTGGTGCAACCCTGCAGGGATAATCTTCTCGAGAAGCCGTGTTTTCCGCGGTTATGGATTACTTGGTGAAAGTACTGGCTAACAAGTACTCAGGACAACTTAAACATAATGATCAATCATGTTTCACCCAATGATTAATAACTTGACTAGTAACAGGTTACTCACACAATAACTTGATTCACCTTATTTCAACTGTGTGAGTTACCCTCGGATTGCTTCTTTGGATAAGGGGCGAGATCCAGGATGGGTTTGTTTGAAGTTATCTTTCAGTTGGTTACAATCCTCGATCTTATCTCCTTTCTGTTAGCCGGAAGTGGTAGAATCTCTGTAGTTGGTTAGCGCATCCAGTTGCAGCATCTTTTATATCCCCTCTCTTCCGTTGAACCCAAGGTATCTGTGCTTGGTGTTGACGGGTTACACTTTGGTGAACTGTGAGTCTTGCTTGCCAGTACGTTTATGTACTGACCCCTTTGGGGCTGTGGTTTACGCAGACGACGTTTCCGAGGATCTACATGGTGGTTACTACGTGGATCATGACGAGACTGCTGACAAGTAGATAGCGGACCCGGGCAGGATCCGAGACTTCGTGGATGGGCTCCGTCTGTTTGTTTCCGGCCTCTTAGGCCTGTTTGGTTCTTGTCTGTACTCAGACATGTTGAATGCTTCCGCTGTATTGTAACGATGTATTGTTGGGGCATGTGCCCTCTGAATGATTGTATTTGCTATCTCTGCTCTAATGAGAGCCTTTTGCAACTTATTTCAATCTTTTGTGTCGTAGAGATCTGTTGTGATATCACTTGTTAAACACCGTTGACGTACCATGTGTGTATGGTTTGAAGTACGTCGACGGAAGTGCCTTTGATCTCTAGTGGATAGTTTACATCGACGATGGAATAGCAGGGCTTGTGTTGTCGCGCATAAGCGCAGGCCTACCAGGAAGCTGGGACGTGGGAGCAGTTATGCCCCATAATCCAAGCATCTGCTATCCAGTTCGTACGGTGAGTATCCCCTAGAAGCCAGGGTGCGACATGTAACAAGCATTTAAACATCATTAGAGGTTCTTTCAATAATACAATGCAAATTATCAAATTCATCTAAGCATTGATTAGGTGGTTTAGAATAAGGAATATCTCTATTATCAAAGTATTGGAGAGAGTGTACCTCAACAGTTGACGGATGAGCAATAGGCCTACATAATTCTTCTATAGGAGGTAAATTCTTCACATCTTCAGATTTAATACCCCTCTCTTTAAGAGATTTCTTGGCTTCCTTCATTACTTCATCATATAATTCAATCATCCCTCTCTTCTTGGGTGTTGGTATTGGTGTTGGCTCTAGTGTAGGTGTAGGCTCATGTATATTCCAATCATCATTATTTTTGGCTAATTTAGCCATTAATTCCTCAACTTCTTCTGGAGTTCTTTTCCTGAAAACACAACCAGCACAAGTATCCACGCATGTCCTAAATTCAACAGTTAGTCCATTATAAAATATATATAGGAGCTCATTTTTAGGTAGTGGATATCCAGGGCTAGCTCTTATTAAAGAACAAAACCTTGTCCAAGATTCAGGCAATTTCTCTCCTTCAATTTGCTCAAAGTTTAAGATGTCCTGCACAGCAACATGTTGGGCACTAGCAGGAAAATATTTTTGAAAGAAAGCATTAACCAAATCCATAGGATTAGTAATAGATCCAGGTGATAGATTGTTAAAACAAGTTTTAGCTTCATCTTTCAATGAGAAAGGGAAGATCTTGGTAACAAATAAGTATGTAGTTTAGTTATCTGAAAGTAAACTACTCAAAGATGAAAGCTCATTCATGTGTTCCGTAGAATTTTTACTTTCAGTTCCACAATAAGGTTCCTTCTCAACAATAGATATATAAGACAAATCTAAAGAGAAATCATAATCCTTCCTCTAATGTGTATTGGAGATGTGGCAAACTTAGCATCAAGAGAAGATTTATATTTCACAGCATGTCTTGCAAGAAGACTCTTAAGAGCACTTGCACCAGTAGTAGCATGGGCTTCTTCAATGAAATCATCATTAAGTTCAATATAGGTTTCATCAAGATCATCAATAGGCTTAGGTGAATTAACAGGTGTACTAGCATTTTCAATTTGTTTGGATTTAGCAATAGTGGCATCTAGGAAGGGACCTAGAGAACCAGTATCATCAAGCACAGTAGAAGCATCATCAAAAGTATCGGAAACATTTTTAGACTCAGTAGAAGTAACAGTTTGTGTAGCATGTGTTGGAGTAAGAAGCTTACTCATAACAGACGGTGAATCAAAAGCAACAGAGGTGTTCAGAGTTGTACCTCTTCTTGTAGTGGATGGTAATATAAAGACATTTTCTTCAGGATTCTTGCCCATGATGAATGGATTGCAGCAAACAATATCACGATGAAGTGAGAAAATTAATAAATCTATGCTCCCCGGCAACGGCGCCAGAAAATAGTCTTGATGACCCACAAGTATAGGGGATCGCAACAGTATTCGAGGGAAGTAAATCCCAAATTTATTGATTCGACCCAAGGGGAGCCAAAAAGTATTTATTAGCCTTAACAAGTGAGTTGTCAATTCAGCTGCACCTGAAAGTAGACTTGATCACAACAATTTATCAGTGGTAAACGTTTTCTAGCAGTAGTAGAAATAAAATAACAGCAGTAGTAAAATAGTAACAATAGTAGCAATCGTGGAAAACGGCAGGATGGGGAGTACCGTAGGCATAGAGGGAATGGATAAACGGGCGTTGCATGGATAACATAGGTCATGTAGTAGTCTAAACATGGGCATTGAAGATAATAATAATAGAGCATCCAACTTCTAGGCAAACCATCGGCATGTGTTCCAATATAGTCATATGTGCTCGCAATGAGAAACTTGCACAACAACTGTTGTCCTACTAGAACGTGGTAGCGGGCCTCAAGGGAAACTAATGGTAATTAAGGTGCTCAATTTAATAACGCATCGATGCAAACCATTAACACTCCATGAACACACGTTATCCTCACATCACAACCATCCCCTCTGGTTGTCCCAATTTCTGTCACTTTGGGGCCTCTGGTTCCGGACAATAACATGTGTAAATAACTTGCAGATATGATCAAGAAACTTAATTATACTCATGAAACAATAACATGTTCAGATCTGAAATCATGGCACTCGGGCCCTAGTGACAAGCATTAAGCATAACAAGTTGCAACAACGGTAGAAAACACTAACAATGCATACTAGGAACCATGCCTTAACAATCTAGCATTATTACATGATCGATCTCATCCAATCCCTTCCATCCCTCTCACCCTACAGCGATGTTTACTCACGCACGGACGGGGAATAATGGATGGTTGATGGAGAAGTGGTGGAGGTGTCGATGGTGATGATCTCCTTCGAATCCCCGTCCAGGCAGGCCGCCAGAATAGGAACTTCTGATCCCCGAATTGAGTT
Organism: Alopecurus myosuroides; assembly: GCA_028641055.1. Classification (NCBI taxonomy): domain Eukaryota; kingdom Viridiplantae; phylum Streptophyta; class Magnoliopsida; order Poales; family Poaceae; genus Alopecurus; species Alopecurus myosuroides. Next base: position 506,795,805 of record CM054059.1, read on the forward strand.
TCGAGGTGGCGGCGGTGCTCTGTTGTGTTTGTGTGGAATATGACGAACCCCCCTCGGTTTTTAGGTTATCGGGCATATGTAGTCGAAAGGGAAGCCTGAGGGCGTGCCTGGGTGGCCCACACCTATAGGCGGCGCGGCCAAGGGGGCGCCAAAGGGTGGTGTGGCCCCCTCGTGCCCCCCCCCCCCCTCCGGGACTCCTTCTGGCTCCCGGATCTTCTGGTGTTTTAAGCTCAATGGAATCTTTTCTGGTCAATTTCTCGAAAGTTGATTTTTCTGCACAAAAACAAGACACGAAGGTAATTTTGCTGAAAACAGCGTTAGTCCGTGTTAGTGGTATCCAAAACTCACAAGTTTATAGGAAAATCATAAGAAAAGTGTTCGGAAAAGGAGATACGTTTTGGACGTATCAGCATGATCTTTGTTTTGGAACAAACGTTTCAACGATGGTATTATAGGAGCATACCACATCACCTTGGCAGGAACTCTCTTCCTGGGATGCGGCTCACGATCAACATTATCAGGGTCATCTCACCTTATCTTATACCGCAATGCACCGCATACCGGGCATGCATTCAAATTCTCATACTCCTCGTCGCGGTAGAGGATGCAGTCATTGATGCATGCATGTATCTTTTACACCTCTAATCTTAGAGGGTAGACAATTTTATTTGCTTCATACGTACTGGGTGGCAATATGTTGAACTTGGAAGTGTCTTCTTTATTATTTTCAGCAACTTTTCAAAACTCTTGTCAGCTAGACCACACTCTGCCTTCCATTGCATCAATTCCAGTGTGGTACCTAGCATTTTATGGCCATCTTCGCAATTTGGGTAAAAAAATTGTTCTGGTCCTCTAACATTCTCTCCAACTTCAACTTATCGTTGTAACTTCCGCAATTTATCTTCGCGTCAAGAATGGCCCGACGAAGATCATCTGGCTCGTCAACCATTGGCTCTTCTTCAGCTTCGTCTTCCCCCATTATAGTACTACCGTATTCAATGACCATAGGATAGTTGTCGTTCTCTAATTCTTCACTGTCTTCCATTATAACCCTCTTTCTCCGTGCTTGGTTCAACAGCTATTGTCGGGCATGAAACTGTACTGAATCAGATGGACATGAATATTTTTGGGGTAGAGTAGGAACTTGGAGAAAATTATGCATACCACTAATGAACTCGGGATTGCGTCGGTCACCATACAACCATTGTCGGTTCATCTGCATTATAATAGAAGTATATCAAAAACCATTACCAAATGTAATACATAGTTTTCATAAAACATACATTATTGAAATTAACATACAACTATCTAAAGAATTTAAATCCAACAACAAATTTGAGCAAAAACTCAACTAAGGTAATTATTGAACCGGTGTGGACGGATGTTTAAACCATGGCACTATATATAACAAACAATTATACAGAAAATTATACAAGTAATAATTATGCATCTAAATCATACAACCAAGATTTTATATAATATAAAATATAAAAACAAGAGGCTCACCGTGGTGGTGCAGGTGACGGGACGACGCGAGCGATCGACGGCGGTGAGGAAGCTGATGGGACGACACTAAAACCCACAAATCATATTTTAATTTGAGCTCAAAATGCATATAAAACAAATGAACTCCCTAACTTAGAAATTTCATCAAACACATAGCTAGCACTACAAAAATGAAATGACCTAACTAGCAGCGCCGTAGGAAAGTATGATGTTGCTAACCCTTGGATAGATGGGTGCCGCCAATCTTCAAAAATTATGGAGAAAAATGGAGATGTGTTGGAGGAGAGAAAAATAGAGATGTGTTGGAGAAGGGAAAATGGAGATGTGTTGGAGAAGGAAAAAAATGGAGAGTTGCCTCGGGGGTGGAAGATCATATAGGAGAAACTTTAGTACTGGTTCGTGACACGAACCGGGACTAAAGGTGCTGGCGCCGGCCCTACCCTCTGCGGCTGCCTGCCGCAACACTTTAGTTCCAGTTCTTATCACGAACCGGGACTAAAGGTTTCCAACAAATCAGTACTAGCGCTTGCCCACGCCCTGGGCACACGAACCGGGACTAATGGATACTTTAGTCCCGGTTTGTAATAGAACCGGGACTAAACCTCCAAACCTATAGCTCGTTTTCTACTAGAGTGAGATCATAAAGTTTCCTCAAGAAAACCTTCTAATTAATATATTATAATCTGGAAACGGAGGGAGTACCGGACAAAAAATACTAGTGCAACTATTTCTGTCCGTGCACCCAACGCAGAATGCCAGGGCGCCTAGCCAAACCCATCTAGGCCCACAAGGGGCTCGTCCTAATCAGACGTAGCCATACCGAAATATTTCCTTGATCCACACTATCAACATTTTTTGTCCACTGGTATCCCACCAAGATCAAGGAAACATTACAACATGTTCAGTCATGTGACCAAACAGGTTTCTCGAGATCAGCGGGATACACCTCCACCACATACCGAAATACATGCTACTGTACGGCAGATGCCCAGAATAAATAACAATATCCGAAATATGGCTGACGGGGTTGTTTTTTGATCCATCTACACCAGATTTGTTATCGGATCAGAACTATGTCGATTGAATCGCAAAAATCTTACGTTCTATCCGACACGCAGAATCAATATCACGTTATGGCAATCTTGTTCGAATCATATCATGGCAAATGGTCCGTAAGCATAAATAAAAATACACCAGTGGAGACGGAATCTTTTGTCCCGGCCCGTGAGGGGCATTAGTCCAGGTTGGCCAACCGGGGCAGGCCAAGCAGGACTATAAGCTAAACCTTTAGTCCCGGACCTGTTACCAGCCGGGACCAATGGCCATCCACGTGGCCACCGCAGAGCACGCTCACTAGTGGAAACAACCCCTCTCGTTCAGGGGGCCAGGGGGCAGCTGTCCCGGTTGCAACCGAATCCGGGACAAATGCCATGCTTTTGTCCCGGTTCGTGCGCCCGGGGCAACAGGAATCGCCTCGGGGCATTGGTCCCGGTTCGTGGGGGACATATCGGTCCCGGCTCGTGCCACGGACCGGGACCAATGCCTAGCCACATGCCACGTGGCACGCGCATGAACATTTGTCCCGGTTCAGTCCACGAACCGGGACCAATGCCCCCCTTCCCCTATATATACTGCCCCAGCCCCTCCCCCCTTCCATCTTTCTTTTTTGCTTGGAGGTGTGAGAGAGTGTGGTGTTAGTGTGTTTTATTTTACTATGCACACGAGGTGTTCGACGAAATTCCCGAGCCGCACATAAACTCACTGAAAATGGTATCTTCGACCGAGGTTAACAAACTTATCTTTTTCATCTGTAACTGATACATAAAAAAGTAGTATTTGTCGTATTAATATGTTATTTAAATGTATTTTGATAAACTTAATTATACGATGCAGCTGGATGCACGGCAGCGATGGATGTATGGTGACCGACGCACTTCCGAGTATATGGCAGGCCTGAATGCATTTCTTGCTGTAGCTCAGGCGAACAAAGATAATGGCTTCATGTGTTGCCCATGTGTTGATTGTCGGAACGTCAGAGAGCACTCTTCCGAAAGAATCATTCACGGCCATCTACTTCGGAGAGGTTTCATGCCCAGCTATAATTGCTGGACGAAGCATGGAGAAAGAGGGGTTGTGATGGAAGACGATGAAGAAGAAGAAGAAGATCCTTTGTTCTCTGAATACGACGATACTGCAATGGAAGAGAATGGAGAAGAAGGAGGTGATCAAGAACAGGCATCAGAAGAGCCCGATGATGATCTTGGCCGAGTTATTGCTGATGCAAGGGAAGATTGTGAAAATAAATTGGAGAGCTTGAAGCTGGACAACATGTTACAGGATCACAAAAAATAGTTGTACCCAAATTGCGAAGATGGTAGCACAAAGCTCGGTACCACAATGGAGTTGCTGAAATGGAAGGCACAGAACGGTGTGACTGACAAGCCATTTGAGAGTTTACTTCCACTAATGAAGCCAAAACTTCCAAAGGATAACGAATTGTCTGAGAGTACGTACGAAGCAAAGAAAGCTCTCTGTCCTCTAGGATTAGATGTGCAGAAGATACATGCATGCATTAATGACTGCATCCTCTTCCGCGGTGAGAAGTACGAGAATTTGGATGAATGTCCGATATGCACTGCACTTCGGTATAAGATCAGAGCAGATGACCCTGGTGATGTTGACGGCGAGCCCCCGCGTAAGAGGGTTCCTGCTAAGGTGATGTGGTATGCTCCTATAATACCACGGCTGAAACGTCTGTTTAGAAACAAAGAGCATGCTAGGTTGTTGCGATGGCACAAAGAAAACCGTAAGAAAGACGGAAAGTTAAGGCACCCCGCCGATGGATCGCAGTGGAGAAAGATCGAGAGAGACTTCCCAGACTTTGCAGGAGAGGCGAGAAACTTATGGTTTGGTCTAAGTACAGATAGCTTTAATCCTTTTGGGGAGCAGAGCTCCAGTCATAGCACTTGGCCTGTAACTCTATGTATGTACAACCTTCCTTCTTGGTTGTGCATGAAGCGCAAGTTCATTATGATGCCAGTTCTCATCCAAGGCCCGAGGCAGCATGGCAATGACATTGATGTGTATCTAAGGCCATTAGTCGAAGAACTCTTATAATTGTGGGGCAAACCAGGTGTACGTGTGTGGGATGAGAACGAACAAAAGCCATTTGACCTACGGGCGTTGCTTTTCGTAACCATCAATGATTGGCCTGCTCTTAGTAACATTTCCGGACATACAAACAAGGGATACAATGCATGCACACAATGTTTAGATAATACTGACAGTGTTTTTTTGGATAAATGTAAAAAGGTTGTATACCTGGGGCATCGTAGATTTCTTCCGATCAAGCATCCCGTAAGAAAGAAAGGAGGGAAGCATTTCAGAGGTGAGGCAGATAACCGGAAGAAGCCTGAGCTGTGTAGTGGTAATGATATATTCGATATGGTCAAGGACCTAGAAGTAATCTTTGGTAAGGCTGCTGGCAGCCAACCAGTTCCGTACGGCCCTGATAAGCGCGCACCCATGTGGAAGAAGAAATCTATATTTTGGGAGCTACCCTATTGGAAAGTTTTAGAAGTCCGGTCTTCGATCGACGTGATGCACGTGACAAAGAATCTTTGTGTCAATCTGCTATGCTTCCTGGGCGTGTATGGGAAGTCCAAAGATACGCCAGAAGCACGGGAGGACCAGCAACGTATGAAAGACCCAAGCAACAAGCACACAGATAGGCGCCATTACTTAAGCAGCTACGTTCTTACTAAAGCAGAGAAGGAAATATTCTTTGAAGTCCTTTACAGTATTAAAGTTCCGTCTGGCTTCTCGTCGAATATAAAGGGGATAATAAACATGGCAGAGAAAAAATTCCAAAACCTGAAGTCTCATGAATGCCACGTGATTATGACGCAGTTGCTTCCGATTGCATTGAGGGGGCTTCTACCAGAAAATGTTCGAGTACCCATTGTGAAGCTATGTGCATTCATGAACGCAATATCTCAGAAGGTAATCGATCCAGAAAGTCTGACAAGATTACAGAGGGATGTGGTCCAGTGTCTTGTTAGTTTTGAGTTGGTGTTCCCACCATCCTTCTTCAACATTATGAGTCATCTCCTGGTTCACCTATGTGAAGAGATTCATATTCTTGATACGGTATTTCTACACAATATGTTCCCCTTTGAGAGGTTCATGGGATTCTTGAAGAAATATGTTCATAACCGTGCTAGGCCAGAAGGAAGCATCTCGAAGGGCTATGGAACAGAGGAGGTCATTGGGTTCTGTGTTGACTTTATTCCTGACCTTAAGACAATTGGTGTTCCTGAATCGCGGCATGAGGGGAGACTGAGGGGAAAAGGAACGCTGGGAAACAAAACAATGATACCTAGGGACGGGCATTCTTTGACCAATGCACACTACACAGTTCTACAAAATTCTATGTTCATGGCTACGTATCTCGAGGAACACAAGAATATTGTACGGTCTGCAAACCCGGGGAAGGATGACTCATGGATTAAACGCGAACACATGGAGACTTTCGGAAGTTGGTTGCAAACACGTCTTATAAATGACACCACTGTTGAAGATCAACTATACATGTTGGCAGGGTCACCATCTTCGACTATTGGGAGTTTTCAAGGGTACGAGATAAATGGGAATACATTTTACACGAGCTCCCAAGATAAGAAGAGCACCAACCAAAACAGTGGTGTCCGCTTTGATACAACAAACGAGAATGGAAAAAATGACACATACTATGGTTACATAGAGGAGATATGGGAACTTGACTATGGACCTTCTTTAAAGGTCCCTTTGTTCAAGTGCAAATGGGTCAACCTGAATGGAGAAGGGGTAAAGGTAGACCCGCTTTATGGAATGACAACAGTGGATCTCAACAATATTGGTTACAATGACGAACCATTCGACCTAGCCAATGATGTGGCTCAGGTCTTCTATGTGAAGGACATGTCTTCCAGACCGAAGAAAAGAAAAAATAAGGAAACAAATTCATCATACGATGAGCCGAAGCGTCACATAGTTCTCTCAGGGAAAAGAAACATCATGGGAATCGAGGACACGACAGACATGTCAGAAGATTATAATAAGTTTGTTGAAATTCCACCCTTCACAGTGAAAGCTGACCCCACCATCCCGTTAAATAATGAAGATGCTCCATGGTTACGGGCGAAGCGATCATAAGCAAGGGACACGAAGAAAATTCAGAAGACTATATAGGGATGTTGTTGGTGATGTGTAATAATAAACGTGGAATATATGATCATAGTTCTTATAACGCAGTATGAACGAGATTTTGTTAGCCAAAATGATATTTATACATATTCTGTGATTATGAATGGAGTAGGTGCAAGTTTGACCAATAATTTGTATTGATCGGTCAAAATCTGGCAAGCATTGAGTGCTTGACAACTATGACCAGCCTGACTTCATTATTATTCCAACCAGCGGCACACCCACCCACTTTTCTGTTTCTCTCTCCTCCGTCTGTTGGTGATGTGTAATAATAAGCGTGGAATACATGATCATATAGTTCTGTTTGATCAGTATTTTGTATTGACCGGTAAAAAGCTGACAACTATGACCCATATCCGAGTATGAGATAACTGTAGGCAGATATTGCAGGAACACTTCGAAGTGATAGTACGGATACCATCCTGACAGATATTGCAGGATTATAACTACTTTGGAGATGTAGTATGTGTTGACACACGGTATAGAACAAGTGATTATGGCAGGCCTCTATTGTTATTCATTGGAGTTAACCACCATAAACAGCCGAAAACAGTTTTGACTGACTGCTTTACATCGATAGGGGATGCAGTTGCTTCTGCTTGGCCAGGGACTGTCCACCGCTCGGATATATATCAAAATGCAACGGAAGTATTAAGGGATATATTGCACTGTTCGGAAACTTCCGCTCATGATTTTAGTAGGTCTTGGCGAAGTACAATCTGAAGGATAACGAGTGGCTAAGTAGATTGTATGAGGATAGAGAAAGATGGGCTTTGTCTTATGGGTGTCATATATTCTGCGCAGATATTGCAGGCACACTTCGAAGTGATAGCAGGGATACCATCCTAACAGATATCCTTAAAACAGAAATAGAGCTTCGGTACTTCTTTAACAGATATGATAAATTTTTGGAGGAGAAACGTCTAACTGAACAACGAAGATCCCAAATGTTGAAGGCGGAGGGGAGCGCGACGGCGACGGCGGACGAGCAGAGGAGAGGAAAGCGCGACAGCAACGGAGCGGTCTCCCCCGCCCGACCGCCCGTCTCTCCTTTAAGTCTGATGCTCCCGCTGAGGCTTGCCGCGTACACGGAAGTTACTATATTTTCAAGCGGGGGTCGGGATAAAGGGAAAATACGTGTGGATGCGTAGATTTAAATTAGTTATGCAAATTCTAGTATTTTTCATGTTGGAATTTTTGTCAAATTCGAAAGTATATAGAAGTTGTTAATGTGCAAACTTAACAATTTTCAAATTTTGGCGCTAAAAACTTTTGGGCGCGCAGGGTGCCACCCCCAAAATTCGAAATATGTTTTTGGTCCCGGCCCGTGGTACCAACCGGGACCAAAGGGGCTCTAGTCCCGGTTGGTGGCACGGGCCGGGACTAGAGGCCCGGTTGTATAAATATCTTGGCCCTCTCTCCAGACCGAGCGACCACCCAGGACAACGGACATGGCTTGGCGAAGCCCTGCCGGCGTGCTTACATATAGGGGGCGGCCGGCCGTGCTTACATATAGGGGGCGGCGGCGCGGCCACAGGCGGCCGACCGTTTCTTGGGGGCGGGGGGGGGGGGGGTGGGTAGCTTAGCCTAGGGGGGGGGCGCACCGGCGCCGACCTACTCCTCCTCGTCGGAGGAGATGCACTGGTAGGGGGGTGGCTGCCACAGGTGGGCAGGCGGCTGGGGCGGGCCCGCCGGGGGCTGCGGAGGCATCGGGGGCGCGTACGGCGGTGGCGGGGGCAGCACCTCCTGCGGCGGCGGCGGTGGCGGGGGCAGCTCCTCCTCCTCCGGCGACCATACGCCGCCGGTCCACGCCCAGGTCATCCCGTACTCCAGGCCGGGGGGAGCGGCTGCGGCGGCGGCTGGTCCTCGGACACCTCCAACTCGGCGTTCATCACCTGCCACCAAGGGGCAGGCGCCAAAGGGGGCGGGGGCGGCGGCATGGCATTGGCGTCGGCGGCAGCGGCGGCCAGGACCGCCTCCCACCGCTTGACCTCGTGCTCGACGAGGGAGCGGCGGGAGGCCTCGAAGGCCTCCTCCATGCTGTCACGGAGCTCGGGGTCGTTGTCCTCGGGGATGGCGTCGCCGATGTCCTCAAGGAGCCACAGCTCCGGTTCCCTGCCCGGCGGCGGCGCGGGGTAGTCTTCGGTGCTCACCTCCTCGGCTGTGGGGATGTAGGAGCGGCGGCGCTGCTCGTGCTCCTGCTGGAGCCAGGTGGCCCAGTAGGGGGAGCTCCGCGCGTACGCGCGGTCCCTGAGGAGGCGGGCCGGCAGGAGCGCGCGCCGGCGGTCGATCTCCTCGCCCAGGGCCTCTCTGCTGGACGGGGCCGGCGGTACCGGGATCCTCTGGGGATTGAGGTGCCAGCCGTCCGGGAGGTGGACGTCCGGCTAGAACACCGGCGTGCGGCGTTCCCAATGCCACTCCGCCTCCTCCTTCCGGACGTACCGGCGGAAGCGCTTGCCCTTGGGCGTGTCGCGGGGCGGCGGGCGTGACGCCGGAGGCGGAGCGGGGACGCGCGGCTGCCCGCCGATGCGGATACCTCCTGGGCCGAAGCCGAAGGCCTCCGCCGGCGGCGGTGGAACGCCGGAGCGCGCGCCGCTCGAGAACCCGGCCTCGGGGTCATTCCGGGGGCGCTTGCCGCTCAAGAACCAGCGGGACATGGTGGCTAGGGTTGCTTTGGCTGGGGCGCGGCCGGGGTGGATGGGCTGTACGGGCGGCGGGGGCCCTTTATAAAGGACCCGGGGGAGGCTGGCATGCCAACCGGCGGCCTGAACGTGGCGGCGGTTACAGGCGGCCATGAATGCGGGGCGGGAGCCGAGGCGTGGCGGCGGTTGCAGCTGGGCACGCGCGCGTGGGGAAGTGGAGGGGGGCGGGAAGACGAGGCGGGGCGGGAAGACGAGGCGACAGTGGGCCCTTTGACCGTCCCTGTGGTCTTAATTTAAGGGACCGGGCGAGCCAGCCACTTGGCCGCTGGCCAGTGGCCCCTTTCGACCCCTGCGAACCGTTGACCGAATATAATAAAAGACGCGGGCCAGTGGGCCCTTTTGACCAAAAATGTTGCCAGTGGGCTTAATTAAAGACGTGGGCCTGGACGCGGTTGGGAAAGGGGAGGCCGGTTGGGGATTGCGAGACAGGAACCCAAAAAACGAAACGAAAAAAACCTGCCGCGGCAGGGGAAAATTGGCGGGATATATAGTTTTTTCAAAAAAGTATCCATCCCGGTCCCTAAAACGAACCGGGACGAACTCCCTGGCCGTCCCCTGGCCCAGGTTCGCCACGTGGGCCATCCTTACCATCCCGGGTCCTGGCACAACCGGGACCAATGGGGGAGGGCCATTTGTCCCGGCTAGCCCATCCCGGTTGCACAACCGGGACAACTGGCCCTTACGACCCGGGACAAATGGCCCTGTTTCCACTAGTGGCTGGGGGCACCACCTTTAGTCCCAGCCCATATAACGGGCCGCGACTATTGATTCTCTGCCGCGGTAGAAATTTGGGCACTTTCTATGCCGTGACAGAGAATTTATTTTGTTTATTTATTTATTTCTTCATTTCAAAATAGTTTTCGTATATTACTACGCATACCGTACACATTCGTGAGTATATAAGATAACTTGTCTTACGATAGAGCATACACAAATATATACAATTTTGATGCCATCAGCTACAAATAGATAAGATAACTTGTCTTATGATAGTTACCCGGAGATCACACAATTACCGGGACTAGAGCCCATCTATTCGATTACACGGGGATCATTAGTAGGAGCGACTATTTACACTAGATAGTCCGGTGTCGTCTACCATATCTGTCATCATAAAACACGCCAGCTACTCTACAATTCCTATTAGGCATTGCTCTGTAGTAGCCTACCCCGCATGGCCTCGAAATATATAAGAAAAGGAGATCAATATGAATATCAATGATGATAACAAAAATTGACGGTAATAAAATAAAATTCTGATTGTATTGTTTACGTCGAATATATAATGTTTGTGCCGAGAGGTAAACGTGCGAATGAACTCGCAAAACTAGTATCCACATAGATGTGTCCACAATGGCTGCTGTAGGCACTTGACGAGAATAGAATTCAATCAAAATAATAATCTAGCACCATAATTGTATTGAAAAACTAGAAGTAAGGAGATGTGCATCCCTATCTCGTACTACTTACCGAGGCCCTCTTAAACGTGATCTCCTCATGAGAGATATACTTAGTCACACTCCTGAACCGCTTTCAAACCCTGCCCAACAAAGAAAATGAATGAATGAGTTATTCATTCCTTGATATTTCCGGATATCACCGGGAGAGATGGATATAGTGCGAGAATGATTGAAATTACCTCCGGAGCATGTCTTGCATGTTGCGGAACTGTTCTGTGTTTCTTGTTATTGGGTCGTAGGCTTCAACTATTCCCTTATCAATTTGAATGTCTAGCACAATCCAGTGGAACTTGCACACATTTATATATACGTCAGTAACTCATCAATTACACCTAACATCGAGTGAGAGAAAAAGTGAATGGACACAACAGAGTAAGACCCTCACCTGAAGTTGTAAGGAAACAATATGTGCTCACAGAAATGTTGCTCCGTTAGAAACCTTAGAATTTTTTCCGCCGTCTCGTCGGGAAACCTCGTTAGCGTCCTTATATTTACTTTATCTAGGTCAATGAACCCAACATTATATATCTTCCTACTTTTATAGACCACAATCTTCGTTTTGCATAATAGAGTAAAAAGGGATATAATGAGGATAATTACATGCAATAAACTGAACAACTGAAATAATTGATCAATTTATATGTAGAAAATGAATCCAACAACTTACAGAAAACTCATGAGAGATTTCTCGAGGGCTTCGAAATTGTACATTTGGAAGATTTCCTCAAATTCGACATGAATCTCCTCAGGTCGGAAGTAGTACTCCCATGGGACTTTCACCACGATCATTTTTCTGTTGGCTCTCAAGTACCATTCATGCAAATTACGCATATGTGTTGGCAACTCTTGCAATTTCTCATTGCGGAACAAACGCTCCCATGGGACATATGTAGGATTAGGGGCTACATCTGCCTTGGGTAACTTGTCGTCTTGGGAACCTAGCAATTCAGCAACACTGACACCCATATCGGTCGCCTACTTCGCAGCTTCTTCCATATTTATCTGCACACCCGTATCGGGTAACACCAAGAGGGGTGGGATCGATTGTTTGACCTTTTGTCCGAACTGTGGAACGTCTGATCTTTTTCCGATTGCACTTTTACTTGATTTGCTCCCGCTTGCACTTCCACTTTCTTTGCTCTTCCTCACTTCCTTCTGAAGAGTACGTATATAGTCATATGGCTTATGGTGCAATTCATATTGAGATTTTGTGGTCATAAAACCAAGTCCATAGTTTTTCTGCTTCTCAGTGTATACTCGACAGGGCTCGGGTTTCTTCTTTTGAAAATACGCATCTTTATGGCCCTTTGCGAACGCAGCGTTTTGCTTGTCAGTTAGATTGTAACGTCTGATGGGAAGATTCAGATGAGGTACCTTTGGGAGGGCGACTGTTTTCGCTTTGGATTCCGTCGGTTAGAACTCATCGAAAGAACGTTTTCGGCATGCTTCCGCTTAGTTTCCTTAGCGGACGGAGGCGGGAAGACGGTCGACCCAAGTACGGCGGAGGAGATCGAGATGGACTCGCACTGTGATGCGATTAGTCATGGGGTTGGCTTCTTGGAGGAGATGGAGGTGTAGGTGACCTGCGACGACTCGGAGGTGGTGTTGTCCTTGACGCCGAGCCTGGAAGCTCGATGTAGTTCTTGTCCCATAGAATGACGACACCCACTACTTCTCCGAGTGTCCCTCATATTCAGTTCCAGGGATGTCAAGCTCTATATCATGAAACCCCATTACAATTTCATCCACCCCGACATTAGCATAGCCAGTTGGAATCTCACGGCCATGCGAGCGTGCGTCAGGTGGACAAGGTAAAGCATATACGACGGCCACCTTCATGGATATGTTTTTCAGTTTTTGATGGAGCTCACAAGATACTGAATCATTGATTCCATCCACATGGTAGCCGGGACTTCCCTCTATCCTCCATCCATCGTCAGCCGGGACCTCCGAGTCGGCCACACTGCTTTTCCCCTAAGATGGGTCAACGGTAGTATCAAGTGCAGGATCTTGCTGGCGCACTGCTCCTTTAAGTTCGTCAATTTGCTGCTGCTGGTGGTTAATTATGTCAACCAACTGGTTCAACCTGTCTCCCACCTCCTCCTGTTGTTGCTGCGTTGCTCTTCCTCGGGTTCTGTAAGTTTCTATATCTTTGGCGAATGCAAGCCACCATGGAGTCTTGCCAAGGACTCGTGCTCGTCCTTCGTGTTCGTCATTCCCGAGAACCAGTGTGAGCAAGTCTTTCTATCTATCGGGACAGAACATTAACTTTCCCTCCTTAATTTCTTACACCACTTTGATCCAATTTTCCCTAGGTACCCTAATCCCGTCACTGCAAACAAGGTCCCCTGTTGTTTCGTCATATGAACACCCATGCGCAAGAAACCAATTTCTTGACCTCAATACCCATTCTTCGCGCATCCATTCTGGGTTGATCCCTTTATCAAGCAGCTCTTTTTTATCCCGCTTTGGCATGGCAGTCTCGTAGCCCGATGGCCCCAAGTTATTGTGATATTTCTTCTTCGCAACATTTTTGTTGTTCTTTTTGGACAGGGCCTTGGCATCTTCTGACTCCTTCTACTTCTTAAATGCATTCCAGTGATTATCCTGCTTTGCTAGATAGCCTTCGAATACTAGAGCAGTCTTTTTTGTTCTAATAGTCTTGCCATAATCTTTTCTTCCACATCTAGAATAGTTTGGCCATCTTTTTAAGAGTCCACTGCATGAATTTCTCTCTCAGTTTTTTAGTGTCGGTAGGACACTCACATTCTGGCAGGTGAAATGTGCCATAAGGTCATTCCAAAGACCGTCTTTGTACCTTTCGGCGACATAGTCACTATTGTTCGCCCCTTTGCGCTTATTCCACTCTCGAACGGTGATCGGGACGTTATCCGTCACCAGAACTCCGTATTTTTTTTTGGAATACATTGGCAACCTTTCTTGGTTCCTTCGATTCGGCCGTAGGGGCAATGACCTAAAATTTATAATCCATATATGCTCCTAACGTTTTTGTCGGGCCTCGTTTGGATGATTTGCTCGATGTGGAGGCCTAGGATAAGATTTGCTCGATTGGAATGAGAGGATGAATTATAACTCAAGTGTAATGGATCTACTGATTGCCTAACTTCATATATATTCCTCGTCGGACTTCGCTAAGGTTCCACCGGCTTCTCCATCATTTGAGCTATCGACTTCTCCATCATCGGAGTTGTTAACTCCATCCTCTCGGTCGACCTCCATTCCATCCCCGTGGGGGTTCAGATACGATGAAGGAGATTCCGCTGGATCAACATCTGAGGCATCGTGGATAATATCCTCGAGAATTTCTTCATATGCTAGGTCTCTGAGAATTGGACTAGGTGGATCCATAGTTTCTGCAAAATGCACACAATATTAGAGTCATATAGTTTATCCTTAATGTTCAAATAATTATTGTGCTCATCTAAGGAAAATGTAAATTGGAGTTTTAAAATGTCGTATTAATACTGATAAATATTCAATTACTTATTTACATCAGATAATATGTTGAATGGATCAAAAGTTTTTCTTAAGGACTGTATTTTTAATTGTGGTTATCCTATTGCAAGACTAAATCATAACTCTAGTACTACTAATATAAAAATACAACTAAATATTTAAAAAATCATGTTACACTCAAATCACCCTAAAAAATACCAACCTAAACAAATATAACCCTAAAACTAATTATACTAAAAAAATATAATCCTAAAAAATATCAACCTAAAACTAATTCTACTAAAAATATTCTACTAATGCTACTAAGAAAATATAATAATTCTACTAAAAAATTCTACTAACATAATTCTACTAATTATACCAAAATTCTATTAATTCTACAAAAATAAAATTAGTTACAGAAAAAAAATTGTCCACGGATGACGTCATGCTGGCGGCCATGGCTCACCAGAGCGCGTGTGGAGCCGTGGTGGCACGGTGGTGGCCCATGGCACGCGTGGGGAGCGGTGTGGCTCTTTTATAAGGCACACTTCTATAAGGCACGACAAAAGAATACTCCCTCTGTCCACCTTTATAAGATACACTTCTTACTATTGAAATGTTAAGATGTGTGCCTTATAAAAGTGGATGGAAGGAGTACTAAAAATTTATATAGTGATGTCAGATATATATATTGAAAAATAATATAGTTAAAACCTACATGAAGTATTAATTAAAATTTGAAACTTGAGAGAACTAGGTTGCGAGGAGAAATTAGGATTTCGAGTACAAGACCTAATGTTGAAAAACATTGGTGAGCAAGGATCAAATTATTTATCATTTATAAGAAATTCCTCAGACAATGCATTCTATGAGAACATATAAAAATAGTAATTTCTCGAAAATTCAATTTGGAAAAGTTCAATTAGCTTCAAATTATTATGAGTATTCTCCTCAAAAAAAGTTTTAAGATGTTTCTTCAAAAGGATGGAGAATAGGCTTATAATGGAAGAGTTACATTACAAAGAAATAACTCATAAGATAAGTACACAAGATTAATTGGTACTTATGAGATAAGTATTGACCAAGGATTAATATATAGTATTGGGATTATATGAATTGCAAGGGTTAAAAGAAGCTTAATTATTTGAAGAATAATTTTACGAAGAATACAACAATAGCAGTAAAGGATAGAAGTTTAAAATACTTCTAATATTTTGGCTATCGGTCCATTATATGGATTAGGTGTGGTATTTCAGAAGTGATGCAGGATGATATGTGAGAAACGGTAAACCTATATTCTTAGTTGAATTACCAATATTTTTTTCACCTAGAATAGCCTAGGATTCAGTTGATCATATGACCAAGGGGTATGACAAACGAAAGACTTTCTTCATAATACATATGGTTCATACAACCTAAGAAGGTGTTGATGAAAAATGTCTCTAACACAATGTTTACATGAGGGTTCACTTACATCTTCTAGATGTTTAATGGACTTACGTAAACGGAATATTCCTAGTTGTGCAAGTGGGAGACTGTTGGATGTACGCCCAAAAGACAATAATATTTGTACATCTGTTTCATAATAAGATTCAGAGGAAAACTCACACTCACGTATAGTAACATGAACACATAAATAAACCTTAGTCTTGCCTTTTATGACTAATTCATTGGATGTTATATGACTATGATTTCCTTGTCATGGACATTTCTTATGTCAACATCAATGAATAGGCTATCGTTGTAAGGGAACAATATAGCTGGGTATTGCCTAAGTAGTTTGATATGCTAAGAGATTCCACTAAGACATCTTTATCATTAGAATCATATCACAACATTGTTATATTACAATGTATCCTTTGACCATGAGATTATTGGGATAATATATTCTGAAGGTTTTGTTTTGGCGCTATCAAGAGACACCGTAAAATGGGTGAAGAAAAAGGTAGATACTAGGTAATTCTTAAGAAGTAGGTTACCTCGATGTTTTGAGATGGGAATTACTCCTGCGTAAAAAGAGAGATACATACCTGGGCCCAACTGGTATTCTTGATATCCATAAGTTCTATATACAATGCATGATGATGATACATCACGTGGGATATCATAATACAGTAACGAGAAAGAGGAAACTTACAGATAACAAGACAATGCAAAGGTATAAGTGAACCAGAGAATGTTGCACGACAATACCGGAAACAATAGTCTCGGGTAACTTCGTTATCGTGAGTATAGGAGAATCGTATAATAACCAACATGTTTAGTAGTTTATTCGAATAGTATGTGGGAGTCAATATGAGTGTCTGATGGAGTGTGGGCACACGCTCGTTGGGAGACCCTGATACGTCTCCAACTTATCTATAATTTCTGATGCTCCATGATCATATTATGTCAATTTCTACTTGTTTTCTCCCTTATTTATAGCATTTTTATACATTTTCCGGGACTATCCTATTAACAAGATGCCAAGTGCCAGTTCCCCGTTTTATTCTGTTTTTGGTTTCAGAAAAGTTGTTCTGCAAACATTCTCGGAATTGGACCCCACAAAGCCCGAAGTTCCAATTTTCCCCATAAGCATCCAGAACACCGAAGAGGAGTCGAAGACGGGAAACAGGGGGGCCACACCATAGGGTGGCGCGGGTCCCCCTAGCCGCGCCTCCTATGGGTGTGGGGCCCCTGGAGCTCCACCGCCTTTGCCCTTTCGCCTATTTAAGCCCCCAGGATGGAAAACACTAAACACCTGATCAAAAATCACCGAAAAGTTCCGCAGCCGCCGTCGCCGTCAACCCTAGATCAGGGGGGTTCTGAAGCTGTTTCCGGCGTCCTCCGGAGAGGGGATCATCACCAGAGGCTTCTACATCACCATGCCTGCCTCCAGAGTGATGCGTCAGTACTTCATCCTTGGAGTACGGGTTCGTAGGTGTAGCTAGATGGTTGTCTTCTCCTCATATGCCTCCATGTTTGGATCTCGTGAGCTGCCTATCATGATCGAGATTGATCTTATGTAACTCTTTGTGCTCTGTTTGCTGGGATCCGACGAATATTTGCATATGCTATTTGTGATCTTGCATGCTTTCCGTTGCTAGAGGTTGCTCTGGCCAAGTAGTTGCTAGTGACTCCAAGAGGGAGTATTTATGCTCGATAGTGGGTTCATGCCTCCTCACCACCTTGCTCGAGTGACAAAAACGTGAAGGGGGGAATGTGTTGTTGCCATTAGGAAGAAAACAACGGTGAGAGTGCCCGCGTGAATAATCATTGCTTACATTACACACTTTGTTTAATGCAATTATCTGTTGCTTGCAACTTAATACCTAAGGGCGTTCGGATGATAACCTGAGGGTGGATTATTAGTCATAGATGCAGTTGGATGTCGGTCTATGTATCTTGTTGTAATGCCCGCATTAAATATCATAGTAGTCTTCATGTCATGAATGTGCACTACGGTGCAACCTTTATTTGTCAATTGTCCAGCTGTAATCTGTTCACCCAGCATGCTATCTTTTATGGAGAGACACCACTAGTGAACCTATGAACCCCGGTCCATTTTCTTACACTGTTAAACAAACCACTACAATTTCCTGCTTTCTTTACTTACTGCAAGAATACACCATTTTCCACACTACATGTCTAATCTTTGTTTTCAGCAAGACCGGTGAGATTGACAACCTCACTGTACCGTTGGGGCAAAGTATTCTGGCTGTATTGTGTGCAGGTTCCACGTTGTTGCTGACACCGGTGAAGCGCCATCACCACTGTTAGTGGCATGAACCTTCTTAATGTCCTCTTTCTCCTACTGGATTGATAACCCTGGTTCTTAACTAAGGGGAAAACTCCTGCCGATTTGCTCAGCAGACCCTCCTCTTGGGGTTCCCAACAAAGCGCATCAGACCCCAGGAGCAAGATGTGAAGAGTGCAGCAGCAAGTTTTCCCTCATAAAAGAAACCAAGGTTGAATCGACTAGTAGGAGGACAAGCCATCTCTGAAGGTTGATGCAGCTGAGGTGGCAGGGCGCATTACCAGTTCCGCAGCAACGTGGAACCTACAAAACACAATCAAATCACTTTTCCCCAACGAAGCAATGAGGTTGTCAATCTCACCGGTTTTAATGAACACAAAGAGGTTAAACGTATGGTGTGGAAATAGTAGAAAAACAGTATGAAAGCAGTGGAAGCAGTGTGAAAACAGTAGAAGCAATGTGTGTGCTGTCAGTATTTGAAAATGGACTGGGGTCCACAGTTCACGAGTGGTGTCTCTCCGTGAAAGATAGATAACATGTGTGGTAAACAAATTACATCTGGGCAATTGACAGAAATGAATGCTGCACTGTAGTGCATATACAAGACATAAATATTACTATGAGATTCATGCGGGCATTACAACAAAATACATAGACAGTCATACAAGTGCATCTATGTCTAATAATCCACCCTCTGAATATCATCTAAACTAACGTTGGGTATTAAGTTGCATGCAACAGATTATTGTTGTAAGCAAAGTGTGTAACGTAATCAATATAAACTAGGTAAACACCATTGTTGTGTCCCTAATGGAAACAACACATCCTCCATCCGTCACATTTCTTTCACTCGAGGACAGATGCAATGGAGGCATGAACCCACTATCGAGCATAAATACACCCTCTTAGAGTTACTAGCATCTACTTGGCCAGATCATGTACTAATAACGGAGATCATGCAAGATCATAAATAACATATGCATGAAGATAACATGATAGATCGGTAATCAGAAGACATAGCATTCAACATTTATCAGATCCCAGCAAACACAACATGTAGCATTACATAAATATGATCTCGATCATATGAGGTAGCTCACGAGATCTAAACATGAGGTACAAAATGGAGAAGAGAACTATCTAGCTACTTCTATGGACCCGTAGTCCAGGCACAAACTACTCACGAATCACTCCGGAGGAGGGCATGGTGGTGTAGACCCCTCCGGTGATTAATTCCCCTCCCGGCAGGGTGCCGAGGAGAGCTCCAAAACCCTCCCGATCTCGGGATGACGATGGCGGCGGCCTCGGGTGTTTCTCGGGGTGAAGTGGTATATATTTAGGGTTGACGTATCGGGGGTATAAATAGGCGAAAGGGCAAAGGCGTTGGAGGCCTAGGGGCCCCACATCACCCCATGGCGCGGCCGGGGGCGTGCCGTCCTATGGTGTGGCCCCCCTCCAAGCCTCTTCAGGACTCCATGGAACCTTCGGGAATTCTAGGAGAACCGTACTTGGAATTTCCGATTCCGAGGATATTTCCAGAACAAGTTTTCTGAAACTAAAAACAACAGAAAACAGGGAACTAGTTCTGTGGCATCTTGTCAATAGGTTAGTCCGGAAAATCTATAAAAATGACATAAGTGTATAGAAAACATGTAGAAAACAACATGGAACATCAAAAATTAAGGATACGTTTATGACGTATCAACATCCCCAAGCTTAGTTCCTACTCGTCCTCGAGTAGGTAAACGATAAAAATACATAATTTCTGAGGTCACATGCTACCAACATAAACTTGATCATCAAAAATGAAAAAGCATAAGTAAGTTGAGATCATAGAACTTCAACACAAGCATAATAAATAGAATTTTAACAATAAAGGATAGCAATAACCTTGTATCATGAGAAGTAACACAAATAAAGATCATGAATAACAATGCAACAAAAGATATACGTTTATTTCAAGCATAGAGAAAACTTGGCAAAGTGATATTTCGCTAGTCCTTAAGAGTGGGGCAAAACATAAATGCCAGGACACCTTCAAAGTTCATGACGAATACTAGAACAAATAATTAGAGAACAAGCAATAACACATCATGAATCAATTAATAATGTTTCTGGGACAAATGCACATAAAACTCGGAATGTCAACTATGCTCTCTCCACTGTGCATAACGTTAGAAGATGGAGACTCAACATAAAAGTAAAAGAAAGGCCCTTCGTAGAGGGAAGCAGGGATCAACTCATGTGCTAGAGATTTTTATTTTATTAACCAAAGGTATTGAAAACATTTTTTAGAGAGGTGTATGCTTACGCCAATGAATGGTAAACAGAAAATACAGTACGACTCAAGCCAACTAGACTTCACAAGAGCGGCTCCCATAGAAGGACGCATCTGGGTAGAAGGTCATCCCTCTTTCTCTTTTGTTTACACCATTATGCTTTCACTGATAAATCATGGGTAAAAATAGTGACGAGAATTCGTTGTTATTAATTTGGGGCTTGGCACCCCGCTGCCGTCTCTTCGATCATTGGATAAGCGGATGAATCCACTAGTCTAGGTTGTGAAATTCCAATCAACAAGTGAGATAAAGTTTCTCTATTTACGTCCACATGAGTTAAACAGGAGCACGAAACAGGAGTACTTTTGAAAGTTTTAAAGGTAACACATGAGCAATTTACTTTGGAGTGGCGGTTAAATACCACATATAGGTAGGTATGGTGGCACATTTGGCAAAATTTGGTTTTGGGGAGTTGGATGCATTAGTAGAGCTCATACTCAGTACAGGTGGAGTCTAGCAAAAGACTAGGAGCGACAAATCAAGAGAGCATAAGAGCCATAATCATGCATAGCTGCATAAATATCATTAATCAAAGCATAAGTGGTACCACAAGTTCAAAAAATAAATGATCGTAGAGGCTATAAGTGACTGGTTTGTAGTCATTAACACGGTGTGAGAATGTGCCAAGTCAACCAAATAAAACATTCAAAGAAGAACACCACAAATTTATGCTTCAATATGACAAGAACAACTCATGATTCTTTCAATGGCACATTAAACACTCTTAGCTATTTGAGACTAATGATGCTACTAAATAACCACTAGGATTTAGAATTAAAATAACATCTAGTATGATATGAAAAAGTCTAGCCACAGTCTATACAAGCTTCTACTTGCACCGTTGTAAATTGTACTACAAGCAGCAGTTTTTTTCCCCAACAAGTACCATACAAAATATGCTTTAATAAAAACTCTCTAAATGCTACATCAAGCAAACATGAGAGTACTCACACAACAATACTAAACCTAACATCTCTGAACAAGATATGCAAAGGAAACAAGAGCTAAACAGGAAAATTTGCAGCAGCTAGAAGAAAACCTAAGAATACGAGCAAAGTCTGTGGTGGCCTGGGGGGCTCACACCACCCTATGGCGTGGCCAGGGGCGCGCGCCGCCCTATGGTATGGCCCCCCTCCGGGCCTCTTCGGGACTCCATGGAGACTTCGGGAATTTTAGGACCTCCGGATTTCGAATTTTCCAATTCCGATAACATTTCCAGAACAACTTTTCTGAAACTAAAAACAACTGAAAACAGGGAACTGGATCTGTGGCATCTTGCCAATAGGTTAGTCCAGAAAATCGATAAAAATGACATAAAGTGTATAGAAAACATGTAGGAAACAACATGAAAACAACATGAAACATCATAAGTTAAGGATACGTTTATGACGTATCAGTGTCCACAACCCCGCTATTGATTATTGAAAAGGCAAGAGTTTATAGTTTCATGCCCACACACTATAAAACATGTAGGGACCACACACTTAAGTTTGGGCTTATTTTTGTGTATATCGGTTGGTCTGAATCAACTAGGAGTATCATCAGAATGGTGTTTCTGCATGATAGATATATTATATATATCAGAGAGATTTTATAACGAGGTTATTACATGTCCTAGAGTATAGACAATTTTTTTACTACCGGAATTTCTTCTGGAGCTGTTCTGAAAGAGCAATTGAGATTGCACGCTTTACGGAGCAAATGCAAGGAGACATGAGATGTACCGGGGTGTCGGGAATATAATTCTGACGTCGTTAGATAATATCGATGATTTTTGCTATATTGGTTAAGTGGTTTCGAAGAAGTTTCAAGGACTTCCCATATGGGGGGAGTACCAGGAGGGGGAAGATTTCCCCCCATGTCCGAACCCTAATTTGGGGGGATGCCAGGTGGGCCCCAGTGTCTCCACAAAAATTTACTCATCGTCCCGGTGTTTTTTCCTGAATTATTTGGAGCGAAAAAGAGAAAAGAAAAAGAAGAAAAAGAAAAACGGAAGGAGAGGGAGGTGGAGTTGGACTCCACCTCACCAATCTGAGTTGGCCTAGGAGGGTGGTTCGGCTACCTCCTTGATGGTGTGTCCACCCCCTCCTACCTCAAATAGGACTCCTCTCCTTTTGTCATGTCTTCCCCTCCCACTATATAAAGAACCCCAAGGCTCCAAGAAAAACACGCAATTGTGTATCAATCCTCTCTCTCTTTCTCTGGATCAATTAGAGGGTGTAATTAGAGACCTCTAGTCGAATTAGAGTATGCTCTAATTAAATTATACCTTACTCTAATTCAATTAGAGTTTCTTCTAATTGGGTTTTGAGGTTTCCTATCCCGATTAGACCTAGCTTCTAATTACTCTCTCTCTCTCTCTCTCTCATGTGTTGAGAACTCCACTCTGCTGGATCAAGGTGCGAGATATGGGAAGTCAGAATAATCCTCACCCACAGGCTTTGTGCGAGGATATTCTACAGGCTTCATCGACATCGTCATTGACACCTCTTCCGCTACTACTGTGTCTGATACACGATCTCGGGAACTAGACCTTGGAATTTATATTCACTTGTATGTGCACAGCAAGGTATTGGTTGTTGTGTAGCAAGTTTGGCAAAAAAATTGAATTCCCGTTGTGCAACCCAGCACGAGGCAATATACTCCTTTCAAATTACCTAGTGGCTACCGTTATATTCGCCCAATTTTCAGTGTGATGCTTGATAGTACGAAAGTAAAACTTCTAGAATATACACCCCCGATAACCTCTTGGTCTCAAAATATGTTGTAATATAACCGTGTTGGGATATGTCAATAACGACGGGCATCGCAATAGAATCTATTAGCATATCAACTTCTAGTTTAGACCCATCCATATTGTTTCCTTCCAACAATATGCTATTCGTTGATGCTCACATAAACAATGTCCATGACTAAGAAAACCACAACCATCAAGCATCCAATGAACTAGAATAATATCCGCGTTGTGGCGGGAATATTAAAAAAAACTGTAAACGGAATGGGCACGCATAAGACACACGAAATATTAAACTGTCAAGATTCAATTGATCACAACAATATTTATAATAAATTTAATTCGCGTGAAATTACTATAAAATTGAGCATTGCGTATTAGTGGCAATGACAATTATATGAGTAAAAAAAGATGACATGGATATGTTGCATGAAAGATGTAACATTATAAATTATTTGTTAGTGGAAATGACATGGACAATTGATTGGCTAATAGAGTGGATGATGTGGATAACTTGCATGTTGAGATAAAAAAATCATAAATGCATCTTAGTGGGCTTTTGCTTTATTAGAAGTATAGATAGATTAGTCGTAGAAGACAAGACCAGGGTTTAATTCTTTGCTCATATTACCACACGTGAGCGTGAGTTTTCATCTGAATCTCATACTCCGGAGCCACGTCAGTTATAACATATTAACATGAATCATAATTATGAAACAGATGTACAAATATTATGTACTATTGAGTATACATCCAACAAAGGAAATCTACATGCAACACAGAGATGGCTTTCTTATAAATGGTCAGGAAAAAAGCGTGTAAGTTGCAAAAATCATCATATGTCCTAAAACAAATCCTAAGTAGTGGCATGAGAAGTTCAATACAAATTTAACATCTACTGGCTTTGTTGTTAATGAAGCTGACAAATTTTTATACTATTGGAATGGTGGGGGCAAAAGGGTTATACCGTGCTTGTATCTCGATGACATACTGATATATGAAACCAACCTCAAAGTTATTTAGGGCGTTAAGTCGTTTCTATCTCAGAACTTTGACATGAAGGACCTTGGTGTTGCTGATGTTATTTCGATCATCAAGCTACTAAGAGATAATCAGGGTTGGATTACACTTCTGAAATCACGTTTTTTTGGGAAAGTTTTGAGTTGTTTTGGATAGTTGGATTGCAAAATTTCTCCAACAACATATTATGCTGGTGTGCGGATTCAAAAGTTTAAAGTCACAACTAAGGATCTGCTGAGATACTCTCAAGTAATTGGTTGACTAATGTACCTAGCGAGCGCTATAAGGTCGGACATCAAGTTTGTTGTGTGCAAACTAAGCTGGTTTGTTTCTAATCCGGATGATTTGCATTTGCATGTTTTTGAAAAAATTATACGCAATATGAAAGGTACTATGAAACATGAACTTCACTATAATAAATAACCTTTGGTACTTGAAAGGTATCGTGATGCAAATTGGATCTCTAATTTTGATAAGATGAAAGTCACAATGTGATATGTGTTTACCCTTGAAGGGGGTGATGTTTCCTGGAAGTCTTGCGAGCAAACGATTTTGACGAGATCGACAATGGAAGCATAATTAACATCATTAGACACATCTAGTGTCAAAGAAGGATGGCTTTGAGATGTTTTGTTGGAATCTGCAAGTGGTTGAAAAGCCACTGCCAACTATCCTTACGATCTTTGACAATCAAACAATGATTGTCAAGGTGAAGCGTTCAAAAGACATTGCACAATTCACAAAAGACATAAGAACAAGATTAAAAAGTTGTCACACATTTAAGGAACTCTGGAGTGATAGTGGTAGATTATATCCAGTCGGCTAAGAATTTGTAAGATCCATTTACTAAAAGGCTATCACGTGTTGCGATTGAAAATGCATCGAGAGAGGTGGGTATGAGATCCACATGGGTTTCCAAGGTAGTAACTCAACCAATGTGATCCAGATCTAATTTTGATAAGATGAAAGCCACAACGGGATATGTGTTTACCCTTGAAGGGGGTGATGTTTCCTGGAAGTCTTGCGAGCAAATGATCTTGAAGAGATCGACAATGGAAGCATAATTAACGTCATTAGACACATCTATTGTCAAAGAAGGATGGCTTTGAGATGTTTTGTTGGAATCTGCAAGTGGTTGAAAAGCCACTGCCAACTATCCTTATGAACTTTGACAATCAAACAATGATTGTCAAGGTGAAGCGTTCAAAAGACATTGCACAGTTCACAAAAGACATAAGAACAAGATTAAAAAGTTGTCACACATTTAAGAAACTCTCGAGTGATAGTGGTAGATTATATCCAGTCGGCTAAGAATTTGGAAGATCCATTTACTAAAGGGCTATCACGTGTTGCGATTGAAAATGCATCGAGAGAGGTGGGTATGAGATCCCCATGGGTTTCCATGGTAGTAACTCAACCAATGTGATCCAGATCCCATGAACTAGGACGTAGGAAAACAAGCTCAGGTTTTACTAAGGAGAGTAGTATTGTTAACCCACTCCGCTGGAGATGCACTACTCTCAGAAACTGTATGGCAAATTGACTTTTTTGTCTTAATATGTTCCAATGCTTGTATAACCAAGATGCTACCTTAAAGAGTGATCTTTGGGGGAACACACATATATGATCCCAATTGCTGGTCACAACCTATGAAATTGCGGTGATATGTGGTAAATTCATGGTTAGGTTAGGAGTGTGACTAATATGCTCCACTCGAGGAATCAGTCTTCGGTAGCCTAGTACTAGTAAAACATTAGGTGAAACTAATTTATGCCAAACTGACAACTAAAGGCATAGTGCATTGTTCAGTTGTGAAGAGTGACCGGTCTCCAATGAAAATATCGGTATATCAAAATAGTGTTTCGAGGAGAGGAAAAGATTATGGGCCTTCGAGATCTGGTGTGGGATTGTTGAAATATAGGGTGGAATTTAGACCCATCTAACAATTTCAGTAAAATCCCTAAGGGCCCATTTATGGCGAGAGATTTTGTGAGAGTTGCGCCACCTTTGCGGGAATAAGCCGAACCGATGCGTTTATTCTTCTGTTAGAACAACTGAGAGCCTTTAGAGACCCATTACGAATATGAAACGTCATATTGATTGTACATGTAAATGCCTCCACAATTGTGGAAACAGAAAGCGGATAATAAACACGCCACATAACTGGAGCGTGAGACCATGGGCTGGATGTTCTCCTACCCGATCGTGCCTATGTATTGCTCGCATTGCAACTCTGGAGGACACATCATATAGTGCTCTGCCTCCACGCTCTTTTGTCCAAGTTTTTTCCCTTTGCTTCTGTTGCCGCTGGTGATCTCATCCCGTTGAGCGTGTACATGGCTGACGTGAGAGCAGACCTCCGAAACCCCACCTCTTCAGATTACGAACAACGGGAAGGAACGATTTGATTTTTGGTGAGTGTCTGCTACGTGGCTGCTCGCATCCACTCGTCTGCACCATCTACTTTTGCGTCGGCTTCATCGTCAATATATCCACTAATGCTGATTGACACGCTGCCGAGAAGGCTGCTGCTGACAAAAGGGTTGCGGACGAGTCCGCCACCGCTTCTGCTACGACCAACTGGCCTATTGTAGGGTATGATACGTTTATCCCACTCCTGCTTATTTCCACGTGTGCAGTAATAGTGATTTGTGTAGATGTGTCTACCGTTCGTCGAGTACATGATAATATCGTCAAGTATCAGTACGTGATCAGTACTGTTTACGCCATGCTCATAATTTATTCTTGAAATAATGATAATCGAGAAATTGCTTATATACTCAACAATGTCTAGAACAGACCATTTGATTTATAGCAAAGTTTTAAATAGCCGGCTATATGGAGAATAGCCGCTAATAGGCCGGCTGTATGGATATAGCCCGGATATAGTCTCTTAGCCCGGCTATATCCCGTCTAGGGGACCAAAACATTTGGTCCAAAATTTGTCACCTCCGTCAACTTCGGAACCCAAATCAATCACCGTTGGTTGTTGAATTGTTGTTGTAAGGTGCGAGTGTGACCTGGTTTCAGAACTGCCGAACTCTGTCATAAATAGTTGTTATTTAAATTCCTGATTGTGCGTTCATCTTATATAACTATGTTGTTACCTTATATATTTGCGAATAATACTATAAAAATGATCATATATTGTCTAAATTTTACTATTTTTTCAATATTTTAGCAAAACGACTATATGGTTTTAGCCCGGCTATAGCCAGGCTATAACCTTTCATAGCTTATGAAATCGCCCGGGCTATATGCAATAGCCCGCTATTTTAAACTTTGATTTTGATTTATAGGAAGCAACGACTCAAACTACGCTAAAATACTTGTTTCTGAACTTATAATTTCTACATGCAATACCTTCTCGACCGTTTGCATCTGGAATTGTGAACTCATTATTCTTCTGAATCTGAACTTGAAAACTCTTGATTGTGCTTTTAATAGTGTCGGAGCTCATTGATTTGAATTTCACCATGTGAGCTCAAGCACAAATTCCGCAGCTCCAAATTTATTTCTCCACTACTATTATACTTTGAAATCATGACAAATTACATTTTAAAACCTGAATCCACGTACGTGCAGACCTAATTAAGCACCGACAAGAGCATCAACCTTTGCTTTTTTTTCTTTCTTTCATATTTCCATCGGAACCTTATACGGAACGGCAACTAAGTGCAGCTGGTTCTTCCTCTTGGCTGTCGCGCCGACTATCATGTGCATGTCGAGCTCATCCGGACCAATGCCGGACGGGAGGCTCCAGTCGAAGTAGTAGAGAAGGCGTGCGAGCATGAGCTCGAGCACGGCTATCGCAAAGTTGGTTCCAGGGCAGATCCTCCGCCCTCCCCCGAACGGTATGTACTCAAACTGGGTAGCTTTGTAGTCCACCGTGCTATCCTCAAACCTCTCTGGCCTGAACTTGTCGGCGTCCGGCCAATACTCGGGGCTCCTTGCTATCGCCCACGCGTTCACCATCACCCTAGAGCCCTTGGTAACCTGGAATCCGCCGACGTTGCAGGTCTCCCGGCAGATACGGGGGAGAAGGAGTGGCAGCACCGGGTGCAGCCTCAGGCCCTCCTTGACCACCATCTTCAGGTAGCGTAGCTCATCCAAGAGGCCCTCATGGTCCTCGGTGTGTCTCTTGTCGAATATTTGTCGCACTTCATGCTGTGCCTTGGCCATCACCCCTGGGTTCCGCATGAGCTCCGACATGATCCACTCCACACTCGATGACGACGTCTCTGTCCCTCCCGTGAACATATCCTGCAGTTAGAAATCGATATCAAGTTAATGGGGTAATAACGACTTAGCAGAAAACATTTCACCAGTGAGCAGTGACTACTTAATTTACCAGTATGATGGCCTTGATGTTTGTTGTGGTGATGGGGAACTCGAGGTTCTGCTCGTCCCTGATCCTGAGCATGATGGTGAGAAGGTCATCACCTCCGGCGGTGGCCGCTGTCGTCTTCTTCTCGTCCCGCAGCGCCTCGCACCCTGCGATGATCTTGCCATAGACGACGTCAAGCTTCCCTTGCGCTCGCCCGAGCCGGTGCCTGAGACCAGTGAGGACGTCGACGAACCAGAGAGACGGGAAGAGGTCCCCCACGCAGAACCCCCCGCTGTACTCCATCCCATAACGGATCGCCGACACGAACTGCTCCTGTAGCTCGGCGTCAACCTCCATGCCGAACGTGGCTCTCGCGGTGATGGAGTTGGCGCAGGACACGAGAAGCCTGCCGACGTTAACCAGCCGGCCGCCTCTGCCAGCGTCACAGATATTTCGGACGAGGGAGAGGGTGCCATGGTCCCGGATGGGCGCGAACTGGCTCACCTTCCGCGGGCTGAGCAGCTCCACCGTGCACAGCTTCCGCAGCGTCCGCCAGTATGCTCCGTACGGCGCGAAGGCAATGTCGCGGTTCCCGTAGCAGAACACCTCCGCGGCAAGGAGGGTTGGCCGGGACGCGAAGTTGAGCGCGCTGTCACGGAGCACCTCCTGTGCAGCCGCCGGCGACGAGATCACCACCGTGTCCACGTGGCCCAGCCGCAGGTACATCACGGGGCCGTGCTTGTCGGCCAGGTCTCGGAGGGCGACCTGCGGCTCGGACGTGAGGAGATGGTGGAGGCTTCCGATGAAGGGGAGACACCGTGGACCAGGAGGCCGCCTCGCCTTGGAACTCCTTGCCCATTTCCGGCCAAGCAAGGACACAGGAACTGCTAGTGAGACGAGAGAGATAGAGACCAGGGTGGCTGCGTTCAGGTCCATCATGACGGTGGCTTGATCTATGTTGCAGCTTTGCTTGGGAAGAAGAATGGCCTTTTATAAGATTTGCATCGTCATGGTGTGGCGGTGGTTATACGCACATATAGAGACTCAGCCCTGGACAAGTATTGCTTTATGTTGGGAACTCGGCAATGTTTTTTTTTTTTTTTGGAAAACGCTTGGAAGCCCCCCAGGGGGATTACGCAACTGCATCCTCTCGGTCCAGCGAAAGCCACGCGTCCCGCTAGCTGGTCAAACCGATCGCGTGTCTTCCTTATCCTCTCCCCTATCCTCTCCTGTTCACTAGTTCTCTTCCTCTTTCCTCCTCCCGATTCCACTAGCTGCTCCGCCTAATTCTTTCGCCTGCCGCCACACCACTCTCCACCCCCGTTCCACCTTTGCCCCATCTCCTCCCAATGACCATCTCCTTCTATCGCTAGGCATCAGGCCCAGGTCCGCGTGGCTCCGCCGACAACCGTGAAGGTCAATCGGCGCCCGCTTGAGCCTCACTGCAAGGTGCAGCATGGTGCCTGATCCCCTACTGATCCTCATCGAAGGCGACATGGCCAGCTGCAGGGCCGGCAATGGCAGTGCCTCCCAGATTCTTCCCACGCCATGGGCTCCCTCGACTTCGTCGCTGCCGAGCCACAGGACCAATGCTCCCAAAGGCCGCCGGCGGTGCTCCCCAAGGCCGCCGGTGGTGCTCCCCAAGGCAGGTGTCAGTGCTCCCCAAGGCCACCCGCGTTGCTCCCCAAGGCCGGTGGTGGTGCTCCCAAACGCCGGGGGCGGTGCTCCCGTAGTCCGGCGGTGTCGCTCCTAAAGGCCGGTGGTGGTGCTCCCCAAGGCCGCCGGCGGTGCTCCCTAAGGCCGATGTCGGTGCTCCACAAAGCCGCCAGCGTTGCTCAAGGCCGGTGTTGGTGCTCCCCAAGGCCGCCAGCGTTGCTTCCCGCGGAGGAGAGGATGCTCCCATGGCGAAAGCTGTGTGACGACGGGTTACGTGGCCGGCGACGATGTCAGGAGTGACGTCGGCGAGTCGACAACCAAGAACTTCACTTCGTGTTCGTGGAGGAGGAAGGCCAATAATGGAGAGGTTCGCATGCTGAGAGACAACAACTTATTTTCCTTCCAGCGCGTGAAGTTGTCGAAATGGTATCTGAGCGGACACGTGTCGCTCTATGCAACCGGGGGATTGGGGGATTTGATCCCCCGGGGGACTTCAGCGCTATCCTTTTTTTTCTTTAGCAGGGTCCGTCACGTATGACCTAGAGCTCCATTCATTCCCGTGGGCAGAACTACACTTTACAAACAGAGCTTGCAAGGGGAAGTGAAAATATACCAGAGGACTGAAAATTTGCACTAAGGACCTCGAAAAGAAAACATAATACGTGATCAGGAATCCAGAGCATTGTGCGGCCACCCTCGACATCCCC
The DNA here is from genome assembly GCA_028641055.1 of Alopecurus myosuroides. NCBI lineage: Eukaryota > Viridiplantae > Streptophyta > Magnoliopsida > Poales > Poaceae > Alopecurus > Alopecurus myosuroides. Next base: position 506,826,695 of record CM054059.1, read on the forward strand.
GGGGATAAAGCAACTTGGGGCGGGGAGATGGGAACGTACTGCACGACATCTGAAGGACCTCTACTTTGGCATATCCACTTGGATGTTGAAGCATCACTCACACCGGCCGAAAGAAACCACGACGAACTACGGGAACGCGTCCCGGACGACCATGAAGAACATCAGTGTGCTCACCGCCCACTACAGGAACGCGTCGATACGCCGACGGCCAAACATCGGGGCCGTCGGCGTAGATCACAACGAGGCTAACCCGAAATGCGAAAAAAAAATAGAGCTACGCCGACGGCAGTGCCGTCGGCCTTCCTTTTTTTGATCTACGCCAACGGCATTGCTCTATTTTTTTGAGCTACACCGATGGCAATACCGTTTTGATCATAACGTTTACATTCGATTTCGGATTTCGACGTTCTTTAGCTCGATTCGAAAAGGAGAAAAGATCGACATCATCATGCATATTGTTCAAGCCATGTTCTTAAAAAAAGTTATGAACAAAAATTGAACTAACAATAATGGGTTAACGGTTTCATCAGAGAGGGCACTAGGGCGTCGGAATCAAACCAAAAGCTAGGTGGTACAATACCAAGTGTGTGTTGGTTTCTATATGTCCAATATTCCACTCTAGATGTTAGCAGTTTCAGCGTCATCAGTTTTTGTGAATTTGTTTGAATTTTCTATGCCGGTTTCAAAAAAAAATCAAGACGGCAGGCATGACCGTTCATAGCTAGGGGTTGAATATTGAGAAACTCTTGGTGTATCTCTGATGAAATAGGTAGTTGTGTACATAAAACATGACGGCGGGCACCAGTAGTTCAAATTTGACCCGTTTCCAACTGAATCGGCAGAAACTTGTGTTTTCAAAAGAGATGGATGAATACCTTTCAGAGTAAACAATTTGGTTATTTATCAATATAACATGGTCTAGTATTTACAAAAAAATTAATTCTCAAGTTTTCCAACATATTTGTGGTTGATGCTTCACAAAAAACCCATTTTTCACACTCGAAAAATGGAAAATGGTTTTTTGTGCAATGAAAATGAAAACTTTCTTTGTCAACATTTCCGTGCTTCCAAGATGCATATTTATTTAGAATATGGGAACATTTTAACGAACTATGCTATGGATGTGGCCATAGAGCCCGTCATTTGGCCCGAAAGCCAAGAATCTTCATAGAAGATAGCTCATTTTTGTGAGCACCTTTTCAATATAACTGTCGTATTCGAAGATTGTTATTTTTTGTGGATACTAGGACATATATAATGACACCAAGCGAATTTCTTACATCATTTTTATTTTTTTGAATGTGTTTCAATTTTCTATGCCGATTTCAAAAAAAAAAGTCAAGACGACTGGCATTACCGTTTGTAGTTAGGGGTTGAATATTGAGAAACTCTTTGTGTATCTTTGATGAAATAGGAAGTTCTATACCTAAAAATGATTTTTGCCAAAAAAATCACGAGCAAACTACGAGGCACATGTAGTTCAAATTTGACATGTTTCCAATTGAATCAGCAGACACTTTTATTTTACAAAAGAACCGATGGATACCTTTTTAAATGCAAGAATTTGGTTTTTTATGCATATATCATGGTCTAGTATTTTTTGAACAATTTAGTTCTCAAGTTTTCCAACATATTTGTGTTTTGGTGCTTCACAGAAAACCCATTTTTCACACTCAGATAATGGAAAATGGTTCTTTGTCAACCTTGTTCGTGCTTCTAAGATGCATGTTTGTGTAGAATATGGTCACATTTTAACAAACTATGTCATGGGTGTGACCATAACACCCGTCATTTGGCCCGAAAGTAAAGAATATTCGTAAAAGATAGCTCATTTCTGTGAACACCTTTTCAATATAACGGTCGCATTCCAAGTGACCATAATACCATTGTGCTCCACTTTGCCATATCTTGGCACATTACAATATGGTTTGTCATTTGGTGCCCAAGTTTGGACTGTTTTCTAAATAAACCCTAGTTTCGACACCTAATTTTGTTGGGTGACCATATACCATACACTAAACAACGCACTTAGTTAAGTTCTATACATGATGCAAAATATTATCTGGATGTCATATACAAAGATCCACCTATTTGTTGAATATGAGAACTTTATCACAATCTATGCCGTGGTAATTGCCTTAACTTGGTCATTTAGCTTGACTTGTATATGTTTATACATGATAGACCTTTTTGTGAAGATTTTTTTGAATAATTTGTCAAAAATCAAGATTATAAATTTTCAATAGCACTAGTACACATAAAATTACTCCATGATAGAGGAATTTGTTCTTAGGGTTTTTCAATTTATTTATTTTTTTGCAAAAAACTATCAAATGGCCACCATGACTATTCATCGAAAGTGGTCATATTTCTAAAACTATCGATGTTTCTATGATATGGATGTCATATTTGAATTCCTCTGATTTTTGTATGATATGGATATCGATTTAAGGATTTAAAGATATGAATTATTCCATATTAAATCATATATTAAAAAATAAAGTTATTACATTGTATTGTTATTTATTCAAAAAAGGTTATTATATGATCATTGTTTTTTATTCAAATATTTTTGGTTGCATTTAAACAATAAAAAAGTTGAACATCATGCACCACGGGTTAATATGATTGATATGATAATAATATCAGTAAGTTCTAACATCTCATTTCGAAGCTAGTTTGGAAGAAACTCAAAAGTTAAGCGTGTTTCAGCCGTAGAAATTTCAACATGATTGACCGAATGGAAAGTTTTACTAAGATACGTACGTTGACCAAATTAATTGTGTAATTAGATATTAAGTATGTGGCTAAGTGATAAATTAGGGAATAAAATTTAAAAGTTCAAAAAAATTGAATTTTTTTAATTATTTTGAAAATATTATGCCGACGGCTTTGCCGTCGGTGTAGGCAGAGCTAGGCCGACAGGTGTTAGTACACCGACGGTAATTTGACCTACTCCAACACCCTATTACGGCCACGACCGTAGCCGTCGGCGTAGTCTATGCCGACGGCTTTTGGCCGTCGGCGTGTAGACGCGTTCCTGTAGTGGCCATGAGAGTACACCCTAAGATAATGAACCGAGCTACCCTATTGCAGACCCAACTAGCCATCGACCAGATCCTAGAGAGCACAAAGGAGGAACTCCAATCCATAATCATGGTCGGCCAATCTACTAGGAACGAGCTTATTTAAGGTGCCCCCACCAACTCTAGGAACAACCGCCACCACCCCCCATGAATCGCAGTCGGCCAAGCAGAGATACACATCACCGACACCGCGTGTAGTCGTTAGGATCAAAAGGAAGCATAATATAGAGCATGTCACCACATATGACCCACTAGTGGAATCGATGTTCCTGCTTGTAACATCCTAGGATTTTGAAAATTTTGAAAAATTTAAAACTTTCATGCATTCATGATTATCATAGCATCCTTGAATTTTGGTTGCATAAAAATTTCCTTCTAAATTGATAAACACAAAATGTTAGGTGTTACTACCTATTAAACCACCTTTTGAATTTAAATCAATTTCCTAAAGTAAGTATTTTATTTTTGGGAAATTTTAATACCAAAATGTTCTAATTTCCACAAGCTTTCCAAAACTTATTTTTGTGAATTTTTATGATTTAGTATTGAGGGGTTTTCAAATTTATTTCAATGTCTTACAAATAAAACAGAAAAGAAAAACACAAGTTAAAAAAAAAGAGAAGAGAAAGCAGCCGGCGCATTGGCCCGCCCTGCCCCTCAGTTTCCCTATCCTTCCCCCACACTCCAGGCCCAACCCGTTTCCCCTCGCCCTCTCTTTTATCTCGCACGTGCAGTCTGTGGTAAATAGCACCAGCCTTCCCTGCTCTCTCTACTCTTCTCTCGCAGACACCGTGACCCCACCTCTTACAGCACGACGCAGGCGTGACGTCCCCGCTTCGACGTCCGTTCCACGGTCGGACTCCGCGTCACCACCGCCTCGCTGCCCCCTTCCGCACGCATCTTCCCCTTAAAAGGGGAAGCCCCTCGACGTCTGCGACCCCGCACATCGAAACCCTAACCCCAAGACGCGCCGCCACCGGAACTTCTTGCCGAGATCCGCCGCCGCCTCCATTGACGTCTCCGCCTCGAGAACCACTCGATGCCGACGCTCGGGAGAACGAGGAGAGGAACCGAGGCCAGGAGGAGGATCCCCTCAACTCCCGCATCTCGTCGGTGTTCTCTGCACAGCCAGAGGGGTACGGGAACGTCGCTGTCGAGCTCGCCATCGACGTCGTCTTCTCTGTCTCCGGCGGGAAACCCATCTCCGGTGAGCAACCCCCTCCCTTTCCATCTCATCCGTCTGATCGAAGATGAACGCCCATGATTAGATCCAATCTGCTAAGGGGTATCGTCCAATGGTAGCACGCCACATCGCCCGCCTCGTGACCGATTTGTCAGCCGCCACGCAAGCTCCGCTCCAATCCAGACGCGCCACGTGGACCTCCTAGTCAGCGCGATTTAAATCGATTTTAAATTACAGAAATTTGCTAAAACTTGTAAAATCCATAACTTTATTCTGTAACTCCGATTTAGATGATTTTGGACTTTTTGAAATCAGCACAATGTGTAGCATAATCTAGGCTATTCAAATTTCAATTTTGTATCATGCACTCACATGTTATCTCTAGATCTCTATTAATCACTAATTTGGGCGTACTTTTAATCTGTAAATCCTTTTTTGGGTGAAATCCGTTGATATGGTTTTGTTTTGATGTCCTCTATCTAGTAGAGGCATTGGAAACATTATTTATGCAACTTTGTAAAATAAACTCTTTTAATCTTCATATTAGCCTATATTAAAACCCTAGTAATACTAATAATTATAATTTGATAATTAATTTATTTTGCATGCATCATAACCATGTTATTAAGATCATAGAACATCATTGTTATTAATTATTGCTAGTTGTGAAGTTTGTGCATTAATTTGGTCATTGCATAACATGCATACATGTTTTTGTATTATTAATTTGTTTTCTATGTTATGTTTGTTTTGTATGATTATGTGTGGCTTGTTTTGCTTGTATTATATTGTGAAGAGGAGCAAGTTTACTCTTGTTGCTGTTATACTTGTTGTGATTGTTCATCCTGTTGCCAAGGCAAGTGACACACCATCAAATCTCTCATATTTTACCTATGCATTACTAGTGTTTTTGACTAGTATGCATGATAGAGAATTTTTGCTAAATTATTATTATGTTATGCAAAATCCCAACTAGTGTGTAGAAATCCTTTAGACTTGTTATTTTAGAGACTTAGCAATTAGTAGATTCTTAGCCTTGGAACAAATTTGTTTTTCTCAATGTTGTGGAAAAATTCTAAGTATAAACTTCAATGAATCACCTGGGTAGATTTGGTTGTTTGGTTGATGAGAGTTGAGTGTCTCCATGCGGGGAGTTCACTTGAGGAAAGCCACCCAGGAACAAAGAGATTAGTAAGTCCTCTAAGTGTAGTAGCTTTCCGTCCAGAACTTTGCCATATGGGCTCTGTCTTGATAAACTAAGTTGTGAGAGTTCAACCCATGCTTGACATGAAGATGTAGAATAATTGTAGGTGGAACGGGTCTTGCTGTCTGGGTTGAATTATCGCTTCTGAAAGATCTCGTCTCAATTCTCTCCTTTCCATGATGCACTCCGTGTGTATAGGCTGTTTGGGCTAATTGAAGACAAAGGGTGAAAGTGCACAACCTCTGCAGAGTTAGAAACTATGATCATAGCCATGTCCCCGGTAATGGACGACTTCGAGCAGCTGCACAAGGATGGACAGAAGAATCTAAACACCGTTTTGAAGAAGTAAAATTTGTCTATGGAAATATTAGTTATGGTGCTGATGGGTGTTTCCCATGGTGCCAATCTTCAAAAGAAAACTCTCTATCAAAAGTGTTAAGGAAAAACTTGCTTTTTGCAAATAGCCTAAACTCCACCAAACCAGATATGCATGTAGCTTAGACTTGCCATTTTATATCCACCATAGTGTCATTTTACAGTACATTGTTTGTGCTAACCTCCTTCGGGGGTTGCATATTCCAACATGCAGGAAACTCTGAGGATGAAGTTTGATCAAGTGCTTGGACTCGAGTCTACATCCAACTTGTAATGCCTGTGGCGAATGATTGAAGATGGAGGCTCATTGCTACCTTTATTTTTGTTGTTTAGAACTCCGAGTTTTGCTAGTCTTTCAAGACTATGCACTTTGTAATAAAGCTATACTTGGCTATTCTGGGTCTTTTCTAATAATTTTGATATTTCTGCAATGAATACTTTACATTTTGTTCTGTGGTGATAGCGTTGATCCAGGGACTAGCACTTAACACAGCAGTTCTTACATTATGAAATGTGAGGGCGCTACACTGCTGGCACATTGGTTATTTCCCGACTGCCAAAACTAGAGCCAAAAGACAAAGAAAATTATACTCGGGAAAAATCAAATTGTTCGACAGAGCTGCATGTATATGGAGTATGTCCAAAATAAACTCCGCAAAGACTAGACACTAGGACACTAACAAGAAATACACACGGTAAACATCGTCGCCATGTGTACCCTCTCGGTACGGATAACAGCTATGTGATGGAACTCAGTCTTTTCGAGTGCGCTAATAGAAAACAGGCAGCTGAAATTGGCCGCAGATTTCTTAAATTTCTTCCGCAAATTTTATGAATTGTGGCGTGGACCACTTGTGTATTACCAGGGATCTAGCTCTAGATGTTGTTTGTGTGGCGTCACTCGGAAAACCTAAATGCCGAGCACAACTACGACACTCTGCAAACATACACGCCGAGGGAGAGACTATGGCATTGGCACCTTGCCATGTTCTCACCTTTCCCTAGTGTTTTCCATGTGTACTCTGCAAGAATGGGACAACCGGATTTCACCGGCCGGCCTCCATGGCCTTATTGATGTCTAGTGCACTTCAGAAATACATGACAAAGGTTGTGCTGACATGTACGAGTTTTTGCAGTTAAAAATAATCCGTTTATAAGCCTGGTTATGCAAACTTCTTTTGTAGGGTATTGTGAATACACAGCAAGCGTGATTCCAGTAATGACCAAACCCTAACCCTAGACAAAACATCTAAATATACAGTTATGTATAGGGCACCGACCTCCCCCCACCCGTTAACCCCAGATATCGGAAATCCCGACTATTGGAATTTGAGCCCATTTAGTGGATAGCCCAATAGACGAAATTATGAAATTTCAAATGGTCCATGTGTTGGGACTGCAAAGGTTAGTCTTACAAAGAAACTGGGAGGCGTTGAACATCACCTTAGAACTTGGAGTGTTCTATCACTTGGTAAGTGAGTAAGAATAGGAGAGGCTCTCGTGCATTCCGCCTCTGCCACTCGCTCCTCTCGACACGTCGCGAACGCATTTTATGAATCGAGGCTCAAGGCCAGAAAACTTTTGCCTTTATATTCATTGTTTTGGAAAACTGAGTCTAGAGTTGTTGACGAACGCGTCATAGCTGAGGACGTTCAGGTCGCTCCCGAACCGTGTGGAGCAACCGACTCGGACGTTTTAGGGGTTTTCGAAACGCACTTTAAAAGGCACACGCCGTGAGCGCCGCAAAGCACACCGATACCATATCTAGGTTTTGCCAATTGTCATACCCTGGGTCGCCGCCTTATTCTGCTAAATCCTGATTGCCAGTGTGGTCTGGCGAACCGGAGAGCAAGTCTCCGGAACTAGTAACTCGTGATCCTGACCGTGAGACGGTGAATTAGGTTTTTTTTAAGCGCTTAGTGCGGCTCATCTACGTTTCCACCACGAATTCACTGCAAGATTCTGCTACTAATCGTCTCTGTAGACGTCATCTACTTCGACCGATCATCTCCAACATTGTTGTCAACAAAATCGCTGCACCGGCCATGGCTGCTTCATCTAGAAACATTCATTATGTCTGTCCTTTTTCTGTTAGTTGGTTAAAGATGTGTAGTGTGTACATGTTTTGCGATGTGTTCCTGCTACTGGTCAACGTGATCAGTACATCTAGATTGTTAGAGTTTTACATGTTAGTAGTTATTGTTGTCATGTTAAATATTCTACAATTAATTATGAAATTGTGCCTAGTTATCGAAAAACAATTGTGCCTAATTATCCAACATTCCAAATACCTAATTGTAGGCAATTTCCTGATCTGAGTATGGCTGGTTTGGCCGATGTAATGAGACCGGAAAAGTTTACCGATATGCACATGAAAACAAGGCAAGGGATATGCCAAGTTTGACTACATTCCATGAAAGTGTGGGACCTAATAAGTAATGGATTCCTAAAGGAGCTTCTGATGAACATCATAATAATTTCATGGAAGCCAATAATAATTACAGAGGATGTGTTCTGAATATCCTTGATGAACGTCTATGAGATGTGTATATGCACATCAAAGATGACAAGAAGCTCTAGGATGCTTTCCTGTAGTTGTCACGGCAAGTGTCCTCATGCGAGAACTCATTGTGAGGCCATAGATTCAAATAAAAGTATCAAAAGTGTTATGGCAAAAACGAGAGACGCGAGTTTACCCAGGTCCGGGCCCTCTATGGAGGGTAAAACCTACTACTTCTTTACTATTGATGATTTGAGGTCTCGGTTACAAATAGAGATTCCGACTTCTGATGTATCGAGAGCTATTATTATGAACTATAACTTAGCTTTATACGTCCCAGGGACCCACCTTATATAGTGGAAAGGTTCCTAGATTTACAGCAGGAGTCCTAGCCTAATCCAGCAGGAGCCGCCTTTGCTGGGTTATGATTGAAACTTGGTCTAGGCCTTGGAGTTCTTGGGGTTTGTTTTTGTCTTAGGGCCCTAGACCATAATTCTAGGCTGGGACTCAACCCTTCTGTCATATCAACCGGTATTTTGGGCTTCACCCCGTATCTACGGTTGTCTTCCAATGAGCTTGCTTCTTCGGTTAGTCAGTTCTGAACACGAACCAGTTATTGGCTTATAAATCGTCTCTTGGCCTTTTCTAGGTTAGGAGCATCGTAGATGGGGGACCCCCTTAGTCATTCCCCCAATATTATCCACCATGTTAACATGAACGCCAAATCCAAGTTTGCTCGTCCATGTTAAGAACCTGAAAATAAAAACACAAACCTCCATAATTCAAAGGTAAAAGCTTGGTCTGCTATTTTTCCAGAAATGATAAACTGGCCTTCCCATAGTTACAATCTTGGTCTTGATCTGGGAGAGATTATCTTTCCTTTCATTTGCTCTTCACGTATCCATTCAATTTAACCGAGTTAATTTGGATAGTTATATTTGCGAGTTTATCTCCAGAATTTCAGGAACTGAATCTTTTCTATTTTATCTCATGATTCCTTCTAAAAATTTATTGACGCGAACTTGTTGCATTTAATTCCCCTTATTCCCTTTGTTTGACCTAAGTTAGCATCGAGAATATTGCATTTCCGAGGAGCCCTTTCGCGAAAAGCCACGGTAGGGGATTTCACCCCGCCTATAAATATTGAGGCATGGGGACCCCTGGGTCGTTCCGTACCGCTCAGGTTCATTTCGTCTTCCAGCTCCGCCGTCACCGAAGGTAATCTTTCCTTTTCATGGGAGAGAAATCAATGGCGACCAAGGGTGTTGGAACCGGAAAGGGGAAGAATAATTCCTCAAACTGGGATGTATCTGCAGCCAAGAGCAATAAGGAGATGTTCCTAGAGTGGTGCAAATCTGAGATCACCATTGACCGGCTCCAAAATAGGCAAGATGTCGTTTTACCACCCGATAACATAGATTGTTACGCTCCTGGAGATGAGATCCAACCTTCTATCGTGGCCGGTGAGGTAATCGTATAGCATGTGTTTCCGTCCACCTAGGTCTTCTTTCTTCTGCAAGGTATTATCCCATTATGGTTTACATCCTCAAGACATTCCTCCAAACCCAGTTTAGATCTTTACTTTCCATACTTTTACTGCAACAAACACCCAGAGACTGGTTAGGGCCCATTGATTGTATGCGGTGGTGTTTCTCTCCAAAGGTTCAATATTATCTATCCCGCCATATCTTTAGCTATACCCCAAAGATGTGGCAAAAATCTTACTCCTACTATAAAGACACCTCTCCACCCGGTGAAAAGCCTTTGTCGGGTTATAGATCTGAGCATCTAGTTTTCCAGGATAAGATGAAAGCCTTTAGTAAACCGTCAGCTCGTCGTAAACTTGATCCTTTTCTTAAACGAGCCAAACCTCTTCTGGTTCATGTTCTCACCGGTTTAGACCTCTCTCGGTGCTAGGTATCTTGGTACATTCAGCCCCTTAGCATTATGGATCAGTTATTTTGTAATTACACTAGTGGTACTTCAGATCCAATGAGGTATTCAAAGGAAAATCCTGCTGAAAATGAACTGGCAAAGATGATCAAGAATCTGGTGTGCTTTCCAAGGGAAAGAGTCTTGGATGTTGGCCTTGACCCTTTCTCTCCATTGAACCCGGCTCCTGCGATGAGTAAATTCTTATTTTGTAAAATGGTTTCTTGTTTATAATCTAGCTTTTAACTATAAACTTGATCTGTTTTTCTTTTTCAGCTTTCAGATACAAGGAGCCGCCAACGTCTCCATAGGAGAATGATGAGATAGACTAGGAAGATGAACAGGAGGAGGTTAATGATCTTGGTTCCCTCGGTCTTCTTCATAATCAGTTAGCTGACGCTAGTTCTTTGCACGATGATGTAGATGATGTTGGTTCTAACCTGGCTCAGGATGTGCCGATTCTTGATGTGCTAGTTCCTAGTACTTCGAGTCCAAATCCGGATCCTACTACGGATGCTGAGAAAGACACTCCAAAGACCAAAAAGAGAGACCGACACGTAGTAGCAAAGTTGTCTCGATCTCGCTTCATCAATTGACCTTTGAAGCATCCTCGTGAAGAAAGGAAACACATGAAGGTGAGGCAACTACTAGGAAGAGGAGGACCTAGAGTTCAGGATCAGAGAACATCGACACAAGTTTGGCCTATAAATCTTCTCCTTGTCGGGTTTCAAAGGCACATATAGCTCCTACAGAGTCTTATCCTTTATCGGTGCAACTCTGCGTTGGACGAAGCTACTCATATCACACGAATTCAACCAACTCCTAGTCTTCCCAGTTTACTGCAGTAAGTGATTTTTCAATCAACTTTGGGTAATTGTCTTCCCTTTTTCCTCCTAGTAATGACTTGTAAACTGATTTTCCTTCAAATATTTTCCTAACCTCGGTTTCTGCTTTGAGTGCCCAAGCTGTGACCAAGTGAACACCTATTTCTGTTGCTGGTCCCAAGAGGAACTTGACGGATGCTTTAATTAATGAAGAGGTAGAAGATCCGGTTGCACCTGTGCCGATTGATAAACAGGTAGGTGGCTCTAGTGTCCCAAAGGTGTAGACATGGAGAGACCTAGCATTTATTGAGCCGGTTTCCATCTCCTGCACAGAAAGACTATGAAGTACAAGTGATTAATTCCCAGTATGTGGACTGTACTGATACCTCCAATGTTCTATCTAGGGTGATTGAGGATAGAAATTTGGCATTCAGAAGAAATGTCTCAATTCCTGATCTTAGTTCTCTAGAGAACCAGGACTTTGCATATTTGCTCTAAGAATATTCCCAGATCCAGCTTCGAGAAGATGGCATTGTGGTCATGTTGACGAGAAAATATGAGGTACATTTTTTCTCTTATGTATATAACCTGTAGCCTTTAATCTTCTAGTTTTTACCTTCGTCAATACTTGAAATTTTATCCCTTGATTATAAACTAAATGTGTAGCCCCCAAGTGTCAGTTTACGAGTTCTCCACAATCCGGGACTTAGTTTTTACTTTTCCTAGACTTGATTAACTTCAAGTTATATAGCCCCCAAGCGTCGGGTTGCATGTCTGCAGCCACTCGAGACTTCTAGAATTTTCTAAACAGAAATGGTGTAGCCCCTAAGTGTCGGGTTATCCTTGCTTGCGGTAATCTAAGACTTCACCTGTTATAACCTTGAATTATATTTAAACTTGAAATTTTTAGAACTGAGTGTGGACCCTAAGTGTCGGGTTTGCACTGTCTGGCACTCTGGGGTTCAATTCATCAATATAACTATATCATTTTTGTCTTTGAAGTCCCTAGAAAACAACTCATAGAGAGACATTGCCAAGCTAAAGTATCTGCTTTCTCGGGAAGCTGTGAAAAACCGAAGAGGCAAGAAAACGACCTAGAAGAATCTATTCTTCCGGTTGCTTCTAATATTCCCAAGGCTGAGTATGACTTTTCTAAGAAAGAAAAATTTCTGATAGCCATGTGCTGAGAAGGAAGAGTAAGAACTGGAAGTGGTGAGAACATGCTTTGAGAGCGTGAAGAAAATTCTGAGTGATATAACTGCCAATATTTTTAGTAAACCGGACTTTCACTTCTAAGTTTATTCTCACCCTTTTTAGTTTTATTGTTTCTTTTCTGACTAGGCAATTATTTTATAGGCAAAAACCACGCCGATAACTTTCAACCTCTAGAGCTGAAATTGTACGCTCTTTATACCTCTCTGAAGCAGCTATACATTGGAAGAGGTGAATGCATCAAGGCAGTTAGGAACTGAGAAAAAACCCTGCAAACTTCATGACATGATTATGGAGTTGTCCAACCCAACGGATCCAAGAGCATAAATTCTCTTCCAGCCAACGCGGAGCTATGAGAGTTATGGCTTTAGGAAAAGCTTATCACAGCTTATCACCCAGAGTTGAGGCCGGATCTGCTTTCTAGAGTGCTTCCTCAATGTAGAGCTGATGGAAATGAATATGAAAGGAAGGACTTTGCGAGGATTGACAAAGAGAACCCGTTGCACGCTTGTGTGATAGCCGAAAAACTGAAGATCAAAGACCTGCATCCCGGCTTTCAAACTACTAGAGCGAGATGGGAGGATTTCTGTCCTCGGAATGTGATTCTTGCTCATGGAGTTCCCCAGCAGAGCCGGCTCTCCATCCAGTCTCCACCAGTTTCCACAACTTTTCCAACTTCCAGCAAGCCGTCAATTCTATCTCCTCGTCGTGCTTTGTATGAGGCCGACGATGGTATTGATACCCAACTTTTCAGCTATCTCTATGAACAATCCGATGAACACCATAGGTTCTTCGGGCTTGATCTAGAGTATACGACGGATCAACGGGATGTTGCCGTCATCCAGATTGCGCTCAAGGAGTTCGTTTTGGTCTTCCAATGGTCAAGGTAACGCACACGTACAATCTTGCATTTTCGATTTGTTTGTTGCATCTGAAGAATACATGTGTTGCAACATATCTAACACGTGTTCTATTTTTATTGTTGCAGTAGTTCAAAGCATTCTCCGGCACTTGTTGATTTTCTTGTCAACAAGGGGTATGACTTCTGCAGCGTTGATATCACTCAAGACCGTCAGAAGTTGATGCGCTTGGGTATTGTGATACCTGAAGATCACTACATTGATCTTCAGGACCTTATCCATTTCGATGAGTTGTACGGGCCCAAGACCGGGATGGCTCCGATGGCAACTGCCTTCATCCACGAGGACTATGAAACCATGAAGTCTCGTTTCCCCTCCAAGAATCACAGGTATTGGGAGAAGACCCCACTGGACCGGACCAATGTCAACTATGCAGCCATAGATGCATACGTTTCCTACGAGTTGTTCCGCATCTACTCGACGGAGCTCGAGTAGATGTTGTTTGTGTACCGCATCTTGCGTTCGATATATGCATATAATGGATATATTAGTATGTAATGGATATTATTTCTATATTAATTCCTAGCTATACTATTTCTATATTATGTCAAACACACATTTCAAAACAAACAAATAAAAACACATCAAGAAAACAAACAAAAACACATCAAGAAAACATATATCTAGTTAATACCAAACTCATCCAGTTGGATTTACTTCAAAATACATTTTTGAACTCATTCTAAAAATAATAGAAGAGCCTACTGGTCTTTTTAAGATTTTAAAATGAATTGGTATTATTTTTCTTAATTTTTTGATATATTATTTGTATTTTTAAGATTTTAAAATGAATTAGTTTTATTTTTCTTAATTTTTTGATATATTATTTGTATTTTTAAGATTTTAAAATGAATTAGATTTATTTTTCTTTATTTTTTGATATATTATTTGTATTTTTAAGATTTAAAAATGAATTAGTTATATTTTCCTGAATATTTTGATATATTAATAGTATTTTTAGAAATAATACAAGTTAAAAAGTTAATGTTTATTTATTTATTCAAAATTATTAATTACATCATTACTTTTGTTTATTAAAAGATTTATTTGAAATTCAAACCATAAAGAAATGTGGCATCGACCAACATGTTAATAGGATTGATATGATACTACTATCACATACATGCGTGCGAAACACTTGGATGCGGGACGGGATGGAACTCGGAAGTTAAGCGTGCTAGTGCTAGAGTAGTGGGAGGATGGGTGACCGAGCGGGAAGTTTGACCACGAGTAAGTAATTTGACTAGAGATAATTGTAGTTAGACACTAAGCAAATAATACAAATTCTAAAAAAAAAGGGAGTGAAAAATTGGAGTGAAAAAAGGGAGTGAAAAAAGGGAGTGAAAAATTGGAATGAAAAATAATTAGAAACCCAAATGAATTAAATAAATTACGAAATAAAGTTTAGTCCCGGTTCGTGTGGCCAACCGGGACTAAAGGTCCTCCGCCCCCCGGCTCACGCCACCCGCCCACGTGGGCGGGCCTTTAGCCGCGGTTCGTAAGAGGGGCGACTAAAGGGGGGGCCTTTAGTCGCGCCTATTTAGTCCCGGTTGCGCGGCCGGGATTAATGGGCCTGGCGAACCGGGACTGTAGGCCTATTTTCTACCAGTGCATTGACTCAACTGGAGTGGAACTACATTTCAGATCCGGCTGCTGCTGAGCAAGATGCACAAAGAGGAGCAAGTTTAGGCTCTACTTATAATCCGGCCAAGTATGGCGACGTCGCCGATGCTGCCAAGTCTGAAGATACTCCATAACCGGCTGCAGCTGCTTGTGCCACGTTTGCTGCTTCAGATCCTGCCCTGAAGAAGAGCAAGTCCATCGTTGTTGGTTCTGATGCGGCGTCTCGAAAAAAAAAATGTTTTTCATGTGAAACAATAAATTTATCCCTATGTGCTTGTAATAGTCTAGATAAACTCTTATTTATAGTCAAATTATTTTGATGGTGCGCATGGGCACCTTATGCAATTATCTAGCATGTAATAATCTGAATTTTTGCGAGTTTGCAAAAACTTCTGGCTTAGGATAGCCTTTTATCGGTTATTCTGTTTTGCAAGTGAAAAAACCCTGTCTTTTATGGTCCTGTTGGTTGATCTTTCCATTTCTTGCATAGTCGGTTTATCGCATGACTTGTTCTAGTGCGTAAAACTCTGAGAAAGTTCAGGGTTAGTTTAAATCTTTTTAAGGTTTAAAAACATCTAGGTCACAAAATTGAGTGTAAGCATTGAATTGCATGAAAGTTTAACAAAGAAAATAAAATTTGGGCATATGTCAGGTTCAAGGGTTAAGAACTGAGTTTTGGCATCAACCCCAAAATAACCTTATAATCAATGATAAAAATAGTGATGCTTCAAAACAATGAAAAGTTGCGTAAATGACAGTAATCTTAATTTGAAGACCTAACAACTTTATTTAAATGATTATAATAGAGACATAGTGATTACAATGATCCTATATGTAATATGGACGTAACAAAGCTATATGCCAAAGCTTTGGTGTTTCCTCTTGAGATGTACCTGACTTTCCAGCATCGCGCATGTCAATGAGGTAGTATGATTTGTTGTGCAGATTTTTACTCACTAGAAACGGTCCTAGAGGCCAATCCCACATTAGGTCATGCACCATTAGCAGAGTAGTCTACAGATTTGGCCTTCATTCGGCCGATGTTGCATGGAAGAATAGAGGTAAGAGTCCTCCTTTTCCTCTGCCCCAAGCTCTAGATTGGCGGTGTGGTCGCACCTTCCTGGCTTAGTGTTGCTGACGGGTTCGATGTTGACTCTGTTGGCCGCCATGCGGTGGGGCGCACTCGCGGTGTATCTCGGCCATGGTTACGAATAAATCAAACATTTGTCCCAATGTCGGAGATTTGTCCACGGGGGACACCTCCTTAACAAGGTTCGAGCGCATGGGGCTGAACAAGTGATCTCACGACCCTTAGCGACCCAGGCGATCAAAACAGGCAAGAAACGCTACACGAGACATGGTAAGTTTATCCAGGTTCATACCACCGTGAGGTGTAAAACCTACTCCTGCTTATCTGGATTGCACTGCTCGGCGAGGTGTAGTACATGTGTGAGCTCCGTGCACCCAGGTTGAAGATGGTTTCTCTCTCTCTCTCTCTCCCTCTCCCTCTCCCTCTCCCTCTCCCTCTCCCTCTCTCTCTCCCTCTCTCTCTCTCTCTCTCTCTCTGTGTCTGTGTGTGTGTTGTGAGTGGATTCGATCCCTCTCTACAATGGCGGCACTGCCCCTTTATAGTTGCTGCAGTCCTTTCGCCAAATTCTAGGCGGGAAGGGTTGCCACATAGCAAAAAAAAAGTTACATGCACACTGCACCAAGCTGTCCATGGACTTGGTACATGGTCGATAAAGCCACCGTCCACACTAGGGGTGTGGGGCTCGCTGATGCCGTCTTCCGTGGCGTGTAGCACCAACATTGTATTTTGTTACCAATGTACAAGTCTTGGTGCTCCCTTTGCCGTTGCAGATGGTCGGCACACTTTAATCTCCAAAGAGGCAATGTTCATCGTCAGCATCCTGCTGGCACGGTTCTAACAACCGTCATCTTGCGCAGACGACCGCGACACCCTGCGCCGGGCGCATAATCACATGGTGCCCTAGCATGGTGTCACGAGTGCGCCAGAGCACAGTCTCCCCGTGAGGGAGGCCTCGGATGGGTCTCGGGAGCGGCAGCGCGCTATTTCACTGTAAGGGAGGCCTCGCGGGGTTGCACCCTCTAAAGGAGAAGGCTTCATGTGGTCATGCCTTGCCAAGTCCATGGTTGGACTTAGTCTTATGATGATTTGCTTTTTCGGGGAAGGGAACCTCGCTCCGTGGGTGTGTGTGTGGGGGGGGGGGGGTGGGTCTCAGGAGGCACTCGAAGTGGGACCATGCCTTGTTCTATTCGCGAGGTGTCGTTTTCTGGGCCCATAGGCAGAGGGGCCATGGTATCCTAATTTCCACTGGCCAACAGTGTATATGTTTTGCCATGTGTTCCTGCTACCGCTTATGTTGAGTATTACATCTTACTGTTGTCATGTTAAATATTCCAAAATTAATCATGAAAATTATATCTAATTATCCAACAAATTATGCCTATTTATCCAGCACCGGCAGATGCAAAGGGAGGAGCCGGGCATTCTAAAGGAAACAGGGAGGAGAGAGAGAGGGATCGAGGGAAAAAAATGCCAGTCGTATCAGCGAATGTAAAAATGTGTAGTCACTCTCTTTAAAAGGTCGGATCTTTATCCTGTATTCCATGCTCTCAGTACTCCGTAGGGTAAAGAACCAATCGCACACCAAAGAAACGATGGAGCTACCGTTGCTCGGCTTCGTCTTCGTCGTGTGCTTAATCTTCTTTCTCGTCAAGCTAGTCTACACCTCCTCGCACCCAGCAAAGCGGCTGCCTCCGGGGCCATGGAAGCTGCCGCTCCTCGGCAGCCTCCACCACGTCCTGCTGTCGCGCCACGGCGACCTGCTACATCGTGCAATGCGGGACCTCTCCCAGGGGCACGGCCCGCTCGTGCTGCACCCCTTCGGCTCTGTGCCCACGCTGGTCGTCTCCTCCGCCGAGGTCGCCAGGGAGTTCTTGCAGACCCACGACGCAGCCTTCGCCAGCCGTCACCTCACGCCAACACTGGCCATCCTAAGCCGCAATGGTGAAGACATTCTCTTCTCCCCCTATGGCGACCTGTGGCGGCAGCTCCGCCGGGTGTGCGTAACCGAGCTCCTGAGCCCGCGCCGTGTCATGTCCTTCCGCCAGATCCGAGAGGACGAGGTGGCGTCCTTGCTCCGGGCCGTTGGGAGTAGCGGCGCCACGGTACAAATCGGCGATCTGATGTCCCGCACGTTAAATGACATCGTGGTGCGGTCCGCCATGGGCGGTCGGTGCCCGCGGCGCGACGAGTTCCTGCACGAGCTGGAAGAGTCGGTGAAGCTTGCTGCCGGCTTCAACTTTGCCGACCTGTACCCGTCGTCAAAGCTGGCGCGCTGGCTCAGCGGGGGGCTTCGGGAGGCCGAGCGACGCAACGGCAACGTGCGCTCAATCATGGAGGATATCATCCGGGACCGTGAGCGCGCCGGCGGCGGCGGCGAGAGCGACGAGGACCTGCTCGGCGTGCTGCTGCGGCTGCAGAAGGACGGCGGCGTGCTCACCACCGAGCTCATCATCACCGTCATCATGGTTAATTACCCAGGAAATCGTTACGCATTGAATTTCTAGTGCAACGCTCTGATCTGAACTCGCACTCGTAAATTTCAGGAAATCTTGGGAGCCGGGAGCGAGACGTCCTCGACCACCCTGGAATGGGCCATGGCGGAGCTAATGAGGAACCCGGATGCCATGCTCAAGGCACAGGCCGAGGTGCGAGACGCGTTCCAAGGACAAAGCAGACTAACCGAGGGCGACCTCCTCGGGAGGCTAAGCTACCTGGAGCTGGTGATCAGGGAGACGCTGCGGCTGCACGCGCCGTTGCCGTTCCTGCTGCCACGGCAGAGCCCGGAGCCGTGCGAGGTGATGGGCTACCACATCCCCGGGGGTACCAGGGTCCTGGTCAATGCCTGGGCCCTTGGCAGGGACGCCACCTACTGGGGGGAGCATGCGGAGGCGTTCCGGCCGGAGAGGTTCAAGGAAACTAGCGTGGACTTCCATGGCGGACACTTGGAGTACATCCCCTTTGGCGCCGGCAGGAGGATATGCCCTGGAGTGGCGCTCGGCCTGGCCAACATGGAGCTGCTGCTCGCCAGCCTCCTTTACCATTTCGACTGGGAGCTCCCCGCCGGTGAGGAGCTCGACATGGCCGAGGTGTTCGGTATCGCCATAAGGAAGAAGTCTAAGCTCGTCATGCGCGCCACGCAACGTATTCCTTTCCTAGCTTAATTAGTTCATGTGCTATTGAGCCACGTACGCGCTCTATCGCAGAGTATTCCTCCCGGGCTGGAAGCCACAGGCTCGACGTCGAGCAAAAACGTACGTTCGGTGGTGGAGGCAAGAGTTATCTCCGTATTTTTCTTGTTTTCTCTCCGTAATACGTACTTTTCCTCGTAATCCAAATGAAAAAAAATACCATCAGCGACACTTTGCCACACACAGACTTTGGACAAACTTTAGTACCCAGGACAGCACCCAAGACCCAACATACCCCACATAACCATGGCATGAGATGATGAGAACACTGGAAGAAATTGTGAGTAACATTTTCATGTCTCCATCTCCTACAGATCGAGCAACCAGGATTGCCTCCTTTTTTACACGTTATCTCTGGTGAGTATCACTAGTAGAAATAAGGGCATTAGCCCAGGGTTAGGAGGCCATCTAGTCCGGGCTAGGGCACGTGGGACAACTGAATCGGGACTAGAGCACCGCCCCTCTAGTCCCGGTTCAATTACGACCCCGGACAAAAGAGCCCCCATGTGGCCGCTGCATGAGCGCGTGGTTGAGGACCTCTAGTCCCGGTTCATAATACGTCCTGGGACAAAATATTTTCTGATTTTTTTCCTCATTTTGGGGTTTAGGATTTATGTTTCCCATTTTTTTTTTCATTTTGGGTTTAGGATTTATGTTTCCCATTTTGGGGTTTGGGGTTTAGGTTTATATTTTCCTTTTGTCTCAATTCTTTTTAACTCTAATAATTCTTAATATCTCACTTCTAGTGACACTTGCCAGTAGGTCAACCATCCTGAGACTGTTACACCGCCAGCACGCTTAACTTCTTAGTTCTTTCTCTATGAGCTTCCAAGAATCAATGAATGTTTTGCTGACAATTGTATACTATCAATCATATTAACCCTGATGCCACACGTTTTTATTTTGTGAATCCAAACAATTATTTATGTAAACAAAAATAAATAAGTAATACTAATCTTGCATTCAAATAAAATTGAATTTAAAAAATAATTATTTTTTTGCATTTAATATTGAATATCTCTTATCTATAAATTCTTCATTCAAAATTTGACAAATAATATGTCTAAATCGATTAGAAAAAACAGAGAAATTCAAAAATGACTTCCATATCATCATGCTTGCCATAAAAACATGGTGTTTTCATTTATTTGCACTTTATTTTCAACTGTTTTTATATGTTTTCCACATGTTTGGCATCATCAACTTTCGGACATGAAACATGATAAACAAGCAATTCTGCCAATAACATGAAAGTAACATCATATCTGAGACGTAGCATCACAATGCTTGCTGAAAGCGAGAAAACCCATAATAGGATGACATGATACTGAAAATTCAGCACATAAATCACAATGCTTCAGAAAGGTTGCTCCCATAATCCTTAAACATGGACATAGTTAATAGAAGTAATAGTTCAGATATCCAATATTACATAGAGTATTTCATAATTGAAGATACCCATATGAAATTGCAAACACTACTTGTCCGGATCAGGAGACCCCCAAGCACTACATAATAATAGAGATAAAAGTGTTCGACATTGCAAACAATACTCGTTTTGATCAGGAGGGACCCCCCCCCCCCCCCCGCAGTACATAATAATAGAGATAGAATTGTTCGCCATTGCAAACACTACTCGTCCTCCGGATTAGAATTCCCACAAGCAAAAGGGCGGTACTAGGTGACGCTGCCTATAATTGAAGATTTCAATCCTGCGGTACAACTCGTATGCAACGTACACATATATTGTTGCATACTCAATATTGATAGCGTTGTAAGGTATTCTCCCTGAATTTATGCTGAACCTTGTGGAATTTTTTCTTCGTATCAGCATACTCTTCATCGATCATGGCGGTTGCCATATTGGCCATTTAAGTCCTAGGTTGCTCAAGCCTGAACATGCTCTGGAGATTAATCTGGCACACAGCTGGTATCTCAATACTCCATGTGCGACTCGTCTTGATCTTGTCATTAGTTATATCAACGCTAGCAAAATGTATGTCACTGCGAAGGAACTCCATGAGTATTGGACAGTGCTTGTCACTACTGTAACAACAAATGGAACAAATCTTAAAACCTACTGCAACAAGTATATTCTTTCACTTTAACAAAAAAATGGAACAATGGAACTCCATGAGGATTGGATAGTGCCTTCATGGATGTGTTTGCTATACTATGCAATTTTCCTCTCCTTATTAATCAAAAGAAGCCCCTAAATTAACTATGACATGTTCTCCTATGAATCAAAGACGAGGAATTTCTCTTCTCATAGGATTAAAATGGATATGTTGCAATCCGATGAATCAAAAGAAGCCCCTAAATTAACTATGACATGTTCTCCCACGACGATGCAACTACAATTAAAGAGGAATTGCTCTTTCGCATAGGATTCAAATGGGCATGTTGTTATCCTTTGTAATTCTCCTATCCTATGAATTAATTGTGGAAAATTATTTTACTTCAAGTTTCGTATTACCTTGCCTATTGGAAGACCATGACATGTTTCTTGTGACAAAGTTGGATGCCAGCAACATCTCGTTAATCGGCTGTGTACTCGAGATCAAGGCCCATGAACTTGTATTCATCTTCTTCGAGCCATTCCTCAAAATGGGAAATAAAATCTGCGACCTTGGTGTTTTTGTTCGTGTAGACGACATTGAGATAGGTCTTGCCATGTGCGGACACCTTCCCGTACCAAGTGATTGGATTCATGAGGGAGCATGGGGAAGAAGAGAGGAGAGAACGCTATGGAGAAGAAACAGAGAAAACGTCGTACTTTACTGTAGTGTTTCCGTCTGTTTTCATCGCTCGGAACAACTTCCAAAGTGTGGGAGGCGAACGGTTTGGCCCTTCAGTCCCGGGTTGAGCCACTCATACGTCTCTAACGTATCCATAACTTTTGATGTTCCATGTTGTTTCCATGCCTTATGCTACATGTTTCTTACAAACTTTATGTCATTTTTATGGATTTTTGGGGACCAACCTATTGACAAGATGCCACAGAGCTAGTTCATGTTTGGTTTCAGAAAAGTTGTTCTGGAAATATTCTCGAAATTGGACGAAGAAAATCCTAGAGTCTTAGAAAGTCGTCACGTACACAGAGTTTGGAGGAGACCCGGAGGGGGGCCTCAAGGGCCCACACCATAGGGCAGCACGACCCGCTTGGCGGCGCCAGCTGGTGGTGTGGGACCCCTGGCGACCCACCGATGTTTCCCGCTCGCCTATTTAAGCTACTCCATGGGTTACCCCTAAACCCCCGAGCCTTTTCCACCAAAAAGATCCATAATCTCCGTCATCGTCAATCCTAGTTTGGGAGGGTTCTAGAGCTCTGCCCGACACCCAACCGGGAGGGAGAATCATCACCGGAGGGCTCTTCATCACCATGCCTGCCTCCGAAGTGATGCATGAGTAGTTCATCCCTAGACTACGGGTCCATAGAGGTAGCTAGATGGTTGTTCTCTCCTATTTATGCCTCATGTTTAGATCTTGTGAGGTGCCTAACATAATGAAGATCATCTTATTGTAATGCTACATGGGGTGTTTGCTGGGATCCGATCAATATTGAATGTTATGTCCAATGATTAGCAATCTATCATATTCTTTTATGTGTATGTTATTTATGATCTTGCATGCTCTTGATGGTGGCCTTAACGTGAGGCTAACATTGGTAAACCCCAAGAGAAAGGTTGTGAAGAGTGCAGCGTCAAGTTTTCCCTCAGAAAAGAAACCAAGGTTGAATCGACCAGTAGGAGGACAAGCAATCTCTGAAGGTTGCTGCAAATGAGGTGGCAGTGCGCACTACCGGTTCAGCAACAACGTTGAACCTACACAAGACAATCAAATCACTATGCCCCAACGAAGTAGTGAGGTTGTCAATCTCACCGGTTTTGCTGAACACAAAGAAGTTAAACGTATGGTGTGGAAAACAGTATGAAAGCAGTGGAAACAGTGTGAAAACAGTAGAAGAAGTGTGTGTATTATCAGTATGAGAAAATGGACCGGGGTCCACAGTTCACTAGTGGCGTCTCTCAGTGAAAGATAAATAACATGTGTGGTGAACAAACTACAGCCGGGTAATTGACATAAATGAAGGTTGCACCGTAGTGCATATGCAAGACATAAAGATTACTATGTGATTCATGCGGGAATTACAACAAAATACATAGACCGTCATCCAGCTGCATCTATGACCCTCTGAATATCATCCGAACAAACGTTGGGTATTAAGTTGCAAGCAACAGATTATCGCAGTAAGCAAAGTGTGTAATGTAAACAATGTGAACTAGGTAAACACCGTTGTTTTCTCCCTAATGGCAACAACACATCCTCCATTTGTCACGTTTATGTCACTCGAGCACAGATGCAAAGGAGGCATGGACCCACTATCGAGCATAAATACTCCCTCTTGGAGTTACTAGCATCTACTTGGCCAGAGCATCTACTAATAACAGAGAGCATGCAAGATCATAAATAACATATGCATGAAAATAACATGATAAATTGATAATTAGAAGACATAGCATTCAACATTCATCAGATCCCAGCAAGCACAAGATGTAGCATTACATAAAGATGATCTCGATCCTGTAGGGCAGCTCACGAGATGTAAACATAAGGTACAAAGTGGAGAAGACAACAATCTAGCTACTGCTATGGACCTGTTGTCCAGGGATGAACTACTCACGCATCACTTCGGAGTAGGGCACGGTGGTGCACACCCCTATGGTGATGAATTCCCCTCCCGGCAGGGTGCCGGGGCGAGCTCCAGAACCCTCCCGATCTCGGGATGATGATGACGGCGGCCTCGGGTGTTTCTTGGCACGAAGTGGTATATTTTTAGGGTTAACATATCAGGGGTATAAATAGGCAAAAGGGAAAAGGCGGTGGAGGCCTAGGTCCCACACCACCCATGGCGCAGCCAGGGGTGCGCCGCCCTATGGTGTGGCCCTCGTGTGGCCCCCCTCCGGGCCTCTTCGGGACTCTATGGAATCATCGGGAATTCTAGGACCTCGGACTTCGAATTTTCCAATTCCGAGAATATTTCTAGAACAACTTTCCTGAAACTAAAAATAGCAGAAAACATGGAACTGGCTCTGTGGCATCTTGTCTATAGGTTAGTCCAGAAAATCTATAAAAATGACATAAAGTGTGTAGCAAACATGTAGGAAATAACATGAAAACAAGATGGAACATCGGAAATTAAGGATACTTTATGACGTATCAGTTCTCTGTTATCAGTAGATGCTCTGGCCAAGTTAATGCATGTAACTCCAACAGGGAGTATTTATGCTCGATAGTGGGTTCATGCCTCCCCTTTCACTCACGCTCGAGTGACAGAAACATAATGGGTGGGGGATGTGCTATTGCCATTAGGGATAAAACAACAATGCTTTGTCTAAGGATAATTTTATTGTTTACATTACATACTTTTCTAAATGCAATTATCTGTCGCTTGCAACTTAGTACCCAAGGTTTGGTTGGATGATAGTCTAAGGGTGGATTATTAGTCATATAATGGAGTTGTATAACCACTAGTAGAGAAGTGCCTTTCTGTAGATGGCTTTTTGTGTTGCACCATGTAGTTATGCGCCACAGAAATTTATTTTTGTGGTGCAAGGGGCTAATGCGCCACAGAAAAGAAGAATTCGGTGGCGCACGGGACAGGGGTGCGCCACAGAAAAGAGGAATTCTGTGGCGCACGGGACAGAGGTGCACCACAAAAATATGTTGGGGCTCACACCAATCATTGCCCCACTCATATTCTGTGGCGCATGGTGGTTAGTGCGCCATAGAAATATGACATTTCTGTGGCGCACCACTGTCCTGTGCGCCACAGAATTCCCATCCCCAAAATTTCTCTCCACGCACGAACTCCACCCCTCCCCCCGGTGGACCGCCTTTTTCAGATTTGTAAAAAAAAATGAGCATGATAGAAACTTCAAAAAACAAAATCCTTTGAGATCTAGGGAGATTTTAAGGTCTACTTTTTTTATCAAATTTTGAAATATGAATTTCGACTTTCTGAGCAAAAGTTCCTTAAAAAAGTAAAATGGGCATAACTTTTGCATACAATGTCGAAAAAAATGATCAAGATATCAAAAAAAAAAACTAGAGAGAAAAAGTAACCCAACCTCACTAGCCTTCGGCCTGAATCGCCAAATTCCAAAAAGAAAAAAGTTATGAACGTTTGAAGATTTTATCCTAGAAAAAAAAATCTGTGGCGCACCCCTACTTGGTGCGCCATAGAATTGTTGGGCAGGATTCGAAATTTGAATCTTGCCCAATAACCCTTCTTTTCTCCCTCTTCTTTCTCCTTTCTCTCATTTCACTTCTCCACTTCTCCCCCACTTCTCATCTCCCCTTCTCCCCTCTACCCCTCCACTTCTCTCCTCTACCTCCTACTCCACCACCACCTCTCCTTCTCCTCCTCCTCCACCACCACCTCTCCTCCTCCTCCTCCTCCTCCACCACCACCACCTCCGGCGAGCTCCTCCTCCTCCACAACCACCTACATCGAGCTTATCCTCCTCCACCAACTCCGGTGACCTCCCCCACCACCACCTCCGACAAGCTCCTCATCCTCCTCCTCCACCACCACCTCCGGCGAGCTTCTCCTCCTCCACCAACTCCGGTGACCTCCCCCACCACCACCTCCGGCGAGCTCCTCCTCCTCCACCACCACCACCTCCGGCGAGCTTCTCCTCCTCCACCAACTCCGACGATCTCCATCCTCCACCCACCACCGACCAAGCCACCTAAGGCCACGGTCACAATGGCATCCGACGAACTCCGGCGAAATTTCAAAATTTCGCCGAAACCGCCTTTTTTTTTTGAAATTCAAAAAAAAAATCTGTGGCGCACCTCTACTTGGTGCGCCACAGGATTGCAAATTTCCTTGACGCACGGCTGAGGTGCGCCACAGAATTGACATTTCTGTGGCGCACGGCCAGGGTGCGCCACTAGAAAAAAATTTAGTGGCGTGAATTCTGTGGCGCACCCCTGTGGCCCCTAGGTGCGCCACAGAATTCAAAATTGGTGCGCCACAGAAGAACATTTCTGTACTAGTGAACGGTATATGTATCTTGTTGTAATACCCGGATGAATCACATATTAATCATCATGTCATGCATATGCACTAGGGTGTAGATTTTATATCTGTCAATTGCCTAGCTGTAATTTGTTTACGCAACATGTTATCTATCTGTTTTGGAAAGACACCTCTAGTGAACTGTGGACCCCGGTCTATTTATTTACACTTATATACAACCATTGCAACCACTGTTTACTACTGCAATTATTGTTCTCTTTCATCTACTGCAAACAAGTACTAGTTTCCAACCTATATGTCTAATCCTTTGTTTTCTTGCGGTTTCCCAACGAGTGCACACATGCACAATAAACAAGTTTTCTGGCTCCGTTGCCGGGGATTTCAAAGTCTTCATGAGCAAGCAACCTCCCGTCAAATACACACCATCAGCCACCAACCGGGACTAAAAGGGGTCGCGCCACGCGAACGGTTTCTACCACCCCTCTAGTCCCGGTCCATATTATGAGCTGGGACTAGAGGCCCCGTTTGATCCGGGACTAGTCCGGTGCGGCCTCGTATCCGTTGAACCGGGACTAGTTCCCCCATCTAGCTTCATTCCGAAATCCATCCGGGAGTAGAGCCAAATGGGGCTCTCGACCAAAGATATGTTTTCTACTAGTGAATACAGCATTATGGAACAACTGCCATATGAAAACATTGATTTTCAAAGGAAATTCAGGCTTCCAAATCCAGTTATTATGAGCACGAGCTAAATTATTCTTCAACATCTGCTAACCATATTTTGATGATAACTCCCATTATAATTCAGCGAACAAACCACTTAACCAGGAGTCCGAGATGTCCCCGCACTTTTTGCGGCATCTGTGATGAAATGCCACTGATCCTCCATATCTTTGGAACGGAACCACAACGGACAGGGATACATCCAACACATTGTCGAAAGTCCAATCTGCCGCTTCAAAAATATTGGTAAGACTTGGATAAGAAACACATAAGGAACAACCATCCAGCAAAGGATCTTCCCAAAATCTCAACATATTACCTTTCAAAATTAGCACCGTGTCTCTCACAAATGCGAGGGCATTATTGTTTGCTTATTGAATAGATCTATGAATTTGTTTATGGCTTCAGAGATACTAAAAGTGTGGAATAATGTGACCGTGGAAGCATCTAGAATAGAATTACAACCACATACCTTGAGCTAATTATAATTTTGGCTTCCTTAAAATTATTTGTTATTTTGGTGTGATCAAAATTCATATTAAGATATAAAGCTAAAGATAACTAAGGATGGAGAGAAGCAAGGCCCTTCGCCAAGAGGCTTAGGGCCGAATTCTACCTTGTCTAGGGTTTTACCCCTATACATAACTCATCTGGTTTGGGATAAGTAGCATCATGCAAATCCCCGACTTTGTAACCGCACCCATTATAGTGATATCCTGATAGCTGGCGCAGGTGGTTTTTTCACTTCCTCATCGTAAGGTTTTCCATGTTAGAAATCTCGTGTGCCCTAACGTGGCAGACCGCCTTATCGTTTTTGTGCTATCATTTACAGCAAGTGGTATAAGAGCCTTGGTTTCCAGATTAGGGTTTTGCGGATGGCTCATATGAAGTTTGATCAACCGTTGCTGGACTATAAGACGAGATTATCGCTTTGGAATGTAAATATGAGGGCCATTTTTGCCCAATCTGGAGATCTTGATGACGCGCTAGATGGACTCAAAGAAAGGGAACCAAAGAAGTGGACATACGCTGACAAGAATAAAGACCGTAAGGCTTTGTCTTTTCTTCGACTTCATTTATCTGATGAGATTTTGCAAGAGGTGTTGATAGAGGAATCCGCACAACCCCTTTCGGGTAAGCTGGAAGAGATTTGCATGTCCAAGGATCTTACCATTAGGATGCATGTGAATATTAAGATGATCACACGAATAGGCTGCAGGAGGGTGGTTCGGTGATGAAACACATATAATTCTTTAAGGAGATTGTTGCCGACCAAGTGTCGATGGAGGAAAAATAAGATGATGAGGAACTAGCCCTTCTGCTCTTATGCCCATTGCCTAATTCTTTTACAAATCTATGAGATACCATATTACTTGCTCATGATGAACTAACTCTTTCGGAAGTATATGATGTTGTCCAAACGAGGGAAAAGATGAAAGGTATGATTTAGTTTGATGCATCGTCCTCCAGAGGCGAAGCATTGCACGTCCATGGCAGGACCGAGCATAAAATCTACAACAACAACTGTGACAAGAGACATAACGGTCGAGACTGTTCAAAGTCAGGCAAGGATAAGTTCTGCAGGTACTGTAATAAAAAAAATCAAGTCATTGATGATTGTTGGAATCTATAGAATAAGGAGAAATTACGGTACATATAAACTAGAAAATAAATATCGTGGTGATGGTAAGGCCTTTGGTGCAGCCGGTGCTGATAGTTCTGATTTCGGAGAAGCTCGTGTTGTTTTTGTTGCTTGTGTTGTTGGACGTGATGAGTGGATTATTAGTTCTTTATGCTTGTTTCTTATTTACATTAAGAGAGATTGGTTTGGTTCTTATGAGCAAATGCAAAGTGGAGGCATTGTGCATACGGGAGGTGATAACCCACATGGCATTGTGGGCAGTGGCTCCGTTCGGATCAAGACACACGATGGGATGATCGGCACACTAACGGATGTGAGGCTCATACCGAGTATCACCAAAAATCTGATCTCCCTTAGCAGTCTTGATGTTGAGGGGTATAAGCACACTGGTTCATGTGGTGTGATGAAGGTATCAAAAGGTTATGTTATTCACGTGTTTGGCAATTTAAATTCTGCCAGGTTATATGTTCTTAGAGGTACTACTTTAGATAGTTTGATTGCCGCTCCTACTGTTTCTAATGATGAACCAAGTAATACTAACATGTGGAATCTACGTCTTAAACATATGACTGAAGTTGGTATGGCATAATTCATCAATAGAAACCTGCTGAAGGTATGCACTATGAGTAATACACCGTTCTATGAGCACTGTATTTTTGGTATGCAGAAGAGAGTAAAGTTTAATGCTTCCATTCATACCACCAAATGTATATTTAATTTTGTGCATGTTGATTTATGGGGTCCGTCAAGTAAGACCTCTTATGATGGTTCTATGATGGTTCTCCTTACATGCTTACCAGTTTTGATGATTACTATAGAAAAGTGTTTTCTTATTTCCTGAAAAACTAAATATGACACATTTGCTGCATTTAAAGAGTGGAAATCTATGATAGAAAGACTAACTTAAAGGAAGGTTAAATTTCTTTTTACTGACAATGGTGGAGAGTTCTGGTTGGATACCTTTGATGATTTCTGCGGGAAAGGAGGAATCATGAGACACCACACCAACCCATGCACGCCGCAGCAAAATGGTGTGGATGAGCGTATGAATAGAATCATCATCACAGTGGCTCTCTACATGATATCCGATGCTTGCGTGAGCTCGAGTTTTTGGGGTGAAGTAGCCTCCACCGCCTGCTACTTGATTAACAAGTCGCCTTCTATCCCGCTAGATAAGAAAACATACATTGAGGTATGGTGTACTACACCGGATGATTATTCGCAGTTGAGAATTTTTGTTTGCACTGCTTATGCTTATGTTGATAATGCAACGGTACAATCTAGAGCTATTTAGTGCAAGTTTATTGGATATGGTTCTGGTGTTAAAGTGTATAAGTTGTGGAATTTCAAGACTAAGAAGTCGTTTATGACCAGGAGTGTTCTTTTCCATGAATCTATTATGGTGACTAACAGTTTATCCACATATGTTTCACATGTTAGTTCTGATGATGAATAGGAGAAAATTAGCATGCGGGTGGATCACATGGATAATATAGTAGCTAAAACTGATGATGTGCTTACCATTAGATTGATTGCATGTCTGATCCAAAGGAGGGAAGACTTAGCAGCATCCTTGCAACTAGGCCTAGCTGTGAGGATCTACGATTGTTCTGAACTCTCTACGACTACATCGAATCCGCTTCCTGGTGAGTCATTTTCCCCATCCTCGCATGTATGGTCATGCCTTGTTATCTGCATAGTGATCTTGCCGAACTAGGTAGGGATTTTTTTTAAATTCTGCAGCGTAGATCAGTAGTGGTATCAGAGCATACTACGTAGTTACGAATGGATCTAGAGCACAATTTTGTGCGGGTGTTGCATAAGCTTGTGTAAGTATATTAGAAAGCTCTCTAATATTCAGTTACTTTTCGTTGCTTTCCAATATATAAACCATGTTTTTTTTGTTCGGTCGCATGGTATGAATTTTTACAAACTTCTGGGAATCCTAAGAACCTTGAGTTGCCCCTAGCATATCTCGCTTGATCCGAAGAAGTGTTTCAGTAGCTTTGGAACAAATCATAGTTGGTCTCATATAATAACATGGTGGAAGGGGCATCTGCATTGGATCCATACGGGGGTCATGGTTATGAATAAGTTTAGATTGAGGGTCTAGATAGTTTCGTAATGTCTTTGTCTCAATCACCCCGCAAGTTTAATCAAGAAATGATAATTAACATACCTCAAATTGTGTAGGTGATGACGATAGAGAGATACATGTTCTGGGACATTTTAGTATCATCAATGTAAACCAATCGTCTAGACAAACATAGTGTGATTTATCACAAGGACATCCGGGATATGGATGAGAAAAAGGACGATAATGTTATGAGTTTTTATGTGTTATGATCAAAGAGTTTGATCAGATCAAATCGCATCACTAGTGGAAACAACCCCTCTCGTCCAGGGGGCCAGGGGGCAGCTGTCCCGGTTGCAACCGAATCCGGGACAAATGCCATGCTTAGGTCCCGGTTCGTGCGCCCGGGGCAACAGGAATCGCCTGGGGGCATTGGTCCCGGTTCGTGGGGGACATATCGGTCCCGGCTCGTGCCACGGACCGGGACCAATGCCTAGCCACATGCCACGTGGCACGCGCATGAACATTTGTCCCGGTTCAGTCCACGAACCGGGACCAATGCCCCCCTTCCCCTATATATACTGCCCCAGCCCCTCCCCCCTTCCATCTTTTTTTTTGCTTGGAGGTGTGAGAGAGTGTGGTGTTAGTGTGTTTTATTTTACTATGCACACGAGGTGTTCGACGAAATTCCCGAGCCGCACATAAGCTCACTGAAAATGGTATCTTCGACCGAGGTTAACAAACTTATCTTTTTCATCTGTAACTGATACATAAAAAAGTAGTATTTGTCGTATTAATATGTTATTGTAATGTATTTTGATAAACTTAATTATACGATGCAGCTGGATGCACGGCAGCGATGGATGTATGGTGACTGACGCACTTCCGAGTATATGGCAGGCCTGAATGCATTTCTTGCTGTAGCTCAGGCGAACAAAGATAATGGCTTCATGTGTTGCCCATGTGTTGATTGTCGGAACGTCAGAGAGCACTCTTCCGAAAGAATCATTCACGGCCATCTACTTCGGAGAGGTTTCATGCCCAGCTATAATTGCTGGACGAAGCATGAAGAAAGAGGGGTTGTGATGGAAGACGATGAAGAAGAAGAAGAAAATCCTTTGTTCCCTGAATACGACGATACTGCAATGGAAGAGAATGGAGAACAAGGAGGTGATCAAGAACAGGCATCAGAAGAGCCCGATGATGATCTTGGCCGAGTTATTGCTGATGCAAGGGAAGACTGTGAAAACAAATTGGAGAGGTTGAAGCTGGACAACATGTTACAGGATCACAAAAAATTGTTGTACCCAAATTGCGAAGATGGTAGCACAAAGCTCGGTACCACACTGGAGTTGCTGAAATGGAAGGCACGGAACGGTGTGACTGACAAGGCATTTGAGAGTTTACTTCAACTAATGAAGCCAAAACTTCCAAAGGATAACGAATTGCCTGAGAGTACGTACGAAGCAAAGAAAGCTCTCTATCCTCTAGGATTAGATGTGCAGAAGATACATGCATGCATTAATGACTGCATCCTCTTCCGCGGTGAGAAGTACGAGAATTTGGATGAATGTCCGATATGCACTGCACTTCGGTATAAGATCAGAGCAGATGACCCTGGTGATGTTGACGGCGAGCCCCCGCGTAAGAGGGTTCCTGCTAAGGTGATGTGGTATGCTCCTATAATACCACGGCTGAAACGTCTGTTTAGAAACAAAGAGCATGCTAGGTTGTTGCGATGGCACAAAGAAGACCGTAAGAAAGACGGAAAGTTAAGGCACCCCGCCGATGGATCGCAGTGGAGAAAGATCGAGAGAGACTTCCCAGACTTTGCAGGAGAGGCGAGAAACTTATGGTTTGGTCTAAGTACAGATGGCTTTAATCCTTTTCGGGAGCAGAGCTCCAGTCATAGCACTTGGCCTGTAACTCTATGTATGTACAACCTTCCTCCTTGGTTGTGCATGAAGCGCAAGTTCATTATGATGCAAGTTCTCATCCAAGGCCCGAGGCAGCCTGGCAACGACATTGATGTGTATCTAAGGCCATTAGTGGAAGAACTCTTACAATTGTGGGGCAAACCAGGTGTACGTGTGTGGGATGAGAACGAACAAAATCCATTTGACCTACGGGCGTTGCTTTTCGTAACCATCAATGATTGGTCTGCTCTTAGTAACATTTCCGGACATACAAACAAGGGATACAATGCATGCACACACTGTTTAGATAATACTGACAGTGTTTTTTTGGATAAATGTAAAAAGGTTGTATACCTGGGGCATCGTAGATTTCTTCCGATCAAGCATCCCGTAAGAAAGAAAGGAGGGAAGCATTTCAGAGGTGAGGCAGATAACCGGAAGAAGCCTAAGCTGCGTAGTGGTAATGATATATTCGATATGGTCAAGGACCTAGAAGTAATCTTTGGTAAGGCTGCTGGCAGCCAACCAGTTCCGTACGGCCCTGATAAGCGCGCACCCATGTGGAAGAAGAAATCTATATTTTGGGAGCTACCCTATTGGAAAGTTTTAGAGGTCCGGTCTTCGATCGATGTGATGCACGTGACAAAGAATCTTTGTGTCAATCTGCTATGAAATAAGCACGGGAGGACCAGCAACGTATGAAAGACCCAAGCAACAAGCACACAGATAGGCGCCATTACTTAAGCAGCTACGCTCTTACTAAAGCAGAGAAGGAAATATTCTTTGAAGTCCTTTACAGTATCAAGGGTCCGTCTGGCTTCTCGTCGAATATAAAGGGGATAATAAACATGGCAGAGAAAAAATTCCAAAACCTGAAGTCTCATGACTGCCACGTGATTATGACGCAGTTGCTTCCGATTGCATTGAGGGGGCTTCTACCGGAAAATGTTCGAGTCCCCATTGTGAAGCTATGTGCATTCATGAACGCAATAACTCAGAAGGTAATCGATCCAGAAAGTCTGACAAGATTACAGAGGGATGTGGTCCAGTGTCTTGTTAGTTTTGAGTTGGTGTTCCCACCATCCTTCTTCAACATTATGACTCATCTCCTGGTTCACCTATGTGAAGAGATTCATATTCTTTGTCCGGTATTTCTACACAATATGTTCCCCTTTGAGAGGTTCATGGGAGTCTTAAATAAATATGTTCATAACCGTGCTAGGCCAGAAGGAAGCATCTCGAAGGGCTATGGAACAGAGGAGGTCATTGGGTTCCGTGTTGACTTTATTCCTGACCTTAAGACAATTGGTGTTCCTGAATCGCGGCATGAGGGGAGACTGAGGGGAAAAGGAACGCTGGGAAAGAAAACAATGATACCTAGGGACGGGCATTCTTTGACCAAAGCACACTACACAGTTCTACAAAATTCTATGTTCATGGCTACGTATCTCGAGGAACACAAGAATATTGTACGGTCTGCAAACCCGGGGAAGGATGACTCATGGATTAAACGCGAACACATGGAGACTTTCGGAAGTTGGTTGCAAACACGTCTTATAAATGACACCACTGTTGAAGATCAGCTATACATGTTGGCAGGGTCACCATCTTCGACTATTGGGAGTTTTCAAGGGTACGAGATAAATGGGAATACATTTTACACGAGCTCCCAAGATAAGAAGAGCACCAACCAAAACAGTGGTGTCCGCTTTGATACAACAAACGAGAATGGAAAAAATGACACATACTATGGTTACATAGAGGAGATATGGGAACTTGACTATGGACCTTCTTTTAAGGTCCCTTTGTTCAAGTGCAAATGGGTCAACCTGAATGGAGAAGGGGTAAAGGTAGACCCGCTTTATGGAATGACAACAGTGGATCTCAACAATATTGGTTACAATGACGAACCATTCGATCTAGCCAATGATGTGGCTCAGGTCTTCTATGTGAAGGACATGTCTTCCAAACCGAAGAAAAGAAAAAATAAGGAAACAAATTCATCATACGATGAGCCGAAGCGTCACATAGTTCTCTCAGGGAAAAGAAACATCGTGGGAATCGAGGACACGACAGACATGTCAGAAGATTATAATAAGTTTGTTGAAATTCCACCCTTCACAGTGAAAGCTGACCCCACCATCCCGTTAAATAATGAAGATGCTCCATGGTTACGGCCGAAGCGATCATAAGCAAGGGACACGAAGAAAATTCAGAAGACTAGATAGGGATGTTGTTGGTGATGTGTAATAATAAACGTGGAATACATGATCATAGTTCTTATAACGCAGTATGAACGAGATTTTGTTAGCCAAAATGATATTTATACATATTCTGTGATTATGAATGGAGTAGGTGCAAGTTTGACCAATAATTTGTATTGATCGGTCAAAAGCTGGCAAGCATTGAGTGCTTGACAACTATGACCAGCCTGACTTCATTATTATTCCAACCAGCGGCACACCCACCCACTTTTCTGTTTCTCTCTCCTCCGTCTGTTGGTGATGTGTAATAATAAGCGTGGAATACATGATCATATAGTTCTGTTTGATCAGTATTTTGTATTGACCGGTAAAAAGCTGACAACTATGACCCATATCCGAGTATGAGATAACTGTAGGCAGATATTGCAGGAACACTTCGAAGTGATAGTACGGATACCATCCTGACAGATATTGCAGGATTATAACTACTTTGGAGATGTAGTATGTGTTGACACACGATATAGAACAAGTGATTATGGCAGGCCTCTATTGTTATTCATTGGAGTTAACCACCATAAACAGCCAAAAACAGTTTTGACTGACTGCTTTACATCGATAGGGGATGCAGTTGCTTCTACTTGGCCAGGGACTGTCGACCGCTCGGATATATATCAAAATGCAACGAAAGTATTAAGGGATATATTGCACTGTTCGGAAACTTTCGCTCATGATTTTAGTAGGTCTTGGCGAAGTACAATCTGAAGGATAACGAGTGGCTAAGTAGATTGTATGAGGATAGAGAAAGATGGGCTTTGCCTTATGGGTGTCATATATTCTGCGCAGATATTGCAGGCACACTTCGAAGTGATAGCAGGGATACCATCCTGACAGATATCCTTAAAACAGAAATAGAGCTTCGGTACTTCTTTAACACATATGATAAATTTTTGGAGGAGAAACGTCTAACTGAACAACGAAGATCCCAAATGTTGAAGGCGGAGGGGAGCGCGACGGCGACGGCGGACGAGCAGAGGAGAGGAAAGCGCGACAGCAACGGCGCGGTCTCCCCCGCCCGACCGCCCGTCTCTGCTTTAAGTCTGATGCTCCCGCTGAGGCTTGCCGCGTACACGGAAGTTACTATGTTTTCAAGCGGGGGTCGGGATAAAGGGAAAATACGTGTTGATGCGCAAAGTAAACCTTCGAAGGAAAACTATGGTTTTTCTGTTGTAGACGAAGATCTCAAATTCACCGTGTCAATAAGGTACAACTCGCTTTGTCGACCTTTATATAAATCACCCGGGATGCCTTGTATGCTCTGGACTAACTCGGAAGATCACGAGAGAAAACAAAAATTGTAACATTTTTATATTCAAATTATATACAAATGGTAAAATAATTAATAGTTTCAATAGTTAGAAAAATTATTTAGTTAAACGAAAAATGGATTTAAATTAGTTATGCAAATTCTAGTATTTTTCATGTTGGAATTTTTGTCAAATTCGAAAGTATATAGAAGTTGTTAATGTGCAAACTTAACAATTTTCAAATTTTGGCGCTAAAAACTTTTGGGCGCGCAGGGTGCCACCCCCAAAATTCGAAATATGTTTTTGGTCCCGGCCCATGGTACCAACCGGGACCAAAGGGGCTCTAGTCCCGGTTGGTGGCACGGGCCGGGACTAGAGGCCCGGTTGTATAAATATCTTGGCCCTCTCTCCAGGCCGAGCGACCACCCAGGACAACGGACATGGCTTGGCGAAGCCCTGCCGGCGGCGGGAACGAGTAGGAAGATCCCGCCGGCGCTGGTTCCGCCGGCGAGGTTGGACTAGGGACGCGGTTTTGTCGACACAAATATATATTAAAAAGGCCCGGGGGCCGTGCTTACATAGGGGGGCGGCGCGGCCATAGGCGGCCGGCCGTGCTTACATATAGGGGGCGGCGGCGCGGCCACAGGCGGCCGGCCGTTTCTTGGGGGGGTGAGTAGCTTAGCCTAGGGGGGGAGCACCGGCGCCGACCTACTCCTCCTCGTCGGAGGAGATGCACTGGTAGGGGGGTGGCTGCCACAGGTGGGCAGGCGGCTGGGGCGGGCCCGCCGGGGGCTGCGGAGGCATCGGGGGCGCGTACGGCGGTGGCGGGGGCAGCACCTCCTACGGCGGCGGCGGTGGCGGGGGCAGCTCCTCCTCCTCCGGCGACCATACGCCGCCGGTCCAGGCCCAGGTCATCCCGTACTCCAGGCCGGGGGGGAGCGGTTGCGGCGGCGGCTGGTCCTCGGACGCCTCCAGCTCGGCGTTCATCACCTGCCACCAAGGGGCAGGCGCCGAAGGGGGCGGGGGCGGCGGCATGGCGTTGGCGTCGGCGGCAGCGGCGGCCAGGACCGCCTCCCACCGCTTGACCTCGTCCTCGACGAGGCAGCGGCGGGAGGCCTCGAAGGCCTCCTCCATGCTGTCACGGAGCTCGGGGTCGTCGTCCTCGGGGATGGCGTCGCCGATGTCCTCAAGGAGCCACAGCTCCGGCTCCCTGCCCGGTGGCGGCGCGGGGTAGTCTTCGGTGCTCACCTCCTCGGCTGTGGGGATGTAGGAGCGGCGGCGCTGCTCGTGCTCCTGCTGGAGCCAGGTGGCCCAGTAGGGGGAGCTCCGCGCGTACGCGCGGTCCCTGAGGAGGCGGGCCGGCAGGAGCGCGCGCCGGCGGTCGATCTCCTCGCCCAGGGCCTCTCTGCTGGACGGGGCCGGCGGCACCGGGATCCTCTGGGGATTGAGGTGCCAGCCCTCCGGGAGGTGGACGTCCGGCCAGAACACCGGCGTGCGGCGTTCCCAATGCCACTCTGCCTCCTCCTTCCGGACGTACCGGCGGAAGCGCTTGCCCTTGGGCACGCCGCGGGGCGGTGGGCGTGACGCCGGAGGCGGAGCGGGAACGCGCGGCTGCCCGCCGATGCGGAAGCCTCCCGGGCCGAAGCCGAAGGCCTCCGCCGGCGGCGGTGGAACGCCGGAGCGCGCGCCGCTCGTGGACCCGGCCTCGTGGTCGTTCCGGGGGCGCTTGCCGCTCAAGAACCAGCGGGACATGGTGGCGAGGGTTGCTTTGGATGGGGCGCGGCCGGGGTGGATGGGCTGTACGGGCGGCGAGGGCCCTTTATAAAGGACCCGGGGGAGGCTGGCATGCCAACCGGCGGCCTGAACGTGGCGGCGGTTGCAGGCGGCCATGAATGCGGGGCGGGAGCCGAGGCGGCGGTTGCAGCTGGGCACGCGTGCGTGGGGAAGTGGAGGGGGGCGGGAAGACCAGGCGGGGCGGGAAGACGACGCGACAGTGGGCCCTTTGACCGTCCCTGTGGTCTTAATTTAAGGGACCGGGCGAGCCAGCCACTAGGCCGCTGGCCAGTGGCCCCTTTCGACCCCTGCGAACCGTTGACCGAATATAATAAAAGACGCGGGCCAGTGGGCCCTTTTGACCAAAAATGTGGCCAGTGGGCTTAATTAAAGACGTGGGCCTGGACGCGGTTGGGGAAGGGGAGGCCGGTTGGGGATTGCGAGACAGGAGCCCAAAAAACGAAACGAAAAAAACCTGCCGCGGCAGGGTAAAATTGGCGGGATATATATTTTTTGCAAAAAAGTATCCATCCCGGTCCCTAAAACGAACCGGGACGAACTCCCTGGCCGTCCCCTGGCCCAGGTTCGCCACGTGGGCCATCCTTACCATCCCGGGTTCTGCCACAACCGGGACCAATGGGGGAGGGCCATTTGTCCCGGCTAGCCCATCCCGGTTGCACAACCGGGACAACTGGCCCTTACGACCCGGGACAAATGGCCATATTTCCATAGTCTCACCTCATGGTATCATTGGTATCGTATAGTTAAGGGAATAAGTGTGATGACTAACTTGTAAGGTTCCCTTGATCTTCATGAACACATACGAGCCATCATGGGCGTCCCCGGCTCTGCTGTTGGTTATTGTTGATTAGTTCCCGAAAATGTATGTGTGTTATCAAGACTGTATGGGTCACAAGCTTAAGATGTAACAACCTTTAATTGTGAGAAGAAAGTTTTTTATATTGGTTTTATGAACGTTAGATATCGATATGATGTCACAGATACAAGTCCGGTCTCTTGGAGAAGTTTCGAGTAATTTACTATAAGAGAGAAATTTTGCCGGTATTAGGCATAATTTCCTATGAGAAAAAAACGTAGGACATGATATGTCCCGTATGCCAGAAATATGTTTATAACATCATTATTTAAGGTAGAGTATTTTATCTATTGGGGACTGGCAGGTAGGCCCCGCCGCCTCCAAGCATGGTACATAGAACCTTCTAGGGGATTTTGGTTTTGGTTTATAAAGATAAAAAGAAAAAACCGAAAGGGAAAAGGAAAAAGGAATAGGGAGAAGAGATGTAGTTGGACTCCCCATGGGAGCCCAAACCGATTGAGGATAGGATAGGGGGTGCGTCCAATCCCCCCTCCTAGAAGGAGTATGACTCCTCCCCCCAAGGCACGTTCCCCCTCCCCTCTCACTATAGAAAGGAAACCCAAGGATCATTGCAAACCATATCAGTTGGCTTTGAAGTCTCTCTCTCTCTCTCTCCCCCTCTAATTGGATTACAACTTCTTCTAATTGGGTATTTGAGGTGTCCTCTCAAGATAATACCTAGATCTAATTGCTATTATGTCTCTGATGCATGTAAAATGCATAGATGAATTTTGCATATTTTCACATGGTTTTCTATTACATATTGCATCATATAAGGG
The DNA here is from genome assembly GCA_028641055.1 of Alopecurus myosuroides. Classification (NCBI taxonomy): domain Eukaryota; kingdom Viridiplantae; phylum Streptophyta; class Magnoliopsida; order Poales; family Poaceae; genus Alopecurus; species Alopecurus myosuroides. The sequence continues at coordinate 506,866,172 of CM054059.1, forward strand.
TATAATTCAATGTTTTATAGTATTTTGGGGTTAAATTACAAAGTCCCCCAACTTTTATGGAATTAACCCTGCCTGTCAGAAACCCCGTTTTCTATATTTTTGACGTTTCAGGGGGCAAACTTCCGCAAAATCACCTGAAAATCTGCGGGGGTCATTTTCTTGGAAGGAGAGGACTTGCGGGCGAAGAATCCACGAAAATTGGGCAAGGAGGCCCAAAAGAGGACCCTCCACGCGGCCAGATTCCTTGGCCGCGTGAGAGGCCCCCTTTTGGCCCCTGTGGCCCCAATTCCTTCCATCTTTGACTTACCGACTCCGTCTTGACCTAAAACCGACTATAAAAGGGGTCCCCCGTACACTTACGGAGAGGAGCACCGACGAAACACCGAAACACCGAAACAGAGACCAGAAGTTCCAGATTCGAGGGGGAAAACTCCGACGGGGCGCCGCCGGTGTGATCTCCTACCCCTCCAACGTCATCTCCATTGACATCTCCATGAAGAGGGAGTAGTCCACCCCAGGGCTATGGGTTTGTGGAAGTAGCACTTTGTATCTCTCTCTCTCTATGTGCTTCACTAATTAGATCTGTATGAGCTGCCTCACATGATTACGGGCACCGTTGTAATTCCTATGTGGTGGATCTTTTCTATGAGTTATTGAATCTGAGATTGCAATTGTTTCTCTTGAGTTATTTGAGTAGATGTATCTTATGTACCCCGTTCTTATTTGCTAGCTTTGATCAATCTAGTTCTTGAGAGTGTGTGTGGGGTGATGGGTGCATTAGTTGGAGTAACGGGGGGTGGCTAGTGCTATCAAAGTGACAGAAGTTCAGCGATCCACTTAGGTTTTGTTAAACCTTTCTTAGTTACCTCACTAGGGATAAAAAGGAGTACCTTGTTACCGGCGATTTGAAGTGACACTAATCAATCTCCATGACTAGATCTAGCAAGTTCTTACTTCAACTTCATGTCACATTGCTTAAAGCTATACTCTGGTTTTTTCCTTAATTATCGAGGTGTTATGATTTAATTCGCATCTTGGTGGAGTATAAGAGGGATCAATATGATCGTAGAGATCTCTATGCTAGGACGTGATGCCCATATGAAAGTACTGAATGTTAAACATGTTATTGTAATCTCACATGTAATTCTTTATGTCCACCGTCTACCACTTTATTTGAGAGAATGCAAGTGTGAAACCATGAACCCCGGTCCTATTTTAAATATAAGAAAACACTCTAGTTACTTTGCTGCAATTTACTTTACTTGCACTTTACTTTACTTGCATCTCCAATTTGAATTTACATTATCTCCATCACCACTTGCATCACAAAAATACAAAAACAATCCATTGCATATTTATTTTCTCATTTGCACTTAGTAGTAGATTTAATTATTGCATATTTACTTTCAGTTTTGCATTGCAATTTAGAAGTCTCACACCTTGTGCTTGACAACCACTTGGTGAGGTTGAGGGCACAAAATTCTCTACTTGTTTGCAGGATCCTGGAGGAAGCTTGGAAGACAACTGCTGAAATACTGGCTCCCCAAGAGTTCGATATAAACCCTCGAGTCACCCTCGTGGGGAAGAATGCTTGCCACTAGCTACACACTCTGCACTTGGAGTCTCAACCTAGCCATCAAGCGTTTTTCTTGCGCCGTTGTCGGGGAGCCATAGGTGAAGGAGTTGTCCAAGGGAGCTCACAAGAAGTCTTCATCACCAACAAGGTGTGCAAACACCTAAGCTTGGGGAGGTTGCACCTACGTGAGTACCGTCCTTTCTATCTCCACCTTCTTTCAAGTAGATTGTTTTGTTTCTTGTCTTGTTTTTGTTTTTGTTTTGTTTTTGTTCTTGTTTTTGTTTTGTCTTGCATATTTTGTTTTAGTTTGTATTTTAGTTTTGCATTTAGTTATCTAGTTTATTTTAGTATTTCGAATTTGCTTAGTTACTTTACTTTTGTTTTGCATAAAAAATTAAAAACTAGATAAAAACTGTTAAAATGGGTGATAGAACTAAATTAAGTGACTACACAAATACACCCAATGACCAATTCATTGCTAGGCCAATTACTACACCTGAAATACAAGGTGAAAGCTATGAAGTAAGTCCTAGTTTATTGAATTTAATTACTAGAGAGCAATTTTGTGGTAGTGCTATGGAGGATGCCTCTATGCATCTTCATGATTTCATGGAAATATGTGATATGCAAAAATTTAAAAATGTGAAAAGTAGTGTTTTAAAACTGAAATTATTTCCTTTTTCACTTAGAGGAAAGGCTAAAGAATGGTTACTTTCACTACCTACAACTAGTATAAAGTCTTGGGATGATTTAAAAGAAGCTTCCATTAAGAAATATTATCCTCCCGTTAAAATTTTACAAAATAGGAATAATATCCTCTCATTTAGACAAAATGATAATGAACATGTAGCCATGGCATGGGATAGAATTAAATTAATGCTTAGAACATGCCCATCACATGGAGTAAAGGAATGGACCATACTACACTCTTTTTATAATGGTCTAAACTACATGTCTAGAAATATACTTGATTCTGCTGCTGGAGGTGCCTTTATGAGTAAAACTGTAGGAGAGGCTAAGAGCATATTAGAAAGCATATTCCAAAATTATAGTCAATGGAATACTGAAAGAGCACCCAATCCCACTAAGAAAATAAACTCAATTGAAGAAACCAATGATTTGTCTTCTAAAATGGACACTATTCTTGCCTTTATTAATAAACAAAATATGGAGAATGTGCCTTTGCAGGAGCTAGTTCGTAGTAATTCTGAAAGTGTGGATGTTAATTTTGTTAGGAATTATGGTAGCAATGGTTTTGGTAATGCTTACAATTCTTATAGTAAACCTCCTTATGTGCCAAATAAACCTTTTGTTCCATATCCTAATGCTAATGAAAATAATTGGAAGCCTTCTAGTGAAATTTCTGAATTTAATAAATTTCTTATGGAACAAGTTGCTAGTCACAATGCTATGATACATGAGTTAAATAAGTCTATTGCATCCATTAGTAGTGATATTAAAGGATTGCAACTTCAATCTTCGAATTTAGATAAAGCATTGTCAAAATTAGCTGATAATCAAGCAACTCTATTAAGCATGTCAGCAGGAAAGCCACAAGCACAACCTAGTGTAGGAATGAATTCTATTACTATTGCTTCTCCTATATTGAAAATATTGATCATATTGCTGAGAATACAAGTGAGCATGTCCCTGCTAGCTTAGAAGAAACTTTGAATGAAATAGTGAAGTACCCTGAATATTTACTTCCATATATGTCTTATCTTGCTAGCAAAGATGAAATTAGTCCTCATGAATCAAGCATGCTAGCTAAATTAGAGACTAAAGTAGAGGAAATTATGATGCTTACTGAAATTAAGGATCCATTGCTTGATTTAGAAAAAAGTAGCTTGCAAGAACTTATTGCTACTCTACAAAAATTTGCTAGTGATCCCACTATAAATGTTAATCAACCTGGCTTTGGATCTTATATTGCTAATCATGTCTTGCAAGAAAAAATTGCTAGGTACAAGAATGAGGCCATGATACCTCCTAAGCTTGGGGATGCATGGATCCCCAAGGTGCTAGTTTCAATTGGAAAAGAAATTCACCATGCTATGTTAGATTTAGGTTCTAGTGTATCGGTACTCTATAAAGAATTGTATGAATTGCTAGAACTAGAAAATTTAGAAAAGTGCTCAAGTGAACTTGTCCTTGCTGATAACTCTAGTAAACATGCTGTAGGACAAGTAAAAGATGTTATGATTGAATTGCACATGACGTTCGTACCCGTTGATTTCATTATTATGGATATGGGGGATAAATCCCCTAGTCCTATTATTTTGGGTTGACCTTTTCTTCGTACTACAGGTGCAATCATAGACTCCAAGGAAGGGAATGTCAAGTTTCAGTTCCCTCACAAGAAAAGCATGGAGCACTTCCCAAGGAAGATGGGCACGCTGAAGAACAAGCTCCCTCATGAGCTTTATCCCTCTTGATTATCAAGTAAGTAAAGCCTAGCTATATGGCTATAAAGAAAGCGCTTTACGGGAGGCAACCCGGTTGTTTTTGTTTGGGTTTTCCTAGTGTCCTCTTGCTGTCTCAAGATATTAGTTTTTTTTAATTCTGGAGTTTTCAATAAAGAGTCAAGTCAAACCCATTTGGACTTATAAGTTGCTATCATAGTGCATGAAATTTCTGTTTCAGCACGAGTCTGCTCACCGTATGATTTTACGTTTTTTATTGGTATGTCGGATTGAGCTATTTTTTTAGTATGTTCTGAAACTTTTCGTCCTCTGTAAGCACAAAAATTGGCTTAATTTTTTGACGAGTCTATATTAGGAAAAAATGTTCGTTTTGCTGCTGCTGCTTTTCTGGACAGATTCTCCCTTCTTTTGTTTTATGCACTCTTTGGGCTTGGGAATCGAATTTCCATGATTCTTTCAAGCAAGAGAGTGAACATACAACATAATGAACCTTATTGTCTATGTACTGGAGAATTTGATTTGCAATTTTGCACAACAAGCATGTGATTTGTTTATCCTTGCTAATCTCACCCCACAGAAAAAGAATGGGAGAAACATGTTTTGTGAAGTTTTTTTCACAGGGAATAGAGGAGCCGCGCCTCAAGACATCCAAGAATGGTGAAAGCCATAAGCTTGGGGATGTGATGAACACCCCACTAGAGCTACACTCTTTTGGTTAGCACACGTCTACTTTCTGTTTTTCTAAGCAAAGCATTTATCGTAGAGACTTGAAGCGTCTAGTTTTTGTTTTTATTTTTGTTTTGATAAGACCACCACCATCATTTTATATGAGATTGAGCTACTAGAGTTTGGGGTTGGAATGTATTGGATACTAGTATTATGACTTGGAATAGGGATGTCATGGTTGATTTGAAGAGCTACATATGTTTGCATGATTTATAGGCTTTTTATGTGTAGAAATTTGCAATAATGTTGTCTTGAGCTATCTCTTATTCATGTCCTTGATGTTAATTGCTGGTTTACTTAGTTTGTCAAGAAATGAGTAGTTCTATGGACATATGCATGCATAGTAGCTGGTCAACTATCTCCCTCTTGCTATCCCAAAAATTTAAAAATTCCAACAAGTAAAAAACTTGTTTCCAACACTCCTTAGCCAAGTATTTCCAGTGAGTCCACCATATCTTCCTATTAGCTTCATTGCTATTCCGAGTATGTTCACCATGTTATTGTGTTATTTATGTTCTAAATTAAGATTTTCACTTTATTAATTGTCATGGGTTGAACTTGGGATAGGACTCTCACGAAGTTTTGAAGGCACACTTTACTTTTTATGCATCTAATAAACATGACCCAATAATGGGAGCCACAAGTTTTGCGTTTGACAAGTGTGTGGTTGGGAGCTAGCTATAAACGTTTATCACCGGAAAGCTTTCAACATTGCACAAAAAATTTACATTTGGTTGATATCATGTACTTTTGTTTTTGGACTCCTGCCATCCCGAAATGAAATAGAGGAATAGTAAGTTTTGATGAGTAAGTATCTATATGACTAGAGAAACGCATTGGGCCGCTAACCCAAGCCATGCTTTATCATGGTGGAAATTTACTTACAGCTTGAGTGACTCTACAACACATCCTATAATAAAATAAGAAGCTATGCATAATAGTGAATGAAAATAAAAAAGGATGATGAGTCTACTCCATTTGTTCATCTTGTCATTGTAACATGGGCTTGTTTCCATGTCATGGGGCAAGAGGTACCTCTTTGCGGTTCTCTATGATGTCATTAATACTTATTATGATTGTACAAAGATTATTAGGAATCTTAAGTTGAGTAATCATGGAGTAGGTTTTCACACTCACGCGGCCTGAGGCTTTCAACCACCTTGACATTCTCATTACTTCAATACTCACAATTTTAAGATGCTAGTGATAAAGGGGAAATGAGAGTGCTAGATAAATGGATACCACATTTCAATTAGTAATTTTAGTTGAATAATTTAGAGGCTAAATAAGACTTGATCATGTTTTACCTATACTCAATTTTCTCCAAAGTGTCCACCATATTTTCTATTCTCCATTATGCTATTCTTTGACCAATATAGGATTTTATTTTTCATTTTGTGTATGCATTTGGTCCATAGTGCTTTTATTTCATCATACACTTTGTGAACTTTCATGAAGCATCTTTGCTTGCATATTTGATATTTCTTACAACATGAATTGTATATTGCTACTCATTTCTAGTATTAATCATTTGATTATATGTAGCATGATCCTTGATATCCCATGATTGTTTCAATATGCAAAACCCATCTTAGTTTTATCACCTTCATACTCGAGGACGAGCATGGGTTAATATTGGGGATGTTGATGCATGTAAAATGCATAGATGAATTTTGCATATTTTCACATGGTTTTCTATTACATATTGCATCATATAAGGGTATAATTCAATGTTTTATAGTATTTTGGGGTTAAATTACAAAGTCCCCCAACTTTTATGGAATTAACCCTGCCTGTCAGAAACCCCGTGTTCTATATTTTTGACGTTTCAGGGGGCAAACTTCCGCGAAATCACCTGAAAATCTGCGGGGGTCATTTTCTTGGAAGGAGAAGACTTGCGGGCGAAGGATCCACGAGACTTGGGCAAGGAGGCCCAAAAGAGGACCCTCCACGCGGCCAGATTCCTTGGCCGCGTGAGAGACCCCCTTTTGGCCCCTGTGGCCCCAATTCCTTCCATCTTCAACTTACCGACTCCGTCTTGACCTAAAACCGACTATAAAAAGGGTCCTCCGTACCCTTACGGAGAGGAGCGCCGCCAAAACACCGAAACACCAAAACAGAGACCAGAAGTTCCAGATTGGAGGGGGAAAACTCCGGCAGGGCGCCGCCGGTGTGATCTCCTACCCCTCCAACGTCATCTCCATCGACATCTCCATGAAGAGGGAGTAGTCCACCCCAGGGCTATGGGTTTGTGGAAGTAGCACTTGTATCTCTCTCTCTATGTGCTTCACTAATTATATCCGTATGAGCTGCCTCACATGATTACGGGCACCGTTGTAATTCCTATGTGGTGGATCTTTTCTATGAGTTATTGAATCTGAGATTGCAATTCTTTCTCTTGAGTTATTTGAGTAGATTTATCTTATGTACCCCGTTCTTATTTGCTAGCTTTGATCAATCTAGTTCTTGAGAGCGTGTGTGGGGTGATGGGTGCATTAGTTGGAATAACGGGGGTGGCTAGTGCTGTGAAAGTGACAGAAGTTCAGCGATCCACTTAGGTTTTGTTAAACCTTTCTTAGTTACCTCACTAGGGATAAAAAAGGAGTACCTTGTTACCGGGGATTTGAAGTGACACTAATCAATCTCCATGACTAGATCTAGCAAGTTCTTACTTCAACTTCATGTCACATTGCTTAAAGCTATAATCTGGTTTTTCCTTAATTATCGAGGTGTTATGATTTATTTCGAATCTTGGTGGAGTATAAGAGGGATCAATATGACCGTAGAGATCTCTATGCTAGGACGTGATGCCCATATGAAAGTACTCAATGTTAAACATGTTATTGTAATCTCACATGTAATTCTTTATGTCCACCGTCTACCACTTTATTTGAGAGAATGCAAGTGTGAAACCATGAACCCCGTTCCTATTTTAAATATAAGAAAACACTCTAGTTACTTTGCTGCAATTTACTTTACTTGCACTTTACTTTACTTGCATCTCCAATTCGAATTTACATTATCTCCATCACCACTTGCATCACAAAAATACAAAAACAATCCATTGCATATTTATTTTCTCATTTGCATTTAGTAGTAGATTTAAATTGCACATTTACTTTCAGTTTTGCATTGCAATTTAGAAGTCTCACACCTTGTGCTTGACAACCACTTGGTGAGGTTGAGGGCACAAAATTCTCTACTTGTTTGCAGGATCCTGGAGGAAGGTTGGAAGACAACTGCTGAAATACTGGCTTCCCAAGAGTTCGATATAAACCCTCGAGTCACCCTCGTGGGGAAGAAGACTTGCCACTAGCTACACACTCTGCACTTGGAGTCTCAACCTAGCCATCAGTCTCATGCGTTGAGAAACTTCCAGAATCATATAGCTCTAACCAAATTTTATTAGTGCTACCAATTAGCAACATAGAAAGTTTGTCTCTCTTTGTCGGTGTCGAGTCCTGGACGGCGGAGTACTAGCGAGTTTACAGGACCGTACGCATCCACACCATAATAGGGATTACATCTATGATACTGGACGAGGGAAGCTTAGCGGCATCCTTCCAACTAGTCCTATTTTTGAGTATATACGATTGTTCAAAACTCTTCTACGACTTTCGGTGCCCGGTGAGTCGTGATTTTGATCAATGCATGTATGCGCATGCATCGTTATCTGCATAGTAATCTTGGCAGTTGCTTAGGGTACAAAATTGAAATTTTACAGCGTACAGCAGTAGTCACACGGCAAAAGGAGGCTCAGTGAGTGATCATGTAATCAAGTTGTTTATTTGCGGTACAAGGCTTCAAACTCTAGGGTTTCCAATCCATGCTGAACTGACTACATATTTGGTGTTGTCCTCACTTCCCCGTCCAACAATGACTTTATCATGAATTAAAACATGAATGGGATGGAAAAGACACCAAATGAGCTCCTCCTTATGCTAAAAACTTCTAAATCTAGTGTGAGGAGGGATACCAAGCACATATTTATGGTTTCCTTAACGACACCATTCAAGAAGATGAAGAAAAGTTGGGGCAAAGGTGCTAAGGAACATGAGAAGCCCAAGAACACAACTCGGAGGAAATCCGAATGTTTTTTATGTAAAAAGAAATAGCATCGGAAGAGTAACTACAAAATGTTCTTTGTGCAAAAGAAGATATTCACTAAAACTGATAAAGGTATAATAGTTATACCTAAATTATATTTTTCATTCTTACTAGTGTCTCTAGATTATCGCTTGCTAAAGTATTTTATATATTCGATATAGAAGCTGCGGAAAGTAAAGAAATGGAAGAATAAAAGGTGTTGGTGTGAGTCAACCTCAGTTCATGAGTATTCATCAAAGGATGTATACATATCCACTTTTGTTTTTATATTTTGAAAGATTTGTGAGCTTTGGATCAAGTTGTTGTAATAAAATTTACATGTTTGGTGATGTAATACTCTTATGGATTCATAGGACTAGTTGTCTTTTTTATCTTATGAGAATATTATGGATCACTCCCATAGTGGATGATCGAGTTATAAATCTTTTGAATTGGTGAAATATCATTGTTCTAATATATTTTGTGATTGTGTTGACACTACCATCGAGTAGCACTATCATCTCAGACACATCATATACATGATGGAAGGAAATCAGAGAAATTTGTATGTGAAACGAGTGACGGACTTGATGAATTACACACTTCTCTGATCTCTGGATTCATACACATAGTGAAGTCAACAAATAAAGAATTCTCAGATTATTTATGATACTATATTCAATAACCAAAATTCACAATAAAATTTGAAAATTTATGACTTAGTGATGTATTGAAAGTTTTCAAGCCATGATCTGACCAAGTGTGAAAAAATCAGCACTAAGAAATTTCCTTTTCCTTTTTTGAATTCCCATACACGCAACCTAATAGACGCATGAACTTCACGAGCTAGTCGTGACTTTGATCCGGTGCTTCGCATGGGTCCTTTGGAGTAACCTCTTGTGGTTCCCCCTTTTAGAGCCATCGTGTCGGTGACTCCCACGGTCCTAGAGATAAGAAGGGAAAATTTAGTGATATGTTAGCTCGGTGATTACATTTGTTGCCGTTCGTCGTGGTGAACTGGTCGTCATATCTTGCATCTTGGGAATCCTTATTCTGAACACCCCCTACCTGGCGCTCCAGCAGCGAGAGGATGGTTTTAACAATCCAATGACAATATCACACTCGCATGGGAAGAGTGAGTTTCTTTTTTTTCGGCAGGAGGTGCATGACAACTGATTAAAGTTATGACACGATTTAGATGAAGATCCCCAAACTTTACTAATATCGTAACTACAGATTGGTACAAAATTGTACCTTCAGGAATTCATAGTTTGACCCTTCACAAGGGTTTTCCTGGTGTCTATAGTTTCTATGTTACTACTACTCTACTTTAAGGATTGTGATCTCGACAATTTCTAAGCCATAGTTTCGCATATGTTGGGCGTAGATAGAATGTATCCTCTATCAGATCAAGTCTTCAGTATATATAGTCGTCGGTAAGTAGTAGTTTGTTTGTTGCACGCCTACGGTTTCCCGTCCTTTCTTTGTAGGAGTATTTAGGGAAGTCTAGATGCAGCAGATCTAGTCCTTGGTCTCTAAAGGAGTTTCTTGAGGTGGCTCTTCGGGTGGGTTAGTTGCTTCTATTTTCGTCATGGGATCGAAGTGATGCGGGTCCATCAGGGTAATGGTCCCAGATCCACTTATCTCCGATAGGAACATATCTCATTGCTAGGGAACAATCTCTTTAATCCTCAAACTCTACACCATCAATACCACCAAAGAAGGATGTAGCGATGTTAGCATATTTACCTTTCTTGCTCTTGGTTGATCCCATGAAGTCGATCGATACCTCCTCGCGAGCCTTGCCGAATCTCGATCAAGGAAACAAAACTGACAAGGAAGACAACAAATATGGCACATCAATAACGAAGAGAGCTACACTAAGAACGCTTCTCACGTGCCAACGGCATTGAGGTTCACACTGATCGCTCGTGCACAAATCGCCAACTACACCCACCACACTTGTAGTTGCACCACATCGTCAACATGACACTACGTGAAGAACTAGCCTCATGTCACCATCCTTATGAAGCAAAACCGACGAATCCAGAGGCCAACTCCACCAGCACATGACCACACACCTTGATCAGAGAAACCATGCCCCTCATCTGAAGGAACCAGAATGAGACGGCCGACATCGGCTACACAGGAGAGCTACCTCCACCGTTTGTCGGCGATGACCAACCTAAATAGTCATATCCGAACTGTTGATGCGCACTACAACAATGCACTCTGGCCGCGCATGACACCACGGGTGACATCCCACCGAGCTTGTGCACCACACCGGTGCAGAGGCATCCATTGTCCCATCAACTGATGTGTTAGAGAGGTCCCATGGTGGCCTGATACGTCTCCAACGTATGTATAATTTCTGATGCTCCATGATCATATTTTGCCAATTGCTACTTGTTTTCTCTCTTATTTATCGCATTTTTATACGTTTTCCGGGACTAACCTATTAACAAGATGCCAAGTGCTAGTTCCCTGTTTTATGTTGTTTTTGGTTTCAGAAAAGTTGTTCTGCAAACATTCTCGGAATTGGAAAATTCGAAGCCCGGAAGTCCTATTTCCCCCGGAAGCATCAAGAAGACCGAAGAGGAGCCGAAGAGGGGCAGCAGGGGGCCACACCGTAGGGTGGCGTCCCCCCTGGCCGCGCAAGCTATGTGTGTGGGCCCCCCTGGACTCCACCGCCTTTGCCTTTTCGCCTATTTAAGCCCCCCGGATGGAAAAACCTAGACACCTGATCAAAATCCCCGAAAAAGTTCCGCAGCCGCCGTCACCGTCAACCCCAGATCAGGGGGGTTCTGAAGCTGTTTCCGGCACCCTGCCGGAGAGGAGATCATCACCGGAGACTTCTACATCACCATGCCTGCCTCTGAAGTGATGCGTGAGTAGTTCATCCTTGGACTACAAATTCGTAGATGTAGCTAGATGGTTGTCTTCTCCTTATATGCCTCCATGTTTAGATCTCGTGAGCTGCCTATCATGATGGAGATTGATCTTATGTAATTCTCTGTGATGTCTTTGCTGGGATACGATGAATATTGACCTTATGCCAAGTTGATTATAGTCTTTATCGCATATGTTATTTGTGATCTTGCATGCTCTCCGTTGCTAGTGGTTATTCTGGCCAAGTAGTTGCTAGTGACTCCAAGAGAGAGTATTTATGCTCGATAGTGGGTTCATGCCACCTTGTTGCCTTGCTCGAGTGACAAAAACGTGAAGGGGGAGGATGTGATGTTGCCATTAGAGAGAAAAAAGCGGTGAGAGTGCCCGCGTGCATAATCATTTCTAACATTACACACTTTGTTTAATGCAATTATTTGTTGCTTGCAATTTAATACCTATAGGGGTTCGGATGATAATCTGAGGGTGGATTATTAGTCATAGATGTAGATGGATGTCGGTCTATGTATCTTGTTGTAATGCCCGCACTAAATACCATAGTAATCTTCATGTCATATTGTGCACTACGGTGCAACCTCTATTTGTCAATTGTCTAGCTATAATTTGTTCACCCAGCATGCTATCTTTTATGGAGAGACACCACTAGTGAAACTATGAACCCGGTCTATTTTCCACACTGTTAAACGAACCACAACATTTTCCTGTTTTCTATACTTACTACAAGCATACACTGTTTTCCAGACTATACGTCTAATCTTTGTTTTCAGCAAGACCGGTGAAATTGACAACCTCACTGTACCGTTGGGGCAAAGTATTTTGGTTGTGTTGTGTGCAAGTTTCGCGTTGTTGCTGACACCGGTGAAGCGTCAGCACCACCGTCAGTGGCATCAACCTTCCGAAGATTCTATTTCTCCTACTGGATTGATAACTCTGGTTCTTAACTAAGGGGAAAACTCCTACTGCTTTGCTCATCACACACTACTCTTGGGGTTCCCAACAACACATAGCATGTCCCGGGGCAGGGAGGAGCTAACAACCCACTATTTGATCTCAAGAGGAGGACCACAAGGAGGTGAAGTAGTCGATGAAACGACCCAATGGCAAAGGATATGCTGGCGATAGAGGGGTCGCGGCGAGGAGATGCGTGGAGGAGCGGCCAGGCGCCACCGTGTGGAGGGGGCAGGGGAGGAGGAATGGCGGGGTAACATCTAGGGTTTCACCCCATGGTCTCTTAGAGGAGGCAACACGAGGAGCGAGAGGGGGGGGGCTACCGGTATGTGTGGTAGTCGTCTAAGAAATCCCAGTTGATGATGATAACCAAAAACATTGGCAAAAGTGCAATCCATATGTGGGATTAAACCGTAAACGAAACTCAACTAAAATATGGTTCAACGCCAACTTTCTCGCTTGTACATCTGCATTGTGAACCACAATTTGTGATAGTTTTTTCAAGCACTATCAGCGCTATGGAAGTGTATTCATTGTTCGTTTTCTTGCTTTTGCTTTGGTGCTTGAACGTACGGAAGCCTAGAACCGTAATTGAAGGCAAGTCATACGGGAAAATTAATGTTTTCTCGGCTGCTGTCTGTATAGAGTGATGAGACGACAGCAGGTTAGCATCAGCGGCCGCGGTAGCTGCAGATTAGACTGGAGCCTTTTCCGGTTGGACTGTGTCACACTTCTGGTATTTCTTTCTGCAGTAATTTATGGATCTCTGCAAATAATATCTCTGAGCTTCTTCCGTGAACCCTTCTCCGATCTTTGCAAGCAGCGTGGCAGGCTTAAGCCTTAATAAACGAACGCCTATCTCATATCTCTGATCTCCTGTCATCGGTCTCCAATAAACGAACTCCCATATATGCCCCACTGTCCACTTGCTGATTTAATAGTCGTCATCATGTCAGGCTTGCGTGTCGGATCTGTGATCTTCTGCCAGCGATCTCCGATCTTGGATCATCTTCCATTGATATCCGATTTCTGATCTTGTGCATCGATCTGCGATTTTTTACTGTGTGGGTCGATCTCCGATATGTTATCTTGTATCAATTTTTTTTTACCTGTTATCTTGTATCATTGATGTCCAAACTCTGCAATGCCGCGTGGCTAGACATAAACCTTCTTATATGCTAATATGCACTTGCAAATATGACCTTGAAAGTATTATAGGGTGGTCCAGATTGCCGAGAGACCCATGAAACAAAGGCTGCCTGAAGGCAGTTTTTCAAGATTGTACCACTCTGCCCTTGCAATTTTTCAATTGAAATATCAGTCATACCTTATTTCCGATGCCCTATCACGTTGTCTCTGCGCGATGCAGCATGGGCAGCTCAAGCAATTATTTTGTTTTATAATTATGAATGGTGTCAGGTCAGGCCAGCGGGTCACTGACTGTGCATCCACAGCAGATACTGTGCAGACCAGGCCAAAGTAAAATCAGATTGAGGGGAGCTGCTGGCCAGGGATCAGGCTGGCCACCGTGGGACGCCCTGGTTTCAGACGATGTATGTCGCATGCGGAAGGTGCACTTAAGGCTAAAATTATACCATGTCCATATCCAAAATGTAATGGACGCTTGACATTTAGTTAGAGCAAGACTACAAATTTAGTACAAACAGATGAATTAATACTCCAATATTTCGCAAGAGAACTATAGAGGACTTGCTAGTAGCCTAGGAGAAGAAGAAGAGGCCAGGAGGATGAACAACTTGTCTAGAGTAAGGCTATTACAGTATCCGTGCAACTTCTCTTAACTATCTAAGCTTTTGCCATTTCACCAGCGAACTGCTGTCTTCTTCCTCCTCTTATCAGTCCAAGTAGGAGCAGAGCAGCAGAGAGATCGCCCACACGATGAGAAGCGTGTTAACTGAAGAACAGCAGATGCTCATGCCACTACAACACGGTAGAAAAGTGCCCCTAAATATGTAGTTAGTGCCTCTAAAAATATTTAGTGGCACTTTAAAAAAGTGCCCCGGTTGATTATGTCTCTAAAAGATATTAGTAGCACTTTGCCAGAGTGCCACTAAAACTCTATGTTCAATTAAATGCACTTTGCCAAAATGCCTCTAAAAGTTTTTAGTGGTACTTTGGCAAATTGCCTCTAATAAATGCCTCTAAATTTTTTTACTGGCACTTTGCCAAAACGTGAATACTGAGATAATTTATTTTGGGCCTCTAAAGGTTTTTTGAAGCACTCTAATAGTGAGATAATTTTTTTTTGGGAAATTCTTTTTTTTCTAGGTTTTTTTTTACTCCGTGGAAAATTTTATGTGTTTGTCTTGACCTCCTGGCAACGCGTTCCTCCCCCTCCTGGTGCAAACAGTGTTAGCGGTAAGTGGATATTTCGCCATAAAGTCAATCCAGATGGGTCTCTCTCTCGCCACAAAGCTCGTTAAGATGTCCATGGATTTTCTCAACAACCGTTGTCGACTTTGGAGACATTTCGCCATGTCGTCAAATCGGCCACAATTTGTATAGTCCTTTCTAGCGCTATATCGCATTCCTGGCCAATGCATTAATTGGATGTTAAAAATAGCTTTCTTCATGGATACCTCGACGAAATGGTCCACACCTACCGGCTCAATTCTAGACATCCACACATGTATGTCCTCTTCTCAAATCTCTATAGGGCTTAAACAAGCACCTCATGCATGGTTTCCGCGATTCGCCTCCTTTACTCTTACCATAGGACTCATTGAGTCCAAGTCTTATGTGTCCCTATTTATTTGTCGACACAATCATGAACTAGTGTACCTCCTATTCTACATCGTTGATATTATTCTCACAGCTTCCACAACCACCCTCCTTCGACCAGTCATCCAATCTCTTAGCGCCGAATTTTCCATGAACAATCTCGGTCGGATCCATCATTTCCTCGGTATTTCTGTCACTCGAACTACCTCTGGTCTCCATCTCTCCCACGAACGTATATTATTCACATTCTATCTCGCACCGGCATGCATGAATTTCATCCTGTCCAAACACTACGAGAAAAATCGACAATGATGTGTTTTCTACCCTTTGCCATATGTCCT
This sequence comes from Alopecurus myosuroides, assembly GCA_028641055.1. Lineage (NCBI taxonomy): Eukaryota > Viridiplantae > Streptophyta > Magnoliopsida > Poales > Poaceae > Alopecurus > Alopecurus myosuroides. The sequence goes on from CM054059.1 coordinate 506,881,921, forward strand.
CTGGCGCGGGACACAACAAATGACATCTTTGCCGTGTCACACCCACAAAATGCATGAACACGACAAAGAATTATACACGGTAAAATATGCCCCCGCCAGCCTTAGCGGAGCCGGTACGACATGAGTTCTTTGGCGTGTATGTATAAAATACACATGGCAAAGTACCGAGTCCTTTGCCGTGTGTAGTTTTGATATACACACGGCAAAGAATCTTTGTCGTCCGCTTATTTGCCGCGTGTAAACACACGGAAATCTGTTTGCCGTGTTCCGCATCCTATTTGCCGTGTGTTTTGCATACACGGCAAAGTCCAGTTTTCCCATAGTGAAACTCATATAGACACCAAAGCCAAATTATCTTCTTCAGTTGGTCTCTCGGTGGCTGATCCCTCTCTCTAGCGTAGTCTCAGTGGAGGTCAGTATGCCACATTGGCTCGTCCTTAGATAGCCTGCGCCGTCCAACAAGATTGTTTTCACCATCTTGTATGTTTACTTTCATCATGGTACATTTGTTTTCACCACTTATAATCTTGTTTTGCAGCATCTCCATGTTGTTTTCCAGCTCCTCTTGGTTGTTTTCTCCATGTTTGTGTTATCAATAAACCTGATCTTACATAAATGCATAGACTTAGGCAGTATAAAATTCTCATTATCACAAACATATAATCTATAAGGAGTGAATTCACCTGTTGTTCTAATAGCTTGGTCCTTGACCTTGTCATAGGTCCAAGTCTCACTTCATCTTGTTTAAGTGGTAATGTACTAGATGATATGGGGTGACCCAATCTTCTCAATGAGCTTCTCTCTCTTTTTGTGGATTTTCTGTATTTTGTGATAACCAGTATTTCACTGAGACCTCTCACTCGACTGACCCCTGTTGCCAGATGCAACAACAATCAAGCCCTTTGGATATTCTCAACTACACACTCTTGCACAAGTAATCAAAGATCACAAGTCACTACAGGAATCACTCAGTACGCCGACGGCCAAATCCTGCGCCGACGGCCAAATCCTGCGCCGACGGCCAAATGTCGGGGGCCGTCGGCGTAGGGGGTCGGAGCCCTAGCCTGCCACAGAGGCCGTCGGCACAGATCTTGCCGTCGGCACAGCGGAAAGGATGCCGACGGTGGCCCTCGGCACCCAGCCAGCCGTCGGCACAAGGGAAATGAGGCCGACGGTGGCCTTCGGCCACCCAGTAGCCGTCGGCACAGTTGACTGTACCGTCTGGTTGGGCCTACCAAGTCCTATGCCGACGGCTTTGCCGTCGGCACAGGTGCAATTTTTTTTTCTTATTTTTTGGATGCATGTGTATTTATTAATTACTCTCAATTGATCTATCTCAATTGTTAATATTTTATGTTTAAAATATATAAATTCACAACCGTTACCATGTATCGAGAGATCTAAGTCAATTTCATTTATTCATACTACACCGACACCACTATCGAGTGGGTTTTCACACACTAAGTCTATTTTATTTGTGTTTTATGTTTCTATGACCTACCCTAACACAACCAAGCACCTAGTTCCACAATGGTACCCCCTTTCGACGCCGTTACCGCGTGTTTCCGTATAATTCCGATATTTCTCCAGCGGGTCTAGGGTTTCACGGGAGGGGGGGCTCCGGATCTTCTGGACCCCAACACAAGCAAGTTTGTGCCATAGCATGTTATTATAGGTGTGTTGTGTGCTTTTTATGGCAAAGATTTCACTCCGGGGTGTGGGCCGCTTCACCGGCATCCACTTCTCTCTCGTGAGTTTACACGCGTTTATAGGGTGAAACTCCCGTATCGGACGAAACGTCGTGAATCTTCCGAAGAGGTGGGTTCTACCTTGTTGTTTTATGTTCCTATGGCCTACCCTAACACAACCAAGCACCTAGTTCCACAATGCTACCTTCTTTCGACGCCGTTACCGCATGTTTCCGTATAATTCCGGTATTTCTCCAGCGGGTCTAGGGTTTCACCGGAGGGGGGCTCCGGGTCTTATGGACCCCAACACAAGCAAGGTTGTGCCATAGCATCTTATTATAGGTGTGTTGTGTGCTTTTGATGGCAAAGATTTCACTCCGGGGTGTGGGCCGCTTCACCGGCATCCACTTCTCTCTCGTGAGTTTACACGCGCTTATAGGGTGAAACTCCCGTATCGGACGAAACGTCGTGAATCTTCCGAAGAGGTGGGTTCTACCTTGTTGTTTTATGTTCCTATGGCCTACCCTAACACAAGCAAGCAACTAGTTCCACATTGCTACCCTTTTTCGACGCCGTTACCGCGTGTTTCCGTATAATTCCGGTATTTCTCCAGCGGGTCTAGGGTTTCACTGGAGGGGGGGATCCGGGTCTTATGGACCCCAACACAAGCAAGTTTGTGCCATAGCATGTTATTATAGGTGTGTTGTGTCCTTTTGATGGCAAAGATTTCACTCCGGGGTGTGGGCCGCTTCACCGGCATCCACTTCTCTCTCGTGAGTTTACACGCGCTTATAGGGTGAAACTCCCGTATCGGACGAAACGTCGTGAATCTTCCGAAGAGGTGGGTTCTACCTTGTTGTTTTATGTTCCTATGGCCTACCCTAACACAACCAAGCACCTAGTTCCACAATGCTACCCCTTTCGACGCCGTTACCGCGTGTTTCCGTATAATTCCGGTATTTCTCCAGCGGGTCTAGGGTTTCACCGGAGGGGGAGCTCCGGGTCTTATGGACCCCAACACAAGCAAGTTTGTGCCATAGCATGTTATTATAGGTGTGTTGTGTCCTTTCTATGGCAAAGATTTCACTCCGGGGTGTGGGCCGCTTCACCGGCATCCACTTCTCTCTCGTGAGTTTACACGCGCTTATAGGGTGAAATTCCCGTATCGGACGAAACGTCGTGAGTCTTCCGAAGAGGTGGATTCTACCTTGTTGTTTTATGTTCCTATGGCCTACCCTAACACAACCAAGCACCTAGTTCCACAATGCTACCCCCTTTCGACGCCGTTACCGCGTGTTTCCGTATAATTCCGGTATTTCTCCAACGGGTCTAGGGTTTCACCGGAGGGGGGGCTCCGGGTCTTATGGACCCCAACACAAGCAAGGTTGTGCCATAGCATGTTATTATAGGTGTGTTGTGTCCTTTTGATGGCAAATATTTCACTCCGGGGTGTGGGCCGCTTCACCGGCATCCACTCCTCTCTCGTGAGTTTACACGCGCTTATAGGGTGAAACTGCCGTATCGGACGAAACGTCGTGAATCTTCCGAAGAGGTGGGTTCTACCTTGTTGTTTTATGTTCCTATGGCCTACCATAACACAACCAAGCACCTAGTTCCACAATGCTACCCCCTTTCGACGCCGTTACCGCGTGTTTCCGTATAATTCCGGTATTTCTCCAGCGGGTCTAGGGTTTCACCGGAGGGGGGGCTCCGGGTCTTATGGACCCCAACACAAGCAAGGTTGTGCCATAGCATGTTATTATAGGTGTGTTGTGTCCTTTTGATGGCAAAGATTTCACTCCGGGGTGTGGGCCGCTTCACCGGCATCCACTTCTCTCTCGTGAGTTTACACGCTCTTATAGGGTGAAACTCCCGTATCGGACGAAACGTCGTGAATCTTCCGAAGAGGTGGGTTCTACCTTGTTGTTTTATGTTCCTATGGCCTACCCTAACACAACCAAGCACCTAGTTCCACAATGCTACCCCCTTTCGACGCCGTTACCGCGTGTTTCCGTATAATTCCGGTATTTCTCCAGCGGGTCTAGGGTTTCACCGGAGGGGGGGGCTCCGGGTCTTATGGACCCCAACACAAGCAAGTTTGTGCCATAGCATGTTATATTAGGTGTGTTGTGTGCTTTTGATGGCAAAGATTTCACTCCGGGGTGTGGGCCGCTTCACCGGCATCCACTTCTCTCTCGTGAGTTTACACGCGCTTATAGGGTGAAACTCCCGTATCGGACGAAACATCGTGAATCTTCCGAAGAGGTGGGTTCTACCTTGTTGTTTTATGTTCCTATGGCCTACCCTAACACAAGAAAGCAACTAGTTCCACATTGCTACCCCCTTTCGACGCTGTTACCGCGTGTTTCCGTATAATTCCGGTATTTGTCCAGCGGGTCTAGGGTTTCACCGGAGGGGGGGCTCCGGGTCTTATGGACCCCAACACAAGCAATTTTGTGCCATAGAATGTTATTATAGGTGTGTTGTGTCCTTTTGATGGCAAAGATTTCACTCCGGGGTGTGGGCCGCTTCACCGGCATCCACTTCTCTCTCGTGAGTTTACACGCGCTTATAGGGTGAAACTCCCGTATCGGACGAAACGTCGTGAATCTTCCGAAGAGGTGGGTTCTACCTTGTTGTTTTATGTTCCTATGGCCTACCCTAACACAACCAAGCACCTATTTCCACAATGCTACCCCCTTTCGACGCCGTTACCGCGTGTTTCCGTATAATTCCGGTATTTCTCCAGCGGGTCTAGGGTTTCACCGGAGGGGGGGCTCCGGGTCTTATGGACCCCAACACAAGCAAGGTTGTGCCATAGCATGTTATTATAGGTGTGTTGTGTCCTTTCGATGGCAAAGATTTCACTCCGGGGTGTGGGCCGCTTCACTGGCATCCACTTCTCTCTCGTGAGTTTACACGCGCTTATAGGGTGAAACTCCCGTATCGGACGAAACGTCGTGAATCTTCCAAAGAGGTGGGTTCTACCTTGTTGTTTTATGTTCCTATGGCCTACCCTAACACAAGCAAGCAACTAGTTCCACATTGCTACCCCCTTTCGACGCCGTTACCACGTGTTTCCGTATAATTCCGGTATTTCTCCAGCGGGTCTAGGGTTTCACCGGAGGGGGGGCTCCGGGTCTTATGGACCCGAACACAAGCAAGGTTGTGCCATAGCATGTTATTATAGGTGTGTTGTGTCCTTTTTATGGCAAAGATTTCACTCCGGGGTGTGGGCCGCTTCACCGGCATCCACTTCTCTCTCGTGAGTTTACACGCGATTATAGGGTGAAACTCCCGTATCGGACGAAACGTCGTGAATCTTCCGAAGAGGTGGGTTCTACCTTGTTGTTTTATGTTCCTATGGCATACCCTAACACAAGCAAGCAACTAGTTCCACATTGCTACCCCCTTTCGACGTTGTTACCGCGTGTTTCCGTATAATTCCGGTATTTCTCCAGCGGGTCTAGGGTTTCACCGGAGGGGGAGCTCCGGGTCTTATGGACCCCAACACAAGCAAGTTTGTGCCATATCATGTTATTATAGGTGTGTTGTGTCCTTTTGATGGCAAAGATTTCACTCCGGGGTGTGGGCCGCTTCACCGGCATCCACTTCTCTCTCGTGAGTTTACACGCGCTTATAGGGTGAAACTCCCGTATCGGACGAAATGTCGTGAATCTTCCGAAGAGGTGGGTTCAAACTTGTTGTTTTATGTTCTTATGGCCTACCCTAACACAACCAAGCAACTAGTTCCACAATGCTACCCCCTTTCGACGCCGTTACCGCGTGTTTCCGTATAATTCCGGTATTTCTCCAACGGGTCTAGGATTTCACCGGAGGGGGGGCTCCGGGTCTTATGGACCCCAACACAAGCAAGTTTGTGCCATAGAATGTTATTATAGGTGTCTTGTGTGCTTTTGATGGCAAAGATTTCACTCCGGGGTGTGGGCCGCTTCACCGGCATCCACTTCTCTCTCGTGAGTTTACACGCGCTTATAGGGTGAAACTCCCGTATCGGACGAAACGTCGTGAATCTTCCGAAGAGCTGGATTCTACCTTGTTGTTTTATGTTCCTATGGCCTACCCTAACACAAGCAAGCAACTAGTTCCACATTGCTACCCCCTTTCGACGCTGTTACCGCGTGTTTCCGTATAATTCTGGTATTTCTCCAGCGGGTCTAGGGTTTCACCGGAGGGGGGGCTCCGGGTCTTATGGACCCCAACACAAGCAAGTTTGTGCCATAGCATGTTATTATAGGTGTGTTGTGTCCTTTTGATGGCAAAAATTTCACTCCGGGGTGTGGGCCGCTTCACCGGCATCCACTTCTCTCTCGTGAGTTTACACGCGCTTATAGGGTGAAACTCCCGTATCGGACGAAACGTCGTGAATCTTCCGAAAGGTGGGTTCTACCTTGTTGTTTTATGTTCCTATGGCCTACCCTAACACAACCAAGCAACTAGTTCCACAATGCTACCCCCTTTCGACGCCGTTACCGCGTGTTTCCGTATAATTCCGGTATTTCTCCAGCGGGTCTAGGGTTTCACCGGAGGGGGAGCTCCGGGTCTTATGGACCCCAACACAAGAAAGTTTGTGGCATAGAATGTTATTATAGGTGTGTTGTGTGCTTTTGATGGCAAAGATTTCACTCCGGGGTGTGGGCCGCTTCACCGGCATCCACTTCTCTCTCGTGAGTTTACACGCGCTTATAGGGTGAAACTCCCGTATCGGACGAAACGTCGTGAATCTTCCGAAGAGGTGGGTTATACCTTGTTGTTTTATGTTCCTATGGCCTACCCTAACACAACCAAGCACCTAGTTCCACAATGCTACCCCCTTTCGACGCCGTTACCGCGTGTTTCCGTATAATTCCGGTATTTCTCCAGCGGGTCTAGGGTTTCACCGGAGGGGGGGCTCCGGGTCTTATGGACCCCAACACAAGAAAGTTTGTGCCATATAATGTTATTATAGGTGTGTTGTGTCCTTTTGATGGCAAAGATTTCACTCCGGGGTGTGGGCCGCTTCACCGGCATCCACTTCTCTCTCGTGAGTTTACACGCGCTTATAGGGTGAAACTCCCGTATCGGACGAAACGTCGTGAATCTTCCGAAGAGGTGGGTTCTACCTTGTTGTTTTATGTTCCTATGGCCTACCCTAACACAACCAAGCACCTAGTTCCACAATGCTACCCCCTTTCGACGCCGTTACCGCGTGTTTCCGTATAATTCCGGTATTTCTCCAGCGGGTCTAGGGTTTCACCGGAGGGGGGGCTCCGGGTCTTATGGACCCCAACACAAGCAAGTTTGTGCCATAGCATGTTATTATAGGTGTGTTGTGTCCTTTCGATGGCAAAGATTTCACTCCGGGGTGTGGGCCGCTTCACCGGCATCCACTTCTCTCTCGTGAGTTTACACGCGCTCATAGGGTGAAACTCCCGTATCGGACGAAACGTCGTGAATCTTCGGAAGAGGTGGGTTCTACCTTGTTGTTTTATGTTCCTATGGCCTACCCTAACACAACCAAGCACCTAGTTCCACAATGCTACCCCCTTTCGACGCCGTTACCGCGTGTTTCCGTATAATTCCGGTATTTCTCCAGCGGGTCTAGGGTTTCACCGGAGGGGGGGCTCCGGGTCTTATGGACCCCAACACAAGCAAGGTTGTGCCATAGCATGTTATTATAGGTGTGTTGTGTCCTTTTTATGGCAAACATTTCACTCCGGGGTGTGGGCCGCTTCACCGGCATCCACTTCTCTCTCGTGAGTTTACACGCGCTTATAGGGTGAAACTCCCGTATCGGACGAAACGTCGTGAATCTTCCGAAGAGGTGGGTTCTACCTTGTTGTTTTATGTTCCTATGGCCTACCCTAACACAACCAAGCACCTAGTTCCACAATGCTACCCCCTTTCGACGCCGTTACCGTGTGTTTCCGTATAATTCCGGTATTTCTCCAGCGGGTCTAGGGTTTCACCGGAGGGGGGGCTCCGGGTCTTATGGACCCCAACACAAGCAAGTTTGTGCCATAGAATGTTATTATAGGTGTGTTGTGTGCTTTTGATGGCAAATATTTCACTCCGGGGTGTGGGCCGCTTCACCGGCATCCACTTCTCTCTCGTGAGTTTACACGCGCTTATAGGGTGAAACTCCCGTATCGGACGAAACGTCGTGAATCTTCCAAAGTGGTGGGTTCTACCTTGTTGTTTTATGTTCCTATGGCCTACCCTAACACAAGCAAGCAACTAGTTCCACATTGCTACCCCCTTTCGACGCCGTTACCGCGTGTTTCCGTATAATTCCGGTATTTCTCCAGCGGGTCTAGGGTTTCACCGGAGGGGGGGCTCCGGGTCTTATGGACCCCAACACAAGCAAGGTTGTGCCATAGCATGTTATTATAGGTGTGTTGTGTCCTTTTGATGGCAAAGATTTCACTCCGGGGTGTGGGCCGCTTCACCGGCATCCACTTCTCTCTCGTGAGTTTACACGCTCTTATAGGGTGAAACTCCCGTATCGGACGAAACGTCGTGAATCTTCCGAAGAGGTGGGTTCTACCTTGTTGTTTTATGTTCCTATGGCCTACCCTAACACAACCAAGCACCTAGTTCCACAATGCTACCCCCTTTCGACGCCGTTACCGCGTGTTTCCGTATAATTCCGGTATTTCTCCAGCGGGTCTAGGGTTTCACCGGAGGGGGGGGCTCCGGGTCTTATGGACCCCAACACAAGCAAGTTTGTGCCATAGCATGTTATATTAGGTGTGTTGTGTGCTTTTGATGGCAAATATTTCACTCCGGGGTGTGGGCCGCTTCACCGGCATCCACTTCTCTCTCGTGAGTTTACACGCGCTTATAGGGTGAAACTCCCGTATCGGACGAAACATCGTGAATCTTCCGAAGAGGTGGGTTCTACCTTGTTGTTTTATGTTCCTATGGCCTACCCTAACACAAGAAAGCAACTAGTTCCACATTGCTACCCCCTTTCGACGCTGTTACCGCGTGTTTCCGTATAATTCCGGTATTTGTCCAGCGGGTCTAGGGTTTCACCGGAGGGGGGGCTCCGGGTCTTATGGACCCCAACACAAGCAATTTTGTGCCATAGAATGTTATTATAGGTGTGTTGTGTCCTTTTGATGGCAAAGATTTCACTCCGGGGTGTGGGCCGCTTCACCGGCATCCACTTCTCTCTCGTGAGTTTACACGCGCTTATAGGGTGAAACTCCCGTATCGGACGAAACGTCGTGAATCTTCCGAATAGGTGGGTTCTACCTTGTTGTTTTATGTTCCTATGGCCTACCCTAACACAACCAAGCACCTATTTCCACAATGCTACCCCCTTTCGACGCCGTTACCGCGTGTTTCCGTATAATTCCGGTATTTCTCCAGCGGGTCTAGGGTTTCACCGGAGGGGGGGCTCCGGGTCTTATGGACCCCAACACAAGCAAGGTTGTGCCATAGCATGTTATTATAGGTGTGTTGTGTCCTTTCGATGGCAAAGATTTCACTCCGGGGTGTGGGCCGCTTCACCGGCATCCACTTCTCTCTCGTGAGTTTACACGCGCTTATAGGGTGAAACTCCCGTATCGGACGAAACGTCGTGAATCTTCCAAAGAGGTGGGTTCTACCTTGTTGTTTTATGTTCCTATGGCCTACCCTAACACAAGCAAGCAACTAGTTCCACATTGCTACCCCCTTTCGACGCCGTTACCACGTGTTTCCGTATAATTCCGGTATTTCTCCAGCGGGTCTAGGGTTTCACCGGAGGGGGGGCTCCGGGTCTTATGGACCCGAACACAAGCAAGGTTGTGCCATAGCATGTTAGTATAGGTGTGTTGTGTCCTTTTTATGGCAAAGATTTCACTCCGGGGTGTGGGCCGCTTCACCGGCATCCACTTCTCTCTCGTGAGTTTACACGCGATTATAGGGTGAAACTCCCGTATCGGACGAAACGTCGTGAATCTTCCGAAGAGGTGGGTTCTACCTTGTTGTTTTATGTTCCTATGGCCTACCCTAACACAAGCAAGCAACTAGTTCCACATTGCTACCCCCTTTCGACGTTGTTACCGCGTGTTTCCGTATAATTCCGGTATTTCTCCAGCGGGTCTAGGGTTTCACCGGAGGGGGGGCTCCGGGTCTTATGGACCCCAACACAAGCAAGTTTGTGCCATATCATGTTATTATAGGTGTGTTGTGTCCTTTTGATGGCAAAGATTTCACTCCGGGGTGTGGGCCGCTTCACCGGCATCCACTTCTCTCTCGTGAGTTTACACGCGCTTATAGGGTGAAACTCCCGTATCGGACGAAATGTCGTGAATCTTCCGAAGAGGTGGGTTCAAACTTGTTGTTTTATGTTCTTATGGCCTACCCTAACACAACCAAGCAACTAGTTCCACAATGCTACCCCCTTTCGACGCCGTTACCGCGTGTTTCCGTATAATTCCGGTATTTCTCCAGCGGGTCTAGGATTTCACCGGAGGGGGGGCTCCGGGTCTTATGGACCCCAACACAAGCAAGTTTGTGCCATAGCATGTTATTATAGGTGTCTTGTGTGCTTTTGATGGCAAAGATTTCACTCCGGGGTGTGGGCCGCTTCACCGGCATCCACTTCTCTCTCGTGAGTTTACACGCGCTTATAGGGTGAAACTCCCGTATCGGACGAAACGTCGTGAATCTTCCGAAGAGCTGGATTCTACCTTGTTGTTTTATGTTCCTATGGCCTACCCTAACACAAGCAAGCAACTAGTTCCACATTGCTACCCCCTTTCGACGCCGTTACCGCGTGTTTCCGTATAATTCTGGTATTTCTCCAGCGGGTCTAGGGTTTCACCGGAGGGGGGGCTCCGGGTCTTATGGACCCCAACACAAGCAAGTTTGTGCCATAGCATGTTATTATAGGTGTGTTGTGTCCTTTTGATGGCAAAAATTTCACTCCGGGGTGTGGGCCGCTTCACCGGCATCCACTTCTCTCTCGTGAGTTTACACGCGCTTATAGGGTGAAACTCCCGTATCGGACGAAACGTCGTGAATCTTCCGAAGAGGTGGGTTCTACCTTGTTGTTTTATGTTCCTATGGCCTACCCTAACACAACCAAGCAACTAGTTCCACAATGCTACCCCCTTTCGACGCCGTTACCGCGTGTTTCCGTATAATTCCGGTATTTCTCCAGCGGGTCTAGGGTTTCACCGGAGGGGGAGCTCCGGGTCTTATGGACCCCAACAAAAGAAAGTTTGTGGCATAGAATGTTATTATAGGTGTGTTGTGTGCTTTTGATGGCAAAGATTTCACTCCGGGGTGTGGGCCGCTTCACCGGCATCCACTTCTCTCTCGTGAGTTTACACGCGCTTATAGGGTGAAACTCCCGTATCGGACGAAACGTCGTGAATCTTCCGAAGAGGTGGGTTATACCTTGTTGTTTTATGTTCCTATGGCCTACCCTAACACAACCAAGCACCTAGTTCCACAATGCTACCCCCTTTCGACGCCGTTACCGCGTGTTTCCGTATAATTCCGGTATTTCTCCAGCGGGTCTAGGGTTTCACCGGAGGGGGGGCTCCGGGTCTTATGGACCCCAACACAAGAAAGTTTGTGCCATAGAATGTTATTATAGGTGTGTTGTGTCCTTTTGATGGCAAAGATTTCACTCCGGGGTGTGGGCCGCTTCACCGGCATCCACTTCTCTCTCGTGAGTTTACACGCGCTTATAGGGTGAAACTCCCGTATCGGACGAAACGTCGTGAATCTTCCGAAGAGGTGGGTTCTACCTTGTTGTTTTATGTTCCTATGGCCTACCCTAACACAACCAAGCACCTAGTTCCACAATGCTACCCCCTTTCGACGCCGTTACCGCGTGTTTCCGTATAATTCCGGTATTTCTCCAGCGGGTCTAGGGTTTCACCGGAGGGGGGGCTCCGGGTCTTATGGACCCCAACACAAGCAAGTTTGTGCCATAGCATGTTATTATAGGTGTGTTGTGTCCTTTCGATGGCAAATATTAAACTCCGGGGTGTGGGCCGCTTCACCGGCATCCACTTCTCTCTCGTGAGTTTACACGCGCTTATAGGGTGAAACTCCCGTATCGGACGAAACGTCGTGAATCTTCGGAAGAGGTGGGTTCTACCTTGTTGTTTTATGTTCCTATGGCCTACCCTAACACAACCAAGCACCTAGTTCCACAATGCTACCCCCTTTCGACGCCGTTACCGCGTGTTTCCGTATAATTCCGGTATTTCTCCAGCGGGTCTAGGGTTTCACCGGAGGGGGGGCTCCGGGTCTTATGGACCCCAACACAAGCAAGGTTGTGCCATAGCATGTTATTATAGGTGTGTTGTGTCCTTTTTATGGCAAACATTTCACTCCGGGGTGTGGGCCGCTTCACCGGCATCCACTTCTCTCTCGTGAGTTTACACGCGCTTATAGGGTGAAACTCCCGTATCGGACGAAACGTCGTGAATCTTCCGAAGAGGTGGGTTCTACCTTGTTGTTTTATGTTCCTATGGCCTACCCTAACACAACCAAGCACCTAGTTCCACAATGCTACCCCCTTTCGACGCCGTTACCGCGTGTTTCCGTATAATTCCGGTATTTCTCCAGCGGGTCTAGGGTTTCACCGGAGGGGGGGCTCCGGGTCTTATGGACCCCAACACAAGCAAGTTTGTGCCATAGAATGTTATTATAGGTGTGTTGTGTGCTTTTGATGGCAAATATTTCACTCCGGGGTGTGGGCCGCTTCACCGGCATCCACTTCTCTCTCGTGAGTTTACACGCGCTTATAGGGTGAAACTCCCGTATCGGACGAAACGTCGTGAATCTTCCAAAGTGGTGGGTTCTACCTTGTTGTTTTATGTTCCTATGGCCTACCCTAACACAAGCAAGCAACTAGTTCCACATTGCTACCCCCTTTCGACGCCGTTACCGCGTGTTTCCGTATAATTCCGGTATTTCTCCAGCGGGTCTAGGGTTTCACCGGAGGGGGGGCTCCGGGTCTTATGGACCCCAACACAAGCAAGGTTGTGCCATAGCATGTTATTATAGGTGTGTTGTGTCCTTTTGATGGCAATGATTTCACTCCGGGGTGTGGGCCGCTTCACCGACATCCACTTCTCTCTCGTGAGTTTACACGCGCTTATAGGGTGAAACTCCCGTATCGGACGAAACGTCGTGAATATTCCGAAGAGGTGGGTTCTACCTTGTTGTTTTATGTTCCTATGGCCTACCCTAACACAACCAAGCACCTAGTTCCACAATGCTACCCCCTTTCGACGCCGTTACCGCGTGTTTCCGTATAATTCCGGTATTTCTCCAGCGGGTCTAGGGTTTCACCGGAGGGGGGGCTCCGGGTCTTATGGACCCCAACACAAGCAAGTTTGTGCCATAGCATGTTATTATAGGTGTGTTGTGTCCTTTTTATGGCAAAGATTTCACTCCGGGGTGTGGGCCGCTTCACCGGCATCCACTTCTCTCTCGTGAGTTTACACGCGCTTATAGGTTGAAACTCCCGTATCGGACGAAACGTCGTGAATCTTCCGAAGAGGTGGGTTCTACCTTGTTGTTTTATGTTCCTGTGGCCTACCCTAACACAACCAAGCACCTAGTTCCACAATGCTACCCCCTTTCGACGCCGTTACCGCGTGTTTCCGTATAAGTCCGGTATTTCTCCAACGGGTCTAGGGTTTCACCGGAGGGGGGGCTCCGGAGCGTCTGGACCCAACACAAGCTAGCTATGCACGCATACATGCATGGTTGAAATGAAGTGATCAGTCAACATTCAGCTAGAGTTTGCTAATGACTGCCGGACAAGTTGATGCACCTAAGTATTTCTTGTGGCATTCAAGTATCGAAGTTTGTATTTGTTGCATTAGGTGAACTGGGTGTATGGATCTGTTTCTTTGCTTGAACACGCACAGTTTTGTTAATCAATAATGAGTACAAGAAACATTGTAACTACATCATGAAACTTATTCCACTTTCCTTTACCTCTATTTTATCATCTATATCTCCATCTGGTACACCATCGAAAATCTATTCATTCCATGGTATATTGCAGATTACAGTAACACTAGTAATGGGGCATAGCTAGTAGGTCATATTTTCGGTAGCTATGGTCTGCTATAGTACACCCAAACTCCAATCGGCTTTCTTGAATGGTACTTCGAGTTATTAGTAGTTTATCTTTTGTATGAAACAATAGCATGTTATGCAGGACTAGAGTAACTGTTTCAGCCTGATATTATTTTAGCTTCTAAGTTGTTGTCTCAAAGTTTAACTTGTCTTCCGCGCGATGCTTTCCTATTTGTTTTGATATGCTTAATTATAGGGGTGTGAGATTTCATAATTCATAGCATATTCGCCAAACTTATGATGCTGCTACCTTTGATGTATTCATGTCCATTTATGCACAGTTAGTGCTCACACAAAATGTTTCCATGAAAGCTAATATGAGCTATTGTACACTACGAAATACAGATAGCGAAAGGGGTAGGGTCGTAGGGAGGACGCCAACAAAGCTCAGGAAAGCATGACAAGAAGAGAGGAAGCTCACAAGAATACATTATAACTAGCCCCATCTAATAGCATTGTCCATGTACTTCAATGTAAAAAAACAAGTTGTTTGCTTGTGAATCAAAGAAGTTGTTTCTTTGACGTTTTCATCAAGAATGTTATAAGAATATTCAGTATGAGACCACGGAGCCTCCTCGAAGTCGAATGAGTCTAAACATCCATAATTCATATATGATAGTCGACGGTGGCATGAATTTTTTTTAAAAAAAATACATGTGCCGACGGTGGACGTCGGCGTAGGATTTGGAAAAAAAAATACCTGTGCCGACGCCATAGCCGTCGGCATAGGGTTTTTGTTTTTTTTTTGTATACACACGGGGCAGGGGAACGCGTTGACCCCCACCCCGTGCATCTCGATCTAGCTCGTCCGCTGCGTCTCCCCCCGCCGATTCCCCGTCACCGCCGTTCCCGCACGCCGGCGCCGCCCTCTCCCTTCCCCGCCGCCGCTGCTCCCTTCCCCGCCGCCGCCACCGATCCTCTCCCCGCCGCCCTCTCCCTTCCCCGCCGCCGCTGCTCACTTCCCCGCCGCCGCCACCCACCCTGTCCCGCCGCCGCCGTGCGCCGCCCTCCCATCCCCACCGCCGTGCGCCGCCCTCCCCTCCCCACCTCCACCTCCACTGCCTCCCCACCGCGTCCACCTCCAGCTCCACCTTCCGCCTCCCGCCTCCGGCCACCACTGCCTCCCGCCTCCGGCCACAACCGCACGTCCACCTCCACTGCCTCCCGGCCACCACCGCACGTCCACCTCCACTGCCTCCCGGCCACCGCACGTCCACCTCCACCTCCCGGCCACCGCACGTCCACCTCCCGCCTACGGCCACCGCCCCTGCTGCCGCGCGCCGCCATCGAGTCCCTGCCGGTTGCTCTGCTCACTGTAAGTAACAGAGCAATTTTTTTCTATTTTAATTAGTTAAGGCGATAGATTTTAATTAGTTAAGGCCGCCGCCATAGTAGCCGCCACCACCACCGCCGTTGTAGTTGTCGCCGCCGTAGTAGCCGCCGCCGTAGTAGGCCGGAACCGGTGTTCGGTGGCGAGGGCGGGCGCCGGTGGTTGGTGGCGATGGTGGGCGTCGGTGTCGGTGGTTGGTGGCGATGGTGGGCGTCGGTGTCGGTGGCGAGGGCGGGCCCGTTGGTCGGTATCGAGGGCGCGCCCCGGTGGTTGATGTCGAGGGCGCACCCCGATAGTCGGTGGCGGGGGCGGGCGCCAGTGGTTGGTGGCGATGGTGGGCGTCGTTGTCGGTGGCGAGGGCGGGCCCGTTGGTCGGTATCGAGGGCGCGCCCCGGTGGTTGATGTCGAGGGCGCACCCCGATAGTCGGTGGCGGGGGCGGGCGCCGGTGGTTGGTGGCGATGGTGGGCGTCGGTGTCGGTGGCGAGGGCGGGCCCGTTGGTCGGTATCGAGGGCGCGCCCCGGTGGTTGATGTCAAGGGCGCACCCCGATAGTCGGTGGCGGGGGCAGGCGCCGTTGGTTATTGGCGAGGGCGAGCACCGGTGTCGGTGTCGTTTCCCGCTGGTCGGTGACGAGGGCACGCGCCGATTGTCGGTGTCGATAGCGCGCCCCGGTAGTCGATGGCAATGACGGCCCTCGATGGTCGATGGCGAGGGTGGGCGTCGGTGGTCTATGTCGACAGAAAATTTTAATGCAATTTGTTAATGGATGTTCATTGTGTGTTTTCAGATGGCGTAGGTCCAGCCACTCACCGTCGTGGTCTCATCGAGCTTCTTCAGCGGGTCCAGGGCGGCGCGTCATCGACATTTTTCTCCCTTGCTGCTTCGACCACTTATGGCTTCGCACCTACGCTCTAGGTGAGCTACATTTCCATCACCTCCAGCTTTCCACCCCTTGCTCTGCCCCGGCCTTCGAGCCGATGACACATTTACATTCATTTCTAGTCGCGTAACCGTAGGCGTCTCCCGTCCGGGAGAGTTGCAAATTTATAAATATGCAGGACTGTCCGTCTCTGCATATTTATAACCGTAGCTCTTCCGGATTGTCCACGTTTTGGACAGCTCGGGTATGAGTAGTTCGGTTCGTGTCCCATGTTCTGCTCCTTCCCGAGACGGATTTTGGCAGCACCCCCCGTTGTTCTTCGGATGCACACCCTCTCGGCTTGAAAAGTTCGAGACGTGTATTCTGAAGAACAGCGGGGAGGTGCTGCCGAAATTCCGTCTCGGGTCGGGGTAGAACATGGGACACGAACCGATCTACACATATCCGGGTGGGATTAGGCCCTTACCTATAAGACATGTAGGTGAACCGTTGCATGTTGTAATATATAAAATTTTGTCGTAATTAATCCTCATAAATATTATGCAAATACGGTCCTATCATTTTAAGAAATGCGTTGTTGTTTGTCTCCCAATAAAGCAGAGGATGTCTGGTAATGAGTGGATGTACAACGGCCGTATTTCTGTGACTGAAAGAACAGATGAGTGGGAATGGAAGACCAACATGTTAGTGAAAGAGTTAGCGCGTGGTTCAAAGTCAGCGGTTCGCCCATTATGCCCTTGATCTAATTGTCGGAGGCGGCATCGTCATGGAAAGGTTGAAATGACTAAACACCTGTGGTTGCATGGATATATGCAGAACTACGTGACGACTGTCGACTTTGCTCAGTACGAGCGTGATAGAGGAGAGGTGATGCGCCAGCGGATCAATGGCATTGAGTACGATGGGATTAGGAACTTGTTAGATGATTTCCGTGATGCCGACATGCCTGATTCGCCACCTCAAGTGGAGGAACAGCCCGAACCGGAGGACCCGGATGAACCCGAGCCAACAGCGAAGGCCTTCTTTGAAATGATGGGCTCGGCTAAGAGGCCGCTATACGAGGGTGCAAAGATTTCTCAACTCGATGCCATCTCTCAAGCACTAGCCGACAAGGCCCGGTACTCCACCACCCGTGCTGGATTTGAAGCTAATCTGAAAACCTATGGTAACATGTTGCCCGAGGGGCATTGTCTGCCTAAAAGCATGCACGAAGCGAAGAAAGTCTTGAAAGGGCTCAACATGGATTATACAAAGATAGATTCTTGTCCAAAAGGCTGCATTCTGTTTTGGAAACAGTTTGCGGATGACAAGTACTGTAGCATTTGTAAGGCGTCTAGGTATCATGAGGTAAAGGGAGCCGATGGTCAGTTGAAGCAGGCGAAAGTCGCTATGAAGATTCTTCGGTATCTCCCATTGATTAAAAGAATCCAACGGCTGTATTGGTCCGAGGAGACTGCCAAACAGATGACTTGGCACAAGATGGGGAAGAGATACACAGACGAGCACGGACGGGAAAAGATGGGGAAGAGATACACAGACGAGCACGGACGGGAATCCATCTGATGGTCAGGCATGGAAGAATTTCGATGCAAAATACCCCGATGAGGCAAAAGAGGCTCGAAATGTCAGGATTGCGATAGCAACAGATGGATTCAATCCATATGGTATGTCGACTTCCTCATACAGCTGCTGGCCCGTGTTTGCTATTCCGCTCAATCTCCCTCCTGGAGTCTTAATGCAAAGGAATACCATATTTCTGTCGCTGATCATTCCAGGGCCAGAATACCCGGGAAAGAATCTGAGTGTCTACATGCAGCCGCTTGTGGATGATTTGGACCACTCTTGGCACCACGGGACGTTCACATACGACCGGGCATCAAAGAAAAACTTCTTAATGAAAATTTGGTTCCAATACTCCATGCACGACCTTGCAGGGTACGCTCTATTCTGTGGATGGTGTACCGCTGGTAAGTGGCCATGCCCAGTGTGCAGGAACCGATTGGAGTTCCTCTGGTTAAGCGCGGGTAAGAAGTATTCCTCGTTTGACATGCATCGACAGTTCCTCAAAAGAAGGCATCGATTTAGAGAAGACAAAAAGAACTTCAAGAAGGGCAGAGTTGAGCGTGTAGAAAAAAAGATACCAACATTCGATGGTGCAGCTGTTGATGCCGAGCTACGTGCTCTTGTTCCCGCTGGGGGAAATGGCCCACGATACGTCGGATATGGTAAAACACACAACTGGACTCACGTGGCAGGCTTGACGCAGCTTGATTATTACAAGGATCTCGAACTTCCCCATAACATCGATGTGATGCACACCGAAAAGAATGTCGGAGAGTCACTCTTTCACACAATCCTGAACATTCCTGAGAAGTCGAAGGATAATGTGAAGGCTAGAGTCGATGTCCAGAAACTCTGTGACCGCCGGCGAAAAAATTGGTTTAAACCGCTTGCCGACTACTGCCTTGACAGTATTCAAAAGAAGGAGGTATTCAAGTGGCTCAAATTCATTGTCATGTTTCCTGATGGTTATTTTTCGAATATAAGCAAGGCGGTCAATCTTTTAACGGGAAAAGTCAACGGGCTCAAGAGTCACGACTATCATATATGGCTTGAGCGGCTGATGCCGGTGATGGTTCGAGGGTATCTACCCGAGCGTGTCTGGCGAGTGCTCGCGGAGTTGAGCCATTTCTTCCGCACGCTTTGTGCTAAGAAGATATGTCATGTGATTATTCAGAAGCTGCATGATCTAGTGCCGGAGTTGCTATGCAACTTAGAGATGATATTTCCGCCAGGCTTTTTTAGTCCGATGGCACATCTTGTTGTGCATCTCGCGAACGAGGCACTTTTGGGTGGACCGGTGCAGTTTCGTTGGCAGTTTTGTATTGAGAGAGAGTTCAAGTACATTAGAAACAAAACTGGAAATAAAGCTAAGATTGAAGCATGCATAGCTGAGGGAGTATGTCTTGAGGAGATGGCAGACGCCGCGACAACGTACTATCCTGCTGAAGTTCCCACTATGCATAACCAGGCATCTCGGTACAATATCGACGAGCCCAAGCATGACCCCCAGCTCCTCCTCTTCCAATGTCCCGGTGGCAAGTCAGGTGGCCGAGAAAAATATACCTTGACCAAGGAAGAGCAAGATTGCATAATGCTCTATGTGCTTACGAACATGAAGGAAGTGGTCGATTATATCAGGTAAAATGGTGGTACAAATTACTTTCCAACTAGTAACCCTGTTTCGATCTAATACGTATTCTCTTCTTTTAGAGAATTCACGGATGAAATGTGGTCTGGAGCGGAGGAACCATCTATCGGAGAGCTGGACACTCTTCTGAAAGAGGGTGCTCCCGGACAGAAAAAATTTGTGTCTTGGTTCATGGAAAAAGTAATTTCTAACCTCTCCCTATTACCTTGCAATCTGTGACTTGTCCCTTTCGTTACACCTATCTAATGCACAAAACAATTTGTATCGTATTTGTAGGGAGCTAATCCCAACGTTCAGATGACGGATGAGTTGAGATGTGTTTCCCAAGGTTTTACCCGTAGCGTCATGAAATATGAGAAGTATGATGTGAATGGGTATCGCTTCCATACTGAGGATCACCAGAAGAGTCGGCCGAATGCAAAAACGGTAAATACCGGGGTTTTCACCCGAGGCGCCAATTCCGTAGACTACTACGGAAGGTTAGAGAAGGTATACGAGCTGACGTTCAATCGCACCAACGTAGAACTCAAGCTCGTTGTGTTCAAATGCCACTGGTTCGACCCCGTCCATGGATACAAAAGTACCCCTTCCATTGGGTTAGTTGAAGTTAGGCCTTCAACCACCTATAGCGGAGCCGATGTCTTTATTGTGGCTCACCAAGCTAAGCAAGTTTATTATTTGCCTTACCCATGCCAGAAAGAGGCACTCAAAGGTTGGGAGGTCGCGTTCAGGGTATCGCCACATGGTAAACTACCCATGCCGTCCGACGACGATTATAACAACATTGACCCGAAAACGTACCAGGGAATTTTCTATCAAGAGCAAGAGGACTTCGGGGACTTTGACTTACAAATGGGTGGTTTTGAGGACCTTGAGAACAATGCAGAAACTCGTGGTGAGTCAGTGGTGGATCTAAAGGACATAGACATGCTCACCAAGCTACATACAGACAATGAAGACGATGATGAGCCACCACCGTTCGAAGATCCTCTAATTTACTACTCACGTGATAGTGATACAGATAGTGAGAACGAGAACACACCTAATTATGAGAGTGATGATTCTAGGTGATGTCTTTATACTTAGTATTTTATCTTAGTATTTTTATGCAAGTTTCACCATTTTATACTTAGTATTTTTTCTTTTGAACATGCCTAGTGATGCTCTACATTTTATGCCAAGTTTCACCATTTTATGCTAAGTGCCTACATTTCACCATTTTATGCTAAGTGCCTATATTTTTACCATTTTATGCTAAGTGCCTATATTTTATGCTAAGTGCCTATATTTTTACTATGTATATGTGATTTAATTGTTTTCTATTTCTCGATGCAGGTGATTGGACAATATGAGCCAAGGCAAGGAATCGTCGTCGTCCTTGCTCAAGAAGATTACACGGAGTGGTAGATCCTTGATTCGCAATCGGCGTTACCCCGTGGACGACGATGCGGTTGGAGGACGAGGGCGCCGGGCACGAGGTGGAGGTGGAGGACGAGGACGAGGACGAGGTGGAAGTGGCGGGGGAGGTGTAGACTTGGAGCCTCCACCCTCCGCGTCTGGTGACGTGGCTTCCCAGCTGCAGATAGAGTATAGGGAGGAGGGGGAGACGGAGTCCAGACGGGAGGAGGAGGAGGAGTACAGACCGGAGGAGGAGGAGGACGAAAGACGAGGAGGTGGAGGTGGAGATGGAGGGGGAGGTAGAGGGAGGAGTAGGCGCACCGAAGAAGCTGCGAGTTCGTGGGGAAGCGGGAGTCCCCGGTGCGGATAAGAAGCCTGCCACGGAGGAGGAGAAGACTCTTATTTATCCAAATAAGATGGAGTAAGTTTACTAATTTTGTAATTTTAAATATGTAGTTTCATTTTTGGCATATGTACTAATGTTTGATTATTATGCATCAATTGGACATATGCTGAAGGGAGCCGCCAGCCTTCGAGCTTGATTGGAGCTCTGATCCGGCTTTATTGGCCGGGCTTTTACACCACGGCTGTGGATGGCGAGCCGAAGTTGGCCACTTCTTGGCTGGACTACGAGGCTGCCGATTGCCCGCCCTTCGGGAAGGCTTCTGACGCCGTCATCACCAGGTTTTGAGTAAGTTATATTTTCTTGAGTTTCGTTCGTAGATGATGACACCACCGTTCTAAATCGCAATTTTCTTTATGCATGATTGAAGTGCTTTTTCCGGGTGCTTGAGGAGGATAGAGCCGCGGCGGTTCGGGTTCTCCGCCTGGCGTGCGTGAGGTTGACCCGCCAGGTGTGGTACAACCAGAAGCACACCGCCATCAGCGCGTTCATGGCCGAGAAGGGCAAAAGGGCCAAGAAGCATGAGAATGTCGATAACCCGCCCAAGATGACACCCGAGGATTTCATGAGGGTAAGTAAACTATCTATGTCATTCTACATTTCAGTTAAGTTGCCATTGCATTGCCTCCTATTTACTTCACTATTGCATTCTCAGGTCATTCCACACTGGGCTGAAAGACACGAGGACGCATGGGCGGCGCTGGCTAGGAGGTGGGCCGGGGAAGACCCCGAATTCGATGCCCTGAGCAAGCGGAACAGGAGGAACCGAGGCCACGGGGGCACCCACAGTGGAGGCAGCCTCAGCACCGACCGCTTCAAGACGAGGATGGTATGTACATACATGGAAAAGATGGTTTATTTTCTATCATGCATGTTTCTACTTGATACACATAACGTTTACTTTTGCGATGCAGGAGAAACAGAGTGGGGTGCCAGCTACTTACTTGGAGGTGTGGCAGAAGATGAGGCAGAAGAAGTCCGCTTCGGACGCCGCCACGTCCTCGGCTCCTGAGTACTACGGCACAGCCGAGGAGGACATGCGGTCTTACTGCTCGGCGTTCCAGATTCGGCACCCGCAGGTCGAGAACCCCCTCGAGCACGAGTACGACGAGACGGCGTTGATGCTAGCGGGGAACGGGAGGGAGCACGGCCGTCTGAAAGTCCTTGATAAGGTGGCCACGCCTACCGCGAGCCTCACTCGTATCAAGGCTACCCTCCCCGTCGACGCCGTCCCTGTCCAGCCTCGTCGACGGCGTGCTGGAGCTGCCTCTGCCTCTGCCGATGTAAGTTGTCCTCTCATTCTCATCATGTTTTCTGACATTCCCCTCTGCATTGCTAAGTTGTCGATATTAACTTGTTTCCTAAATTGTAGCCGGAGTTCGATGCGGCCTATGCCGCCGCTTATGCGAAGTACAAGGAGGACCTACAGGCGTGGCAGCAGAGGAATGATCTCTCCACTGCGTACACTAACGCGGTATCGATGGTAAGTTTTGAATCCATATTTCTTCAAAATATGACAAGTCTAAACCATCTTGGCAACACATGACATCTAAACCATCTTGTAGGCGATGGTGAGGTGGATGACCACCGGAGAGAGAGGAGCGCCTCCAGGAGAGCCTCCTGAAGCGCCAGGGCCGGTCCCGATATTCACATCGAGGGAAGAGTTTGCCCTCACATACTATGCAGAGTCCCCGGTATGTGTTCTTTTCCACACGTCGATTACTGATTTACTTTGCCTCTAAAGTGTCTAACTCGTGCTCGAACATGTAGGGTACTGGAGCTTCGGAGAACACGGCTTTTGGCCGGGCTTCTCCTAGTGGCTCCCCGGGTTCGCGCCAGACGACGCCGATTCACGGCCGTGCTTCGGCCACTCCTGGTACCTCGCCTGGTGGCTCCGCAGCTGGTTCGACGGACGCGACACATGATCGTCCCGTTTTCACGTGGGGAGACTTGGGCTTCACCCCTTCTCCTCCGGACCGTCTGTAGCTAGCTAGCTAGGGATACTCTGGATCGATGTATGGATGTATGTGGATCGATGGATGCATGTGGATCGACGTATCACATTAAACGATCTTTGTATGGATGTTTTGATTGTTAATAATGATGGTACTGAGCTTCTAGATGTTTCTGTTATATTGGATTATGATTTGTAATTTTGCTGTGAATTTTGGAACGAAAACAACACAAAAATGGGCGGAAAAAAAACCTGGGCAGAAGCTATGCCGACGGCAATGCCGTCGGCACAGGTCCTGTGCTGACCAAATGGTCACACCTGTGCCGACGGCATTGCCGTCGGCATAGCCCCTCCCAGGAACGCACCAGGTTGCGCCACGTGTCCCCATTGTGCCGACGGCATTGCCGTCGGCACCGTTGCCTCCACCAGCCGCTCGTGACCTGACAGCGCGGGCCCACTGTCAGACAAGGTGGGACCCACAAGTATAATGTGCCGACGGGGTTTTGGTGTGCCGACGGCCATAGGGGCTGAGCCGACGAGCGGTACGCCGACGGCACTGTGCTGACGGGAATCGTTGCTGTGCCGACGGCTTCAGGCCGTCGGCGTATCACGCGTTTCCTGTAGTGAGTGGTCCTGTATCCCCCTATTCCCAATGGAATAACAATCATGCAATGGTAAACTTCAAGTAGTATGCTTGGCAGCAATACAAACTAGAGGCTAGGGTTTTAAATTGGTTTAAACTGGATCCGATCTCCCTACTCGCAGGAAGGGAGTATATAAGAGGGAGGGGTTCGGCCACAAGGGACTCCCTGCGCAAGCAACAATCCCTCTTGGACTAGGAATCCTAATTGGACTCTAAGAGAGGATACAAAGCGACCCACTTTAGGGGGTGCGGCCAAATATGGTATACAAACCATACCTTCTGTGAGTAGGATTTCTATATGGCGCATTGATATTCAATGGGGCGCCCTCCTCATGTTTTCCTTCTCCCTAAGTGTGGAATAACAAGCTAGTAATTGTTTTCCACACTTGCATGATTGTTTTCACCATCTTGTACATTTGTTTTCACCATGGTAGTCTTGTTTTCACCATCTTGTATGTTTGTTTTCACCATGGTACATTTGTTTTCACCACTTGTAATCTTGTTTTGCAGCATCTCCATGTTGTTTTCCAGCTCCTCTTGTTTGTTTTCTTCCACCATGTTTGTGTTATCAATAAAGCTGATCATACATAAATGCATAGAGTTAGGCAGTATAAAATTCTCATTATCACAAACATCATAATCTATAAGGAGTGAATTCACCTGTTGTTCTAATAGCTTGGTACATGACCTTGTCATAGGTCCAAGCCTCACTTCATCTTGTTTAAGTGGTAATGTACTAGGGATGTCCTCATCATCCACTGATCTGAAGATTGTCTTCAGATGCACGACCTTAAAGAGCCCTACTTCCAGCTTATCGCGAATTCTTAGTTAACATAAGGTACTCTTAATCATGGTCTCCCCATACATTCCTTCGCTTCTCATTCTCTCACCGCTTACTCGGATGCCGATTGGGCTGGATGGCTAGACACCACACGTTCGACATCGCGTTTTTGCATGTTCCTTGGTGAGAATCTTATCTCTTTGTCCTCGCGGCACCGGACAACCAACTGTGTCATGTTCTAGTGCCGAGGCAGAATTCATAGTTGTTGCGACTGTTGTGGCCAAATCCTTTCTGGGTTCGCCAAATATTACAATAACTTGATCGGCCTATTGACAACATTGATCAGTGCGGTTTATCTCTCTGCCAATCATGTTCTTCATTGTTGGACAGGGCATATTGAGCTAGACATTTACTTTGATCGCGAAAAGTTCGTCGTGGATGCAGTTCTTGTTCTTCACGTTCTCAGTTTGCGGACATTTTCAGAAAAGGCTTGACGGCTGCATGGTTTCGTGAATTTCGGCTAGTCTTCACATTGACGCTCTCTCCGGTTCAAACTGCGGGGGTGCGTTGGAGTATGGCGGAACAGCAATATCGGAACGTTCGGCTCTTCCATATCGGCAGGGCCGGCGGCTGCTGTAGGACCGTTCGACGCGGCTTGCCAGTTTGACCGCGCCCCTGCGCCTGCTCGTGATTGTAAGTAAGCTGCTACGTTGCTCCAATCTGTATCGGTGAGTGCGCGTGACAGCTCAGATAGCTAGCTGCGCGTCTCGTGCGCGCTGTGGCTTGCGCTAGGGATGTAAATGGCTCAATACACGACTCCGTATAGTCCCGTTTATTTAGCCCCTTAGTTCGTTTTGGGGGGGAAGAAAGAAAAGATTAGACCAACATTAGTGTGATTAACTGGGATTAAACGGGACCCATTTTTCATCCCTAGCTTGCGCCCATGTGGTCGCGCTCGGCCAGTGCCGCGGCGGCCGACCAACAACACCACACACGTACACATACCGCGCTCCGTCGCCTAAGTACAAAAGCGAGATCCAGGAACTACCGTCACCATGGTCATTTATGTCTTACTTTTGTTTTGGAAGATCCACGAACACTTCATATATTTGGGCACACAGAATATTTACAAGGGCCCTTGTGCAAAGGACACAATGGAGATAACTAAGAGGTCAAAACCAGGAGAGTTTTCGAAGGACAAAATGCAAGGCTTGCCCGAGAGGAATCGACTTTGTTTGAGATATCTTTGAGAGAGTAGCGAGTTTGGCTTAATTTCGTGGTTCCTTCCACCAGTGTACCCGTTTGAGTTGTAATTGTGTTTCCCCTCCTTATATGCATTGGCAGAGCTCCTGCCTTTTATCTTCAAAAAAAAAAAAAATGGCACCAACGTAAGCCCATTCCTCAATTTCATCCGTAACAATCCAGGAGAGCGCCACACAGAGGCAAGCCGATTGTTGCTATTTTCAGCTCTCCCATCAGATAAAGATAGGACGGGATATTACACCATTACTATGATTCTCGGCCGTCGAGAAAACCATGGTATTGCCCGACATGGAGGATTGCGGAGCCATCTTCGCATATCGCCGGCATGAGAACGCCGCAGCTACGACAACATGAAACTGACTCCCAAATTTGTGTGATGACCGGCGAACCGAGGAAGAGATTTCGACTTGTCATGATCTGGCGACTGGCGCAGACATAGCTTATAGAAATATGATCTGCGCCACCCACGACCCATCAATTTGTCAACACACCAAGTCCGACTTTTGTCGAGCAAGCTGGTGAAGAACATGGAGCGCCCAGGCGGCCAAACCCGCCACTCGTCATGCTCTAGAGTTGTGAGGTGCCAGCCCTCGAATGGCAAACGGTAGGCAGATTTCGCACATTAGGAGCCATCTTAGTGTGCCACTCTGTTTTGGTGTGTATCCTATTTCCGATGCTTCCCATCCCCATCACCCGCTAGAATAATGATAATTGGAACATTTTTTATGGTTCCTACTTGGTAGCCTTTTCGTATTTCACTCAAATGCAAAAGGCAGGTAAATACGTACTATATATCGCCCTAATCTCTTTTCCTAGCCTTTGGTTTATTGTCTCGGCCGTTCCACATTTCATCGTATAAATAGGTGGGATGAAAGAAACAAGGAGACAAGCTAGCGGATGTATTGAATTGGACAACGTGATATTGCTCAGAGAGAAGACACGTTGATGAAGTTAGGAACAAGAAAAAAATTATACGAGAGAGGTTGCGTACTCCCTCCGTCCGGGTTTAGGAGTCCACTAAGGAAAATCATCACGACCAAGGCATGTTTTTACTGGCTGCCGTTTCTACCAATTACCATGTTTTGTCATAATTACCGCGGTAAATTTCGCCATGCAAACCGTCACACCGCATGCACCAAACGGTTTCACACAGACTAGGGATGCGATTTTCCCATAATTATGCCACACGTTTTTAGGCTAATAAATTTTACGGGCCTTGTGTGCAGTTCATTGCTAGACAAATAGATTTTCGTTAGAGGACTCGTAAACCCGGACGGGGGGAGTACAATAAATGAGTATTGTTAATGTCAATGTGTCGTTTCTCTCCTCTGCCAATACGCCGTTAGCTCTTCTTGGGTAATTAAAGAGATCTGCCATAATGGCATGGCAAGCTAAGGCGCCATCATAACAGAAACCATATTCTATTAAGATTTCAATCAATAAGGTTGTCATGAGAAATACCGTTTACATGACCCATCGAGATGAGGGTGCCAAGAATGCCAGAGATTACCATTAAACAAACAACCCCCTGTCGATTTGAGCTTTAAATTTTATTTCGAATCTTTTTCAAATGTACGTAGGAAATCTAATCTATCGTGGTGATAGACTTGATTTGGAAGAGGTTTTGCTCTATATTTTTGATGGAAAAGCACCACAGGAGATTGAGGTTTGAACAAAACATGAAAATTGATGATAGAGAAAGGTTTAGTCACTACAAGACCGCGGAAAAATGTCGACGGCCTGGAGCTACGCCAACGGCCAAAGGTCGGGGCCGTGGGCACAGCCACCAGAAGCCCACATCACAAAAACGACTGTCGGCATAGAATACCCCATTGCCATAGAGGAAGCTAAGCCAACAGCAACCGTCGGCATATCTCGGCCGTCGCCACATTGCTGCCCCACGTGTCGCCGGCGAGCCCACAGGCGGATGACAGGTCCACGACATCTGACGTATGCTGATGTTCTAACGGGAAGTCGTTGGGATAGCTATCTCGGGGCTGTGCCAATGGCAATGATAATTTTACTACAAGTTCCGATGAACTACCAAGGTAGACATCAAGAATTGTTTTTGAGCAAATTACTGTAAGGAATAACCTGACGGTGTAGATTTTCCCTAGGAGATAGTCACAACAAGCTGAGAAAGCTTGGAGGGGGGGGGGGGGGTTTAAGAGAAAATACAGGCCATTAAGTGAAAATATGTAAAACCTAGTCCAGTAGAGCATTAGTAGAACCAACCCCTATCGTCCAGGGCGCAAAATTCCATTCATCCCGGTTTTTACGCCAGAGGAAGTAGAAATCACCTGAGGGCATCGGTCCCGGTTCGTAAGGAGGCATTGGTCCCGGTTTGTGGCATGAACCGGGACCAATGCCGCGCCACATGCCATGTGGCACGCGCATGGGCATTGGTCCCGGTTCATTCCACAAACCGGGACCAATGCCCCCCTTCCCCTACATATAGTGCCTCACAGCCCCCTTCCCTCTTTTTTTTTGCTTGGAAGAGTGAGAGAGGTGGGTGTTAGTGTGCGTTATTTTACTATGCACACAGGGTGTTCGACGAAATACCCGAGCCACACATAAGCTCACTGAAAATGGTATCTTCGACCGAGGTTAACAAACTTATCTTTTTCATCTGTAATTGATACATAAAAAAGTAATATTTGTCGATGTACTGTGGTCATTTCTCGATTGAATATGTTATTGTAATGTTTTTTGATAAACTTAATTATACGATGCAGATGGATGCACGTCAGCGATGGATGTACGGTGAACGACGCACTTCCGAGTATATGGCAGGCCTGAATGCATTTCTCGCTGTAGCTCAGGCGAACAAAGATAATGGCTTTATGTCTTGCCCATGTGTTGATTGTCGGAACGTCAGGGAGCACTCTTCCTCGAGAATCCTTCACGGCCACCTACTTCGGAGAGGTTTCATGCCCAGCTATAATTGCTAGACCAAGCATGGAGAAAGAGGGGTTGTGATGGAAGACAATGAAGAAGAAGAAGAAGATCCTTTGTTCCCTGAATACGGTGATACTGCAATGGAAGACAATGCAGAAGAAGGAGGTGATCAAGAACAGACATTAGAAGAGCCCGATGATGATCTTGGCCGAGTTATTGCTGATGCAAGGGAAGACTGTGAAAGTGAATTGGAGAGGTTGAAACTAGACAACATGTTACAGGATCACAAAAAGTTGTTGTACCCAAATTGCGAAGATGGTAGCACAAAGCTCGGTACCACACTGGAGTTGCTGAAATGGAAGGCACAAAATGGTGTGACTCACAAGGCATTTGAGAGTTTAGTTCAACTAATGAAGCCGAAGCTCTCTGCCCTCTAGGATTAGATGTGTAGAAGATACATGCATGCATTAATGACTGCATCCTCTACCGTGGTGAGAAGTACGAGAATTTGGATGAATGTCCGGTATGCACTGCACTGCGGTATAAGATTAGAGCAGATGACCCTGGTGATGTTGACGGCGAGCCCCCCCCCCCCCTCGTAAGAGGGTTCCTGCTAAGGTGATGTGGTATGCTCCTACAATACCACGGTTGAAACGTCTGTTTAGAAACAAAGAACATGCTAGGTTGTTGTGATGGCACAAAGAAGACCGTAAGAAAGACGGAAAGTTGAGACACCCAACCGATGAATCGCAGTGGAGAAAGATCGAGAGAGACTTCCCGGACTTTAAAGAAGAGGCGAGAAACTTATGGTTTGTTCTAAGTACAGATGGCTTTAATCCTTTTGGGGAGAAGAGCTCCAGTCATAGCACCTGGCCCGTGACTCTATGTATGTACAACCTTCCTCCTTGGTTGTGCATGAAGCGCGTTCATTATGATGCCAGTTCTCATCCAAGCCCGAAGGCAACCTCGCAACGACATTGATGTGTATCTAAGGCCATTAGTGGAACAACTCTTACAATTGTGGGGCAAACCACGTGTACACGTGTGTGGGACGAGAACGTACAAAAGCCATTTTACCTACGGGCGTTGCTTTTCGTAACCATCATTGATTGGCCTGCTCTTAGTAACATTTCCGGACATACAAACAAGGGATACAATGCATGCACACACTGTTTAGATAAGACTGACAGTGTTTATTTGGATAAATGTAAAAAGGTTGTATACCTGGGCATCGTAGATTTCTTCCGATCAAGCATCCCGTAAGAAAGAAAGGAGGGAAGAATTTCAGAGGTGAGGCAGATAACCGGAAGAAGGCTGACCTCCATAGTGGTAATGATTTATTCGATATGGTCAAGGACCTAAAAGTAATCTTTGGGAAGGGTGATGGCAGCTAACCTGTTCCGAACGGCCCTGATAAGCGCGCACCCATGTGGAAGAAAAAATCTATATTTTGGGAGCTACCCTATTGGAAAGTTCTAGAGGTCCAGTCTTCAATCGACGTGATGCACGTGACAAAGAATCTCTGCGTCAATCTGCTATTCTTCCTGGGCGTGTATGGGAAGTCAAAAGATACGCCAGAAGCACGGGAGGACCAGCAACGTATGAAAGACCGAAGCAACAAGCACACGGATATAGGGCGCCATTACTTAAGCAGCTACGCTCTTACTAAAGCAGAGAAGGAAATATTTTTTGAACTCCTTTACAGTATCAAGGTTCCGTCTGGTTTTTCGTCGAGTATAAAGGGGATAATAAAAATGGCAGAGAAAAAATTCCAAAACCTGAAGTCTCATGACTGCCACGTGATTACGACGCAGTTGCTTCCGATTGCATTGAGGGGGCTTCTACCGAAAAATGTTCGAGTATCCATTGTGAAGCTATGTGCATTCCTCAACGCAATATCTCAGAAGGTAATCGATCGAGAAATTATGGCAAGATTACAGAGGGATGTGGTCCAGTGTCTTGTTAGTTTTGAGTTGGTGTTCCCACCATCCTTCTTCAACATTATGACTCATCTCCTGGTTCACCTATGTGAAGAGATTCATATTCTCGGTCCGGTAATTCTACACAATATGTTCCCCTTTGAGAGGTTCATGGGAGTCTTGAAAAAATATGTTCATAACCGTGCTAGGCCAGAATGAAGCATCTCGAAGGGCTATGGAACAGAGGAGGTCATTGGGTTCTGTGTTGACTTTATTCCTGACCTTAAGACGATTGGTGTTCCTGAATCGCGGCATGAGGGGAGACTGAGGGGAAAAGGAACGCTGGGAAAGAAAACAATGATACCCAGGGACGGGCATTCTTTCACTAAAGCACACTACACAATTCTACAAAATTCTATCTTCGTGGCTCCGTTTCTCGAGGAACACAAGAATATCGTACGCTCCACAAACCAGGGGAAGGATGACTCATGGATTAAACGCAAACACATGGAGACTTTCGGAAGTTGCTTGCAAACACATCTTATAAATGACACCACTGTTAAAGATCAGCTCTACATGTTCGCCGGGTCACCATCTTCGACTATTGGGAGTTTTCAAGGGTACGAGATAAATGGGAATACATTTTACACGATCGCCCAAGATAAGAAGAGCACCAACCAAAACAGTGGTGTCCGCTTTGATACAACAAACGAGAATGGAAACAATGACACATACTATGGTTACATATAGGGGATATGGGAACTTGACTATGGGCCTTCTTTTAAGGTCCCAATGTTCAAGTGCAAATGGGTCAACCTGAATGGAGAAGGGGTAAAGGTAGACCCGCTTTACGGAATGACAACAGTGGATCTCAACAATATTGGTTACAATGACGAACCATTCGTCCTAGCCAATGATGTGGCTCCGGTCTTATATGTGAAGGACATGTCCTCCAGACCGAAAAAAACAAAAAATAAGCAAACAAATACATAATACGATGAGCCAAAACGTCACATAGTTCTTTCAGGGAAAAGAAACATCGTGGGAATCGAGGACACGACAGTGATTATAATAAGTTTGTTGAAATTCCACCCTTCACAGTGAAAGCTGACCCAACCATCCCGTTAAATAATGAAGATGCTCCATGGTTACGGCCGAAGCGATCATAAACAAGGGACAAGGGTTCATGGACCATCTCTACACGAAGAAAATTCAGAAGACTAGATAGGGATGTTGTTGGTGATGTGTAATAATAAACGTGGAATACATGATCATAGTTCTGTTGAAAAAGTGTTTACAAAAATTGTTGCACCGGCGCTCGCCCCCATATTGCACACAAACATGCATCTTGAATAGATAAAAAAGGCAGTACATAATGGAAAGAGTGGATCTAAACCTAAACGTAGAGCATAGATCTACATAATGGCAAGACTGGATCTGATATCTGCTAGTCATACTCTTTTCTAGGCCTATAGTACTCCGACTCGTAGTCGTCGTAGTCGCCGCCGTCGTCGTCACTATCGTCGGACAGTGCTCTGGACTCCCTCGGAGGATCACGACTCCAGGACTGGGCGTGAGGATAGCGCAGGCGGGGGTTATCGCCAGCCCTGATGTAGTTCATGACGCTCTGAAGAGTCCGTCCGCCGCCCCACCACAGTCGACGACCGGCCTTGTTGAAGTTCGAAGGAGGCGGGCCGTTCTCCTCGTACCTGGCGAGCGCACTCTCATGCCGATTAATGAAGAAAGAGTCCCAAGTAGGGCGGTAGTCAGCATTCCAACTGGGATTCCTCCGCTGCTGTGGTGTGAGCTCGTGGTAGTAGTAGTTCGTGATGGCCGCCCGACGCGCCACACCTTGAGGAAGAGGAGGGACAGGCACTCCTCCGGCGCTCAGCATCCAACCGGCGGGAACGCTGTAGCCGGTCGGGCAGGGGTAGTTCGAGGCGGAAAGTGCCTCCGCCTGGATTAAGGTTAGAGTGGGTACGGTGGAAGCCATGAGAGAGTGGTGATTTTATATGTGTTTATGCCAATGGTGTGGCAATGCATACATATACATAGTGAGAAGAAAACAGATCCCTTTAGTCCCGGCCTGTTTTACCAACCGGGACAAAATGGTTCGGGTTTCGTTGGGAAACGGATTGTCCCTTTAGTCCCGGCCTGTTTTACAAAACGGGACGAAATGGTTAGGTTTTTTTTCGGACCAATCAGAAAGAATCACACGGATCATGTGTCTCTTTCAAGCGCTTGTGAGTCGTTGGATCAGGGGTGTGTTTCTTTCAAGCGGTTGTGAGCCGTTGGATCAGGGGTGTTTCTTAACCGTTGGATCAAAACCCTAGCACAACACTTTGTGAGCCAGAGGACCCTATATATAGCCCACCTTCATACACTAGTCAGTTCATCGACCAAATACAAAACATCCGGATTCGCCAGCATACGTCCTACCGTGCATTTGGTATGCATATATGCACTCAGTAGCCAGGGCAGGGATGTATGCTGGCGATACCGATTGTTTTGTTCTACATCCCCCCTTTAAGGTTTGATACATCATTCAGTTCATCGACCAAATACAAATCATCCGGATTCGCCATCATACGTCCTGCCGTGCATTTGGTATGCATATATGCACTCAATAGCCACGGTAGGGCTATATGATGGCGATACCGATTGTTTTGTCCTACATCCCCCCTTTAAGGTTTGTTACATCATCCAGTTCATCGACCAAATACAAATCATCCGGATTCGCCATCATACGTCATGTCGTGCATTTGGTATGCATATATGCACTCAGTAGCCACGGCAGGGCTGTATGATGGCGATACCGATTGTTTTGTTCTACATCCTCCCTTGAAGGTTTGACAAAAGGTTTGATACATCATTCAGTTCATCGACCAAATACAAATCACCCAGATTCGCCATCATACGTCCGACCATTCTTTTTATATGCATATATGCACTCAATAGCCACAGTCGGGCTATATGATGGACATACCGATTGTTGCTCTACATCCCCCTTGAAGCTTCATCGACCGAATATAAATCACCCGGATGCCTTGTATGCGATGAAACTATGTAAATGCATGGAACAAGTGGTCTGAAGTGCACTTATTATAAATTTAACGTACCTTGTTCTGTATTTGAAACGTGTGGAGTTATTATTTGAAACATAAAGGATATAATGGAAAACAAAATAAAACAATAGAAAAACATAAAGGAAATAATGGAAAACATAAAGGAAACAATAGAAAACAAAAAAGGTAACAACAGAAAACGATATAAAACATAAAGAAAAACAATAGAAAACATAAAGGAAACAGTAGAAAGAAAATAAAACAAGAGAAAACAAAAAGGAAACAAGAGAAAACAAAATAAAACAATAGAAAACATAAAGGAAAACAATAGAAAACATAAAGGAAATAATAGAAAACAAAATAAAACAAGAGAAAACAAAAAGAATACAAGATAAAACAAAATAAGACAATAGAAAACATAAAGAAAAACAATAGAAAACATAAAGGAAACAATAGAAAAGAAAATAAAACAAGAGAAAACCAAAAGGAAACAAAAAAAACATAAAGGAAGACAATATTAAAAAAAAATAGGGCATTCGTCCCGGATTTTGCAAACAACCGGGACGGTTGCCCCCCCCCCCCAACGAGCACGTTACACGTACCCCTGTTGGAAAAAAAATTGAGGCATCCGTCCCGGTTCGTAGGAACAACCGGGACGGAAGACCCTTTCGTCCCGGTTGTTACTACGAACCGGGACGGATAACCTGGCTATATATACGCGTCTCCTCCCTCCCCAAATTCATAAACGAGCACAGGGAGAAGGAATCGACGCCGCCAGGCTGCTCCGCTTCTCCGTCGCGCCGCCTGCTCGCGCCGCCCTCGATCCGTCGCGCGGCCCTCGTACCTCGTCGCGGCGCCCTCCGTCTTGAGCCCGAGAGGAGGTAGGCACTGCCTCCATCGCCCTAAACGGAGGCCTTTTTTCTTTTTTTTCTTTTTTACTTACTGTTTTTGTTTTTACATTTTTACTAGTGTTAGAAATGTTAGAATCATTAGTTAGGAATTATTAGAAATGTTAGGATTCGTAAAAATTTTAGAATTGTTAGAAATTTTTAATGTTAGAATTGACTTAGCAATTTTAGAATTGACTTAGGAATTTTAAAATTGTTAGAATTAATTGACTTAGGAATTTTAGAATTGTTAGAATTGACTTAGGAATTATAGTGTTAGAAAATTAGACTTAGAAAAAATTTAGTGTTAGAAAATTAAACTTAGAAATTTTTTACTTAGGTATTTCACTAAGTTAGTGTTAGAAAATTTCACAAAGTTAGAAAAATTTCACTAAGTTAGAAAATTTCACTAAGTTAGAAAATTTCACTAAGTTAGAAAATTTTCACTAAGTTAGAAAATTTCACTAAGTTAGTGTTCGAAAATTTCACTAAGTTAGTGTTAGAAAATTTTACAAAGTTAGAATAATTTCACTAAGTTAGAAAATTTCACTAAGTTAGAAAATTTTCACTAAGTTAGAAAATTTCACTAAGTTAGAAAATTTCACTAAGTTAGTATTAGAAAATTTCACTAAGTTAGTGTTAGAAAATTTCACAAAGTTATAATAATTTCACTAAGTTAGAATAATTTCACTAAGTTAGAAAATTTCACGAAGTTTGTGCCAGATAGAGAGAACGACGAGCTCACACGCGCCCTCGGGAATAAGGAACATGTAGGGCGTACACGAGTCAGAGAAGGAAATCCTCCGTGGAGTATTGGGTTTGAGGACACCAAAAAGAAAGACCCCGATAGAAGCCGTCAACGGAAAAAGGACGCGGAGGCAGCTGACGCAGAGAGTCAGGCAAACTGGAGGCGTCAACTTGAAGAACAGATAAACCGGACACAGGATGTAGCAATGCAGCAGCAGGAGCAAATTAACACACTTAGCCAGCAGCTAGTGTCTACCGGCGTACCACACATGGTAGAAGGTGAAGTCGATGCTACCAGCGCCGCACATTCTCATCGGAAAAGCAGCGTTGGGTCCATGCAGCTCCCGGGTGATGTTGCACCACCGATGATGCACCCGGTGGATGATATCAAGGAGATGACAACCTGTGAGCTCCACGTGAAGGTCGTGAATATAACCATTAAGGCGGCGGTCGGCTATGTCTTAACAATTGGCAACGAACCAACTCACCAGAGTCTTCCGGTTCCACGGGGCTACGCTGTTGTTGGGGTCGATGATGTTGTTAACGGATTCGAGCGGGTGAAGCTTGAATTCCCTGAAGGTGAAGACGGAGAGATGACTGAAATCGGAGAAGCCAAGAAGTTGACCGTTCTATGGCTAAAGGAATGCATTGTGCTTCCAAATCAGACGTCAAGGCCATCGAATCCTCACCATTGTCCAGCGCAACATTCTCCAGCGCGGTCGTCTCCGCCATGCATGCCGTCTCCAGCGCGGTCGCCTACGCCGCGCACGTCTCCAGCGCGGTCGCCTATGCTGCCACATCAGCCTTCTCCACCCACTAAGTTTCTGCCGAAACGTAAAAGATCATCCAAACGTCAACGGTCACCCCTCCCGAAGGTACCAAAGAAATTACCCAAGTTACCTTAGGACTATACTCCTGAGCAAACCCAGGAAATCGCAAGGGATGAATACAAGGCGTGGAAGGCGAAGCGGACGGAGAAGAAAAAGACAGATTTCCCCGAGACCGAAGAAGATATAGAACGAGCGTGGAAAATGGTGAAGACTCTTCATCAAACCGAGCCGAGTCTGTCATCTGACTATGACTGCTCTATTCTGAAGTCACACCAGGAAATGGTGCGATCGATGAAGAGTAGTAGCGCAGGTGGGAAAAGGGGGAAATCAGTTGCCCAGCTCGGAGTGCAGAAAAAACAATCCATCTCCCCGCTCAAAGTGATTTCCAATACCCAGGTGGAGCCGAGCACTAATGCTGACGAGCAAATTGATCCGGAGTTTATACAACTGTACGGAGAAAGGGCAGCTGCTTCGGTTTGTCCATTGCTGAGTATATGCAAATAGTAGACTACTTCCCCGAAGCTGAATGTGCGTGCAAATACCAGTACGGGAAACCTCTCGTCAAACCCGAGGACTTAAAGGATCTACCAACCAAAATGCGAAGAGTGCATAGTTGGTATATGGAAGCCACTGCCAAATCTCAGGACTGGATATGTCACTACTAGAGATTTGCTTATAGCACTATATCCTACCACAGGCGAACAAGAAAGCCTGTGCGCCTGGGTTAATTAGCGCAGGCGAAGCGCCAACAAGTGCGCCTGGGGTAGGACTGTTACCCCAGGCGAACAGAAACCGGAAGCGCCTGGGGTAAAGTGTGGCAGGGCCAACCACGGCCGACCCTGGCACGCTTCCTTTACCGCAGGCGAATAGATTCCCAGTTCGCCTGCGGTATAACAGATACCACAGGCGAGTAAGTAACGAAGCGCCTGGGGTAAAAAGTGGACTGGGGTAGCTCCCTTTAGCGCAGGCGCACAGGTTCGTTGTTCGCCTGGGACAAAGAATAGCCTGGGGTAGCACCACTTAGCGCAGGCGCTTCCCATAGCATATTCGCCTGGGGTAATATTTGTCCCCAATATAAGTGCGGCCAGCCACCCACCACCACCCCTATCCACCCCACTCACTCACTCACTAGTCCAAACTCGAGCCATTAGTGCTCCTAGCTCAATCCCCCATACCCCTCCACCATGTTTAGCTAATTTAACCAATCATGTTTTATATATTTTAGCTAGTATGCTACCCCACTTTCCCTCTTCCAAATCTCTCCACTAGATATACTAACCGGACACTAGATCTCACCACAAATGCAACACTAGCTACTTCTAGATCTATCAATCTCTTATTGGTCGTCTCTTCGGTGATCTTCGACGTCGTCATCGCGTCTATATATTTTGCATTGTGTGTCATCTTAATAGGTGCGTGGGATTGGTCGGTGGATGAGAATTCGTTCTCTTTTTCATTTTATTGTGTTGCCATGAGGATGAGTTGCCAATGTTTTGCCGAAATGTTGATTCATTTCCTTTTCGGCAAATTTCTGGCGCTCCGCGTTACACCTTTTGTAGGAAGGTCATGCCGAATTTTTCCGTGAAAACCGGATCTAGTTAATGAAACCTCTCTCTCTTGCATTTTGTAGCAATGGTCATTGCGATGAGGACAAGCGTGGTGCATAGGTACGTGCGACGCGCGACGGCCGAGATGCATCGAAACAACCGCACCGAGATAGAGTGTCCGTGTCGGAAATGCAAGCTGGGGTCTTTGTTCAAACCAGATTATGGTAATGTGGAGAAGCACCTGCTCAGGTATAGTTTCATGGAGGGCCACACTAAGTGGATGGATGACGATGAAGACGATGATAACGTCGAGACCAATTGGGCGGCGACATGTGAAGATGATCAGGAGGAGTCTGAACATGGCAATGGAGAGGACGAAGAGGCGGTTGTCCACGGAGACGACTATAATGAAGAAGAAGAGAGTCATGGTGATCAGCAACATGCAGACGAGGACATGAACACTCCGCTAACTTCAGTCGTGCGGGACCCTCATGTTCAAGATCTTCTTCTCAAGAACACGTCGACCGACGCCAGACGTAAATCTAAGATCACGCAACTAGAGATAGACTCTGCAACTCCGTTGTATGACGCAAGTCGCGGGGCGGAGGAGTCACGCTTGAGAGTAGCTCTGGATCTTCTTGAGATGAAGGCAAAACACGTATGGACCGACACAAGCATGGACGATCTTCTGCGATACCTCAAGACGCACTTACCTGAAGGGAACACATGTGCTAGTAGTCTACAGGAGGCCAAGAAAATCGTGTGCCCCCTCGATTTACCGCACACAAAATACCACGCTTGCGTCCGTGACTGCATAATTTACCGTAACGAGCACGCGGACCAGATCAAATGTCCGGTGTGCGGTGTTGATCGTTACAAGAGGGGGACGAAGAAAGCTCCTAGGAAAGTTGTGTGGTACTTTCCACTCATTCCCCGTCTGCAGCGGTACTTCGTGGACCCCAAGGAAGCAAAGCTCATGCGCTGGCACGAGGACAGAAAGAAGGCGGTGCTGAGCGATCCAGAACGTGTTGAAAAACCAGTGCTAACACACCATTCGGATGCACGTCAGTGGAAAGCATTAGACGCATTCGATGAGGAATTCGGGAACGACCCAAGGAACATCAGGCTTGGTGCGAGCACCGACGGTCTCAATCCGTTTGGCAATCAGAGCAGCAAACATAGCACGTGGCCCGTGTTTGTATGGATGTACAACCTCCCCCCGTGGTTGTGTCTGAAGAGGAAGTACATACACATGAGTATGCTGATTCAAGGGCCGACCCAGCCAGGGAGCGATATCAACCTGTATCTCGAGTTATTGAAGGAGGAGCTAGACACGTTGTGGGAGGAAGGGGTGGAAACATGGGACGCCTTCAAAGAAGAAACTTTTCGTATGAGAGCCGCACTGATCACGACGGTGCAGGACTATCTCGGATACGGATATATTGCGTGTCAGGTGTGCCATGGACACAAGGCTTGTGTCAGGTGCATGGAATTTACCCCGTTTCTACAGCTACACAAGGATCCCGGATCTTCTAAAACCGTATACATGAGGCATCGAATGTGGCTACCACTGAACGACCCGTGGAGAAAGCGCGGAGACCTGTTCAACGGTAAAGATGAGCTCGATCTACCTCCACGCAAGAGAAGAGGAGAAGAGATCGATACTCTATTGAAGAATTGGAAAACGTGTCCTCCGTCGGGAAAGGTACAAAAGCGGAAGCGAGGAGAGAAAAAGTGTCCTCCGCCAGAAGGACCGCTCTTGGGGGTATGGAAAAGGAGGTCCGTGTTTTGGGACTTGCGGTACTGGCCAATCCTCGGAGTGCCTCACTACCTTGATGTCATGCATATCACGAAGAATGTGTGTGAGAGCTTGCTTGGCACCCTGTTCAACATGCCAGATAGGACCAAAGACGGGCCAAAATCAAGATACGACCTGATGGCCCTGAATATCAGGAGCGAGCTTCACTTACCGCCTTCTACGCGTGAACAGACGGAGGAGGACGAGGATGGGGTGGAGGAGATGGACGACCGCAAGCGGAAAACGGCTAAGAAACACCAAACTCACCGCCTGAAACCCTCTTGCTTCACTCTAAGCCCCGACGAGCTCGCGCAAATATTCACATGCCTCCTCGGAGTGAAATTTCCCTTAGGTTACGCGGGGCTGATAAGCAGATACCTAGACGCGGAGAAAAAAATCTTCAGCGGGATGAAGTCTCATGACTGTCACGTGATGATGACGTAGATACTTCCGGTTGCAATCAGAGGGATAATGGAACCGCATGTCCGTCAAACGCTCACTGGCCTTTGTAACTTTTTCGATGTCATCACTCGGAAGTCGATAAGCGTGAAGAAACTCGGAAGGCTGCAGGAAGAGATCGTCACCATCCTATGCGAGCTTGAGATGTATTTCCCACCTGCCTTCTTTGATATTATGGTACATCTCTTGGTCCATATCGTGGACGATATCACCAATCTTGGGCCGGCATTCTTGCACAACATGATGGCGTTAGAAAGAATGAACGGGATCATCAAATCATTCGTTCGTAATAGGGCACACCCGGATGGAAGCATCGTCCAGGGATTTCTCACCGAAGAATGCATCTCTTTCTGCAAGAATTTCCTAGGCGATGAGAAGCCAGCTGTTGGTTTGCCCGCGAACAAGCACCTTGACAGGTTCATGGGGGTAGGCCACAACACTGGCAAAAGGGTAATGGACGCGGACTCCTGTGGTCGGAGAGCCGACTTTGAAAGGGCCCACCTAGTAGTGTTACAACACATCGACGATGTCGACCCTTGGATAGAAGAGCACAAAACCGCGATAAAAAACAGTGCTCGCAGGCCGATGACGGAAGATGAGATATTTAGAGCACACAACTCCTCTTTCGCGACATGGTTCAAGAAGCAGATTGATGCCGATCCCCCGCCAATGACATGTGAGAAAGATAAAATTGTATTGGCCTTGTCATATGGCCCCGCGCCCAATCTGATGACTTATCAAGCATACGACATCAATGGGTACACATTCTACACGGAGGAAAGAGAAAAAACTAGCGACTATCAAAACTCGTCTATAACGATGGAATCTTACACGGGCGAAGAGGTTAGAAGATACTACGGAAAGATCGAGGAAATCTGGGAGCTTGACTACGTTGGGGTAAAGCTGCCGATGTTCCATGTCAGATGGGCTACAAACGTCACGAAAGAAGACGAATATTTCACCACTATGTCGATGTCTGAAGCCAACATACCCAAGTCCAAGAACCCCACCGCGCAAAATGAGCCCTGGGTATTGGCTAAGCACGTGGAGCAATGCTTCTTCATAACCGACCCGGCAAAGCCTAGTCGTGTTGTCGTAAGGAGAGGAAAAAGGGCCCTCGTCGGAATGGATGGAGTCGCCGATGAGAAGGATTTTGACGGCTTAGTCGGAGACCCGATGATGGAAGAACCCGGTGAAGACGATGCACCATACACCACAAGAAGAAGCAGGACCACACTACCTAGGGCAGGTCTTCCATTCAAAAGAAGAAGTCACAATATGGCGGTCACGTATTCAACATCGACCAAGAAAGGCAAGACTAATATTGTGACGAAAGGTTGAGAGAGGGAAATACTCGCGATATAACATGCTAATAGCTATATGTACAATGTGTTTTTAGAGAGAAACACTTGCGGTATCTCGCTAAACCAATCTATTTACGCTCGATGCAACATTAATTTTTTTTGCACATGTTAACTTTCATATGTATGTATTTTTTAAGTGAAAACCAACGTGGGGGAGCCACATATTATAGCATTCGTATTGCTCGATGTGTCCCAGGCCGCGGGGCTGTGTAATTTAGAAAATCTTAGCACAGGCGCATCATCGAGAAAATGCGCCTGGGGTAAACTTTTTCACAGGCGCTTTTGGCAGGACATGCGCCTGGGGTAATGCCATGTGGGACCGCGCAAACCAAAATCCTACGAAATTTAGCGCAGGCGAATTATCTAGGTAACGCGTCTGCGGTGCCGCAGGCCTTTAGGACCGGTTTGTATCACAAACCGGTCCTAAAGGCCTGCGGACATTTGCTGCGGGTAGGTAGGGGGCCCAGGGGACAGATCCTTTAGAACCGGTTGGTACCACAACCCGGTCCTAAAGGCCATGAGGCCATTTGCGGCAGGGTGTGGGGCCCAGTGGACAGATCCTTTTCGAACCGGTTTGTATTAGAAACCGGTGCCAATGTGCCTAGCTCAATGCTTTAGTATTCTAAGTGACCAGATCTCACCCGCACCCGCACCCACACGAACCCACACGCCGCCGCCGTCGCCAGTGTCGAGAGGAGCAGAGCAGGTCGTCGCCCACTCCGTCGTCGCCCACTCCGTCGTCGTCGTCGTCGTTGATCCAGGTCAGCCCCTCTCCCTCCCATCCCCCCTCCATCCCAGCCCACTCCGGCCCTCCCGTCGTCGTTGTGGAGGATGTGCGCCTGCTTCTGGTGGCCGCGGTGCTCCCGTCGTCGTGGATCCAGAGGAATGTGCATTATATCTCCAGGATTCAGTGCTCTTAGCGGATCTTTGTAGTGCATTTTTTTTAGACTAAAAGGGGCTGCCCCCCGATTTCATTGAAATCACGAACAACAAAGTTTTAGCAGGTTCCTTACAAACGGCAAAAGCCGTAGAACAAAACACAGCACCACACACAGGTGGGCAATCCGAAAGGCTAAGAAGAAAGCAAGTTTACTTAAGCAGTCCAACAACACACACACCCAGGGCTACGGCAACACCACTTGCAGTGCATTATATCTCCAGGATTCGTCGTGGATCCAGAGAATGTGTATTTCCGTTTAGATGAATACCATAGAGTCAGGTTTCACTAGTAAAAAGGAATGTGAATTGTGAGATTAAATAGGAGTAAAAACACGCACAATAACAACATTTCGTGTGTACTGCTGTCAATTGCCTTATTATACTACTAGAGTACTGTGAATTGTGAATTGTGAGATTAAATAAGAAAGTGTACTGTTGGAAGTATCACCTAAACTCTCCGACAGGTTCCATTTCGTTTGTACTGCTGTCAATTGCCTTATTATACTACTAGAGGTAGGTGCTGCCATTTGTCTTTGTTTTGTGATAGCTATGCTCCTCTAACCTCTATGTGTACTTTCTTAATTTAATAGAACATGGCTTGCGGCGTATGTCGGTCCCGATGTGCCGAAGGACGATTCAGTGGGACTTCTTTTATGCTTCAGCTCCACGACGGTGACGTTGATTCGTTGGTAATTAACAATTCTTTTTATGTTAACTTGTTCTTTCGTTTTACTATCTAGCTTGAGACTTGTGTTTATTCTTTATATTTCTTTTTTAGATTCTTCCATGCAATATTCGCCAAGAGTTCAACCAGTTAGTTGGCAATAATGTGGACTTCAATGTTCACGGGACCACCTACATTCTTCGAGTGAAAAAAGAAAGAACGAAGACATACTTCTACGGGGAACAGTTGCAGGCTATCATCGCCACGTACAATTTAAGCGGAAGTGATTACATTCACTTCTCAATGGAAGCACCACAACCTCGTATCAAAATTGTGTATATGGGCGGGATTGCGAGCGAGAATGGCGGGAGTGAGGAGGATATTGGGAACACTGAGGATGATATGGACACTGAGGATGATATGGACGAGGAGGACCCATGGAAACATGTGGTGGTTGCTCAAAGAGCGAATCTTAGCGAGATTGAGAAGGACCGTGTCCTTCAGAAACTTGCCGCGATAGATAGCTACATCGGTTTTCCTTTCGTGCATCGCATCACCAATACTAACACTTTCCTGTAGTTGCTTATGTTATAATGTGGCCGGTATGTGACTTTGTGCTTTTATTCTATCTTGGAATTGTGTTCTAGAAAATACCCATGGCGGTAGCGGACAGTGCTGGCATGGAGCCCGGTACCATTGGAGTACGCCGTGGAGAATCCGGACATGTCACCGCAGTTCCGATCACCAGGGATAATGCTGATGGTCGGGTCATCCTCAACTCTCAAGCATGGAGGCAGTTCCATTCCGCAAGAGTTGGTATGGCGGCTGGACGAGCTATTCTGATCACCATGAGGAATAGTGACGTCCCCAACTTGGACATGATGATGGTCATCCATTACATCAGCCCGCTAGAGCTGTAGATGACGAGTTTAATTAAATTAGAACAAATAATTATTTCCATCTCACTAGCTAACTCCTGGATTTATTAGTAGCATGGTTCTTTTCGAGACTATGTAATTTTGTTAAACTATGTGTTGATGATCGAGCCTATGTGTTGATGATCGAAAATATTTATGTTATAAAACTTAATTGTGTCATTTTGCTGTTATTCTGTCAGCTTGATACTTATTCTGTCATTTTCCTGTAATTCTGTTATTTTGGTTTTTCTTTTATTTTTTGATACAGCAAAACCATACCCCAGGCGAACAGTACACAGTACCCCAGACGCATCTGTACCCCAGGCGCACAGCGCTTGTTCGCCACAGGTAAGAGTTTTACCCCAGGTGCACAAGGTGTATTCGTCTGGGGTATGCGAACTTACCACAGGCGCATTGTGTTATTCGCCTGGGGTAAGCCATTACCGCTGGCGATGTGGTCCCAGGCGAACTGAAATTCGCCTGCGGTAGCCTAATTTGGTGCGCCTGCGGTAGCCTTTTCCCTAGTAGTGTGTCTCGCAGTTAGAGACGAGCACTACGGGGTATGGAGATGGAATGGTTCTGATTCAATATGATGAATTGTTTCAGTTATTTCAGAAGCATGCCCTCGATAAATCTATCGTTAGCGTCTATTGTCTGTAAGTACTTATTTCTCTAATTAAGTCGCTAGCTAGCTCTCTCTCTCTCTCTCTATATATATATAGTACACTCCTTATATTATAATTACAGAATGAAGATACGCGAATGCAAAAGAGAACAAATCTATGATATTGGGTTCATTGACCCACATTTTGTTGATCATAAGACTCTTGAGCTATGTGCCAAGGATACAGAAGATAACATTCTGAGGGCAATAAGGTTTCAACAACACCGACGGGAAATACTATTTCCTTATAAAGGTGAGTGTTACTGTGTTGTACACATTCTGTTTTTCTTAATACTCGATGTTT
Organism: Alopecurus myosuroides; assembly: GCA_028641055.1. NCBI lineage: Eukaryota > Viridiplantae > Streptophyta > Magnoliopsida > Poales > Poaceae > Alopecurus > Alopecurus myosuroides. The sequence continues at coordinate 506,926,582 of CM054059.1, forward strand.
CGTGTATAATTGATGAGTCTGCGTGCGCAACTTCCACTATATTCTGCTAATCTTCCAAGTTGATAAAGGAAAAGTACTGGTAATGGACCCAAAACGTAAACCCCTAGCGATGTGGGCGGACATGCAGGAAATGATCCAGCGGTAATTTCAATCTTTATTAATTTCACTCTTTATATATGGCACTATATATATCGACTACTTTGTTTCATTTTCGGATATCAAGTAATTACTAACTCTTTTTACTCGTTTTCTTTCCTGGGCAGCGTTTGGAAGAGGTTCACAAAAAAGGCTCCTGGTGAATGGAAATCAGAGCTTACATTTGATATTGTGCAAGTAAGTACTACTATCTAGATCCGCGCATCTCCTTGATTCTAGTGTCGATACCATTATCATGGCTGGTTGATTATTATTTTGATTGAAACCATGTTCTCGTAAAGTGCTTGCAACAGGGAGACGGGAATCACTTGTGTGGATACTACGTCCGCGAGTTCATTCGTCAAACGACGTGTCCCAAGGGAAGAGAGTTAAGCCACCTTCATGTACGTTAGTCGTCAATTTTTCTTATTACCATCTATTTTAGTTACTTAGTTTCATTAATATATATTGACCACTCTTCTTTATATTAGATCGAACGGCTCCGGGACGGTCTTCTACCAAGGGACCGCATACGAGCAATTCAGGAGGAAATTGCGGGCTTCTTAGATGCAGAGGTCCTAAATGTAGATGGAGAGTACTATAGCGCCGGTTGGTCATGAATTTGATTTTGTAATTCATTCCATCGGTCATGTAATATGCTGGATATACTTAGCTTCTGTAATATAAGTGTTCCTTCTTTTTCTATATATGTGTATTACTTATTCACTCGTGGGATCCGGGAGGTCCGGGGAGGGGCCACCCATGATCTTCTCTTCTCGTGGGATCCGGGAGGTCCGGGGAAGGGCCACCGGGCTCCTCTCTTCTCCTGGGTTCCGGGAGGTCCGGGGAGGGGCCACCAACGCTCCTTATCAGTGTATGGTGACAGGGGTATCGTAAAATCGAATTGATCGCAAAATATAGAATAAAAATGAAAACAATAAATAGAAACAAAAACTCTGCCGCGGCAGAGAAAATGGCAAAAGTGCTGCCGCGACAGAGGAGGCATTCATCCTGGTTCGTGTTAAGAACCGGGACGAATGCCCCTGGCCAGGTTCACCACGTGGTCAGCCCCATTTGTCCAGGGTCCTGGCACAATCGCGAACAATGGGGGAGGGCCATTTGTCCCGGCTGGCCCATCCCGGTTGCACAACCGGGACAAATGGACCTTACGAACCGGGAAAATGGCCCTGTTTCCACTAGTGGAGGTTGCACCATAGTGGCAGGGATTCGGTGCTGATGAAGTAGAATATCGCTCTGAATAGTCACATTCCACCGTGCTAGAGATGGCGACAAGCCTTTGAAGATGAGGTCATTTCTGTTTTTCCAAATATTCCATAAAGCACAAACTATTGGGGTCGGGTCGAAGGGATATATGTGCGGGCCCCTTGGAACGCCTATCGGCCTATCCACCATACCTTGCTGGTGCGCACCGGTTGGGCATAGGCCTAGAAATTGCACCATGTGTCAAGCGTTGAGGTGGGAAGAAAATTATCGCAGGGTAAGAAGAGGTCGCGAGCCGCCTCTCAGGCTTCACCTCTCTCGCAATCTTTTCAGCCCCTTTGCTATGCTCGGCGCCTCTTTTCCGTGCCAATCTTCAGCAGGCACGGGGCAAGCACCAGCCTCCGCAAATCCCATCGCACCGTCAGCCGCTCATTCATCTCGTGCTTCACCTCGTCGGCCGCCTCTCGGAACACAGGCTCCACCAGCAGCATCCTGACAGCGGACCGGAGGTTTCAACAACCCCATGAAGATTAAGGATATTATTCAAATTCACAGGTCCTGGAGATCCTGTCCAAATCCGTTTGTATATTCTTTGAACCTATAAAAAGCAAATTTGTGAAATAAGGTCAATAAATCTTCAGATGGAATTGCAATATTAGTTATGCAGTTCAATCTAATTCAGGCTTGTAAAATGGTGGGTTGTGGCAATTGTTTGGGTAGACCCAATGACCCGTTTAGGGGGCTCTTGTATTTTTCTTTTGTTTACTTTAGTGCCGAAGAAGAAGTGCAAATCTTGAAGATCTTTAATCGCAAAGCGAGCATTGAGAGCTTGTAACAATACTTTAATAGCCGCATCTGATGAATTGGACACAATAATATCATCAACATAAATTGTGACATCCGATTTATGATAGAGAGAGAAAGGTGTCAGCATGTGAATTTATGAAGCCAAGATCATGTAGTTTGATACTCAACCGAGAGAACTAAGCTGAAGGAGCCTCTTTAAAACCATAAAGAGCCTTGTCAATTTTGCATATATGATGGGGGCATTTGGATTTTCAAAACCTAGGGTTGTCTCATGGGTTGTCCCATGTAAATCTTCTCTTCTAGAAAACAATAAAAACACGTTTTTTACATTTAACGGCCGTAAGTTCCACTCACGAGAAAAACAAATTTGCTAGAACTATTCTGATAGTGGCTGCTTTTACAACAAGATTAAATGTATCCTCGTAATTTATGCCATGCCTTTGTCTGAAGTTCTTAGCAATAAGTCTTGTTTTATATCTATCAATAGTGCTATCACAATGTTTCTTAATGTGATATACACATTTGCAGTCAATGAGATTCATGGTTGAGCTAGGAGGAACAATGTATCCTCGTAATCATATTGTTTTTAAATTGCTTGACGCTAATGGGAATGATCAAGAGTCTTTGCAAGTAAGCAGACCATACCGCACAGTACCATGTTTGACATCATAATGAACAGTACAATCTTTGAATTCTTTAGGATTTTATATACCTTTTTGGAGACGTGTAGAAAACCAATAGCATGAAGGTCAGTAGCATCGACTGCCACAGAAAGATCCTGTTGAATCATTAGCAGGAGCAACAGGAGAGGCGACGGCAGGGAACTCCACAGCAGATCCCTCTCCGACGGTCCCGACCAGAGATGACGTGGCGAGTCCATGTTGGTGGAACGGCTCATGCGGGGCACGGTCGTGCGCGGAGAGGGCCCAATGGCTCGGTCCGAAGGCGCTGGCGAAGCGCGCGCACGTGGCGACTGAGAAGGTCGGGACGGCGGGGCGAATCCCTTGGGATCAGTAAGCACCTGATCCGAGGCTGATTGCGGATCAGCTCCGTGTTCTGTGCAGTTGTCACATAGTGGCGACGCAGCAACTTGTTTATGTGTGTCTGGCTCCAATTCTTCACCATTTTTAGTCGAATTTTGTTCTGTGGTATCAGAATCTGATTCAATATCATCGGCACCATATGTGTCAATGATTTTATAGCCATGGTTAGACACAATAGGTATAATAAGCAAAGTCATGCAATCATCAGTTTGAGCATCCCCATTAGTGAAAGAATTAGGCAGTACAATTTGTGGAACAGTAAAATTTCATGACGTAAACGCTTGCCTTGCATTGGGATGTAGAGATGCAAACCGAAGAACATTTTTGCCAAAAAATAACATCCCAAGAAACGTAGAAACGTCCTCTAGAAACAAATAAAAAATTTATGCCTTTGTGATGAGGACTTTATCCTAGGAACACACAACGTGTGGAGCGAAAATTAAGTATGCCTGTATTATAGGGACAATGATTGGGCCAGCAAGCATACCCAAAAACTTAGGGAGAATCATAGTTGGGCTTTGTATGAAGACGTTCAAAAAGAGTTTCAAATTTTATGAATTTGCTTGGAAGCAAGATGATTAGGCAAGTTGCAGTAAGGAATGCTTTATCCCAATATTATAGAGACATAGATGCATTATAAAAAAGGGACATGCCTACGTCAACAATTTGATGATGTTTAAGCTCAACATAACCATTTTATTGATGGACATGTTTTTCTAGTTGAGACTTTTTCGATCCGAGGTCGTATTCAAAAGTTACAACCGTTTTACCGGGACTAATCATTTTTGCGAATTCCCCGAAATCGGCGGCAGATCCAATCTGTCATCCCGCGCATCTCATGCACTTCGTATATGATCTGGACTCCAATTCGACCAATCATATTGATCTTCACGTGCTGAAATTGGATTTACATGTCACAGTCTACCCCGATGGCGGAAACCGACCGGTAGCGGTATGTCGTTCCACGACCTCTCGCATCACGATCACGAAATCCAAATCACAGATCGAAATATCTACTCCATACAATCGATCACATCGATCATACCCAATCTACATATCACATATGCAAACGATCCAAATCTATAACTACGCAGCATCGGCTCTGATACCACTGTCGGAAAACGGGGTAGACTACACTAGCGCAAATCAGAATTTCTACCGCGTCAAACAAGATCTGCTACAAGATATAGATCACGAGATTACCACTAGACGCGTTGTGCCGATCTCGGTGAAGCGGGTCGGGGCAGGGTAGTCGTACGAATCCTCCGAATCCCGTCGCTCCCACGAACAGCTCCTCTTGGAGGCTCGTCCGAGGGCTACAGATGCAACACCTCTATCGGTATCCACACGTGCGGCGTGGAAGCACCGATCGCCGGACTGCTAGGTCCACGCGGGCGGCAGGGCGTGGAGAGACGGTGGCTGCGGTTGAATGTGGTGCGGAATTAGCAACCCTAAAACACACAACCTCCTCTCCTTTATATAGACATCCCCATAATGGGCTGCCACTAAAACAGCCCACTCTAGAGTCCATTTCCAGCCCATTTCGGATCCAATCCGAATTCTGCTTCTTTTGTCTTAAGTGTGCGATCCTATCGGTTCACGCATGTTTAGACATGACACGAGTACACCTACTCGACCAATAGTTGGTAGCGATTTCTAGCAAAACGTGCCAACTCCCAAACGTGCATAAAGATCACATCGGACGAACCATCACATGTTTATGCTATTCCTTTTGCCTCACGATATTTGATCATGCTCTTAGCTGATCACTCTGTCTCGATCTTGTGAATCGAAATCCCTTTCCAGGTTAACTATTAACCTTATTCAGCATGGCCATGCATTTCTGGATCTGATCACTCGAGGGGCCCAGAGAAATATCTCTCTCCAGTGAAGAGAGGGGCAAATCCTATCTTGACTGACCATGCCTTGCAGCATGCTTCATGACAAACCCGAAAGCTACCTTTATAACTACCCTGTCACGGTGTAGCGTTTGATAGCCCCAAAGTAGATCGATTCACATCTCAAGAACATGCGACAATCTCAGGTCTAAGGACCAAGAAATCACAACGCGTAGAGAGAGAACTATTAGCATTGTTGTAATGTCTCAAGCTGGGTCAGTCCAACACCATGTTCGTAACATGAGTTCACATTATTAGTTTGACATCACCATGTCTATGAATTGCGAAACATAGCCATCAACCAATACATGTGCTAGTCTAATGTTCTGGTGTGTCCTCACATGAACTCCGACTATGGAAATATTTAGAATAACCATGTAAGTAAAGAGTTTCACAAACAAGTCACATACTTGCCAACCAATACAAATGTATTATTCAAGTCACATTATTACAAATCATGGATACATAGATATATCATAATCTCTATGATTGCCTTTCGGGCATATCTCCAACAGTCTCCCACTTGTACTAGAGTCAATCTAGAAGATATCTAATACCCATAGCTCTTGTGTGCGCCTCATGCTTAGGCTTGGGGAGAGCTTTTGTCAAAGGATCGGCAACATTCAGATCCGTATGTATTTTGCATAAGCTTACATCTCCTTGTTCGATGAACTGTCGAATGAGATGATAACGCCGCATAAAGTGTTTGGTTTTCTGGTGACTCCTTGGCTCCTTGGCTATCGCAATGGTCCCACTATTGTCACAGTAGAGATCCAATGGATTGGACGTACTAGGGACAACACCTAGATCAGAAATGAACTGCTTCATCCAAACACTTTCCATGCCGGCTTCAGCTGCCGCTATGTACTCGGCCTCCATAGTAGAATGAGCAACCGTGTCCTGCTTGGAACTCTTCCAGCTAACCGCTCCACCATTCAACGTGAACACATAGCCCGATTGAGATTTGGAATCATCCATATCGGTTTGGAAACTAGCATCGGTGTAACCATTTACAACGAGCTCCTCCTCACCTCCGTAAACTACGAACATATCCTTAGTTCTTCTTAAGTACTTAAGGATATTCTTTACCGCTGTCCAGTGACTCTCACCGGGATCAGCTTGGTGTTGGGAATATGCCCTAGAGGCAATCATGTATGATGTAATTCCCCCTGTATTCATAAAGTTATTAAGTTGTCCTTGTTTTGGACATCTGATATATGTCATTGAATATGTGATTCGATTGTGGAACTATATATTCATGTTGTTCATACTAGATTGTCCTTGGTCATTTAGGTTGTGCTGGACACACACCCTAGACTAATGTGAGTGTTGGCTGATGACACGGTTCCACTTGTCATGGGCATGGTGATGCCATTCCAACGTTCACGGACTTGGCTAAAGAGTTTAGCAAGTCGGACTGACCCACATTGAGATGCAACGATCAAGTCGTCATTTGCATGTCTCAATAAATGTAATCCTTAGACATGAGGTTGTCGCACAATCCGAGTTGTGGATCACCGACTTAGGTTCGGTCAAACGTTGTTCTGTGACAAGGCAACTATAAAGGCAGAGTTCAGGTCGAATGAGAAGCAAGCTGCGTGATGTGGATAATCAAGATGGGATTTTGCCCCTCCGAATGGAGAGATATTCTCTGGGCCCTCTCGAGTGATATGATTCAGGAAGCATGGCCATGCGCGACTCAGTTAAGTGTTAACTGTGTCGGTTGACTAAGAGTTAGTCAGATGAATCACATGTCACAGATCGAGAAGAGAGTTGAGCTATTCAAGGGATGACGATAAATCGCCTATAGCTCGACAAGGTCTATCGTGAGGCAAAAGGGACTAAGATGAATATCACATTGAAAGGTATGTCGTCATGACTCAATGGTACTTGGGAGTCGGCACGTTCTGCTAGGAGCCGCTACCGATTGATCGATTGGGAGTTGGACTCCAATCGTGTCCAAGTCGCCATGAGCCTGCAGGGTCGCACACTTAAGAGCGGGAGCAAGTATTGGTCGGGTTGGACCCGAACCGGAAATGGACTGGTTTTGTGAGTCGAACTCACAGAGGGAATGGGCCACAAGTGTTGTGAAGCCCATTACCATACGCTATATAAAGAGGGGCGTAGGTTGCCCAGCGGGCACGTTAGTCCACTCTCCCATGCGTTGGGAACCCTAGCCCCACTCAGTCCAGCCGCCGCACCGGACCTAGTAGTCCGCCGTCGGAGCTCCTCCTCGTACGTGTGGATACCGGCAGAGGTGTTGTACATTCAGCACTTCGACGTTCGAGGGATTGGATCGGCCGGACCGGATCGTGGGACTGCACTCATGGAAAAAAATAGCACGCTATTTTGGCGCTAATAGCACGATATAGCATATCTGGAGGGTCCACGCTAAATTTTAACACTTTTGCTCGCTATTGCGCTATTCACGAAATATCATGCTATATCATGCTAAAACGGCGTAACGTTATAGCGCGCTATTAATTTTTTCACGCTATTGGGCCAAATGCCCGAATTTTCCACCTTAGGAAAAAGAAAAGGTTGCTTCATGTTTTTCATGGCGATAAAAAACAATCGTCAATATCAAATCGCTAGGTTTATAATTCCGAATAAGTAATTTATACTGTGTTATTTCCCCGTGTGATGTTGATGTTGGGATCTAACAACCTAGAGAACAATTTTTCTTTGTAATTATACATATATTGTTATGACATTTTTATACTACATCATTTGTTCTTGTTTAAATCCTTAAATTTGAGATATATTTGATAATTATTTCAAAACGCTATTATCACGATATATCTTCTATAGCATCTGGAGGAGGCTGCCGCTATTTCTCATAGCACGCTATTTTTTTCCTTGACTGCACTGCCCCGACGCGCTGCATCGATAATCCGCACCTGCGCGTCTAGTGGTAATACTCGTGGCCTTCTACCTCGGCTAGATCTTGGAAGCATCGCGTAGGAAAAGTTTTGTTTATCTCTACGCGTTCCAACAGTGGTATCAGAGCGGTAGCTTCTGGTATTAGGCCCGAGATCCGTACATATGTGATATGTAGTTAGCGTTAGATGTGATCTAATTGCTGTTTTGGTGGTCGGTCTATGAGATAGATCGGTTTTGTACAAGGTTGATTGGATCAATCGTACTCGGGGTTAATGGATGATGTGGTTTCCGTGATCATACTGCTAAGGTCGTGAAACAACTTACCCCTACCGGTCGGTTTCCGCCATTGGGGTATACCGTGACACATAAATCCAGTTGCGGTGATCGAAGATCAAAGAGTTTGGTCGAATCGTAATACGGATCAGATAGCGGGACCGCCGGCTTCGCCCTGTCGTAGCGCCTTAGATGTCGTTGCGAGTTTCACAACGCCGGTAGATATCGTATCTATGCATAACTTGTTTTTGCAGGAAGTTGTGAATGGTATGGCTTATGTGCATGTGATGTGTGTAATCCATACATGATCTGCGTATCATGTTTATGTCAGCCGGCTGGAGCCTAGGTGTTGTCATTTTATTGTATAACGACCTGCGTGTCGGATTCTCTATGTAAATTTTCATTTACTAGCTAGTGTAGCTTGTTGGAGAACCGGGTGGCATGCAAGTCGATGTACAAGTCGGCTACATGGAGTAAGATGGCACGTGACAAGAGTTGGCACGAGTCGACTTACAAGCTTTATGGAGATGGATATCACCATGAAGAGAGCCATACCATTTCACATTATAATTGCTTTATTTGTGTTATTGTTATGTCTCTATTTACCTCTATTTAGATAGTTGGCAGATTCTTTAATCCATCAAAGAAGGTCTAGTCGGTCGCCCCGCCAGTGCTGCACCATCACAAGTCGGACATTCTTGGTAGTGGGCTCATAAAATTGAGGTGCTACCAATTCTTTCCGGTTAGGTGGGTTTGAGTCGGACTCTTACAAGCAGAAGCACTTGGTAATCTAGACGAGTCCATCACAACGGTGGTGGGGCTCGGGGCGAGGTAGGTTGGGAGCCGGGGCATGTGATGCCACCCAACTAACAGGAGTCGTATTGGATACGATTGGCAAGGTGTTGCCTACCTAGATCACTTGACGGCTAGCAGTGATGCTAAAGCTCACTAGTCGGCTTGCTTATTTAGGGTCTTGAATCACTTAGCAACCATCGGAGGGATGTTGGTTCTAGTGGGAGCATAAGTATTAAAACGTTTAATATGCCTGCTCTTTTATGAATACATGTCTTAAGTGTTTTTGCGTATTTTCTGTTGTAGATCAATGGCACCTAGCAACCTCCCTCAGTTGTGCGCGTTTGCGTTGAGGTCAATCCTAGAGAAAGATAAGCTTAATGGAACTAATTTCACCAACTGGTATCGTAATCTGAGGATAGTACTCAAGCATGACAAGAAAGAACATGTTCTAGAAACTCCACTTCCAGAAGAGCCTGATGATGATGCGACTGTCGCTGTCACAGATACCTACCGTAAGACTAGAGATGAGTCTACGGAAATTAGCTGTCTTATGCTTGCACACATGGAACCGGACTTGCAGCAGCAGTTCGAGAATGTTAAGGCCTACGATATGATCGAAAGCCTCAAAAGTATGTTCCAGGCTCAAGCAAAGACTGAGAGGTATCAAGTCTCTCAAGATTTGCTTGGCTGTAAGCTGAAAGACGGCGATCCACTGAGTCCGCATGTAATCAAGATGATTGGTTACATACAGTCTTTGGATCGGCTGGGCTTCCCAATTAACGAAGAGTTCGCTACTGATATAATTCTGAACTCTCTTCCTAGTGCGTATGGTTCGTTCATATCGAACTACCATATGCATGGTATGGATAAGAGTATCACTGAATTACATGGGATGCTCAAAACGGCAGAGGCTGATATCAAGAAAGGCACCAGTCAAGTGTTGATGGTGCAGAATAAGGCTAAGTTCAAGAAGAGTTCTTGGACTAAGAAGAAGAAGGATAAGTCAGAAGGTAGTACCCATGGCCCTGTCCAGAGTGCTCCCTCAAAGACTAAACCTTCTCCTACAGCCGGAGCCAACTGCTTTTATTGCAAGCAAGATGGCCACTGGAAGAGGAACTGCACCAAGTATTTGGCTGACAGAGCCAAGAGTGGAGGTGTGACTTCCAACTCAGGTACGCTTGTGTGCAATGTTATAGACATTTATCTTGCTGATGCGCCTAATAGTTCTTGGGTATATGATACCGGATCAGTTATTCACATATGCAACTCGTTGCAGGGACTGGTAAGAACTAGGAGCATGGCAAGAGGAGAGGTTGACATTCGGGTCGGCAACAAGGCGAGAGTCGCTGCGTTGGAAGTCGGCACGATGCAACTTCATTTACCTTCAGGATTTTTATTGGAACTAAATAATTGTTATTATGTTCCAGCGCCTCATGTTTGATGAGACAAGGTTATGAGTCGAATATTAAGAATAATGGTTGTTCTTTATATTTGAAAGATATGTTTCATGGCTTTGCACCCGTTCAGAACGGGTTATTTATTTTAAATCTTGATAGTGAATCGGTCTATAACATAAATGTTAAAAGGTTGAAACCAAATGATCTGAATATGACTTACTTTTGGCACTGTCGGCTTGGTCATATAAGTTGGAAGCGCATGAAGAAGCTCCATGATGATGGACTTCTAACTTCGTTTGACTTAGAGTCATTCGAGACATGCGAATCATGCCTACTAGGCAAGATGACCAAGACACCTTTTGCAAGGAGTTGTGAAAGGGCGTCCGACTTGTTGGAACTAATACATAGTGATGTATGTGGACCAATGAGCACGACAGCTAGAGGTGGTTATGAGTACTTCATTACCTTCACTGATGATTTGAGTAGGTATGGATATATCTATTTAATGAAACACAAGTCGGAAACCTTTGAAAAGTTCAAGGAATTCCAGAGTGAGGTACAAAATCAACTCGGCAAGAAAATAAAGTTTCTACGGTCGGACCGTGGGGGCGAGTACATGAGCCATGAGTTTGATGACCATCTAAAGAGTTGTGGAATAGTTCCTCAACTCACTCCGCCGGGTACACCGCAGAGAAACGGTGTATCAGAGCGGAGAAATCGGACCTTGTTGGACATGGTACGATCAATGATGAGTCGGACAAATCTACCTTTATCATTTTGGGGTTATTGTCTAGAAACTGCAGCTTTCACACTAAACAGAGTACCATCAAAGTCAGTAGAGAAGACACCACATGAGATGTGGACGGGTAAAAACCCAAGTTTGTCTTTTCTTAAGATTTGGGGTTGTGAGGTATTTGTCAAGCGACTTCAGTCGGACAAGCTCACGCCCAAGTCGGATAAGTGTATTTTCATGGGGTATCCGAGGGAAACCTTGGGGTACTACTTCTACAACCGGGAAGAGGGCAAAGTGTTTGTCGCTCGGAATGGTGTCTTCCTTGAGAAAGAGTTTCTCAGTCGGGAAGTCAGTGGGAGCACGGTGCAACTCGAAGAAATTCGAGAGGAACCAGCTAGGGGCGAGTCGGCAATGGCCTTGGAGGCTGAGCCAGTCGTGGTACCTACACCGGTTACAGCACCTGAACCTCGGAGATCTGCCAGATTACAGAGTGCTCGAGATGTTTTACTGTTAGACAGTAATGAGCCGGCAACTTATTCGGAAGCGATGGTGTGATCTGATTCCGAGTCATGGCTTGGAGCCATGAGATCCGAGTTAAAGTCCATGGATGAAAACCAAGTTTGGAATTTGGTTGATCTGCCTGACGGTGCAAGACCCGTCGAGTGCAAATGGGTCTTTAAGAAGAAAATTGATATGGATGGAAATATTTCCGTCTATAAAGCACGACTTGTCGCGAAGGGGTTCCGACAAGTTCAAGGAGTTGACTACGACGAGACCTTCTCGCCAGTAGCGATGCTTAAATCAATTCCGATCATGTTAGCCATAGCATCCCATTTCGACTATGAGATATGGCAGATGGATGTCAAGACGGCTTTCCGTAATGAAAATTTAACTGAGGACGTGTATATGATACAGCCCGAAGGTTTTGTCGATCTAGCTAATGCTGACAAGGTATGCAAACTTCAGAAATCCATTTATGGGTTGAAGCAAGCATCTCGGAGTTGGAACATTCTCTTTGATGAGGTAGTCAAATCATTTGGCTTCATCAAGAGCGATCATGATTCTTGTTTATACAAGAAGTTTAGTGGGAGCAAAGTAAATTTTCTAATCTTATATGTGGATGACATATTGCTGATTGGAAATGATGTCATGATGTTGCAAGAAACCAAAGAGTCATTGGAAAGGAGTTTCTCAATGAAGGATTTGGGTGAGGCAACTTACATATTAGGAATCAGGATCTATAGAGATAGATCAAGGCGGCTCATTGGATTGAGTCAGAGTACATATCTGGACAAAGTTTTGAAGAAATTCAAAATGCAAGAGTCCAAGAAGGGATTCTTGCCGATGTCCCATGGCATAAAACTTAGCAAGACTCAGTGTCCTTCGACGACTGATGAGCGAAGTCGGATGAGTGTGATTCCGTATGCTTCGGCAATAGGATCCATCATGTATGCCATGATTTGTACTAGGCCAGATGTTTCCTATGCTCTAAGTGTTACGAGCAGATACCAGGCTGACCCTGGCGAAGCCCACTGGGTAGCGGTTAAAAATATCCTTAAGTATTTGAGAAATACTAAGGAAATGTTCCTAGTTTATGGAGGTGATGAGGAATTCAGTGTAAAGGGTTACACAGATGCGAGTTATCTCACCGACTCAGATGATTCTCGTTCGCAATCTGGATACGTGTTCGTAATGAACGGAGGAGCTGTGAGCTGGAAGAGTTCCAAGCAAGATACGGTGTCTGCATCTACAACAGAGGCTGAGTATATTGCTGCCTCAGAGGCGGCAAAGGAAGCTGTTTGGATCAGGAACCTCCTGATAGATCTTGGTGTGGTTCAGGGCGCGTCCAATCCTTTGGACGTATATTGTGACAACAATGGTGCTATCGCACAGGCCAAGGAACCTAGACAACACCAGAAGAACAAATATATACTCATGCGGTACCACCTCATTCGGCAGTTTGTCGAACAAGGTGATATCAAGTTATGCAAAGTACACACGGATGCAAACATTTCAGATCCGTTGACAAAGGCGCTACCATAGCCTAAGCATGAGGCGCACACGAGAGGTATGGGCATTAGATGCCTAGGCATATGATGCCAGGATGATTGACTCTAGTGCAAGTGGGAGACTGTTGGGAATATGCCCTAGAGGCAATCATGTATGATGTACTTCCCACTGTATTCATAAAGTTATTAAGTTGTCCTTGTTTTGAACATCTGATATATGTCATTGAATATGTGATTCAATTGTGGAACTATATATTCATGTTGTTCATACTAGATTGTCCTTGGTCATTTAGGTTGTGCTGGACACACACCCTAGACTAATGTGAGTGTTGGCTGATGACACGGTTCCACTTGTCATGGGCATGGTGATGCCATTCCAACGTTCACGGACTTGGCTAAAGAGTTTAGCATGTCGGACTGACCCACATTGAGATGCAACGACCAAGTCGTCATTTGCATGTCTCAATCAATGTAATCCTTAGACCTGAGGTTGTCGCACAATCCAAATTGTGGATCACCGACTTAGGTTCTATCAAACGTTGTTCTGTGACAAGGCAACTATAAAGGCAGAGTTCAGGTCGAATGAGAAGCAAGCTGCGTGATGTGGATAATCAAGATGGGATTTTGCCCCTCCGAATGGAGAGATATTCTCTGGGCCCTCTCGAGTGATATGATTCAGGAAGCATGGCCATGCGCGACTCAGTTAAGTATTAACTATGTCGGTTGACTAAGAGTTAGTCAGATGAATCACATGTCACAGATCGAGAAGAGAGTTGAGCTATTCAAGGGATGACGATAAATCACCTATAGCTCGACAAGGTATATCGTGAGGCAAAAGGGACTAAGATGAATATCGCATTGAAAGGTATGTCGTCATGACTCAATGGTACTTGGGAGTCGGCACGTTCTGCTAGGAGCCGCTACCGATTGATCGATTGGGAGTTGGACTCCAATCGTGTCCAAGTCGCCATGAGCCTGCAGGATCGCACACTTAAGAGCGGGAGCAAGTATTGGTCGGGTTGGACCCGAACCGGAAATGGACTGGTTTTGTGAGGCGGACTCACAGAGGGAATGGGCCACAAGTGTTGTGAAGCCCATTACCATACGCTATATAAAGAGGGGCGCAGGTTGCCCAGCGGGCACGTTAGTCCACTCTCCCATGCGTTGGGAACCCTAGCCCCACTCAGTCCAGCCGCCGCACCGGACCTAGCAGTCCGCCGTCGGAGCTCCTCCTCGTACGTGTGGATACTGGCAGAGGTGCTGTACATTCAGCACTTCGACGTTCGAGGGATTGGATCGGTCGGACCGGATCGTGGGACTGCACTGCCCCGACGCACTGCATCGATAATCCGCACCTGCGCGTCTAGTGGTAATACTCGTGGCCTTCTACCTCGGCTAGATCTTGGAAGCATCGCGTAGGGAAAGTTTTGTTTATCTCTACGTGTTCCAACACTTGGTACCTGCTCATAGCACTTAGAGCATATGAGACATTTGGGCGAGTACATATCATTGCATACATGGTAGACCCAATTGCCGAAGCATATGAAATCCTACTCATGCGCTCTCGCTCATCAGTTGTCGAAGGACACTGAGTCTTGCTAAGATTTATGCCGTGTGACATGGGCAAGAACCCTTTCTTTGCCTCTTCCATAGTGAATTGTTTCAACACTTTGTCAATGTAAGTACTCTGGCTTAATCCTGTTAGCCTCTTTGATCTATCTCTATAGATCTTAATACCCAGAATGTATGCCGCTTCCCCTAAGTCCTTCAGGTAAAAACTATTTTTCAATGAGGTCTTAACGGACTCGAGCATAGGAATGTCATTTCCAATCAGTAGTATGTCATCCACATATAAGATTAGAAATACGAGTGAGCTCCCACTTTCTTTCTTGTAAACACAAGACTCTGATTCGTTTTTGATAAAGCCAAAACCTTTGACTACCTCATCAAACCGAATGTTCCAACTCCGAGATGCTTGCTTCAACCCATAGATGGATTTTTGAAGCTTGCATGCCTTTCTAGCATTTTTAGGATCAACAAAACCATCGGGCTGCATCATATACACGTCCTCGGTTAGATTTCCATTTAGGAAAGCTGTCTTGACGTCCATTTTCCATATCTCATAGTCGAAATATGCAACAATAGCTAGAATTATCCGAATAGATTTAAGCATCACTACGGGAGAGAAGGTCTCGTCATACTCAACTCCTTGAACTTGCCGAAAACCTTTTGCGACAAGTCGAGCTTTATGGACATGAACATTTCCATCCATATCAATCTTTCTCTTATAGATCCATTTGCACTCTATGGTCTTATGACCATTAGGCAGATCAACCAAGTTCCAAACTTGATTGTCACGCATAGAATCTATTTCGGATCTCATGGCACTTTGCCATTTCTCGGAGTCTGGGTCCATCATTGCTTCCGTATAGGTCGTAGGCTCATCATTGTCTAACAATAATATTTCTCGCGTATCATTGTCTAACAATAATATCTCTTTCGAGTTATGGAGCCTTTCCGACCTTCGTGGTGGTGGTGCTTCTCTTGTCACGGGTTCTTCAAACTCGTTCTGGCATTATAGCATCACTCATTGAGTCCTCCCCGGTAAGCTCATCTTGAACTTCATCAAGCTGCACCGTTCTTCCACTTGTCTCCTTTGTGAGAAACTCTTTCTCTAAGAAAACACCATTCCGAGCGACAAACACTTTGCCATCTTGATCTTTACGTGAAATGAATCTGATCTACAACCTTTTGTTAGCCACGCGTTCACGAACAAACTGGAAATCAATCTCAATATGTTTTGTACGAGCATGAAAAACTAGATTGGCTGATAGATATGTTGCTCCAAGATTATCACACCAAAGACAAGGCTTCTCTTTTAATTGTATCCCAAGTTCATTTAGCAATGCCTCAACCCATATCAGTTCTGCTGTAGCATTAGCTAAGGCCTTATATTCAGCTTCTATACTGGAACGTGATATTGTTGCTTGCTTTCTCGCACTCCAGGAGACAAGATTTGGACCTACAAAAACTGCAAAACCTCCCGTAGATCTTCTATCATCAAGACAGCCAGCCCAATCCGCATCAGAGAATGCACTCAACAATGTAGAAGGAGGTGACTGAATAGTAATGCCAAGCTTAATGGTTTCTTTAACATATCTTAGGATCCTTTTGACAGCTGCCCAATGGATAGTAGTAGGAGCATGAAGGTATTGACATACTTTGTTAACAGAAAAGGACAAATCCGGTCTGGTGAGGGTAAGATATTGTAATGCACCTACTATACTGCGATACCTTGTATTATCTTCTGGACCAGGTGGTTCCCTTCCAACAAGAGAGAGAGGCTCTGTAGTAGATAAAGGCGTTGGTGTAGGTTTACAATCAAGCATTCTGACCTTGCCAAGTAATTCTGATGCATATTTTTATTGTGTCAATAACAGCCCATCACGTTTCTTCTTTACCTCAATTACCAAGAAGAAGTGAAGATCTCCAAGATCCTTAATAGCAAAGTGAACATTGAGGTCTTGAAGAAGAGCAGAAATAGCATAATCTGATGAACTTTTCACAATAATGTCATCCACATAGATTAGGATATAAATAGTAACTTCTGAATTATGAAGAAGAAATAAAGAAGTATCTACTTTAGATGGTACAAAACCGAGCTCAATCAACTTGGAACTGAGCTGAGAAAACCATGTGTCGGGGGGTTACCCCCGAGTAGGGTAAAGGCAAGTGGTAAAGGCAATAGTCAGAAGGGAAGTTTGGTCGAGTAGCCACCTACCCGGTACTCGCTACCCGGTCGACTGCTACTCGGTCCTACGAAAAGATGACCAGAAGGAGATATCAAGAGAGTTATGTCCATTCGAGTAGAAGAGCTGGTCCGAGTAAGACTGGCGGGAATCTACTCGGGCCAGAAGTCAAAGGAGCCGTTCTGACACAGGATCCCGCGTATCCTGGGTCCGTACTTCTCGCGCGAAGTGCGCGAGGAAGACGACATGCTCGCCCTCCCGCGGGGCCGGAACGAGTTCGCCATCGGACGACCGGCACTGAACACCAGGAGGAACCCTCCGGGTGTTCACGAGCCAGGAGCAGTCATCAACGGTGACATCAGAACCAGCCCAGCCGGCGCGAGCAGCCATGGCACCGAGTGAGAAAGCGGTGGAAGGTTTGGAAGAGTCGGTTGGAAATAATGAATCCGCGGCAGCGCAAATAGTTGCGCGGCGGCGGAGCGCTCGGTGGCGGAGAAGAAACAGAGAGGCGAAAGAAGAAAGTACGGAGGAAGGAGAAAAGGAAGTTACCGATGGGGGTATTTATACCCTCTCCTCAGATTACCGTTACCATCGGGGTAGTGGGATCGATCGTGGCCATAACTCTCGTGTGGTGGGGCCTGTGGCCGGTTAGAAACGCACGCAAGCGCGGAACGCGCGCGTAACGGCCACAGTGGATCCCACGACCAGATCGTGGCCTATTACTGCGCTTGATGGGACATGACGAGCCGGTGGGCCCGCTCCGTGAAAACTGGGTGCGTGGCACGTCGTGTCCTGGGCAGCGAGACGTCGGGGTCGCGGATGCCTGACACGTGTCCAGTTGCGGCATGGAAGGCTGGATTGTGCTCTGCGCTGCAGAGACTCTGCTTGAGAAATTCTCTAAGTCCTTTCACTCGGACGCTGGCTGGAGTTTCTGTTCGGACGGGATCTTCTTCAGCGGAGCGCGTAGTCTGTGGCCTTGTCCACAGATTCGGCTCCTTCGACTTTGTCACCGACAACGCCGGCGATTTCGGCGGCAGGGCCATGCCGGAGGGCGACTCGGTGATCTCCTTCGGCTCTCACCTCGTCTACGTCGCCACCGTCGTCGACCGCGTCTACCCCGAGCTGGTGCATGACGCGGAGGACCCTCCTGCAGTGATCGCTGCTCGCGGAAGGCCCGCGTGCCGCTCTGCGGACCGCGCTGAGGTGATGGTGACCGGCTTGGCGGCAAACGCTGGCGCGGCTGCTACTGGCGCCGCCGCCGTCGTCGAGGATCTTGCTACCACGAGCGCTGGTGCCAGGACTCACAGGCCTTGTGAGAAGGAGTGTAACCTCCCTCCTTCCACCACACCGACTATTCCCGCGTTGGCTGGACGGAATGGTATGCCAACCCCCACCGACCTCGAGCTCCTGAGCATGAAGGAGCAGCTCGAGCGGCAACGCCAGGAGCTGCTCGCCGAACAGGCGGAGTTGGACAAGGTTAGGCTTGAGTTGAGTCTAGACCAGCTTGAGTACAACAAGGCTCACGGCTTCACCCCAGTCACTAGGAGAGCTAGCAGAGTAGGCGCCACGCGGCGCAACCTGGGTGCCGAGATGGCGACAGTGGTAGAGGTTCCCGCTCAGTCCGCCACCGCAAACACTTCCACTAGGCCTAGGTATAGCACACCTGCCAAGACACTTAGAGCTGCAGAGGCTGTGGCTGCCGAGTTGCCTCGTCTAGACGGCGACGCGCGCGTAAGGCAGCAGGAAAGGCTCAACGAGTTGGTGTTGGAGGCTGCTAGGCAGAATGAGGAGTTCCGGAAGGCCAACCCGGGTGCTGGGGCTTCGCAGGTGGTGCACTCGCACGCGGCTAGATCTAACGATCAGGCCTCGTCTCCGCATCCCAGCCGCGAGAAGAGCCGCAGCGGACGTTCGGCCAGAGATAGGCAAATGCAGGTTTATGACCCGGCTGCTGCCGCGAGACAGCTTGCTGTGCCGCAGCAGCCAGGGCAGGAACACAACGCTGCAAGAGCAGGCTGTCAGGCCCATCAAGCTCAAAGCCAGGCCCGAGATGGAGCGCGTCCAGGTCCTTCTCAGCGTCCCGCTGCTCCGCCTACTCGGCAAAGGCAGCAGCCGCGCGCAGTGGCGCCAGTCGCCAACCCGGTGGGGCAGCCTGCGGCTGTGCAGGTGGACAGATATGATGACGGCTACTCGGCCATGGAGATGGCTGGCTATGACATTCAGGACCGTGTTGGCGAGCGCGTATTGGCGCCTGGAGATGCGAGGCATCAGCTGGACCGGATCAACTTGTCAGCTCGGTTGGAGAACACGGGTCCTCCTGGCCCCGAGTGCTTTGGCCCGCGCATCATGAACGAGCCGTCCGTGAAGAACTTTCAGCTTGCAAGAGACACCAAGAGCTACAATGGCAGCACCAAGCCAGAAGATTGGCTCAATGATTACGTCACCGCAGTCCATATTGCGGGCGGCAACAGGAGATGGGCGGTGCGGTACGTCCCGCAGATGCTAGAGGGTCCAGCTCGCACGTGGCTCAACAACTTGCCCAAGCACATCATAAACTGCTGGCTAGACTTCTCGGATGCCTTCGTCAGCAACTTCACCAGCACCTACAAGAGGCCGAATAGGCCACAGCAGCTGTCCGCTTGCAGGCAGCGAGAAGACGAGACAGACCGCGAGTATCTTACTCGGTGGAGTACATTGAGGAACACCTGTGAGGGCGTGAATGAAGCTCAGGCCATCACTTGGTTTGCGCAGGGATGCAGGCATGGCAGCATGTTGTGGCAGAGATTGCAGAGGGAGATGCCAAACACTCTGGCGGAGACCATCAAGATTGCGTATCAGTACGCACTCGGTGATCATACTCAGCCCCTGATGGACTCATCTGAGCCGAGAAGAAACTTCAGCAACAGCAAGCGCAACGAGTTACGCAACAAGCGCAGGGGTGACCGAGTAGATACTCGGTATGATCCTGAAGAGGTGAATGCAGTGACTGTTGGAGCTGGTGGTAGCCAAAGGCAGAAACCTGCTGGAGCTTACGGGCAGAACCAGAACCAGGGCCAAGGCAACAAGAAACCATTCCGTACTTCTCAGTCGGGTAGCGGCAACTCCGAGCAGCCGAAGAAGTTCGTCTTTGATGACATGAAGGATGGCCCATGCAGTTTTCACACTCACCACCCCTCAAGGCCTGCTAACCACACTACTCGGCAGTGCGAGTGGTGGGATGTGATCAAGAATGATGGCTTGCCTCCTCCTCCTCCTCTGCCAGCGGCCAATGCCAATGTGCAGCCTACTCGCGCACCCGCAGCTCGGCCGCCAGTGTACCCGAGAAGGGAAAATGTGAACCAAGTGGCTTTGGGGGCCAACCGTCACTTCAACAATGAGGGCTACCGCAACAACAACAACTACAACCGCAACAACAACAACAGAGGCAACAACAACTACCAGGGCAACAACAACAACGGCAACAATGGGGTCTCCAACCAGTACCAAGAACACCATGAGAGCTACATGATCTTCACCTCTGAGCCAGTCGACAAGCAATCACAACACAGGCGTGCCATGGAGGTCAATGCAGTGATTCCTGCTGTCCCTCACTACATGTATTGGTGTGACCAGGAGATCAGGTGGTCCCGAGTAGATCACCCCAAGGTGATGCCCAACCCGGGCAGCTATGCCTTGGTGCTGGATCCTACCTTCCTGGGTCCCGAGAAGAATGTGAGGTTCAACAAGGTGCTAATCGACAACGGCAGCATCATCAACATCGTGTACAAAGACACCCTCGAGAAGCTTGGCCTGGCCGAGAACATGATGCTGCCCAGCAAGACCACTTTCCATGGCATTGTGCCCGGGATCTCGTGCAACCCGATTGGCCGAGTGTGGATAGATGTGCTATTCGGCACCAGGGAGAACTGCCGCACAGAGCGCCTGCAGTTCGAGGTGGTTGATCATCAAAGTCCTTACCATGCTCTACTCGGCAGGCCTGCTCTGAGCAAGTTCATGGCCTCTACTCATGTTGCATATCTGAAGATGAAGATCCCTGGCCCCAATGGCATAATTACTATCTCTGGTGATTACAAAAAGTCCATGGAGTGTGCCTCTGCTGGTTCCCAGTTGGCGGAGTCGATGGTGATTGCTGCCGAGAAGAAGAAGATGTATGAGGTGGTGGCCATGGCGCAATCCGCGCAAGCTGGCGCGCAAGGCGTGCCGAGTACCCAGCACGGGACCGCATTTCAGCCATCTCAGGAGACCAAGAAAGTCCAGGTCGACCCCGAGTTCCCCGACCGCGTAGCCATCATTGGCGCCGGGTTGGCGGAGAAATAGGAAAGCGCGCTCATCCACTTCCTCCGTGAGAATCGGGATGTATTCGCCTGGTCCAATGAAGATCTACCAGGAGTCCCGAGGGACTTGGTTGAGCACTCATTACATGTGCGTCCTGACGCCAAGCCAGTGAAGCAGGCTATGCGCCGCTTCGGAGATGAGAGAAGGAAGGCCATTGGTGACCAGATCACCAAGTTACTGATAAGAAATTTCATCATGGAGGTGCTGCATCCGGATTGGCTAGCCAACCCGGTCATGGTCGAGAAGAAGAAGGAGGATCCCAAGGCTGCCACTGCATGGCGCATGTGTGTCGACTACACCGACTTGAACAAGGCATGCCCCAAGGATCCCTTCCCGCTACCTCGCATCGATCAGGTGATCGACTCCACTGCTGGTTGTGAACTGTTGTCTTTCATAGATGCCTACTCTGGTTTTCACCAGATTGCACTCAATCCTGCTGATCAAATAAAGACTGCTTTCATTACCCCGTACGGGGCTTATTGCTATCGTGTCATGTGTTTTGGCTTGAGAAATGCGGGTGCAACCTATCAGAGATGCATGCAGAAATGCTTGCACGACCAGCTCGGCAAGAATGTGCAGGTGTACGTAGATGACATTGTCATCAAAACGAATAAAACACATACTCTGCTTGCCGACCTGGAGGAAACCTTTGCTAACCTACGCAAGTACAAAATGAAGCTGAATCCGAGTAAATGCACCTTTGGTGTCCCGGCTGGTAAGCTACTCGGCTTCCTGGTGTCTAGTCGGGGCATTGAAGCCAATCCTTCAAAGATAAAAGCTATCGAGAGCATGTCTTTGCCGAGATCCCTGAAGGATGTACAGAAGTTCACTGGTTGCTTGGCATCTCTGAGCCGTTTTCTGGGCCGAATGGGCGAGAAGGCCCTGCCTCTGTACCAATTGATGAAGAAAAGTGACAAGTTTGTCTGGACACCGCAAGCGACTAGCGCTCCCATCTTGGCTAGTCCGCTACCCAAGGAGCCAATTCTGCTGTACATCGCTGCGACTAACCGAGTAGTCAGTGTGGTGATTGTGGTGGAACGAGAAGAAGAAGGCATGAGTGTGCAGCGCCCAGTGTATTATCTCAGTGAAGTGCTGTCCAGCTCCAAGCAAAACTACCCGCACTACCAGAAGATGACCTACAGCGTGTACCTGGGCGCCAAGAAGCTAAAGCATTACTTCCAAGAGCATCCTATCACGGTTGTGAGCTCTGCCCCCATCTCGGATATCATGGGCAACAAGGAGGCGAGTGGCAGAGTAGCCAAGTGGGCAATCGAGCTGGCCGCGTATGCACCCGCGTATGCGAGAAGAGAAGCCATCAAGTCTCAGATTCTGGCAGAATTCCTGGTGGATTGGGCCGAGGTGCAGTATGAACCTCCTGCGCCAGTTACTAATTACTGGAAGATGCACTTTGATGGCTCAAAGGTGAAGGAAGGCCTTGGTGCTGGCGTAGTGCTTACGTCACCCAAGCGAGACCAACTCAAGTATGTGCTGCAGATTCACTTCAAGGCATCCAACAACGTAGCAGAGTACGAGGCAGTGGTGCATGGCTTGCGAGTAGCCAAGGAGGTTGGCGTGCAGCGCATTATATGCTATGGCGATTCAGATCTGGTGGTGCAGCAAGTCTCTGGCACTTGGGATGCTCTAGATGCCAACATGGCATCATATCGCTTCCTGGTGCAGTCTATGACTGGATTCTTCGAGGGCTGCGAGTTCCACCACATCCACCGAGCAGAGAACGAAGCGGCAGATGAGTTGTCCAAGTTGGGATCTTCTCGGCAATCCATCCCGGCGGGGGTTGCCTTGGAGCACTTAAGGAAGCCATCCATCAAGCCCTCTCCCAACTCGGAGTCCATATTTGTTCCTTCTCTGCCAAGTGAGGAATCTGATCCCATGGAAATTGACTGGGAGAATGCTACAGGAAACCCGGGGACTGCTGCTCCTGACTCGGGGACTGCCGTCCTCTACTCGGGGACTGCCATTCCTTACTCGGGGACTGCCACTCCTTACTCGGGGACTGCCACTCTCTACTCGGGGACTGCCATTCCTTACTCGGGGACTGCCACTCCTTACTCGGGGACTGCTGTCCTTAACCCGGGGACTGTCACATTCATTGAGGAGGTCCTTGCCAATCGATCCGGGCTCCAGAGAAGCGCTCCCAACCCTAAAGAGCAACCAGAGGTACCTGTCCCAATGGAAGTGGACGAACCAGTGTTTCCCACACGGGAGACACCGAGGTGGGCTATGCCCATATTATCCTTTCTAAGGGACGGTACTCTGCCAGAAGATGAGGTGGCTGCAAGACAGATTCAGAGAATATCCAAGGGCTATACTATGGTCCGAGATGTGCTGCATAAGAGAAGTGCCACTGGCGTGCTGCAACGTTGTGTGGACCCAGCATAAGGAGAAGAAATTATGGTAGAGATACACCAAGGGGAATGCGGGCATCATGCCTCTTCTCGGGCATTGGTCAAGAAAGCTTTTCGGCATGGCTTCTACTGGCTCACAGCTCTGCAGCAAGCCGAAGATATCGTGAGGAAGTGCAATGGCTGCCAGATGTTCGCGAGTAATATTCACATGCCTGCTTCCGAGTTGAAGACAATTCCTATCACTTGGCCATTTGCTGTTTGGTGTTTGGACATGGTCGGACCCTTCCAGCCGGCTAGAGGCAACATGACACACATCTTGGTCATGGTGGACAAATTCACCAAGTGGATCGAGGTGAAGCCTATTCGGAGGTGCGATGGGGTTACATCTGTGAAGTTCGTGAAGGATGTGATCCTGAGATATGGCTACCCGCACAGCATCATCACCGACAACGGCACAAACTACGCAGAGGGAGCAATGGTGCGGTTCTGCAGAGATAAGCACATCCGACTAGATGTTGCGTCTGTTGCGCATCCCGCCTCCAATGGACAAGTGGAAAGAGCAAACGGCATGGTACTGGCAGGCATAAAGCCAAGGCTGATGGAGCCACTGCTGAAAACACCTGGGTGTTGGCTAGACGAGTTGCCAGCGGTGTTGTGGAGTCTAAGGACTACCCCTAACCGGTCAACCGGCTACACGCCATTCTTCTTGGTATACGGGGCTGAGGCCGTGTTGCCAATAGACCTAGAGCATGACTCCCCCCGAGTAACCCTCTACACTGAGGTGGAGGCGAGAGAAGCTCGAGAAGACGACGTTGACCTGCTTGAAGAAGCAAGAGAGCTGACTCTGTCACGTTCGGCTGTCTACCAGCAAAACCTGCGGCGTTATCATAGCCGAAAGGTGAACCCAAGGGTTTTCCGAGAAGGAGACTTGGTCCTTAGGCTCGTGCAGCGCACAGCCGGGATGCACAAGTTGTCTCCTCCATGGGAAGGGCCCTTCATTGTGAGCAAAGCGCTGCACAACGATGCTTACTATCTTATAGATGCGCGCCCACCACAGGCGAACAGGGCAGATAAAGCTGGAGAGGAAACCAAGCGCCCTTGGAATGTAGCTCTACTCCGTCGTTTTCATTCGTGAGCAAAGATGTGTATGTACCCTCTTATCCGAGTTGAAATTCTATTCTGCAATCTGAAATTGATCTCGGGGACTGCCCTCGTCAAAAATTGCTCTAAGTGTTTCTACTCGGCTTTACCTTTTGCTTATTCGGTTGCTCTACTTCAAAATTCCAAGGTACATTGAGTACTGTGTTTAAACCTACATGCCAACTCTTCGACTTTGCTGCTGTCCGAAACCCGGCTTCATGGCAAGCAAGAGAACAAGCAAAAGGTCCATGAGCACAAGAAAAATTACTAAGGAAAGGAAGAGTGCAGGAACCGAGTAGGGTGCTTTTATTGCTGTTCTGTGTCTTATATTTTCGGCTAAGTGGTGGGCTGCGTTACTATGATTGTTTCTAAGCGGCTAAGTATTTGCAGCTCTACTCTTTAACTCTTGTGACTCGAATACCAAAAGAGCAACAAGTTGCGGGTAGAGCTGAGACGAAAAGAGAGAGTGAATAAGAAATGCAACTCGGGGACTCGCATGATAACGCAACTCGGCATCAAGCCCAGGCTGAACAAATTGATTAAGTTGAAAATAACAAGTGGGAATAAAAATGAGTAGCAAAGGAATAAAATAGTCTGATACATTTGCACCCGGCATCCCGGGGATCTGATAAGTGTTTGAGAAATAAAGCTGCAGGGTGAACTCAGGTCGAGGCGGCGTTCTCGGTGCTAGCCTTAGCTGCCTTATCTTCGGTAGTGGCAATGGTTGTGTCCGCCTCTGCACTGGCATCAACAGACTTCGCTGCTTCGTCCTCGGCGTTGGGCTCAGTGGCTACCTGGTCTGAAGTGGCCTTTGCCACCGAGACGGGCGTTGTCGCAGAGGTGGAGCCGCTGGCTTGGGCGCGAAGGTTGACGGTGTCGTCAAGGGCAGCTCCCGACGAGGTGCCGAACTCGAGCGCGGAGGTGTCGATCGACATCTCCACGTTCTCGTCCTCCTCATCGCTACCCGCGATGACCGCGACCTTCCCTTTCCCGTCCTTGGCGGCTGGAGAGTCGAAGTAGCTCAGGTCCGGCTCGTCAGTGTCCGTCTCCTCGTCTTCATCCTCCTTCTCGCCCTCGTCCACCTCGGTGTCGGGCTCGGTGAGGCCGTCGATGAAGGTCGATGTGTCGGCATACTGCGCGATCTCGTGAGCAATCACCTGGCGAATAGCCACGCAGTCGGGGTCCTTCTGCCACTTGGAGTCTTGGCGCATCTCGCGGATGATCTGCATGTTCAGGTTCTCGTACCAAGTGGTGACGAAGAGCAGCATCATGTCTGCACCTGCCCGAGCTCCCGAGGCGCGCCATTTCTTTAGTTCAGCTTTCACGCGCTGCAGCTTCAAGGCAAGCCCAGAGATCGTTGTCGGCGCGGAGTCTTCAGGCCAGAAGACGCTGTGGATCTGGAAGGCGACGCGCACCAACTCGGTGCCCACGCCCGCTAGCCGCGGACACTGGCTCTGCATAATCAGGATACTCTCCTCGATTTCTGCTCTGGTGTCCATAGGCTCGCCCTTCTCAGCACGAGCTGCTCGGATCTTTTCCAGGGCGGGCACGCTAGAAGATTCAAGGTTGGGAAAGATTCCTGCAAGAGCTATCGAGAAGATCAGAAACGATAACAGAGTGGAAGCATGAAACGAGAAGCAGAGAAGAAAGGCGCAGCCGAGTAGCGGAGAAGCGGAGAAAAGGAAGCACTTACTATTCAGATCATGGCGCAGCCCTAACAGCTGGGTCTTCCATGTTTCCTCGTTGGAGATATGCTTCTCTTGGATCAAGCGGAGCTCCTCTAGCTGAGTGAAGAGCCCAGCGTTGCTTTTCTTCAGCACCTCACACTGCTGCTTGAGGGTTCTTTCCCTGGCCTTGGCTGCTGCTTCGCTCTTCGCCTTCTCGGCGATTACTCTATCTCTTTCGGCACCAAGATTGATAGCATCCTGGAGCGCAGCCTGCAGCTGGACTTGGAGCTTCTCCATCTCAGTAGCGTGCTCTTTCATCAGCTCCACAGCCTGGCTGGACAACTGCTGCTGCACCTCAGCCGGTTTGAGGCAGTCTTGATGCTCCTCAGCGAATTTCTTATGATCTTCTGCGGGAGGCAAAGCACGGTTAGCAGAGAAGCGAAAGGAAGAAGCACAGGAAAAGCCGAGTAGATGGCAACGTACCTTCCAATCTCTTGATAGTGGCCTGGCCACTCTCGACGAAGGCACGGCAGTTCTCGTGCTCGTCAGACAGGGCCTTCAGCTTCCCTGTAGGGTGAAATCAGTTAGCGCAAAAAGCACAAGCGGGCGTAAAACACCAAACGCAAGAACCGCGCAGCTAGAAGCGTACCTTCAACTTCAGACAGCCTCAGAGCGCTGTTCATCACTTCCTTGTCGGCTTCCTCGGCGATCGTCTTCTCTTTTTCCAAGGCGGCAATGCGCCTCTTGGCAATGGCATGATTCCAGAGTAGCCGACGATGCAAGTTAGTCCGTTTCAGTACGCTATTCTGAGAAGCAAAAGAAACAAGAATCAGGCAAAGTACTTGAGATTCAACCCGAGAACGCGGCTACTCGGGAGAATGTCCGCCTACTCGGCCAGAATCACGGGGACTGGGTGATGGATAAGGAAAAGAGGAAGAGTAGAAAAAAAAAGTGAAAATGAAACTCGGAGAGGATGATTAGGAACTTACCGCGTAGGATTGCTCGAGGTCCTCAGCGTTCTTGCGGTGGACAAACATCTTGGCAGCAAGTGTAGCAGAGGTGGTCGAGACGGTCATGGGTTTGCAACCCAAGTCCACCTTGTTCCAATCCTGACGCATATGGTCGATGTCGCCCAGATCGATGCCGTTCCAGTTGGGGTTGCCGAGAACTTTGCTGTCCCACTTGGCGTCGATGAAGCCGATCAGGTCGAGTACTTGCTCGAGGCTCTGGGACGTTATCGCCTGGTCTTGAACTCCCCGAGAAGCAATGGAGACGGACTTGTCTTGATTTGGGGCCGGGGGCCTAGAGTCCACTGCCACGGCTTTCCTCCCTTTCTGAAGAGCAAGATTCCGGTCCTTGGGGGAGAAGCCGACCTGGTGCTGATGGCTAACCTTCACCATGTAATCAGGGTAGCAGGGCTGATCAGCTGCAGCGGCGGCGGCAGGAACCGCATTGGGATCGCGAATAACCAGCTGACTGGACTGGCCAGTTGATGTTGGCGGCGGCATGTCGGCAGCCCGCTTCTTCGTCTTCTCCTTATGGGCAGTTGGCTTCGCGACAACCGACTTCTCGGTTTTCTGCTTCTCGGTCTTCTCCTCCTCAGCCTTCTCCTTCTCGGTGGCTTTCTTCTCGGCTGCCTCCTTCTCTGCAGCATCTTGGGCACTCTTCCTTGTAAGCGGCCTGGCCGGAGGGCTGGGTGCAGCCTCGGTTGTCTGCACCGAGGAGGAATCAGGCTGAGCGCTACCCTGATCTGTTGGTGGCGCCAGGGGCGCGCTATCCGGTGCGGCATCAGGCTGGGCGCTACCCTGCGCGGCGACTGATTGCACGTCGCTCAGAGGGTAATGCCCAGTCGCGTCTTCTACCCGCTGCTCGGCAGCGGGGTCCGGCTGTGAGGCATCCATTTCTTCTACCCGCGGCTGGGCCGCGGGGTCTTCTAGTCCAGCAGCCCCTGTTGCTGGCTGCTCTTCTCCTTCTTCCTGCCGCTCAAGGGCGGCGTCGTGGTGCATCTCGGTCTCTTGATCCTGGTTCTCCTCGGCGGTGTTGGCCGGAGGAGAAGGTGGCTTCTCTTGGTGAGCAGCGTCCTGCGCCTCTTGATCTGCGCGGGACTGCTGCTCCAGCTCGGCTTTTCGGGCATCGGTGCCCTCTGATGATGCGTTGGCGGCGTTGTTCTCGTCGCCCTCGAGATCGATAACCTTGTCGACGTCGATGGCGGCTTTCTTCTGGGTCTCAGTGGACGCAAGAGCGGCGTCCGCATCCAAGGGGTCTCTGAAGAGAAAATTGGGTTCAGAAGCAAGAAGAGGGCAGAGGAAATCAAAAGAAAACAGCAAAGCAAAAAAGATTGGGAGTCAAACGAGAAGGAACTTACCCCTTGCGGCTAGGGATCGGCGGCCTCTTTCTCTTCACGACCTTCTTGATCGTCTTCTCGGTCGCTTTCTTCTTCTTGGCGGGAGGTTCTTGGGCGCCACTACCTATCCGTTTGCGGGTGGCAGGAGCGGCAACAGCAAGAGGCTTGACAACCTGGGCCGCCTCGTCCTCATCCTCATCCTCGTCTTCGCCGCCAGCATCAGCGACATCTGTGAAATAGAAAGGAAGAAAAGCACTTCAGAAGCAGAAAGCGATTGGTTTGCGCTACTCGCGGTCAGAGGGGATAAGTTCAAATTACCTTCAACTTCATCATCAGACCAGTCGCGAAGGGACGATTCCGCGGGAGGATCACCCGCCTGGGCGACGTCAGAAGGATCGAGCTGGTCCGTGGTCTCGAAGGAGGCCTGGTCATCTTCCTCTCGGTCAGATGACCAGTTGCCCTCGAAGCGTTCACAGCTCTCAGCGAGCTAGCGGTCAAGGACCTGAAAGACAGAGAAACATTGCAAATTAGCCGAGTAGCGTGAAGGCATTCTACCCGGATGGGCGTGCAAACACAAAGCACACTAAGCCTAGGGGGATTTGCTAAGTGTCCTATTCGGCAAGGCGTGCAAACAACAAGCACATTAAGCCTAAGTATTTCTCCTAAGTATGCTACTCGGCAAGGCGTGCAAACATCAAGCATACTAAGCCTAGGCAGTTCTGCAGAGTGCGCTACTTGGCGCGGAGCGCAATTGCTAGTCGCGGCAAGGAGAGAAGGCTATCTACTAGGATTACATATATACTGGAAGCAGAGTAAGGAGAACGTACCCGTGGAATCGGCTTCGTGCGGCTGAAGGGGATGAACCCATACTGCCAGTTATCTCGGAGGCCCGTGGTCAGGATGGACCTTGCGTGCGCGGCGACGTCCGCGTTGCTGAGCTCGAACGTGGTCGTCCGAGTGCAATCGCGGGGGCCTCCCAGGTAGCACATTGGGTGGGAGCGCTGCTGCAGAGGCAGCACCCGGTTCCGGATCCAGCAGGCGACGGGATCATCGCTCTTGAGGCCCTCTCCGATTAGCTCAGCGAGCCGCTCCTCCATCTGCACGGCGTTGCGGTCGTTGGAGGGCTTCGTCTTCCAATTCTGCCCGGATGGAGCCCGGTTGCTCCAGGCAGGCAGGTTGATGCGGTCTGTTACCTTTCCCCCTTTCGTGGCAGGGATATTCTTCACGTAGAGGAAGGATTTTTGCCACATACGGACGGAATCCAAGCCCTTGATGCGAGGGTGATTGGTTCCCGTCCGCTGCACCATCATGGCGCTGCCGGTGTCGGTTACCCGGCTACCAGCGGCCGCGCCATCCTTCTTCCCTGTGCTCTGCTGGCGGAGGTGGAAGTACTTCAGCCATCTCTGCACCGTCGGACGGACGCCAAGAAAGGCCTCGCACACCACGGTGTGATAGGCGAGGAAGACGACTGCGTTTGGGGGAAGATGGTGCATCTGAACACCGAAGTGGTCCAGAAAGGAGCGGAGGAAATCGGATGCCGGCAGGCCGAATCCTCGCGCGAAGTGCGCGAGGAAGACGACATGCTCGCCCTCCCGCGGGGCCGGAACGAGTTCGCCGTCGGACGGCCGGCACTGAACACCAGGAGGAACCCTCCGGGTGTTCACGAGCCAGGAGCAGTCATCGACGGTGACATCAGAACCAGCCCAGCCGGCGCGAGCAGCCATGGCACCGAGTGAGAAAGCGGTGGAAGGTTTGGAAGAGTCGGTTGGAAAGAATGAATCCGCGGCGGCGCAAAGAGTTGCGCGGCGGCGGAGCGCTCGGTGGCGGAGAAGAAACAGAGAGGCGAAAGAAGAAAGTACGGAGGAAGGAGAAAAGGAAGTTACCGATGGGGGTATTTATACCCTCTCCTTAGATTACCGTTACCATCGGGGCAGCGGGATCGATCGTGGCCATAACTCTCGTGTGGTGGGGCCTGTGGCCGGTTAGAAACGCACGCAAGCGCGGAACGCGCGCGTAACGGCCACAGTGGATCCCACGACCAGATCGTGGCCTATTACTGCGCTTGATGGGACATGACGAGCCGGTGGGCCCGCTCCGTGAAAACTGGGCGCGTGGCACGTCGTGTCCTGGGCAGTGAGACGTCGGGGTCGCGGATGCCTGACACGTGTCCAGTTGCGGCACGGAAGGCTGGATTGTGCTCTGCGCTGCAGAGACTCTGCTTGAGAAATTCTCTAAGTCCTTTCACTCGGACTCAGAGAAGGAGACTAGCCCTATTCGGAAGAAAAGAGACCCAAAGCACCTTCCAGAGTGCTACTCGGAGGTTTTACTCGGCATCTTGAGCCTCAAGGGTAGTGTTGCAAAGATTGGTTTTAAGCTGGCAGAGCCTAGTGAACGAGTTCGCAAGACTCTACCAGCTTCGGGGACTGCTGTCGGGGGGTTACCCCCGAGTAGGGTAAAGGCAAGTGGTAAAGGCAACAGTCAGAAGGGAAGTTTGGTCGAGTAGCCGCCTACCCGGTACTCGCTACCCGGTCGACTGCTACTCGGTCCTACGAAAAGATGACCAGAAGGAGATATCAAGAGAGTTATGTCCATTCGAGTAGAAGAGCTGGTCCGAGTAAGATTGGCGGGAATCTACTCGGGCCAGAAGTCAAAGGAGCCGTTCTGACATAGGATCCCGCGTATCCTGGGTCCGTACTTGGCACTATTCAAACTACTGTTCATCTGGGACCGGCCTGCCTGACAGTGACAGTGTGGAAGCAGGCGGTCGCAAGATAAGGGGGCCCTACTCTGTGTTTGGCACAGTGATACCAGACTGTCCCCTTGGTTTTGCCCAATGACTTTCCGGATGCAGCCAAGATTTGGAACCAAAGCTGTCAGCGGGAACTCGGAAGAAGGACGATGTGCACACTATGTCGACACTTGTCCGTGTTTGGACGTATCTGGCTAGGCACCATGTATATAAGGTGCCCCGCCGCCTCCTGCGTGAGGATCGCATGCTGGGACACAAGGAAACCCTAGATTCTTGACCTAGTTTATCCCGTAGAGAGAAGAGTGGCTACTCGGTAGCAAGAACATTGTACTGTGGCTACTCGGTGAGACACCAGAATACAAAGAGAAAGGCAGGAGTAGGGGTTTTACCTCCTCACGAGGGCCCTGAACCTGGGTAGATCGTGTTGTTGCAGTGCTTAGTTCTTACCTCACGCGGCTAATCGTCGCGTGATCCCTCCCCGAGCACCTCCTGCATCCATCGTTCCCACATCTTTAGCCATCCTATGGCATCTGCCGTGACACCACCACGACACCATGCCCGAGGAGCCTGCTTCAAACCATATAAAGCCTTATCAAGTTTGCAAATACTATCAGGAGCATTGGGATTTTCAAAGCCTGGAGGTTGTTTCATATAAACATCTTCTTCAAGAACACCATGTAATAAAGAATTTTTAACATCTAGTTGACGTAGTTTCCAACCTTTTGAGACTGCTATGGACAGAACAGTTCTGATGTGGCAGCTTTAACCACTGGACTAAAAGTATCTTCATAGTCAATACCATACCTTTGTTTGAATCCTTTTGCAACCAACCGAGCTTTGTATCTATCAATTGTGCCATCTGCATTTTCTTGACACGAAAAATCCACTTGCAATCAATTAAAGTTCTGCTAGAGCTAGGTGAAACTAGATGCCAAGTTTTATTTTTAAGCAATGCATCATACTGTTCGTCCATTGCTTTGCGCCAGTTTGGATCCTTAAGAGCATCAGAGAGAGAATGTGGTTCATTTGTAATTGCAAGCATGCCCTATCGTTTGTAAATATTTGGTTGCCTACCATATTTTATAGTGACATCCTCATATTTTCTCGGGTGTTTGTTACCTTTTTGGAGCCTAGTGCATACACCAGGTCTAGCAGGGATCATTGGAGAGGCTGGCGCAGAAGATCCCATGCCACCAGGATCCTCCTCGGGATCGGAGTTAGCAGTGTCGAGGAAGAACTCCCGCTCGTATCAGCTTCGGTTTCAGCGTCGGGAAAACGCGTCGCAGACACGCCAAGGAGCACGCCAGATGCGCCAGGGGGCACGGCAGGGGACGCGCCAGGCTCTTCCTCCCGTGTCGCAGCTGTAGGGGACATTGGCTCGGCAGACGAGGACGCAGGGGTGGGCGTCAGTGTGCCGGGTGTAGACGTGGACGACATTGATTGGTGCGCTTGGGGACCTGACGACATCAGCTCAGTGCCAGGCGCACGCACAGGGGAGGCAGCACCAGTGCCAGGATTATCCTCGGGATCAGCAGTCGCAGATTCAGTGCTGTCAGCAGGATCTGCATCGGATATGCTGTTTTCTTCGTCGTTTTGTGCATGGAACGAATCTTCAGCTTCTGGATCATTTTCTTCATTGTTTTGGCCAGAATTTGGACTGTCTGGTTCTGAGTCACCATCCGAATCATCATCTTGTTGATTTTCCTGGACATGATTAGTAACAGAAGGTATAATAGGAAAGCACACATGATTATCAAGTTGAACATCCTCATTAGCGTTTGGAGTTGCATCTTTAGGTAAAAGTAGAATCTCACTACGGAGACGTCTACCCGCATTTGGATGAAGCTCAGAAAAGGGAATCACATTCTCATCAAAGACAACATCTCTAGAAACATATACACGCCCCATGGAAACATCTAGGCATTTGACACCTTTGTGGCGAGGGCTATAGCCTAAGAACACACAACGCGTTGAACGAAAAGCAAGTTTTCTCTTGTTATAGGGACGAAGATTGGGCCAACACGCACACCCAAAATACGAAGATATGCATAGTTTGATTTTATGGCAAGAAGACGTTCAGGAGGGGTGTCAAAATTGATAACCTTACTAGGAAGAAGAGTAATGAGAAATGTGGCTGTG
The DNA here is from genome assembly GCA_028641055.1 of Alopecurus myosuroides. Lineage (NCBI taxonomy): Eukaryota > Viridiplantae > Streptophyta > Magnoliopsida > Poales > Poaceae > Alopecurus > Alopecurus myosuroides. Next base: position 506,960,262 of record CM054059.1, read on the forward strand.
AGAAAGGCTTCATCCCAAAATTTTAGAGGCATAGATGCATGTGCTAACAAAGCAAGACCAACCTCAACTATATGGCGATGTTTGCGTTCAGCTGAGCCATTTTGTTGATGTGCATGAGGACAGGAGACATGATGAGTGATACCAATTTTTTGGAAAAACCAATTAAGTTTTTCAGACTCTCCACCCCAATTAGTTTGCATAGTGATTATTTTCCTATCAAACTTACGTTCAACAAAGGCTTGGAAGTTAAGGAAAACTTGGTATACATCATCTCGACTCTTAAGCAAATAAATCCAAGTAAACTTGCTGAATTCATCTATGAAACTCACATAATATAAGTGTTTTCGAACAGAAACAGGTGTTGGATCCCTTACATCAGAAAATACTCGTTCAAAAGGAACAGTAGAAACACTAGATGAAACAGGATAAGGCAACTGATGACTTTTTTGCTAACTGACAGGAATCACAAACATAAGGATTTATTTCTGGGGTATATGCAAGCTGATGTTTTCTAATAATCTGCTGAACGACAAATGAAGATGGATGTCCTAAGCGGCGATGCCATGTGGAGGATGATGGCTTTATTGCGACGAAGGCTTGTTTGGAAGAGCCAGTAGACAAAGGCACTAGAGGGTAGAGACCACCATGGCACGGTCCTTTAAACAGAATTCTTCGAGAGGCCTGATCCTTAATCAAAAAGAAATAAGGATGAAACTCAATGAATACATTGTTGTCAAGTGTAAGTTTATGAACAAAAACAAGATTCTTTGAAGCATTAGGAACATGGAGAATGTTATTTAGATGCAATTTGCTATGAGGAGTGCTTAAGATTAAATAACGAATGTGGCTTATAGGCATACCGTTTCCATCAGCTGTGTGGACGTGCTCACGACCTGTGTACTTCTCCTAGGTAGTGAGGTTGTTCAACTGGCTTGTAATGTGATCTGTTGCACCCGTATCAGAGTACCAATTTGTGTCCACTCTGTACTTTGCAACATTTGCTGATTTCTTGTCACGTCCACTCTCATCACCAGAGTCATCCTTGGAGTCATCTTTGTAGCGCCACCAGCAATCAGCAGCTCGATGTCCATGAATCTTGCATATCTGACATGTCACATCAACATAAGGCGTAGGAGCACGACCATGTCCGCGGCGGCGCCCTTTGTCATTGTTGCGGCGTCTATCATTATCCCGAGTGTCAGCACCACGACGGCGATAAGACTCCCAACGACGAGCACGGTCATTGTCCCTTCTATCTCCATCACGGCGCTAGGACTCCTCACGGTCACCACGTCCACGGTCACGGTCACTGCGGTCACCATAGTCACCACCACGGTCACCACGATCAGCAGAGTGGCCACGACGTCGATCGTCTCTGTCATATCGGCGATCATCACGGTAATCATTGCGACGAAAGTCACGTCCATCATCAGGTCCTTGGCGGGCATCGCGGTAATCACCACGTCTTCCATCATCATTGTCCCTCCTATCATCCCTGCGGCGTCCGTCATCACGGCCTGGATAGTCACTGCGGCTAGCTGCAATGTTTGCTGATGACATGAACCCTTGCTGCTGACTTGATTCAGAGAGCATATCCTGCCTCATATCATGAGCACAAATTCTGGCATACAGATTATCTAGGGTAATCAAATTGTTGCCATTCACAGCCGAAACAACTGAATTATAACTCGCATCGAGTCAATTAGTGATATACCCGATCATCTCGTCCTCTTCCACCGGTTTGCCAATGGCATCAAGTTCAGAGGACATGCTCTTCATGGTGGCAAATAATTGCGCGGCAGACAGATTGTTTTTCCTGGTTCCATTAAGAGCAGATCTCAGCTGATTCACTCGCGAGCGAGATTGGACATTGAACATCTTGCATATTACAGACCAGACTGCCGCTGTCGTTTCTATACCGACAACATGAGGAAGAACTTCAGGTGATAGTGAATTTACCAGCCAGCTTAGCACTGCTTGATCTCTAGTCAGCCAGGTGGAGTAGGCAGGGTTCAGGGTCTTCTGCTTGTCCTTGTCCGCGACATCGGCTTCCAGAATCTTTGGCGGCGCAGCTTCTGTACCATCCAGCAGTTCCAGTACTTGGGCGCCACGAAGGGTGGGCATCACAAGGGTCTTCCAGAACAAAAAATTAGACCTGGTGAGCTTGACAGAGGGAGGATTCCCGAGTGCAGTAGCAAGCGGGATCGAAGAGCTTGAGCTTGACATGATTTCTTCAGGGGATTTTTCTACCGATCACAGGATCATAACTTGTGACTTCCGATACGAGATCGTGACGAGGTTTTTTTGTGTGGCTTCCAATCTAGGATTGTGAGGGTTTTGGGGTTTTGGTTTTCCGATCTAGGGATCGTAGACCGTAGATTTTGGGATTTTTGGAGGATTTCCGATCAAAGATCGTGGGGTTTTCCGATCGAAGATGATCGTAAGGGGGCTTTGTATTCGGCGGCTAGGGTTTTCGGTTCATGGGAGCATTGCGCTCTGATACCACGTCAAAGGGCGTAGCGGAACCGTGGCCTCGTTAGAGGCACGGGTTACGTGTTATATAGGGGAGGAAAAGCCCCTCCCGTGGCCTTACAAGGAATACGTGTTTGGATTGGTATACTATACCATACCCTTACGTATAAGAACCAAATACATTTAACAATTACACCATTACTGTAATTCTCGGCCGTCGAGAAAACCATGGTATTGCCCGACATGCAGAATCGCGGAGCCATCTTCGCAGATGGCCGGCATAAGAACGCCGCAGCTACGACAACATGAAACTGACTCCCAAATTTGTGTGATGCCCGGCCAACCGAGGAAGAGATTTCGACTCGTCCTGGTCTGGCGACTGGCGCAAACATAGCTTATAAAAATATGATCTGCGTCACCCACGACCCATGAATTTGTCAACACACCAAGTCCGACTTTTGTCGAGCAAGCTGGTGAAGAACATGGAGCGCCCAGGCGGCCAAACCCGCCACTCGTCATGCTCTAGAGTTGTGAGGTGCCAGCCCTCGAATGGCAAACGGTAGGCAGATTTCGCACATTAGGAGCCATCTTAGTGGGCCACTCTGTTTTGTTGTGTATCATATTTCCGATGCTTCCCATCCCCATCAACCGCTAGAATAATGATAATTGGAACATTTTTTATGGTTCCTACTTGGTAGCCGTTTCGTATTTCACTCAAATGCAAAAGACAGGTAAATACGTACTATATATCGCCCTAATCTCTTTTCCTAGCGTTTGGTTTATTGTCTCGGCCATTCCACATTTCATTGTATAAATAAGTGGGATGAAAGAAACAAGGACACAAGCTAGATGATGTATTGAATTGGACAACGTGATATTGCTCAGTGAGAAGACAGGTTGATGAAGTTAGGAACAAAAAAAAATTATACGAGAGAGGTTGCGTACAATAAATGAGTAATGTTAATGTCAATGTGTCGTTTCTCTCCTCTGCCAGTACGTCGTTAGGCTGGTCACAATGGGAAGTAACACAAGATAGTAACATACACATTTTTCTAGACTATGTTATTACCTCCACAATGGCCAGTAAAGCTGCATTTATTAGCATGTAGACTCATATTGCATAGAAATGTGTGATGTTACAGTAACTAGCTATGTTACCACAACCTTCTCTCTCATCATTAAATACTTGCCACATCAGATTTTTTGCCTACGTGGCACTGAAGTTACTACTTAGTTCCTGCCCATTCTGACCAGCCTTACAAGTTAACCGAGCTCTTCTTGGGTAATTAAAGATATCTGCCATAATGGCATGGAAAGCTAAGGCGCCATAATAACAGAAACCATATTCTATTAAAATTTCCATCAATAAGGTTGTCATGAGAAATACCCTTTACATGACCCATCGAGATGAGGGTGCCAAGAATGCCAGAGATTACCATTAAACAAACAACTCCCTGTCAATCCGAGCTTTAAATTTTATTTCGAATCTTTTTCAAATGTACGTAGGAAATCCAATCTATCGTGGTGATAGACTTGATTTGGAAGAGGTTTTGCTCTATATTTTCGATGGAAAAGCACCACAGGAGATTGAGGTTTGAACAAAACATGAAAATTGATGATAGAGAAAGGTTTAGTCACTACTAGACCGCGGAAAAATGTCGACGGCCAGGAGCTACGCCAACGGCCAAAGGTCGCGGCCGTGGGCACAGCCACGAGAAGCCCACATCACAAAAACGACTGTCGGCATAGAATACCCCATTGCCATAGAGGATGCTAAGCCAACAGCAACCGTCGGCATATCTCGAATGTCGCCACATTGCTGCCCCACGTGTCGCCGGTGAGCCCACAGGCAGATGACAGGTCCACGGCATCTGACATATGCCGATGTTCTAACGGGAAGTCGTTGGGATAGCTATCTCGGGGTTGTGCCGATGGCAATGATAATTTTACTACAAGTTCCGATGAACTACTAAGGTAGAAATGAAGAATTGTTTTTGAGAAAATTACTGTAGGGAAAAACCTGACGGTGTAGATTTTCCCTACGAGATAGTCACAACAAGTTGAGAAAGCTTGGAGGGGGGGGGGGCGTTGAAAGAGAAAATACAGGACATTAGGTGAAAATATGTAAAACCCAGTCCAGTAGAGGTTGCACCATAGTGGCAGGGATCCGATGTTGATGAAGTAAAATATCGCTCTGAATAGTCACATTCCACCGTGCTAGAGATGGCGGCAAGCCTTTGAAGATGAGGTCATTTCTGTTTTTCCAAATATTCCATAAAGGACAAACTATTGGGGTCGGGTCGAAGGGATATATGTGCGGGCCCCTTGGAACGCCTCTCGACCTATCCACCATACCTTGCTGGTGCTCACCGGTTGGGCATAGTCCTAGAAAGTGCACCATGTGTCAAGCGTTGAGGTGGGGAGAAAATTATCGCAGGGTAAGAAGAGGTCGCGAGCTCCTCTCAGGCTTCACCTCTCTCGCAATCTTTTCAGCCCCTTTGCTGTGCTCGCCGCCTCTTTTCCACGCCAATCTTCAGCAGGCACGGGGCTAGCACCAGCCTCCGCAAAGCCCATCGCACCGTCAGCCGCTCATTCATCTCGGGCTTCACCTCGTCGGCCGCCTCTCGGAACACAGGTTCCACCAGCAGCATCCTGATAGCGGACCGGCGGTTTCAACAAACTCATGAAGATTGAGGATATTATTCAAATTCACAGGTCCTGGAGATCCCGTCCAAATCCTTTTGTATATTCTTTTAACCTATAAAAAGCAAATTTGAGAAATAAGGTCAATAAATCTTCAGATGGAATTGCAATATTAGTTATGCAGTTCAATCTAATTCAGGCTTGTAAAATGGTGGGTTGTGGCTATTGTTTGGGTAGACCCAATGACCCGTTTAGGGGGCTCTTGTATTTTTCTTTTGTTTACTTCTATGCCTAAGAGGAAGTGCAAATATCGAAGATCTTTAATCGCAAAGCGAGCATTGAGAGCTTGTAACAATACTTTAATAGCCGCATCTGATGAATTTGACACAATAATATCATCAACATAAATTGTGACATCCGATTTATGATAGAGAGAGAAAGGTGTCAGCCCGTGAATTTATGAAGCCAAGATCATGTAGTTTGATACTCAACCGAGAGCTAAGCTGAAGGAGCCTCTTTAAAACCATAAAGAGCCTTGTCAAGTTTGCATATATGATGGGGGCATTCGGATTTTCAAAACCTAGGGTTGTCTCATGGGTTGTCTCATGTAAATCTTCTCTTCCAGAAAACAATAAAAAAACGTTTTTACATTTAACGGCCGTAAGTTCCAATCACGAGAAACGAAAAATTGCTAGAACTTTTGTTTGAAGTTCTTAGCAATAAGTCCTGCTTTATATCTATCAATAGTGCTAACAGAATGTTTCTTAATGTGATATACACATTTGCAGTCAATGAGATTCATGGTTGAGCTAGGAGGAACAAGGTGTCAGGTTTTTTTGTGCATAAGAACATCATATTCTTCTTAAATTGCTAGACGCCAATGCGAATGATCAAGAGTCTGTGCAAGTAAGCAGACCAAACCGCACAGTACCATGTTTGACATCATAACGAACAGTACAATCTTTGAATTCTTTAGGGTTTTATATCCTTTTTGGAGACGTGTACGAAAACCAGTAGCATGAAGGTCGGTAGCATCGACTGCCATAGAAAGATCCTGTTGGATCATTAGCAGGAGCAACAGGAGAGGTGACGGCAGGGAACCCCACAGCAGATCCCTCTCCGGCGGTCCCGACCAGAGATGACGTGGAGAGTCCATGTTGGTGGAACGGCTCATGCGAGGCACGGTCGTGCGCGGAGGGCCCAATGGCTCGGTCGGAAGGCGCTGGCGAAGCGCGCGCACGTGGCGACTGAGAAGGTGGGGATGGCGGGGCGAATCCCCAGGGATCAATAAGCACCTGATCCGTGGCTGATTGTGGATCAGCTCCGTGGTCTGTGCAGTTGGCACATAGTGGCGAAGCAGCAACTTGTTTGTGTGTGTCTGGCTCCAATTCTTCACCATTTTTAGTCAAATTTTGTTTTGTGGTATCAGAATATGATTCAATATCATCGGCACCATATGTGTCAGTGATTTTATAGCCATGGTTAGACACAATAGGTATAATAAGCAGAGGCATGCAATCATCGGTTTGAGCATCCCCATTAGTGAAAGAATTAGGCAGTACAATTTGTGGAACAGTAAAATTTCATGATGTAAACGCTTGCCTTGCATTGGGATGTAGAGATGCAAACCGAAGAACATTTTCGCCAAAAAATAACATCCCAAGAAACGTAGAAACGTCCTCTAGAAACAACTAAAAAATTTACGCCTCTGTGATGAGGACTTTATCCTAGGAACACACAATGTGTGGAGCGAAATTTAAGTATGCCTGTATTCTAGGGACAATGATTGGGCCAGCAAGCATACCCAAAAACTTAGGGAGAATCATAGTTGGGCTTTGTATGAAGACGGTCAACAAGAGTTTCAAATTTTATGAATTTGCTTGGAAGCAAAATGATTAGGCAAGTTGCAGTAAGGAATGCTTCATCCCAAATTATAGAGACATAGATGCATTAGAAAGAAGGGACATGCCTACGTCAACAATTTGACGATGTTTAAGCTCAACATAACCATTTTATTGATGGACATGTGGACCAAGGTTTTTGCTCCCAAAAGAAAAATTTCCCAAGGGAGCGCCCAGGCGGCCAAACCCGCCACTCGTCATGCTCTAGAGCTGTGAGGTGCCAGCCCTCGAATGGCAAACGGTAGGCAGATTTCGCACATTAGGTTTCCATCATCTGCATCTTCTGTTTTGACTCCACCGCCTCTCTTTTGCTTTGTTCAAGTTCAGCCTACGGTATGTGAAAATGTCATTAAATGTGCAATGCAAGCATGTATAGAAAGCGAAGATAAGACAGACCAAGGAAATTGTTTGTGTTCATACCAGAAGTGTGGCGACGGCAGTCACTCCTGGATGTGGGCGGCGCTCAATAGACGGCGATGACCTCGTCTGGCTGGCACGGATCTGCGAGAGCGGTGGAGTACCTGAGGTGTCGAAGGCGCCATCAGCAAAGGCAAACCGTCCGTTCTTCCGACCCTCTCCCGCCAACAGAGCGACCCTAGGGTCATAGGGGGTCGTCAGTGGGTCGGCGTCGGGGCCGTGCACCTGCTTCAACTTCTCGGTGTACTTGTCCCACTTCTCGCCGGTTTGGGGGTTGACCCATTGCTTCTCAACCGGTACATCCGGTTTCAGGACCTTGGGCCTCCGGGTCTCACAGAATGCCACCATGCGAGTGATGACCCTGCCCTTCTTTGCTTTCTACAATTCAAAGAAAAATGATCAGCACAAACTCTCATCTTAAGAATGAAGCGGCGTATGGAATTATTAGCAAAGAAATTCCTTACCTCTCTCTGGACGCGGCCGGTGAGGGTGAGGCCGCCTTGACGGTGTCCATCACCAAGCATAAGGCGCCGCTCCCGGCACTCGGCGTGCTGGTTCTTGTACGCGTCGCTCGTCCACTTCTTCACGATCTTCTTGAAGCAAGGGATCTTGTTGGCCAGCCACTGAGGAACCACCTGTTAACAAAAACAATCCATATGAGTAGTTCTTTGCCGCAACAATGTATGGATTAAAATGAAAATGATGCCATTACCGCTAAGTATTGCACCGCTGACAGGTGTATCTGTCGTGCATCCGTCTTCGTCAGCTTGGTGTTCTTGTGCTTCTCGTAGAACTTCACCACGCAGAGCACACGTGCCTCGTGTAGCATGTCGCGGATGAGCTTCTTGGCCATTCTAATGAGCACCACCCTGGCCTTGTCCTCCATTTCCGGGGCGCAGGTGAAGTAGTCCTACAACCATTGAGCATACGATAAAGACATTAGAAGGATATTTAAAGAGAAATACACATGTCAGCGGTGAAGACAAATACATACCCAGAAATCGGCGACCACTCGGAGGCCCAAGTGGCCATACACCCGTCCATGCTTGTCCTCCACGTCCGGGACCCTCTCATAGTCCTTCCAGGACCAAGATGGCTCCAGATTGCCGTTCTCCAACGTGACCAAGCCAGGGTAATACTTCTTGCAAAGAAGCCCCAAGATGCCGCTCATGGTCCGTGGTGGTGGAACGTCCCCAAGCCACTCCAACGACCTGCACAAACCAGTAGAAGAGTCGGTGAGCTTCCGATGACATAAATGAGGCATAAACAAAGTAAATTGTAATTACAACAATGTCCACTTACTTATCTCCGCCGACGGTGACAACTATGTCCTTGAAGGGGTATGGAGGCTTAGGGAGCCTAGATGTCCCTCGGAGCCAAACTTTTTGGCTGGGGGGTGCCACTTTCCCTAAGTCAGGGAGAGGGTGGGCAAACAAGTCCTCGGGCTCGTCCTCCGGATCCGACACCTCGACATCCTCCTCACCACCATCCTCTGACTCCGATGGTGAAGAGTATCTGTAGTCGTCCTCGGAGTCCTGCTGCTGCTGCTGCTCCACGTCCTCCTCCTCCGGCTGCTGCTGCTGCTGCTCCTCCTCCTCCTCCTGCTGCTGCTGCTGCTCTTCCTCCTCAGAAGAAGAAGAAATGTGGGGCAAGGGACTACGTGAGCGAGTCTCGCTCCGCGTAGCACCTCCCCGGCCTCTGGAACGTGCTCTGGAAGACGAGGGCGCGTCCACATGCTGCTTGCGCCGGATTCTCCCTATATTCACTCGGCTGCCATCCTCTCTTCTAGCGTACAGAGCTTCCACCTGTGCAACTTTGCTCGCGGTCCGCTTCACCCCTTTTGGCTTGGCTTTCGGGGCCATGCTGCACTAACCTGTTATGAAAATGAGGGGTCCCGATTAGTACAAAGTGATAAAAAATGTCAAGTAATAGTCGAAATGCAATTAATGTTGTAAATAAAAATACTAATGATACCAAGCATAAGATAACTAGAATAAAAAAATGCTAATGATAGTTGAAAGGCAATTAATAGTTGAGAGGCAACTAATATTTATAAGGCAATTAATAGTTGAAATACAAGTAATAGTTGTAAATAAAATACTAATGATATATACCAAGCATAAGAAGACTGGAATAAAAAAATGGTAATGATAGTTGAAAGGCAATTAATAGTTGAAATCAAACTAATACATAACAAGAGCGAAATTAAAAAAAATATTACAACCTTCTGATTAGTCTAGAAGTGCCACACAAAATAGTTGAGACATAATGCTAATTATACATTCACGGTTACATAATTGGAACACAAATGGTTCATACCCCATTAATGCTAATTATAAATTATTACATAATTGGAACACAAATGGTTCAGAACCCATTGTCTAAATCCTTGGGATCATAGCTTGGACCGGGATCATCGTCATCATCGCTATCACGAGTATACCACCACTCTTCCATGTAGTTCGGTGGTGGACCTCTCGGCTCCTCGACATCAGGCAAGTGGAGACGTTCAAATAGTTCCACGTCCTTAGAGTTAAGAATGGATGGATCGTCGCCTTTCCCATTATTGACTCCCATGCCGACATCATCATCGTCGTCTTCTTCCATTTCATCAATTGTGGACAAGTCGATGTTGAACCCGCCGGTGAGCCCATCGTCTTGATAGAACTCTCCCTCATATGTGTTGGGGTTTATGCGCTGGTGGTAATCGTCATCGTTTGGAGGGGGTGGTCTATTACGCGGTGGAACCGTGATCACGACATCCCAGCCATGGAGGCGTTTCATAGTTTTGCATGGGTAGGGGAGATAGAAGACTTGGGTGGCATGTTGTGCAATGATGTAGACATCATCTGACCCATAGACGGATGCCCGATCAATTTCGACCAAACCAATGGCAGGATTCCGTCTCACTCGGCCCGGATCAAACCAATGGCATTTGAATACAACCGGGTTCTTCGTGCCAAAATGGAAGTCCAGCTCATATATTCCCTCGACCATACCGAAGTAATCACCACCGGCGTGGGTAAATACCCCGAAATTGTTTGTCTTCCGGTTGGGCCGTTTCTCATCGTAAGAACGGGTATGGAAGCGATACCCATTCACATCGTAAGACTTAAATGTCTTCACGGAGTTGGTGAAGCCACGGGCAAGTTTCCTCAACTCATGACTCATTTCCTTGTCGGTTAAAGCCTACATGTTCAATACGAGAAGTTCGGTCAATAAGTTCAAGCTAAGATCGTCGTAATATGTGTCTTGCGCTAGAAACCATGTAAGAAAGAAGATTACTTTTGCGGCGAACCAACTAATAAAACCACCGCCTCCTTTGCCCCCCCTTCTTAAAAAGGTCCGACTTCTCGGCGTAGGTAGGTTCTCGCGGATGATGTTTCCAGGTTTCTTGCTCAAATAACCTAAGTGTGGGACCCACAAGAAGTGGAGTTAGACACAATTTGAGGAATTAAAGATTGTGAAAATTAGGTGTTGAGCACTTACTCAATGTAGGGTTTTACTTCCACCGTGTTCTTCAATACACACGAGAGAATAGCCGTCCATTGTTCATGTGAGTCTATTTGCTCTTGCTTCGCGCCACTTGATCTGCCGCCGAGCCCTGCGAGTATGCTAAGCTCTGGTGCATCGGCTGGGTCGGAGTCAGTATTGTACCGAGAAACTGGATTATGACGAGTGGGAAGACTGTCATGATAGTACTTTGTCGTGAAGTTTGCCACCTCCTCGTTGAGGGTTGCCTCACATATGGATGCTTCTATGCGACATTTGTTGGTGCTTTTCTCTCGAAGTTTCTTTTGCTCTCTCTCGGTTGAAAACATCCAGCGGTACTGCACAGGGCCCCCCAATCGTGCCTCTTCCGCGAGATGCAAGAGCAAGTGTTGCATCGGATTAAAGAAACCGGGAGGAAAGATCGCCTCTAGTTCCACGATTAGCTCGGCAGCCTGTTCCTCCAACTTTGCAGTCACAGCTCTATCTAATTCCTTGGCACAAAGCTGACGAAAGAAAAAGCTCAACTTGGCTAGCACTAGCCAGATTTCCTCGTCAACATAGCCTCGAATCATGACGGGCAAAATCCGCTCAATCCATACGTGGTAGTCATGACTCTTGAGCCCCGTTATCCGCAGCCCAGCGAGATTCACTCCCCTCATTATATTAGCTGCGTACCCTTCAGGGAAGAAGAGGCAGTCCAAGATCCACTGGAGAATTTCTTTCCTTTGGTCCCTAGTCAGGCAGAAAGGGGCCAGCGGCTTCGTCCAGGTCTTTTTGCTTTTTGTGGGTTCCTTCAAGTTTAGATGTTCCCTGTCACAAAGCTCGGCTTGATCGACTCTTGCCTTGACGTTATCTTTCGTCTTATCAAGATCAAAAAGTGTTGACCAAAGGGCCTCAGTGATATTTTTTCAGTGTGCATGACATCAATGTTATGTGGAAGAAGAAGATCCTGCATGTAAGGGAGCTTCCACAGGCATGAGATGTGAGTCCACTGGTGCCACTCTCCATACCCCAGAAAGCCGGTCCCCTCGGCATTGAGCTGTAGACTATCTAGCTGAGCCTTGACGTCTACACCGGTCATCAAAGTAGGTCGTGGCGCATCGACAGCTACATCTTTCATCCACTTCTTTGTGTTTCTCCTGTATTTGTGACCAGGACGAAGGAACTGTCGATGTTGGTCAAAGCATGAGTATTTGCCACCCTTTTTCAGCCAAATAAAAGTCACAGCCTGGTAGCACACCGGACAAGGCCATTTCCCATGAGTACACCAGCCGCAGAATATCGCGCGAGCCGGAAGGTCATGCAGTGAAGTGAAGTACCAAACATACATATCGAAGTGCTTCTTTTCTATGGCATCGTATGTCCGTACCCCGGTGTTCCAGGCAATGAGCAGATCATCTACCAGCGGCTCCATGAACACCGACATGTTCTTCCCCGGATACTCAGGCCCTAGAATTATAAGCGACAGGAACATGTTCTGCCGTTGCATGAACACGCCGGGGGGGAGATTCATCGGGATAACAAACATCGGCCAGCAGCTGTATGAGGCGGATGTCATACCATATGGGCTGAAACCATCGGTTGATAACGCAACTGATACACTCCTTGGGTCACCCGCTTTCTTCTTATGTTTGCCAACAAAGTCCTTCCATGCTTCACCATCAGACGGATGTATCATCTTCTCAGGACGGTACCTCCTCCCATCTGACGGCCATCTCATTTGTTTTGCATATTCCTCGGTCATAAAAAGCCTTTGGATCCGTGGTATGAATGGAAGATACCGAAGGATCTTTTTGGCGACTGTGAGCTGCGTCTTCTGACCATTACCATCGTCCACCTCCAGATACCTAGAGGCCCCGCATTTGACACAGTACTTTGTATGCTCGTGCTCTTTCCTGAACAACATGCAGCTCTTTGGACAACAATCTATCTTCGTATACGACATCTTTAGGGAACCGAGGATTTTTTTCGACTCGTACATGTTTTTAGGAAGAAGGTGTACCGGCGGCAGGAGGGTGGCAATAACAGTCAGAAATGCATCAAAGGAGGCTATGCTTACATTGTGCTGGCTTTTTACCTCCATTAGCCGGCCGATGGCACAATACTTTGTATGCTCGTGCAGGGGTTTCTGTGTCTCAAGCAACGTGTCATAGAACTCTTTAGTGCTATCATCGGCATCGTCAGGGGCATCTCCCTCGCCGGTTTGATTTTCAGGTGCTTGTGCATTTGTGAAATCCTCTAACATCCTATCAAAACCGGTATCAAAATCGGTCGACGCATGCTGAGTGAGTGGTGCCACCTTCTTTGTCTTCTTCTTCCGGCGTACATGCTCAGCAGACTCGCCATGGTACACCCAACGGTAATAGTTTGGCATAAAACCATACTTCCCAAGGTGATCAGAAATGATTGTCCTCAGTTTCTCTGTCATGTTACAGCAACGACTACACGGGCACCAAACATCAGACGAATCATCAACTCTAGCAAATGCAAATTCCAAGAACTCGTCGGTCTTTGTAACCCATTCCGTTGTCATCTCGGCAGCACTCGGTCGGCCACTATACATCCACTCCCGTTCTTCCATATCCACACTGATGAATGCTCAGCCAGATCAACATATGTTTCAAATTTTAACAAGTTGTTTCAATTATTTAGAACATTACAAGTTTTACGCGTTGAATGCAGTCCTACATGTCTACTAGGTAAAGATAGGTCCTAATCCCACCCGAGGATGTGTAGCTTGTGTTTGTTTTCCATGTCTACTCCTATCCAAGACAGATTTCGGTAGCACCTCCCCGCTGTTCTCCTAATACACGTCTCGACCATGGGGGTCGAGAGAATGTGTACTCGGAGAACAACAGAGAGGCGTCACCGAAATCTGTCTCGGATAGGAGTAGAACATGGAAAACAAACACAGCTACACATCCATGAGCTGTCAAAAAAGTGGACAATTCGAAACAGTCGCGGTTATAAAAATATAGATCTCTGTATATAAATATATACAAAGAGTTCTATTTTGATAACTATAACTCTTCCGAACGGGAGACGCCTAGGGTAACGCGACTAGTTTGGTGATCTACAAAAAACAATATAGGGAGGAAAGGAGTGAGGGGGAGGTTTTTACCGTCAAAGCGTGGCCGGCTGTCGATGAAGATGATCGCAGACGCTCCTGGCCTCAACCTCAGCAAATCCCCGCCTCAGCAAACCCCCGCCTGCGATGACGCTCCTGGCCTCAATCTCGATCTATGTCCTGCAAAAGGTAAATATGTAGTGTTAGTGTCATCTTATTTTAGTACATATTTTAGTCTGAAGCAGTACACAAAATCGATGTGAGGAGTACACAACTGAAATAGAAAGAAAATATACATATTTGAACTTTTAAGTTTTAGAACCACAGGAAAAATGATGAACCAAATATTTTAGCAGCTCGGAAGCATTTGGTGTCATACTAAAAACTGAAACTGTTAAAATAACACACGGAGTTTTGCTGCTGCTGTATGTACAAAAAATTGTTGCTGCCACTCCTTGTGCACACAGGAGATCAGGGCATGACGTTGGCTTCGAGCAAACAGAAATATTTTCTTAAAGGTATATTTTCTTTCAGCTCCCCTGTTAATTGCTTCCTGATATCACTAGACATTGTGCACTAATAAATGAGAATCCATAGAAATCTAGAGCCTTTTATATTTCTTTATTTGTCCACATCTGTATATAGAGAAAAGTAATGATGTACTAATTTTCTTTCTTATTTGCCTCTATCGCTCCGTCTAAATTAATATGAATTGTGAGGCAATAAGTTATTTCATTTATTACGCAATATGCAGAAAACAGAGTAGGTTATTAAGAAAAAGATAGTACTCCATCTGTACTATCCTATTACGAACTTGCAGCGGGCTAAGAGTGGTCAATATCATCGTTTTTTCCAGCTGGGTACCCCATTTCCACTTCTTTTAGCAGAAATAAGAAATACACGGGTAAACCGAGAACTCTTGAGGTCAAAGTGGTTCGCCAATGGACGTAAAGCACATCTGACAAGGATTTCACCTTGTTGAAATAGGTAGTAATGTTCGTATCCAGCTACTTCACTCCCAAATGGATATAATCTAAGTTCGGCTTAGCAAGGAGAGTGTACACCCCCAGAAAAAGAAAAAAAAGGAAGGAGAGAGATATGTCAGACTACTCGTGCTTAGCTAGAAGCAGTGTCTAGCTAGGCAGCAAAACAGAACAATAGTGTACATGTAGAGAGAGCCACATCACTGTCGTCCAGAAGGCACGGTCACCCGGCTGCTCTTGAGAAACTGTCGCAGTCACCGTCGCTATTGCTCCAGCCCAACAGCACATTTAGTCCTACGGGTTTGCATGTGCTACCATTCGGGATGAATTTTACTTATCTTCCGGATCGGCCGCTGTGTAAGAGAAAGCTGGCGACGACTCCCAAGAAGATTATCGAAAGAAGTTAACGGATGGTCTGCCCCAGCTCGCGGCATGCTGCAACATGGAACCTCCCAAGTGACATCCTAGACTGAACCAGAGTTCCTACTGCAATTTACATACGAGCAACTCTTGCATGTCGAGATATCAGATTCCCTATACCTCCCACTCCCCCACTCCGATATAAGTCGTAACTAATGCTGTCAAAACATACACACCTGTGCACACCAATATGGAATTACCCGACATTGCCGGCAAAGTCTTCATACATAAAGCTTTTCACATGCCAGCTTCACCCGCATTTTCACGTAGACATAATTAAGTAGGAAGAAAAGAGAAGGTACTAAATTTTGTTTATAGGTTTTTTTTTAGAAATAGGAGCGTCTGCCCCGGCCTCTGCATCAAACTGATGCACACAGCCGGTCTTTATTAAAGAGTAGAAAAAATATCCAGAGTTAAGTCGATTACAGCTCACGGATCACTTAAGGTGGCCACAAAGATCAGCCACTCAAAGATAAGCAACATCAAATTATGCATCTATCCGTCTTACGTTAAGCCACCCACCCCGGCTGTAGATAGCCCGAACGACCGCCTGCAACCGGGCACGGCCTGAATCCATAAGTCCTCGCTGATCGACAGGGAGGAGGAAAGACCATGTCTGTATAGAAAAGACCGCCTTGTTTACAACCTGCAAAAAGTGAACATTGTTTCTTTTGTTAAAAACCACATCGTTACGGCTGTTCCAAATTTCCCACAGGAACGCAGCCACTCCAACACGAATGCGTGCCTTTGTTTTTCTATCAATGCCATTTAGCCAAGAACCGAACATATTCGCAATGTTAGTCGGCGGAGAGATACAAAAGGTGAAGTGCAGAAGACGCCAAATATTACGAGCAAAAGGACAGGAGATGAACAAATGTTCTACAGACTCATCCGCATCACAAAAGACACATTTTTTACAGCCATTCCAATTTCTCTTTAGCAGGTTATCTTTGGTTAACACTACTATTCTATTAAGGAACCATAAGAAGATCTTAATCTTTAATGGAACCTTTAATTTCCACAAGTATTTACGCAAAAATCTTGTGGAACCATGGAGCAAGTCTGCATAGAAGGATTTCACCGTAAACGATCCATCTATAGTCAATTTCCAACGGAACGTATCCGTGTCACTATTAAGGGAGACACCCATTAACCTCTCAACCAAATGCAGCCAAAGATCTCTTCTAACACCTAGTAAGGACCTCCTGAAACGAATATCTAACAGATTGTGTGCTAACACATCAGCCACGGTGACATTTTTGTGTACAGCAATATTAAAGAGAGATGGGTATGATGGTGATAACGGTTTATCACCTAACCATGTGTCCTCCCAAAAGCGAGTATTATGTCCATTACCTATAGCAAACTTTCCACGAGAAAAGAATTCGTGTTTTACTTTCATAATTCCTTTCCAAAACGGAGAGTCTAACGGTTTTGCTTCAACCTGGGATAACGTTTTATCCCCCAAATATTTATTAGATAATAACTCCTGCCATACTCCCTCCTCATGCATTATCTTAAACAACCATTTGCTAAGCAAACACATATTTTTAATCTCTAAGACCTCAATACCCAGCCCTCCCTGATCTTTCGGTCGACATACAATATTCCATTTCGTAAGACGATATTTTCTTTTCTTTGCATCACTTTGCCAAAAGAAACGTGAGCGATAGAAGTCTAAGCGCTTCCTAACCCCAACCGGAATTTCAAAGAAAGATAGCAGAAACATGGGCAGACTCGTAAGGACAGAATTGATAAGTATGAGGCGATCCCCATAAGATAACAATTTGCCCGCCCATGAACTCAATTTCCTCTCGAACCTATCCTCCACAGGTTTCCACTCCTTGTTTAAAAGTTTTCTATAGTGTATAGGGATGCCGAGATATTTGAACGGTAAGTTGCCTACCTCACAGCCGAAAATGTGTCGATAGTCATCTTGCACGTTCTTTGCTTGCCCAAAACAAAAAATCTCGCTCTTATGAAAGTTAATCTTAAGACCCGATAGTTACTCAAACATCGCAAGTATGAGCTTCATATTTAAGGCCTTTTGCAAATCATGTTCAAGAAAAATTATCGTGTCGTCCGCGTACTGAAGAATTGAAACCCCTCCTTCGACAAGGTGTGGAATCAACCCTCCCACTTGGCCATCCTCTTTTGCACGCTCAATTAGAATGGCCAACATATCTACAACAAGGTTAAAAAGAATAGGAGATAGCGGATCCCCTTGTCTTAAACCTTTCAAAGTTTGGAAATAATGACCGATGTCATCATTTACCTTAATGCCGACACTCCCTCCTTGAACAAAACGCGCAACCCATTTACACCACAAAGGTGAAAAACCTTTCATTCGTAACACTTGTTGAAGAAAAGACCAGTTCACCTTATCATAGGCCTTCTCGAAATCGATTTTAAATAAAACGCCGTCCATCTTTTTCCTTTGTAATTCGTGAATTGTTTCGTGAAGAACTACAACTCCTTCTAAGATATTTCTACCTGGTAAAAACGCTGATTGAGTGGGGCAGATGACCCTACTCGCAATGGATGTTACCCGATTAGTTCCCACTTTAGTGAATATCTTGAAACTCACATTAAGTAAACATATAGGCCGATATTGCTCAATACGGCACGCATCTTCTTTTTTAGGTAGCAACGTAATAACCCCAAAGTTGAGCCTAAATAGAGGTAAGTCACCATCATGTAGCTGACGAAACATAGCCATTAAATCACCTTTAATAACCGGCCAAATTTTTTGATAAAACTCCGCAGGAAACCCGTCTGGTCCCGGAGCCTTATTCTTCTCCATTTGAGAAATAGCTTCAAATACCTCCTTCTCCGAAAAAGGAGATATAAGAATATTATTCTCATCTGGGGAAATCTGAGGCATATCGTCAGTCATATCTTCTATCAAAGAGACATTGCTCGGAGCCGATGCCCCGAACAGTTTCTTATAGTATTCAGAGATGAAAACCCGTAGATTTGCCTCTCCTACAATCGTACCCTCGTCCTGTTCTAATTGAAATTTTTTCTTTTTCCTATGTTTCCCATTAGCAATGAGATGAAAATACCTCGTATTACTTCCACCCTCCTGAATATGTTTCACTTTTGCTCTTTGAGCCCACTTGGATTCCTCATCGCGTTTTAACTTAGCTAAGCATTCATCTGCTTCCTTCTTCGCAGCCCGCTCAGCCACAGTTAAAGGAATAGACTCAGCTTTGATGTCTAGCTGATCGATCAAAAGAGTTAACCTTTCTTTTTGTTTTTTGTACTCTCCACTCAAAGTTTTGGCCCACCCACGAAGGAACTGCCTTAAGTGACAAATCTTATTTTGCCAAATCTCAACTGGTGTATCTCCGAGATGGATCGATATCCATTCTCGACGAACCAGCTCAAAGAACCCATCATGGCGCATCCACGAGAGTTCGAAGGAGAAGTGACTCTTGTTACCCACATGCGCCTGGGCTCCAGAATCTAATATCAAGGGCGTATGGTCTGACTCCGTACGGGTCAGAGCATGCACGGACACCAAGGGGTACTTCTGCTCCCATTCAATACTAGCAAGAAAACGGTCTAACTTCTCGTAGGTCGGGTTATCCCCCCAACTAGCCCAAGTAAATTGTCTACCAGATAAACGCAGCTCCTTCAAATCTAAACTTTCAATGATCGCATTAAAAATAAAAGGCCACCTCGCGTTAAAATTCTCATTACTCTTTTCTTCCTGCCGTCTAATAATATTGAAATATCCTCCAACCAAAGTTGGCATAGGTTCGTTTTCGCATATCCGAACTAACTCTGCCAGGAACTCCGGTTTCTTTGAGTCTTGTGCTGCCCCGTAAACCACCACAAAGGCCCATAAGAAACCATCCTCTTTAGTTTTAACATGGAATTTGACACAATAATCCCCTGTCACAACGGTTTGTGCAGTAAGATTTGCATCATTCAAACCGATCAGCATCCCCCCAGAACGCCCATGAGGTGGAAGACAGAACCACGAGAAACTTCTCCCACCCGCAAGAAATTGCAAGAAATGTGCCGCAAACGTCGATCTACCCGTTTCGATGAGTGCAATAAAGTCGAAATCATACTCTCTAACGAACTCATTAACCGCTTGATGCTTAGCATGATCGCCAAAACCATTACTGTTCCAAATTAGACCTCTCATTTTACTTTTTAAATTTCTTAATCCTATCACTTCTTCTAGGTTTTGAACCGCAGCCAATTACTTTCTTCCGGTTACGTTTAACCGTCTGTAAAGTAGTCATGAGATCCGTATGATCCTCTGTAGACTCAACATCAAAAGCATCAAGATCTTCGCTCAAATTAGACGCGTTCCTTAACACCAAACTCGATTTAGAATTAAAAGTATCTACGTCAATGTTTTTATTTAGATATGTGATTGATCTACTATGCTCAGAATCCAAAATACCCGAGATAGAAGCACGAACTTGCTCCTTATTCTTACCTAAAGATACTCCTAGTTTGTCAGCTCTAGCCTTAATTTCAGCATGCGAAAAAGAAAGTAGAGACAAGCTAGAGGAGACGGTTGTACCTGCAACGAAAGCCAATTCTTTCTTTTGAGCCAACGCCATAGCCCGCTGCTCCTGGGGCAAGTCCGCGTCGGGTTTTGCTCGCAGTCGAGCACTGGAGCGCACCTCCATCTCCGCCGCGGTGATGCCCCCATAAGCCATTACCTCGGCCTCGGTAGGCCTAGGCAATGTCGGGGATACCGCGACCAGCCCCAACCCGTCTGGTTGAGGCGAGCAGTATCTTCCCCCGGCAACGTTAGCTCGCAGCACAGCCCCACCCAACCCGCCTGGTTGTGATGGTTGTGCCGCCACCCCGCTGAAAGCCACGTCGAGACACCTAGCAACAGGGACGTACCCGTCACTAGTGCCGATCCTCGCTGCCGGTGATGATCGTGGCGACGGTTTGCCACGAGCTCCTCCCGCCAAACGCGCCGCCCCGCTGGCCATCATGGCGCGCCGTCCCGAGACAGACCTGGAGGGCCCAGCTCCTCCGACGGCCTCGGCCACACCGCCGGCCATCAAACCACGCCGGCCCAAGACGGGCTTGGAGCCCGCGGCCCCTCCGTCAGGCCCGTCCACAAGATGGACCGAGACAGCATTAGGGGATGCCGGTGCATCCCCCGCTCCCTGGCGCCGTGCGTAGACCGGTGCGGATCCCGGCCCACCTGGAGCATCCGCGTCGTATGCAATAAGGACTGCGGACTGCTGCTGCTTCTGACGTTGATCAAACTCTCTAATCTGCCCATAAGCCTCCTTAAGTGATCTAGCCACCATTGGTGACAAAACAACACCGGGGGAGAACGCTTTCTTTACCCCGTTGCCGTCCACTTGTCTACCGTTGCCAGACGACAACCCGACGGAACCATTTGCGTCTATCTCTTTCGCTTTCCCTTTGTCCGAAACAACATCACGCCCCTGATCATTGGAGCCAGAGCCATCATTATCATTCTCGTCGGAATCCTCCTTGTTAGAATCAATAGCCATAGGTACCTCGTCATCGGAATTGGGACTCTCAACGGTAAACTTTAGCTCATAAAACCCGTCTCTTATGAAAACAGGCCATTCGTCCGGGATCACTGTGTAGTCCATACACCCCACCAAAATACGAAGAACTCCATGCTTTCTAGTGTATTTCATATCCACCTTAATATTTTTGCCGAAGAGAGAACCAAGACTCCAAAGCAACAGAAAGTCCCCCCGATGAGGAGAGGGGATGTCCGAGACTCTAATCCAGACCTCGGGAAACATCCAAAGGGGCTTGGAAACAGCCGCCCAGACCTCGACTGTAATCACACAAGGGCTATTAGGAATATGACAAGCCCCAAACACGATCATACGATCAAGCTCACTCCTGGATGGGAAAGACACCTTGAAAACATTGTCTCCCACCTCGACCACCTCCCAATTAAACTGATCAGACGGAACCAATCTCTGCAACTGAATAATGACATCATCAACGGAAAGCGATCCTCCCGTAACAGTAAGCTTACCCAGCCTGGCAGAATCAATCTTTGGCTTATATGACGCCGTAACCACTGACTCATAAAACATCAACCTCTCATCAATGAAACCATGCGTGATAACCTGCTGCTTCGTAGCAGCGAGGAGATGACAGTCCTCGGGCTCGTGACCAGAACCCTCACAATAATCACATACCATGACAGTGCAGTCCGCACTCAGATGACCCTGCACACCACATTTGAAACACTTAGCTTTATCTTTGCTTTTTTTGTAGCCAAGTCGTCAGCACACTCAGAAACAGAAGGCAAGTCCACACTCACCGTCGCCGTCTGCAACCGTGGTTGGACCCCTTCGGCTCTACTCGTTTTACCAGACACTTGGCGTCGTGCAGCCGAAAAATCCGACCGGTGACCGGGAGTGCCACTGATCCCGATGCGAGAGTAGCAGTACGCGGAGTAGAAGTGCTCGGAAGCACCTGAACGGGTACCGCCTGTTGCACCACGGGCAAACCGGATGCTGCAGCTGTGGCCGGTGCCTGCTGCAGACCCGGCGCCCCTTGAGCTCTCAGCGCAGCGGTGACCTGCCGCACCACAGCGGCCACCGTGTCCTCGCGGATGTCCGCCTGGCCGCCCTCGGCAGTCGGAGCCGGAACGGGACTGCGTCCCCTACCTCTGCCGCGGTTGCTCGCGTTCGAGCGCCCCCGATAGAAGCCACTTCCCCCATAGTAGGGACGTCGGAAACGGTCACCGCCGCCCCTTCCTTGCTGGCCATTGTTGAATCCCGCGCCAGCATTAAAACCGCCGAAGACCTGGGCATTCGCCGGCGGGAACTCGCCGTTCCCTCCGTTCCGCTGGGGGAAACCCCCCTGCCCGGCCGCACCACTAGTACCCCCTTGGAAACTTAAAAGGATTAAAGGGAAGCGGTGGTGGGATGACAGAGGGCGAGGGCGAAGGCGACTTGCCGGGCGCCGGCTCGGCATGCGCGCTGGCCGCGGGTGCGTCATTCCGTGACGTCCCGGTGGGCGCTGTGCGTGATGCTGGACTGCGTGGAGGTGCCCCGGAGGACACCAACGTGGGCGGTGGTGCCGGTCTGCACGGCGAGGGCGCGCAGAGCGCAGATGGTGCGCTTGGTGTGCTCGGCTCCGTCGCCGTTCCTCCGCCGGGAGGTAAGTTTTGGGCATCTTCTGAGGAGGACAGTGACGACGACGGCGCGGCAGCTCCATCCTCGGCATGGAGCGTTCTCTGCCGGACGCCGGTGTCTTCCTCGTCCAAGGATTTGAGTGCGAAGCGCCAGGAGAAGAGGGAGTCCAGGCGGACTCAACAGCGATGGGCGGCCAGGTCACTGCGTTCCCCTTCTTCATCGCAGGTAAGTGAAGGGAAGTTGTCTCCGGTGACTGGCCATTCGTTTTTGGCGGTGAACCCGGTCGTGGATCGACGGCAACGGCTGAAGATCCCGGCCATACCTCCATCCACGTTTCATGAGGAGGTTCAAGATGGTCCTTGGTTCACCATTAGACGCCGGAATGGGAGGTTGAGGCCGATCCTCGACGGCGAAACATCGCCGGCGTGGACGCAGGCACCGGTGATCGCTACAATTCGAATTTCCGATCACGATCCGTACATCTCGGTAGGCCATACGGGCCGAGTTACCAGAATACGGATGGGCCTATACCGATCTCATCAACGCAAGTATACGCTCCTGGGCCATTGATTAACTATATTTTAGGTAGTATAAGGTATTGACTTCAGCAATAAATTCTGCATTGATTAACTATATTTTGGTAGTTGGTGTTGTACACAGGGGCGGATCCAGGATTCGAGTATACGAGGGGCCAAGAAGACATTGACAAAAAAAAAATGACGTGATAGTATATCAAGTTTTAATTATACCATGCATATCAAATTGATCCGAAGTTTGCATATTAATAAGGACATGATTTTAATCAGTACGTGCTCTTGGTTATTCTGTGATCTTGTTTGCCCAGTTGAATTTGTATTTCTTGCGGCATACTTGGACATATAGATGGAAGTGGAACCACGATGGCTTGAAAAAGGATCTAGTTTGGCGTTTTGTTCCTCTTCATGACAAGCAGTCTTATTAGATTTGATAATCAAGCTAGAACCAGGGTAGGAATTATAAGAACTACTATAATGCGACCAGGCTAGGAATTATAACCAGCAAGTAGCACCTACAGTATTAGATTTGATAATCAAGCCAGAACGTATACCTTAAAGCTTAAAGCCACCAGGCTAGGAATTAGGCGTGACGCGCGTGACGGCGCTAGGTCGCAGTTGTCCTCGACAATTGATAGACAGGTGATGAAGACACACGAACAATCGAAGCTTCGCAAGTGGCAGGGAAGTCCATATGGCCGTGTCCTGGCGGCGGCGACGGGAGGGTCTGGGCGGTTGCCGATCCGATCACGAAGGTGGGCAGTGGCAGAGACATAGTATAGGATAGAGTAGACTAGACGAGATAGTGCCGCGCAGAGACCGAGTCGAATAGGAAGCCCAAAGCCATTAGCTATTATGTACTTGCACATCATGCATTCATGCCTTCAGTCTTGGCTTATTGTCTTTTGGCTTGGCCCGTTCAAGCGGTGAGCGCTGGCCTGAGCATGATTAGGCGAATTGCGAGTACTTAGACTAATACGATTGTACTGCACAATTACTAGCCAGTAGCAACTGCTAAATATCGTTGAGGGGGGGCGATGCATAGGGGGGGCCTGGCCCCCGCTCGCCCCCCGATGGATCCGCCACTGGTTGTACATAAATTTCTTATTTACTCAAACATAGGAACTTGTCCATGTGTGTAAAGGCGAGTAGATGCCTAAAATATGCCCAAGACCATCTCAAGAAATAAAACTACTATGTGTACGATGAATCCTACGACTTTGGTGCCGCAACTGATCGAACGGTGGTGGTCCATGCATCCTCCGTGGTGAATCTACATTCGTCGTGTGCATATAGACAGTTTCTACCATCCGTGTGGCATTGTTCCTCAAGAAATACTTTACCCTGGAGCAAAAAGTGTAAATCAGGTCCTAAATTTTCAACAATTTAGTTACTAATATAAATAAAGTATACTTTTCTCTTTACACTATAGTATAGATTATGTTTTGGCTAGCTAGCTCCAGATTACATAGCTTTGAGCCTGTGACCAAGGTTTTGGTTACCGACAGGAGAAAAACTCCCGACGGGGTCAGCATTTCCGGTTACCGTTGGACGGATTTGAAAACCAAAATTCGTAAAAGAAAAATTCTTCTAATCGTGATGAGTTACCGAGAGTTTTTGACAAAATTTTTAAAAATAGGGATTTTTTGCCTGCTATGGATATCCCAACCAGTAATGACCAAACCTTTGGCTGTGACGGATGATGTTTTTAGTCATACTTAACATTGCAATCGATGGATAATCTCCTCTATATGACTACAGCACGTTTTAATGTTTATTATTTGGCCTTGCCCGAAGCTTGCATAGAAGTTGATACACACCGCGGGTGAAGCCAAAAGCACGCTTAAACAGAGCCAAATTGTGAAGTACTTCATTGCGTGCAAGCAGTTACAAGAAGATGAGTCAGAAACGGAATAGATAGATAGCTAAGCTGAACTTAGATTGTGTCCATTCGGGAGCTCAATATCAGTGCTGTGGCAAAGCATAAGCGTCCGTCTGGTTTGGCTTCCAAAACAAACTTCGTGGTGTAAGAGCAGAATCTAAAGCAAAAGGACTAATTTTCGCAGAAGATTATTCAAACTCAGCTGCTTCCCGTAGGCCAAATTTTACAGAAGGTTTACCCCTGCTTCCATCGCGGGCGAAAATAATTTTTTGGCTGAAATTACCAACAGCCACTGGCAAGTCATAGAGTCCGTGCCTCTTGTCTTCCTTAGCGCGGGCGACAGAGAGCAAATTCCCCTTTGCGCAGCCATAGACCGGAGAAAGAAGACAACGCATGGGGCTAGGATTCCCGCTGCTTCTTCGGCACGTCCGTTGGCGCCTGTCGCCCTTCCGGTCGTCTTCAATCTCTGCCCGGCTCGTTACAAGAAAACGAATGAAGGCCCCTTTGGCGCCTGGAAGAAGGCTGCTGGTTAATAAGTGCTGGTGCGTGAACGTCTGTGAGGGGATTGGATTGGTTGCTGCATGAATTTTTTTTAGAAATGGGAGGCTCGCCCCAGCCTCTGCATCTGGACGATGCACACAACCGGTCTTTATTAAAAATTAAGAAAGCATTCCGATTCGTACTTATTACAGATCACGAGTCACTCAAGGTGGCTACAAAAATTAACCAGTCGAAAAAAAACAAGTTCAGGCATCTAGTCGTCTGGCATGAAGCCACCCAGTCTGGCTGTAGATAAGTCGAACGACCGCCATCAGCCGGGCACAGCCGGAATCCGTAAGTCCTCGCTGGTCGAAAGAAGGAGAAAGGATCACATCTGAATAAAATAGACCGTCTTGTTTACAACCTGCAAAATGTGAACATTGTTCTATTTGTTAAAACCACATCATTCCGACATGGCCATATACTCCAAAGGAAAGCAGCGACACCAATTCGAATTCTTGCCTTCGTTTTCCTATCAATTCCTTTTAGCCAACTACCAAACATATTCGTAATGCTAGTCGGTGGATAAACCCTGAACGTGAAATGAAGAAGACGCCAAATATCATGAGCGAAAGGACATGATATAAAGAGGTGCTCAATTGTCTCATCTTTGTCACAGAAAACACAACTTTTAGACCCGGTCCATCTTCTTTTAATCAAATTATCTTTTGTTAATATCATTTTCTATTAAAACCCATAAAAATATTTTAATCTGTAGTGGTATGGTTAATCTCTACAAGTACTTACGTAAAAATACCGTGGATGCAAATAGTGCATGCTCTGCTTGGAGCCCTTGGAGATGTTTTTTTTTTGCAGGGAGGGTAGATCAATGCTAGCACACAGATACACATATATTATACCAAGGTGCAGATTGTTGTTTTTTTCATCAGATGTATGTCGATGTGGTCGCGTGTCACATGAGAGGTGCAATGTGGTCATATGAACAATCATGTGATATATTTTATTTTAATTCTCATACTAAATGTTCAAATGTGATTGGAGATATATTATTGTCTGGAATAAACCGAAATGAGATATTTTTATTCAAACAGTGGTTCCAAATTTGTATTTTGAAAAAATCGCGTGATTTCTTAAATTTCTATTTAGATGTCAATAATTGCAAATTTCGATGTTTTGCGGACCATTAGGCAAAATTCACATCAAACCCAATGTTTCTCGTTGTTTCAATCAAATAAATTTTTCCACAGTTCTCGGCTCACCGCAGATTTCTCACAGTGTACTGCTCATATCAGGTTTAACATAATCTACAGCAGAACCAAACACACCCTAAACAACATACACGTACTCCTACAATGAAGGAAATTCTAGTTAGGTTGCCGTACCAACTTGGTTCAAACATTATTATAAGATAATCAAACTTAGTGGTTATCAAATATACATTGGCCTCACTATATTGATCAATGGAAATGCTCCAATGAATTAGTCATTGAACAATAACCTTATTGATACAAGTGCATTTTGTGACCTAAATATCCATGCAGTGTTGTCGCGACCGATAGTATTTGCCCACATCAATAGAGGGTTGTAAATACACACATCTATTGTAATGGTCTGTCGAGTACTTGGTTTTATCTTTGTATCCGTCTTGTAAGGCTTTGTTAAATAATCTGATGAAAATGGATTGTGCATCCTTTGGATGCAGAGGGTAAACATCCATCTAAAAAAAATACATGTATTAGAAAAAGAAAATTTGTTTCGGCGGTGATGGATATATTTATACCTTCCTTTAGTCTTCTCTCTGTTGTCTATGGTGTGCTCATTGGACAACCAAAGATGGGTATACCGACACTAGGAGGACAACATAATTTTGTTGATAAAATAATATATTACTACAAAAAGTTACAAATTACACCTAGCCTTTGCATAAAGATAATGTCAATATCTAGTCGAGATATTAAGAATGTACACAACCAAAAATAAAAAAAGAATATAAAAAAACCCTCCAAGTGGCCGTCAACGTGCAACAGCTAGACCTAACCACCACCGGTGGCAAAAACCTGATAACAAAAGTGGTTTTCCAAAATGGACGCATGCAGGAAGGGAATAGTGCACAAGGGCTCTCTTTGCCCATTCAAACCAAAAGATCATATCATAGCTTCAACAAGTATTCTCCATTACCAGGTACAACCACTGCAGGTCAGTAGCACCATTATCGCGGCGATGTGCCTGATGGTGTCGAGGTCGACGAAGTGTGGCTTCGCAAGGCGCCACCTCAAAACCACATAACTTGGGATACTTGGCATGCATGACCGGATCCGTTCGATCCAGAGGTCTATGAGCGCCATGCATGTCCATGAAGACCACACGTGAGTTGAATCCAGAAATTCGGCAGCAAATTGATGTTGTCGATGATGAACCAGGTCATAAAGCCCCATGGATTAGCATTGGGTTGACGAGCATCAAAACCATTGTAAGAATTCACCAGCTCTAAGGAACCACTAGTCCCAATGAATCTAGGTCGGCGGCGGTTTCCGAGAATTATGTGTATGGCCAACTCGGATATAGCTAGAGGTGGCCCGATAGCACGTACACTATTGGGAAGTGTCCTCAAGAGAGGCCAGATCAGATCAATGGCAAGCTCAAGGGCGGCCTGTGCAAAAAACGATAGCCTGATCAAAGATGGCCGCACATATTATAGCTAGGGGGGCTGCGGCCAAAGGTCCTAGGGAGGATGGAAAATAGCTGGTATGCCTTACGGGGAGAGGAGGGGCATGTATGATTCATGATTTCATGAAAAGAAGGCGAAGGGCTATGGCCAGAAGAAGGGGATCTAAGGGAATATGTGGGGTTGCACAAGGATGGAATGGAAAGGAATTAGACACGCAGAACAGATGGAAAAGACAAAAAAAAATGACGATGTGGCAGTATTTGATGAGGTAATTTGTGGGTTGCTCCTATTTAGTCACTATATAGGATTAGTCAAGTACTAGATGACAGAAAAAAGATTTCTTTACAAGACAGACTCAATCATCTAACAAACTAACTTTTTGGGAGCAAAAGGCATAGAGTATATCTACTTGTTCAAAAGGAAAACCAGAAAAATTGAACTATATTCTGTGTTAGTGGAAACAATTATTTGCTCTGACATTATAACCAGCTCGATCTCATTTTCCTGGTACCTCACATGCTCATTCAAACTCACGCACAGGCACACATACACGCGCACCCCAGCCGCGCATACACACTTTTCCTATAACTACTTCTTCTGTATTTATACCCCAATTGGTTGTCTATATGGAGAACGTATGACATAGAAAATGGAGACTGACAAAGGTACTCCTGCATACCAGTCTAATGTTTTTCGTATGGTAGAGACCATATATGGTAGTAGCCGGTGTGGTAATGTGTTATTTATTCATGGGAACATGCACATGGTATGGTGCTGAGGAAGAACCGTGAAGAAAATATAACATGACGTGGCGATCTCCTTAAATGTTAAATATATACCATTAATGATTCATCTCAGGAATTCTCTTGTACTACCAGAGTAGAAAATAGTTGGCAATCTTCTATCTTCCTTCTTGCCTTTTTTTATTTTTTTCCAACCGGGCTTCACACCTTTGGTTTACTTCAACGGAAATAATAGAGTTTTTACAACCATAACGGACATAAGAAAAGGGGTGAGGAGAAAAGGAAGCGGGTTGGGGCACCATCAGGAAACCCACTGCAGGAACTCCCCGATTCAGAAAAGGTTCGCCATGGGGCGAAAACCTGATGCCACCTTATTACCACCGAGTTCCACTACAACAGGGGACAACATTCTAAAGACATCAACATGCAACGAGGTTTTCAGAGCAAGATAAGGGACACACACAAGAAGATCCTCTACAAATGACAGACGATACTCCAAAACGGCTTCAGCACCAACCGCGGAAGAACCTTCTCCCCACACGAACTCAAGCTCCTGTAATCATCAGCGTATGAGCATGTACTGGCAGCTCCCCGGACCCAACATCTCCAGCACCGTAGACGGACGTAGCCTTATGCATCAGTTGCACGGCTTGATCCTTCGGCAACTCTCTGTCCTCATCTTTGTGAAGTCCTGCCTAATACGACACAAGAGAAGCCACCACAAAAATTACTTCACACGGAACGCATTGTATGATTATCAAAAGTCACCCTATTTCTCGCTCTGATAAAAACCATCATTGCTTTCTTTTTTACTTTTCATCTAGTAACGTGCTTTTCCAAATTCTCCAATAGATTGCAGCAAGTCCAACCATGTGAAATTGCTCGCAGTTAGGCAGATAAGCATAGAACCAGGAAAACGCTTGCCACAAATTCTTAGGAATCTGAGTCACACCCAACAAGGACCCACAACGCCCCAGGTACACTTTCCAACCGGGCACTCAAAGAACAGATGTCGAGAAGTTTCTACTTGTCCGCAAAAGGAGCAAATAGGAGAACGTGACCATTTTCTGGCTCTCATATTATCTCTAGTCAAAATAGCATTTGTAAAAAACTTGTCACATGAAAACTTTGATCTTGAGTGGAATTTTCGATCCCAAATCCATATATTGTTAGCTCCTGCCAAATGTTGTTCCATCCAAGAATACATGGATTTAGTCAAGAACTGGCCCTTTTTGGTAAGCCCCCAAAAGATTGTATCAGGCTCCTCAATAGTATGAATGGATCTCACCTTATCAATAATGCTATGCCACTGATCAAGATATGCACCTCTTAACACTCTACGGAAAGGTAACTGGAAATCACAAAGCCTAGCTTCTTCAAAAGTACAAACTTGTGTTTGTTACAAGTCAAAAAGCTCGGGAAATTGTTCTCCTAAAGGAGGCTCCTCCCTGATTTTATCAAGCCAGAATCTCACAATATCACCTTCACCCAAGCCAATCTTTCTTCCAGCAAAATACACATCTTTAACTTTCAAAAGAGCTTTCCAAACTGGCAATTCATTGAACCTCGCCTTCACATTTGCCACACTTTTATTATAAAGGTATTTTCCCTTGACCAAACTTTGCCAAATGCCATTTCCTTTTTCCAATTTCCACCACCATTTAGTTAGGAGGCTGATGTTCTGTCTCCGTAGATCTTTGATACCAAGACCCCCTTTCTTTTTCGATCGACAAATTTTTGACCATTTGACCATAAAATACCCTTTTTTTTCTTCTTATTTCCATGCCAAAAGAATCTCCTCCTGTTCTTATCAAGCCTTTCCATGAAGGAATTGTTGAATAAGAACATCGACATAGTATAAGTTGGCAGATTGGATAGACAAGTATCCACCAAAATTAATCTTCCTCCTGAAGAAGCAGTGTTGCGAGCCCAGGCATCTAGTTTATTTTACAAACTTTGTATCAATGTGATTCAGATCAAAGTTCGTTAAATTTTTGGAACTCACGGGTACCCCAAAATAATTCATAGACAGGCTACCAATTTGACAACCAAACATGTCAAAATAGAACTCTGCAACCAAGTTATCACCCCCAACCATAAACAACTCACTTTTCTGAAAATTAATCCTTAGACCAGACATCAATTCGAACATAACCAGCAACAGTTTCAGGTTAAGTGCCTTATCTGGATCATTAGAAAAATAAAGGATCGTATCGTCTGCATATTGTAAAACTGCCACTCCATTTTCAACATGTTTAGGAGCCAAACCACTAATCAACCCATTTGTGGGATCTGATCACCATTTTCGTTAGACATTCAGCAACACTATTAAACAAAGATGGGGACAAAGGATCCCCCTGCCTCACCCCCTTAGCACTTTGGATATAAGGACCCATTTTGTTGTTTATCTTGACATCCACTGTCCTATTATAGAGAATTTGTTTTTGAACATCCTTTTGCTCTCAAGCAAGATAAGAGAAATTTCCAGTTCAATTTATCATACACCTTCTCAAAATCAAGTTTCAGAAATACCGCCGTTTGTTTTTTCACATGTGCACAGTGCATTAACTCATATAGAACCAAAATACCATGCATTATGTTTTTTTTTATGAAAGCATTCTGATGAATAATCACCAACTTATCCATAAAAGGTTCCAGCCTACTATTCAACACTTTAGTGATCAGTTTACACACACATCTCAACAGACAAATAGGTCTATATTGATGAATTTTCTCAGCTCCCGACATTTTTGGGAGCAAATTTATAATACCATAGTTTAATCTTTTGACATCAAGGGTCCCAGCATCGAAGGCATAAAAGAGTCTCATAATGTCCATTTTTACTACTTCCAACAATGTTGGAAAAATTCCGCAGGTATGTTGTCAGGTCCTGGGGCTTTTTTTTTCATGGAAAATAAGGCTTCTTTCACCTCCTCAACGCTAAAGGGTTTGCATAGCCTCCTATTATATTCCTAAGTAAGTTTTTCATTATTCTCCCACATGTCCTCCTTTAACTCAATTAACCCACCAGGAGCTGGACCAAAAAGCTCTCTATAATATTCTGTGCATGATTCAAAAGGTTCTCAGTACCTTCAATGTTAACCGCATCTTTTTGCAAATGAAATATAGTATTCTTCCGTTTCCTCCCATTAGCCACTCTATGAAAATAACTAGTATTCTTATCCCCTTCCAACAACCATTTTTCTTGAGATTTTTTTATAGCATTGCAACTCTTCATTATCATACATCTCCCACAATGCAATAGAAATTTCAGCCTTTCTATTATACATAGCAGGACTAAGTTCCCCTTCCTCCTCTAGGCCTTCCAGAGTGGATAACTCCTCCTTTTATGTTTTTGTTTTCGCATTTGTTCGTTTATTTAAGTTACATGGATCAATGAAGCAACATGGGAGAAGTGGTTAGCTGATATATGTAAACTGACTGGCCAGCTGATATGGGATTCTCCATTGAGAAGTCAGAGATATAGCTTCGTATAGTCTCATCTGTAACACCCATATTTATTTCAGTTTCGACTCCTTGCCATCACAAAACTCATCCCAAAATGTATGTCTGTTGCTGAAATTTTGTTATAAATTCCTTCACTCACACAACCTACCATGGCGTGACTGGCTACTACACCACTCTCCCTACCCGCCACATACTGCATCCAACACATCCTACCTAGCCAAAATTGTGGCATCAAATATGCACACCCTTCGCCTCATAACATCATGCGCCATTGGTAATGGCAACGCTACCTACTTCTGGCTTGATAAATGGTTGCTCCCAGAATCCTTAGCTACCACCTTTCCCGCCCTTTTCTCCCACGACACCTCACAGTTCGCTTTTGTTAGTTCGGTGATGCATCATGGGATTGATTTGAACCTGCGCAACAGACTCACCACGGCCGCGGCCGTGGAGCTTGTTTCTCTCTGTTCTCTTTTGCAGGAAGTACAGCTGACTGACCAGCCGGATACACGCCGTCTCGTGGATGGGACTATGTTCTCCGCCCGCGGCGCCTATAAAGCGCCGTCCCTCCAGGTGGCTGATAGGAAGATGGACAAGCTGTGGGCTGCTTTTGTGCCGCAGAAGGTCAAGATCTTCGGGTGGATATTCCTGCTAAACCGCCTCAACACTAGGGCAAATTTGATCAAGAAGTGCATTGTTGACTCCCAGGTGTGCCGCGCTGCCCTGCAGCCTCTGAAGACCGGGAACAACTTTTCTTCCACTGCCCGGCCGCGGTGGCCGTCTGGCATCGGCTCCAGATCACACCACGCTCAGATGATGTCAACAACTTCTGGTCTCCCATTGCGCTACCGTGTTTGCCTGCAGATATTCTACCTTCTATCCTCCTACTTATTCTTTGGAAAATTTGGAACTCTAGAAACCCTATGGTTTTCAGGAAGATCTCGCACCCTGCCTCGCTTACTCTATCAAACATTGTAGACGACTTAACATTATGGACTCACCGGTGCAATGGCATGGTGCTTAAGGAGCATGCCGGCATGTGGCGTGACTTCATTTCCTCACGTTTTTCGTGAAAACCCTTGGTACTCTGTGCTTTGAAGTAATATATTCAGGTGGGGATCCTCTCCCCCCGGTGATTGTTTCAAAAAAAAAACTCATCCCCATATTTAATCAGAGCAGTTGTGCCGTCAACGTGCATGCATGTGCATTCGATCAGAGCTATGCATGGTGCCATCAACGTGCATGCATGAGCATTCGATTAATCATTCTAGCTAGGGACCCAAAGACATCGTGCATGAGAGTCGCCAACTCGCCATGGATTACTGGATTAATTATTCTATAAACCAAATACAACGTGAATGAGAGTAGCCACGCATGGATTAATTACCCATACGAGGACTGCATCGAGAGAAATATGTATATAGAAGAACTCTTGCATTAGATCTGGCGATCAAGAGCAACCAGGTGCGAGATGAAGTCCTGGAGGAACGAGATCAGCAAGAAGCGTGCCTGGGCCGGAGCGTGGCTTCTGGTCCCGCTGCTCGTCCTCGTCGTGCTCAAGACCGATTGCCTGCTGCTGGTTGCTCGATGTATGTCCTCTGAACTGAACAACAATTTTCATATTTTAACCATCTGGCTTGATGTTTTGTTTCAACTGCCTTCATATCTCATCATTTCTTCATCTTTACCATTGATACTCTAGATTGTTTTCTTTACGGCATCACGAAACCTAAGGTAGAGGGCGTCACGCTGTTCTCAAAGTGTGATTTAGATAGATCCATCTAAATGTATAGCTATAGAATGTGAGAACCCCTTCGCACAGGTAACAATTAATGAAGCGAAAGGTTAGTCTAACTAGGGCACGTGCTGTAGGAACTTTAACCATGAGTTTAATTAACGAAATCGACATTGCTGATGCACTCGTAAATCTAACCACATAATACATAGTGTTAAACATATTTCGTAAATCCACATATGGATAATACTAGTGCATAGAGAAAGAATAAGAGCACATATACATGATGACCGGGAAGGTTCCCACCACTGCGTTCTTGTCGTCAGCAATGTCGATGAAGATGACATAGTCACTATCAGCGCCATTACAGTTGAACGGAAGGGACCAGTCCCGGCGAGACGCTTCAAACAAAATCTTATCGGCACTCCACCGGTGTAGTATCTTAATGGCTGGTTTTCGGAAATATGCTCTCTTAGACGCCTGTGCGCGCAGACCAGGTTATCCGGATGGGAAACTTGGAAGCAGCGCAGCAAAAGGAACCGGAGAGTGTGTAGGCAGACCGTGAGTCGTCGCCCGGACTCGTCCACTCTCTCCCTCTATAGTCTGGGAGAGGCGTAGAGCACAAGTGCCACACGGTGCAAGATTCTGTCAAGTATGAACAACAAGCTCGTTGACACGTCATGCGGTGGAAGAGACGAGCATTGATGTTATGTCGTGTCCAGCAAGAACGACATGCATCGTGTGGACATGGTCATACACGGCATTCCTACCTGTGGCGCGTGTTTAGCCCACACCATTGATGTTATGTCAGTGGTATTTGATAATAGTTTTGTGGACTTGTCATGCCCGCCATTGCTACTATTTTCAGCATTTAAAAATATGAATGTCGTGCTCTAGTCACCACTGCTACTCTTCTTCCAAGCTTTTTATTCTTTGTCAGAACTTGTTTTAGGATATGACATGAGGTAGCCTTATTTACTCCTCTCACCGTTTCTTGAATAAACCAGCAATTGCTGACATCGCATTCGTCAAATCTATTAGAGTGATGTTTTTCCTCTAAAAATTCTCATTGGATTGAGGGGAATTGGGATGCTTTCTCTCATGTAGTATACCATGTTCCGAACAGAATAATTGAATTTATTAAAAAGTATTGTTCATCGTGATCAGACCCCAAGTTTATTTTATACTTTTTCTTTATAGATGTTGAAGTTATCTAAAGCCTCAACTTTAATTTTCAAGAGAAATACGTAGCGATACCTAGTATAATCATCAACCAAACTCATGAATTATTTATTTCCTCCCACTGTCATCAAAGTATTCATCTCAGACGTATCTAAATGGATAAGCTCTACTGATGCTTCGCTTTCTCACAAGCAAGGCACTTGGAGCTTAATTTGGAGCCTTAGACAAACAAGAGAGTGATTTTCTTTCTCACAAGCAAGGCACTTGGTGCCTTAGACAAAGGTGAATTTTGAAATCAAACACATACTAGCAAGTCGCAACGTATAACCAAAATTAACATGATAGAGCTTTGAATGCCCAAAGTTAGTCTTATTACTACTAGTACATACATGGTAAACAACATTGTCACATAAATCTTCCAAACAAGAGATAGAACATACATCCGCACTCATAACATTGTAAAAAAAAAGTCCATAATTAGATAGTAAAACTTCATTGGACTCAAAAATCCACCTAAACTCATCTCTCAGAAGAGGGGATCCACTAACGAGATTCTTCTTGATAGAATGGAATTGATACACAAACTTTCCCGAATTAAACTTCCGATATACTGTGCTAACATATAAAAAATAAGCATGTAATTCATTCCCCATCAGCACGGTGGAAACCCGTTGGGGCCGATAAGAGGTAAACATAGAGATGTAAACACACACGTGGATATTTTCACCCATATCAATCCCCTATTCATTGGATTCAATTTTTGAAGTAAAAGTACGTAGGCAATAAATTAAAAGACCCAGAAGTTCCTTCTCCAGGATTACTAATAACTATGTTGACAAACTTAGAGCTCTGTTTAACCGGAAACTTCATTCCTTTGAGTTGTGGGCAGCTATGATACCAATGGACAGTGTCATTGTAAACATAGCAAGTATCATTCTCCTTGTTTTGCGCCTTCTTATTATTGAAATTGTTAGTCTTGGAGACTATTGGCCCAATCTTGTGTGCGTTTTTCTGCACCATGTTGACATCCCATGTTCCATTATTTTGTTTGAATTTTACTCTCGTCTTCTCTTCAACATCCACAGAGCTAATGATACTCTAAAAAGAAAAATCCATGCCTCTAATGCTTCAGAGAAGTGGCAAAGTTCTTCCATTAAGAAGGAAGCTTAGCGACAATGCATCCTATGAAAATTTGTCCGGTATCACGCAATTAAGGAGAAAAAGTGTTAGGATTCGTGTATTCAAAATAAAAACTTGTGTTAAGTGATCCACCAAAAATCTATCTATGAAGGTTCTATAAGTAGAAGATCTAGATGGTCATACCAACACCGTGTAGTGGAAGTAGATCTTGGTGAAGAAAATAAAAGATCCTTATAGTTCGTTGAATTCAACAGTGAGGATGTAATCTACTTCTCACTCTAGATGGATCAAATGTACGATAACTCTGTCAATATCCACCCGACTAGTTCAACAACATGTCAGAGTTCCGCCATCCAGAGCATCATGCCAACAGTGAGAGACCTAAACAACCTCCTGGCATATGTGGAGAATTAGATCTAGATATAAAGAGAGATAGGTAGAAGTTTTCTCAACACATGAGTAGATGGGGTCAAGGAGAGGGGAGTCAATGGGGGCACCCTTGGAAAGACGTTCCCCTCTATTTATAGTTGAAGGGAAGGGGCTAGATTATTTGGCATTCAGAGGAGACGCCACTTGTGACGATCCTTTTGCCATAAGGAAGGTGTATGTCGGCCCCCACTAACACCAACCCGAGCCGTACTCCTCCTATAGGAGTTGCCTCAACCAGTCCTCCCACCCCCATCCAACGAAAATGGGCAGAAGCACTTGTGCGGCCAGTGGCAGCGACGCACGTGCAACCTGCACGCCTCTTACCAGTGTCGCGTTATATGCCAAAACGTCACCGATGGTTGGTCTCCTTTTAGGGTCTTTCATACTAGTAGCAGCATAATAGAAAAAATGGCCAAAATTGCATAAACGCATGGGATTTTTGGATTGTGAGTATTAAACAATTTTCGGAAGATTTTAATTAACAAAAATGACATAACAGATTCGCTAGCAAATGTAACCACATAGGATATACTAGAAATATCTAGTAGATCCGTATATGGACCAAATACTATAGCGAACAGGGAGAAAATTAGCAGATGCAATTTGGCCAGGAAGGTCGACACCATAGTGTTCTTGTTGTCGGCTAGGTGGATGAAGAGGACATAATAAAAGTCGGCCTGAATACAATCGAATGAAGGAGAGCAGCCATGCCATGCCGCTTCCAAATAACCTTTTCAGCCCTTCCCCGGTGCAGGATCTCAAAGTGTGGTGTTTCGTAAGCCTTCTCTTCAGGACGGTCCTGCACGCGGTCGCCTGATGTGGAATCCAGTACTAAGAACGATAAAAGGAACTCGCCCGGTCCACAACAACATGCATGTTAACATGTATAAACGTACACACAAAAAGTATGCCTCCTATAGGAGTTGCCTCAACCAGTCCTCCCACCCCCATCCAACGAAAATGGGCAGAAGCACTTGTGCGGCCAGTGGCAGCGACGCACGTGCAACCTGCACGCCTCTTACCAGTGTCGCGTTATATCCCAAAACGTCACCGATGGTTGGTCTCCTTTTAGGGTCTTTCATACTAGTAGCAGCATAACAGAAAAAATGGCCAAAATTGCATAAACGCATGGGATTTTTGGATTGTGAGTATTAAACAATTTTCGGAAGATTTTAATTAACAAAAATGACATAACAGATTCGCTAGCAAATGTAACCACATAGGATATACTAGAAATATCTAGTAGATCCGTATATGGACCAAATACTATAGCGAACAGGGAGAAAATTAGCAGATGCAATTTGGCCAGGAAGGTCGACACCATAGTGTTCTTGTTGTCGGCTAGGTGGATGAAGAGGACATAATCAAAGTCGGCCTGAATACAATCGAATGAAGGAGAGCAGCCATGCCATGCCGCTTCCAAATAACCTTTTCAGCCCTTCCCCGGTGCAGGATCTCAAAGTGTGGTGTTTCGTAAGCCTTCTCTTCAGGACGGTCCTGCACGCGGTCGCCTGATGTGGAATCCAGTACTAAGAACGATAAAAGGAACTCACCCGGTCCACAACAGCATGCATGTTAACATGTATAAACATACGCACAAAAAGTATGCCTGGTGCAAAAAATTGATCTTTCAAAAAATAGGTTCGAATTCAAACTCAATTCACGAAACGCGACATGCGTGCATGGCTGGCCGGGGCGGGAGGGAGGAGGAGTGCGTGTGGACTCCTTCTATTGTTACTCACTTACTACGGTAGAAGAGATTCACTTATCAGAAGCTTCAACTCGGTCCCAACAAGTAATGTGACACTAAATTTAGTCCCACTAGCAGCTAGGCGAAATGGGCATTCGAGATTTCAGAATTTATAGGCTAAATGGGACACAATAACCGAATGGTTTCCTTAGTCACAATTAGAGAATAGACCTTTAGTAACCAAAGGTACTTGGTTATTAGAGATCAAATATTTGTTCATAATTATTTATTGTTAGCAACATTCTTGGTTTCTTCGTGGTTGCTATAATCTGGTTGTTGAATGTATTTAGAGACCAACATTGAATTTATTCGTTACTAAAGAACAGTCTTTAGTTACCAACCCTTAGTAACCAAAGATTAAATGGAGCAATAGTGACCAAACTATTAGGTTATTGCTGACAACTGTTACACATATAGCGACCAAACTGCTGGGTGACAATTGCATGGTATCTAAATATCATCTTTCTTGTAACTAGTTACGATTGTGTTGCAATGGAAATCTCTGCTTTCATACAGAAGGCACATACACGTATGTCAACATCTATAACGTGAGTGCTTTAAATGCCCAGTCCTAATATAGAAAATGACTAATCTACTAAACCTTTAATCTAATTACCAATCCATTTTCACAGCTGAGTTTGTATCTACGGGGATTAAAAACTAGATCTCATATTCCTATGTTTCAATGGGTTTTTTGTTGCACAAGTTTCCATTTTCTT
Source organism: Alopecurus myosuroides (assembly GCA_028641055.1). Taxonomy (NCBI): domain Eukaryota; kingdom Viridiplantae; phylum Streptophyta; class Magnoliopsida; order Poales; family Poaceae; genus Alopecurus; species Alopecurus myosuroides. Next base: position 506,999,531 of record CM054059.1, read on the forward strand.
ATACCGTGGTTGCCAAATAAACAATGAGCAATTGACAAGACAATAATACATAGTTGCCATATGTATTTACATGTTTTTCGATATTGCAATGTTTATGCGAAACTAGAGAATGGGTATTTTAATTGTTACCAGCAACTAAAATACAATTACATTCCATAAAAATACTATCATCTAGCCTTACATTCACGTAAAATGAGCTAAAGTAAAATGGCGTAGTTATAAAATTAATGTTGATCGAGATCCATCTGGATTAACATTTAGTGATACTCCAAATATACTTGCCGATCAATTATTTAATATGTTTTAATTCAATTTTTAGCTTATCCCTCAAGCGCCATGTTAAAAGCTGCGATCAGTTTGCCGGAGGCAAAAGGTAATCTCAGAGACGTACTTAGCATAGTCTATAGTGGAAGCTTCAATTCTCTATTTTATCATTAATCGACGTTAACAACAATACATGCCATATGGTCCTCCACTGAATTCAGATTCGGTCTCCGAGGCACCACCATCTCCCACATCGAGTAACAAGATTGTTGGCGATGGCGTCGATACTATCAAAGGTAATTATTGTTCAGGATTCCACAGAACAGCGGTTAAGATACTCCATCAGTTCTGTTCTAGTATACATATTGGAAAACATCATACAATTACGCAACCTTATTACTACTACTACTTAGTCTCGATGATTTGGAGTATACTCACCAAAAACGGTTAGTATACTAATCTTGCCGAAGGCTACCAATGGGCGGCGGGCGCGAGGTGTGGCAGCATCAGGTAGACAAGTATTCGCGGAGTCGGTGGCGGTGGAGAATCTGGAGGCACCAAGGGTATGGTGGAGAGTCTCACAGTTGCGGAGGGGGAGTAGGCAGCAGCTAAGCGCCGCGGCTCCCCATGGCGCCGACGGATTGGGAAGAGGAGAGTGTGTGTGAGAGAGTGAGAGGTAAGTAGTTTTGAAATTGGGTCTTATTATTCTACCATGTACTAGCGGGGTTGCTCGACCACGGCACGGCGCAGGTAGTTCCAAAAAGTACAAATGGCGTGGGACTTAAGCATGGCACAAATATTTTTTGGTCCGAAATCGGACCCGGTTCTAAATACTAGTGGCGTGGAATTATAGCGGACCACCGGTGTTATGTGCCTACTGACAAGTACTTTCCTACTCGCGGCTAGATAATACTCCATTTTATCAGACATATTCTTTTTTAGTTGTTCACTTTGCCAAGAAAAACAAGATCTATCGAAATCAAGCCTTTAGGTATGTGGAGAAATGATAACATAAACATTGGAATGCTGGTAAGAATATAGTTAATAAGGTCAAGTATATATTAATATGAGAGTAAGTTGACTTGCCAGTAGCCAACCTTCCATTCAAAGTGATCTCTCACTGGCTTCAATTCAATGTTAACGAGTATTTCGATATTGGATAGGGACCCCTTGATATCTAAAAGGTAATGACCCTCACTCTCAACCAAAAGGATTCTGCAATAGATGATAATGATCTACTATGGTATGTTGCAAGCTCTAGACATGGAAAAGAGTATTTCTTCACACGAACGTAAAAATTTCATTGCTATATTATGCAGATATGGCAGCACCAAGTAGCAAATTAAGCTGCAACTTCAGCAGCATCCGTATGGACATCTGTGTATTGGAAGGTGACGTCCGTGTTCACGGCAAATCTGCCAATGTGTACGTGGACGCATATTCCAACGACACCTACCATCCGGAGAACGGGACAGTCAAGATCCGCCCACATACACGGAAGTGGGAAACGATGGAGATGGTGCGGGAGGTGACTATACATTCGAGCGCCGGGGACAGTGCCCGTCCACGGTGTACGATTACACACAACGTCCCCGCGGTGGTCTTCTCTGCGATTGTCTTAAGCAAAAACTTCTACCACGCCATGGACGACACCATCCTACCACTATACATCACGGCAAGGCAGTATGACGGCCGCGTCATGTTCCTCGCCACAGATTACAGCCGCAAAGGAATCTCCAAATATCGGCAGATCCTCGGTGCTCTCTCCATGTATCCGGTCATCGACTTGGACGCCGACAATGATGTGCGTTGCTTCCCATCGGTGCATGTCGGCATCGAGAGCCACGATGATCTTGGGATAAACCCAACTCTATCCCGCAATGGATACACGATGATGGACTTCCAGAGCTTCCTCCGATCAGTCTTCTCGCTGAAACGCGCGTGGGTGGCCCCCGTGAAGCGGAGCTTAGGGCAGAGGCCTCGTATCCTCATGATCCTTCGGCGGAAGTCGAGGACGCTGACCAATGAGAAGGAGGCCATCGCGGTGGCGGCAGAGATTGGGTTTGATGTGGTGGCCGCGGGGCCGGATATGGTTAGGGACATGGCCCAGTTCGCGGAGGTGGTGAACACGTGCGACATGATTATGGGCGTGCACGGCGCCGGGCTCACCAACATGTTGTTCTTGCCGCACAATGGCACTGTGATGCAGATCATCCCGTGGGGCGGTATCAAGTGGGCGTGTTGGCATTTATTCGGCCGTCCAGTGCCGGGTATGGGTCTCCGGTACGTCGAGTACGAGGTTAGTGCCGAGGAGACGACATTGAAGGATGTATACCCTAGGGAGCACGCTATCTTCACAGACCTTCAATCCATACACAACCAGTCATTCGCCTATGCCTGGGAGATATTCTACAATGGTCAGAACGTCACACTTGATATCGACAGGTTTAGAGGGGTTATGCAACAGATGTACAAATCCGTCACTATCATATAGACGCACGTTAGTTCTTTGTTGTCCCGAGGGGCCAAATTTTATCCTTAGTTTAGAGAATCATACTACCTTCCAGCAAACACGGTTGCCCAGAAACTCGCGATCTGGTGGCTGCTACTGCTAGCGCCCAGCAGGACTGTTGATGAGGGGGCGCTAGGGCCTCCGAAAACTGTAGGTCCCCCAAATCTTGCTATTATGGTAGTCCAATTATGGAATAACCGTATATGACATGTTTTCCATTTCCATCCGAAAATACGGCTTTGAATCCAATTTTTTCCTACTTTGTATTGCAAATACACGCCCCTTGTTGAAATACAAATCACACCGTGCAGCTGTCGGACTAATATTTTGATGTTATTCATTCTCCTCGACGGGCTTCACCTGATATTCAGTTTCTTTTGGGTGTGAAGTTCTTCGGAGATTTTTTTCCTTCCATTGTTTTGAATTTTCCGGCTGGCACACGGGTGACATCTCTGGCCCCTATCTTACTACATAATAATGTAATTTTCCCTTTTTCCTTTGGCAACTTTGTGCCCCAGCGATGTGTTACAAACACTGTGTAACAACAGCTGCTTTAGTTTTAATTGTTTTTGGAAACCTGAGAGATACTCTAATTTTTTCGTGCTTGTTTCTTCCACTGAAGTAGTGATTTATCCTCTGCTTTAGTGGTGAATACCATTGTTGTGTTTGCGCCTACAGTGCATCCATGATTCTTATTAGGTATACTCTACATTATCAGGCAAACTAAATAATCATCATTTTGGGGCCAGAAAATTCTATTGGAGTGACTTTCTTGACAAAAAATTGAAATGAATTCGAATCTAATCGAAGATCCAGTTGGGGGCCTCCCCGGTTGCTCTTTGGCGACTCCGGAGGCACCGCCACCTCCACCAAAAGCTCCACCCCGGTTGATCCAATCAGCTCGCCTCCGCCATTTTTTTTTGCCGCTCAATCCATCTTCCTCCTTATTTTTCACCCCACAAGTTCGTCTAGATCCGGCGGCGGCAACCTTCTCTCATGTTGCCGACCGCCGGCCTTGGATCTGGCCGGGCGTCTGCAGGATGTCGACGATTGTGTTCACCTTCCGTGTCCGTCGAGGTTCAAGAGGAACCGTCCTTTCGGAAGGACATCCATATAGGCTGGTTAGGTCGTGATTGTTTCTGAACTTTCAGGAGCAGTATCGCTGGATCTCAAAATGGTAACAGCAGCGCTGCTGGATCTGGATGAATTCAGGCAAAAGCAAAGAGGATCACCACGGTGCCCGCCCCTAGTGCACCTTTAGTCTGGACGCTGGTGTCTATTCAAGATTGCATGGTGCTTATGACAGATAACTGCATGGCTGATTATTTATACTAGAGGCTGGGGCGCCCCCTGGGGCGCCTCCTCACAGGTCAGGAGCAGACCAATCAAGTTATTTCCTTTGAACGATGTGTCACCTGTCATTTGCAGTCCAAATCTTATCGTTCGCAGTTTCATTTTGCCTATGAATTATACGGATCATAAGCTATATTGAAGTAATGAAAAGCCACAGATCTAGTTATGGTCACACCGCGCAACAATGTTAATCGAACAAATATTGAGGAAACAATTATTTTAATATCTAAAACTATCATATTAAATTATAAAAGGTTCTCGAAAGAATCACAGTACCGGACCAGATAACAAACTAAAACATACACTGCAAAAAATTTCTTTATTGCTTTGCAAGGATCACAACCGTACAACACAGCAGCCAAACCAGGCAACAAAATTAATTGGTAGCCCCAAAGATACACGTATAGAGTGTGGTCAGCTCCTCTCTTCCTGGTGGTGCTAGTTTGAAGTGCATCACAGAGTTATCTAGTACATGCCAAGTGAAAGGGTTCCCTCCGTATCAGTAAAATAATTGATCTCCCTGCTCCCATAAAGACAGGTTGCGCACTCATCAGACAACCGACAACACAAAGCTACATACTGGGACATTCTTCATTTAGTCTGAGCTATCCATGATCTAGCAAAGGCCTACAAGATTTAGTCAAAATTATTTTTGTACAAAAATATTATAGCAGCAACATATGGGATACATTAGAAAAACTGAGAAGCAGCATCGGTCATAAACCATTGATGAATCTGCAGCCTAAAGAGGAGCTAAAAGGCTTTAGTCAAAGATAATAGCCTAATCTCAGGCAATGGCACTTGAAAGAATCACACAGGAAAAACTCTGAACGAGCACAACTTTAGTTCAATAGGGTAATCTCAGTCATTGGCGCTTCAAAGATGAATTCAGAATGAACTCTGAAGCTTGAAACTACATTTTACAACTACAAATTATAGTAGGAAAAACAAAGACATGCAGATTCTTATCGAAGATCCAAATGAACGAAGCGTGATGGTATGAGAGAAATACATCATATGGCCAAGCATTTTAGAACTTATCTTGTTTCTTTCTCCAAACATCAATTCTTTTTACGGAAGTAGCAGCTTTAGCACACAATACAGGTGGCAAGAAGCATGAGAAACATACTTCCGATAACAGGAAGCAGAAGACCAATTATATAGTTTCTTAGTACATGACCTAAAATATACGACAAACAAGTAATGAAGAACTGGGAACAAAAATACATGTCAGATTGTAATCGAAATAAACAGTACAGAGCATAAGAAGATTAATCAGGCTTTGGTTTCATTCTAGTTTTTCTGGTCTCTAGTAAGGATAAACAAAGCTGAAACCACACTGAAATCAAGTTAGCATTAGGCAAGAAAGAAGATCTGATCAACGCGACATAGAAAAATGTATGATAAGTTACAGATCAGAATCTCACGCACCCAGCCTTGAAATGGAAGCCCCAAAAAACTCCATATTGTTCAGCTCTGCTCAACTGAACATCAGTACCCAAATAATACATTACACTGAAATGATACACCCAGCTGACCTAAGACCTTCATATAGGAGGATACAAATGCCTATACACCCGGCTGATCTGAGACCTAATAAGTTAATATAGAATGGATTATAGATAAAGTGGAATTAAATATGACAACAAATAAAGAACATAGGAAGTTGTTTCAGTGGCACACAACTGAAATATAAACAAACATTATGAGAGTGAACAACTCGAACTAAAAATAGGATAACAGAAATGACTAACCACTCAGAGAGCAAGACAAAATGCTGGTTTATTAGGATCCAGACATCTTGCACTGCATTTGGGATTTTCCAAGAGCCTGCTTTATTCATCAACCATAGATTGTATTGTACCTAAGACCACCTAAGAACAAACAGAACTATTACTTCCTAAAACATTTAAAATGTTAAATTCTGAAACACTGTTTTGGACTCACTAAGATTATTAGGCACAAGATATACAAAAAAGACATTACAGTGTTCTTAACCATATTGGTCCACCAGCAGTTTTACTCTACAAACTACACCATTCAATAAAAATAGAGAGAGATAGTTAGAGAACTGGAAAACATTTCCTGTGTAGATCAATTCAAAGTATGATACAAAAGGAGATAACCTCTTAACTTAACCACACATGTAAAAATAAGGAAACCTCTAAATAAATTATAAGCACCTTGCTATTCAATCAGAACATCCCTATGAGATAATTTTGACTTTCATGAACTGTTAGTCTCCTGAGAAATTTTTTATCTTTATTCATGTCACTGAGAAACTACAACCAGATAGCTAGATTTGGTATTGATTCACAAGAAACGGAAATAGTTTGCAAATTTAATTATTTCACAAAGTAGGTCTGATAGTTGATCAAAACTTAAATGAGTTTCAAAGAGGACGGCCACCTCACAGATATAAGAATGAACACATGAAGGGCGAAGTATATGCAGGAAACAAACCACACAGACAAGCAAAGGAAAGTACCCCCAAACGTGTCTAGAGAACAAGTCGATCGTCATACAACAGCAGAGAGAAACATGGTCGATAATGCTGGACACAGCAGACCAAAAGGCGTTAATCTGAATGAAAACAAAATATGGAACAATGAAATTTTCAACTAACATAATTAAGTTCTAATCCAATGCAATGAGCAGAGATAACAAGATTCGCCGCAAGGTCTGGGCAGGTGAGGTTAGTATAAGGACGATTTAGGGGGCAACAATAGCATTAAGAAATGTCTGAACTTTTCAGATTTCATAAAACGTACACAAAATAAAAGGAGAACTGTATATAGGATAAATATGACCTAAGAAAAGGAGTAGAGTCCAGTTATGGCAAAGATTCAACAGATAACAGTCACCGGTAACAACTCCATGGCATCTGGATCAAATGAATTTTAGTTAGTACAACTCCATGAGATCGTGTCCTTCAGAAATAAAGCATATAAAGATCCAATGAGTGCAGACGAAATTAAATCTGGTTCAGAAAAAGGCCAACTAATGTTGTAGAGCTTAAACTGCAATATATCCCTTTTTATTCAAACCAAAGAGCAAAAGTGCAGTGATTTAGGAAGAAAGAGACAAGAACATGTAAGTGGCAAAATAGGTGGTGTTGCACCATTACTTCGCATAAAAAAAAATTATATGTTGGAAGAAACCTTCGCACTTGAGTGTCTTTGAAACATGGAGAAGCATAGAAGTCTATAATTCTATGTCTTGCAGATTGAGCTGACCCTACCTACACTCGGCATCAATTCTCCAGCGGTATGGTCATTTTGGTAATGAAAATGAGTTTCTTTCACATGATCTGGTTATGTTTCCGGCAACACAAACCAAGTCTGGTTGCCTTAACTGATTGATACAATGCATGTGCATAATAGACACCAGCACAAAGCCACAAAATAACAGCAAGTATTAGAAACTTAATTTCTGTATCATAGCAACAAAAGGATGCTGAGACTTGCTCTTGTATTTGTCGTTCATAGTGTGAGCGTAATTCGTATGCTCTTGCAATAGCGTCAAGTTCATCATCAATGGTTCACTTCAATGCCTAGTGCTATATCAAAAGAACATTTCAGACATAGTATTGTTTCATTCGCCAAAAGATTCTCAAGTTTGTAAAAGAAAGTGAATCCCTGATATCCTAACTCCTTAAATTTTATAAACCAGAAGAAAGTTCATGAGTACTGACTCAAGAGTACATATATATCAATACCAGCAGAAATGAAGTCATGTGTAGCTTCTTATCATATGTATCTCGGGTGGACCTCTTTGTTTCGAGCAAATCTTTCAGTTTTTTCATGGCCATCGCAGCATGTTCTTCGTTGTAAAATCTAAATGGAGCAGGCTGGCAGAACTACAAGTTAGTTGGAAGCAATAAGAAAGAATAAAATGAGAAAACTAACCATTTTCTGCTTCTTATTTAATAACATGAATTTATGCATATCATATTCAATCTGTCTCCCTTCCTTCTTGAGATAGTTAACATAAATGTACCATTGTGGCCACAAGTTCTTTATGAAAACCGCGAGTTTAAAAGAAAAATGAGCTACAAGCAGTCAAAAGAGTAACCTGAGGCACTTCCATTCACGGACAGCCTTCGAAGATTTAAATCACTCTTATTCTTATTAGTAGTTTGTTGAAGTTGAACCTAAGATACAATTAAAAGAACATATGTCAGCAAATAAAACTAAATTAAATTTGGAAGTTCTGAATAAAGAAAAACTTTTGAGATCCGATGCGTTGAATTTCTCCTTGTAAACGAGTAGCTAAAACATCGCTTCTTTGAGTCTGTCATAGCGATTGCTTTTTCTCAGGCTGAGACCTTCCATATGGTGGCTAATTAGTAGTATTTGGGAAATAGAAAAATCAGTTTATGTATGCGCAAATCTAGGATTGAAGCATCATCATCATGTGCTTGTCCCTTACAACATAAAAAAAAACCAGACACTCATGTCAGTGATCGTTTTCCCGTTTATCTTGTTGGGTGTATCAACTAACATGTACCACTGGAGCTTCTTATATCTTTCATGTGGTCTCAATGGAACATCTCCTACTGGTTCCGGTAAACCTTCAAAAAAGCATATGAAATAAGAAATAGAAAAATTCATGCGATAAACGGAGTGGAGGCGGGCACCACGTATGCAAGGAACAAGGCGGGCCTGGGGCATTTGAGAGACATTCAGAGAACAAAGAGAACTACGAAGAACATTGAATAGGTATAAGTTTAATTACATCTAACAATTTTCCCAAGAAACTAAGAATGTGCAGCCAAAATAATAGGTATTGCAGACATAATTCCAATAGAAGGCATGAAATATATTCTAGTTGTTCAAGTAAAGTGTAATAAAATGGTGAAATCTCCATAACATAGTGGTCCAAACAAAACTGAGACCCCTAAAGCTTCATACATGATCAATCAAAACGGTCTATTGACTGAGAGCACAACAAATTGTTCTGTAGCCATAAATTTTGAAAAACAGGACAATATGCTACAACAGAACTAAATAGAAACGATATAAGCAACAAACAAATACGCATCGAGAATAGATTGACTACACCACCCCACAATAAAATTATAAATCATCCAAGAACATTTGTTAATAAAGACTGTTTAGGACAAACCTAAAGGAATAAAAATTAGGCTTGATATAAACAAAATAAAGTGACCATGCCTTGGCCCTCTTAATATGGCAACTTTATAAGTGGACTGAAAAATTATCCTAATCCTGACAAAAAGAAAACACCAAATCAATTATCCAGACTATTGCAACTCACAAAAATGACAAGTTAATTAATCCATAGGTTCTCTAGACCAAAGTCACCAAATAGCACAGAAAGTTAGACCGAAAAAATAATAGAAAGAAACAGGAAAGCATTAAACGAGGCAAGTATAGGACAATTCATTACCTTTCACTATTTGCCCACAACTTAATTTCTTAATGATTTTGGCGCTACTTGATTGACGATGAGATACCAGGAGAGGCTTGGCATATCTTGATTGATCCAAACAGCCTGCAAAAAAAATAGTGTTAATGTGAAACCATATTACAACTGCAGCCTTTTCATGAGTTCATGGCAAACAAACGACTATCTGTTCGAAAACTGAGTGTCCAGCAACCCAAAAAATTATGATCTTAGAAACAAAATCGAGGATAAAAATAACCTTGATGACCGAGAAGGCGGAGTTGTGAGGTGAACTTGCCTAATGAGGAGCTCCTTCTCGCTGTTCAGTCAATGGACGCGACATCGACCCCTTCCATTGTGTCGACGTACGCTCGGCTAGCGGACATGACATGGAGCACTTCCCCGTCCTACTGAGCTGCAGAAAAAAGACCAAAGGTCAAGTGAGAGATTCAAACCTGAATTCCAGTAACAAATCTGATTGTTATCATAAACACAATAATCAAAAGCAATGAGATAAGAACTTGTTTCATAATGAGTTAAATGTCTCGCACAAGCATAACAAACAAATATTTGCAAGGCAAATGTCAACATTATGTTGGGAACCTTCTTTAAGAAAGCTTAGCATTATGTGTGGACACATTTGGTATTGATATCTAATGTAAACGATTCCATATTAAATATATATATTCAAAGAAAGCTCCATTGCTGCTCACCCATCTGCTCCAACTCCAGACCTACAATCCCTGCAGCAAATCGCCACAAACCCAAACATACAAACGTGTAAACCAACAATTCCGTAGAATACAGAGGTCCAATATTCTGAATAGCCTGTCAAATTACAGGTTTCATTGGCCTGTCAATATTCTGAAACTAACAGAAAGAGCAGGGGCAGAAAGATTGAGGGAAACTCCCATTGGCATCAGGGAAGTCAGTCGTAGCTCGATGTGGGCATCTCTCCCCAAGCTGCGCCCATGGTCATGAGCCCTCCGGCAGTCTGTTATGGCACATGTGGCACCTGCGTGGAGACGAGCAGCAGCGGTAGGTCAGTACCAAGAAGAGCAGTAGGGAGAAGTGCATGGGTAGCGCCGGCTCACCTTAGTACGACATCGGCAAGGCTCCATCATCGATATTATGGACGCCCCCTTCTCCTGGAGCTCACCCAGGTGGACGGCCCCTCCCAGCCGGCTGCATCTCACCCAGGTCGACGAGAAAGAGCACACCTCCTTGCAGCTCCGCCCCGTGTGGACGGGATCTCCGGCTGGAGCTCTGCCCTTGCTGCTCCTTGCCCCCATCTCCACCTCACGATGGATGCCCGACTGGAGCTTCGGCCTCGCGGCTCCTTCCCCATGGCGACGACGTGCGCCCCCATCTGAAACCACAGCGGGAGCCGCGCAGGAGGCCAGCCGCAGCCACCACCGGTACTCCTCCCGTGGCTTCTTGGCGGTGAGGGCTCGCCGAGCCGCTGAGCGTGACGCGCTGCAGCCGAGTAGGTTGCCCGGTGGCGACGCTAGGTAGAGGAGAGAAACGACGGGGAGGAGAAGGAGGGCTCGAGAGCGAATGGGGACGCGAGAGAGGGTGGAGGCGGCGCAGCGGTGGAGGTGGCGGCTACGGGATGGAACCTGTGACCTAGCCTGAGAGGAGAGAAATGAAGAGAAAGCGTGTGCTTCCCGATCGCTTTGGGCAACACGGCACCGTCACCTCTTTTTTTCCGCTCGCTCTTTCCACGAGAACGACAAAACGAGCGAGCCAAACTGAAAGTCACCACCCCAAGGCCGCCACGTGGACAGCGGCAGAGGGGCTGCAGGTCCATCGCGATTCTTGGTTTAGATTTGTAGTTTCCTAACATTCCAAGGTGACATGGTGTCTATGGTGGAAAATTGCACAATTGGCTACAATAATCGTTGTTTTCTTATGGGCTTACCGTGGGAAGGCTCACTCAAGCCCTTGTGCCGCTCTGGCGGCTCGTTTTGGACACTCTTAGTTGGTACCATAGGACATGTCGACCAGTCGATTCCAAGGTATTGATGGAGCCGGGTGTGCCACGAAAATTATGTTCTAGGAGGTTGTCCAAGGCGAGGAATTCAACGACAATGCGGCAGTTCATATTGCGTAAGCATGGTTTTCGTGGTCGTGTAGGGATGTCTACACCAGGAACGTGTGTGCGATAGGAGACTCCGGTGGTTAGGCATGGATGAGGAGACAATGAAGCTTCACATAAAGGCGGCTTTGGCCCTGCTAGTCTTCGAGTTCCAAATCCGATCTGCTTCATGCTGCCTCCACAATCTGGCTGCTGACGTGATCCGGTCTTCCCCTCGAAGATCTTTGTTGTTTAGCGCATGGCGCCACGAGACATCTAGATCGGAATTGATCCGGTCGAGAGCCCCTTTATCTTCGGCTAGAGAATCTTCATGAGGGAACCGTGCGAAGATTCACTCTCTTGTCCGTCTCATGGGACATGTCTAAAACAAATTCCATGCTATTGACAACGGTGAAGAAAGTCATGATGGCTACGATTAGAGTCTTGTGATGGCAGAGAGGAGTTTTAGTTGCAATGAAGACTTGTGACACATGGTTTTCCTGCGTGTCGGGTGTTGAGAACTTGCAGTGGCGGCATTGGTAGAAGAGGGCGGCTATACAGGTGGACAGTATTCTAGTGGTGCATCTCGAGTATCGACCCGCGATTTTCAGGGTGAGAGCCCAAGCACCGGCCTTCATTGGTTGTACCTACCAATTACCTTGCTGAAGGTATTGTTTTGAAACGCCGGTCTTTCTCCAGGGTGAAAACTCAAGATCCTAGATCGGATGACGACAACTCTTCTGAATTGTTTCCTTCTTGTAGGCGTCGCTTTTGGAGAACGTCTTTTGCGGTTTGGGTGTTTTCTTCGATGGTGGTTGAATTATTTCTATTGCGAGTATATCATCACTACGACAGGTCTTTTTTTTTCTTTTTCTTTTTTTATTTTGTTCTTTGTTGTGTGCATCCTTGTTGGTGCAGAGGCTTGGCATCTTAGCGATATTAATATATTTCTTTTATAAAGAGAAAACAACAACAGTTGCTGCCAGTTGGCTTCTGGCTCACACTTGACACTAATTACCAGAACCCTTCGGGTCAGCTCACACTCCATAGGACTTGTCACCTGCAACACGATTTAGTCACTTGGCTCGCACGCACTAGCAGCAGGGATCGAATCTCAAGGATCTTCCGCTATGTAATACAACACTGGGGTTTGGGGAAGTCTCCAAGATAGATTATTTGAAGAACAAAACGGATTGTCTGCACCAACACGTGGGACGCCAAACAGAACCTACTTGGTAACATCCTACATTGAACTAGAGTTGTTTTTCTCATCTATGTACGACAGGATCTTCCCAGTCGGGATATCAAAATTCGTATACCTCCCATTCTCATTCAACTATAAATTTAAACTAAAACTATCAAAACACATACACACCCGCCGACACCAATATAGAAATCTCTTGCATTGCCAAGAAAATCTTCATATCGAAAGCTTTTCAGATGGTAACTTCACCGGAATTTTCACTATTGCTATTATAATGTAGATATAAGTAAAGAGAAAAGTGGAGGTATAAGGTATTTATGGAAGTATATGTAAGAAATTTTGCATTGAGTAACCGTATGTTGGTAGTTGGTGCTATAACTTGATTGTTTATTGAATCAAACATGGGAACATGTCCATGTGCATAAAGGCAGAGTAAGGACCTTCGAAAGTATGACCAAGACCATCTCCAGAAATACAGAACCCCGGAGCAAGAACATGCCCTAAATTTTAAACTATTCATATATAACTTCAATATATGTGTTGTCTTGGCTAGCTCCAGAGTACCATGCAGAAGGTGGCCTTGGTAGAAGTGGGCGGCAGCACATGTTGATAGTATTCTGGTGGTGCATCTCGAGTATCGAGCCGCGATTTTCAGGGTGAGAGGCCAAGGTCTGGCCTTTATTGGTTGTACCTGGTAACTGCCTTGATGAACGTATTGTTTTGATACGCCGGTCTTTCACTAGGGTGAAAACTCAAGTTCCTAGATCGGGCGACGACAACGCTTCTAAATTGTTTCCTTCTTGGAGGCGTCGCTTTTAGAGAATCTCTTTTGCGGTCTGAGTGTTGTCTTCGGTGGTGGTTGGAGTGTTTATATTGCGAGTATATCATCACTCCGATGGATCTTTGTTTTTTACTTTTATCTCTTTTTTATTTTGTTCTTGGCTATGTGCATCCTTGTTGGTGCAGAGGCCGGATGTAATCGGTATCTTAGCGATATTAATTTATTTTCTTTATCAAAACAAAAACAACAACAACTGTTGCTGCCAGTTGGCTGCTGGCTGACACGTAATCACCAGAATCGATAAGGGCAGCTCACACTACCTAGGACTCGTCGCCAGACCCAGCTCTGCAACAAGATTTAGTCACTTGGCTTGCACGCACTAGCAGCAGGGATCAAATATCAAAGATCTTCCGCCGTGTAATACAACAATGGGCGTGGGGAAGTCTCCAAGATATATTATTCGAAGAACAAAACGAACGGTCTGCACCAGCACGTCGGGCGCCAAGCGGAATCTGCTTGGCAACTTCCTATATTGAACTAGACTCTTTTTTCTCATCTATGTACGACAGGATCTTTCCATTTGGGATATCAAATTCCGTATATCTCCCATGCTCACTCAACCATAAATATAAACTAAAAATATCAAAACACATACACACCCGCCGACACCAATATGGAAATATCTTGCATTGCAAAGAAAATCTTCATATCGAAAGATTTTCCGATGGCAACTTCACCGCGATTTTCACTATTGCTATTATAACGTAGATATAAGTAAGGAGAAAAGTGGAGGTATAAGGTATTTATGGAAGTATATGTAAGAAATTCTGCATTGAGTAACCGTATGTTGGTAGTTGGTGCTGAAACTGGATTTTTTATTGAATCAAACATGGGAACATGTCCATGTACATAAAGGAAGAGTAAGTACCTTCTAAAGTATGACCAAGACCATCTCCAGAAATACAAGACCTCGGAGCAAGAACATGCCCTAAATTTTAAACTATTCATATATAACTTCCATATATGTGTTTTCTTGGCTAGCTCGAGAGTACAAAAGCTATGGCATGTGATGTTTCCAACCATACTTGATGTTGCAAGCGATGGATAATCTCCTTTATAGAATTATTTTCCGTTTTTTTTTCAATACTAGTCTATTGACTTTCATGATGATTGCATAGAAATTGACACACACATCAGGTGCCAAGCACAACTAATAAACATTTGAAATACTGAAGTACTGCATTGCCTGCAAAGGAAGTTGGAAGAATGGGTCAGGGCTTTATAGATAACAAAACTGAACTTGTACTGCGTCCATTTAGGAACTTGAGCTCTATCCCGGAAAAGGTTAAACAACATGCTAATAATCCCACAATGGAAGGAAATTTTACAGATCTTGCCATACCAATTGTACCAACAACAATTATTATATTATTTGTGTAACAACGGCAATCCACCATGGTTCATACATTACAAGAAAATAACCGGAAATTACTAGGAAACAATTATACAGTAGCCTCAATATAAAGATTAATAGAACTGTTCCAATTCAATTTCCATTCACGGTAATATTGTTGATACAAGTGCACCATGTGATCCGTAGTGCACTCGGGATAGGTTGATTTAGTCATGTATCAATCATCAGGTTGCCTAGCCATCTCTCGACCTTCCATAGTAGGCGTTCTCCGACTTAAAAATCCTCTGACAACCTAGCAATGGCCCGTAGTTCAGGTCTTCACACACTATAAAAAGTAGAAGGATACCCGAGGATTGAAGCGGAAACCTCTCTAGGAACTCTACTGTGTGAATTGAAGGGTATAAAAATACATGAAAAGTGAAGTTGTCCATATAAACATGCACTATTATATAGGTGGCAATAGTTAAGAGGCTGAGATTAATTAACACGAAATGCTTCTATATATATTTGACCAATTTAGATGGTATGTTGAATAGAAGGATACTAGTTGATGATACTATTCTTCTTAGAGCATGATCTTGATAAGGCTCTAAATCTTAAGTTAATTTTGTGTATCTTTGAACAATTATCGGGTCTCAAGATTAACTTTCATAAGAGTGAAGTATTTTGTTTTGGAAAGGCTAAGAGGGTAGAGGAGCAGTATAAACAAATTTTTGGTTGTGAGTCTGGTTCGTTACCTTTTAATTATTTGGGAATACCTATCCATCACAGAAAATTCACCAGTTCTGAATGGCACCCAGTAGAGAGTCGTTTTGAGGATAAACTTGGGTATTGGAAAGGTAAATTATTATCCTATGGTGACCACTTAGTGTTGGTTAATTCAGTGTTAACTAGTTTACCCATGTTTATGCTATCTTTTTTGGAGAGTCCAATTGGAGTTCGTAAGAGACTTGATTTTTATAGATCACTTTTTTTTTGGCAGAGTGATGAGAACAAACGTAAATATAGGTTAACAAGATGGAATATTATTTGTAAACCTAAGGATCAGGGTGGATTAGGGGTGGAAGTGCAAGAGCTGAAAAATAAGTGTCTACTTAGTAAATGGCTATTTAAGATTCTTACTGAGGATGGTGTTTGGCAGGAATTATTGCAAAACCAATACCTTCATAGCAAATCTTTAGCTCATGTCAAAGCACAACCTAATGACTCTCCCTTTTGGAAAGGTTTAATGAAAGTAAAGGAGGATTTCTTTAGTAGAGGTTCTTTTAAAATTGGTAATGGGAGGGAACTATATTTTGGGAAGATATTTGGTTAGGTCCAACTCCACTCTCAGATCAATACCCTCTCTTATATAATATTGTGCAATATAAAAATGTTTCTGTACATGATGTATTTCACAATGCTCCACCTATTAATATTTCCTTTCGTAGGAATTTAATAGGTATTACGTGGGATATGTGGTCTCACCTCTGTTTGCGATTGATGAACATTTCTTTAGTTGATTCTGAGGATAAGTTTCATTGGAATTTGACACAGAATGGGCTGTTCTCTGTTAAATCCATGTATGAGGATATGATGAATCGTCATGCGATCTTTCTCAAAACTTATTTGTGGAAATTAAAGATCCCTCTCAAGATTAAAATTTTCATGTGGTATTTTGATAATAAGGTTCTCCTAACTAGAGATAATTTAGCTAGAAAAGGTTGGAAAGATGACACACATTGTTCTTTTTGTGGGAACAAGGAATCTGTTGAGCACCTTTTTATTTCTTGTCCTTTTGCTAAACTAGTGTGGCGTGTGGTTTTTTGTACTTACAATATTTCTACCCCTCCAATGTTACAAACATGTTTGGGAATTGGTTAAATGGGATTGATAAGAAGACTAAGGATAGGATAAGAATTGGAGTTTCGGCCATTTGTTGGGCCATCTGGACTTGTAGGAATGATGTTGTTTTTAACAAGAAACATGATTTTCATGTCTTACGGGTTATCTTCAAGGCAGCACATTGGATTTATCTATGGGCTTTCTTACTTCCTGCGGATCAGAGGAAGCTTATGGTGGATGGCTGCATACGTCTACTTACTGTGGCATGGGATTTTTTCTCCCGAGATACGTGGCGGCATATTAATAGGCTTTCGTAGTTTTATTATTGATGTTGGTTTTAAGGAAAGTACCCCTGCTGTAAGGTTGTGCTCGTTGGGATCCTTTTTCGATTGTAAACTTATACTATGATTCTCAATAATTAATAAAGGCCGTGTGCATCACTCGATGCAAGGCCGGGGTTTACCCCATTTCAAAAAAAAGATGCTATGTTGAAATAATTCAGAAAAATAATAATTGTCGCAACCCTAGGACTCGGGGTCCCCAAAGTTGTTGTCAAAGCGGGCCAATGGGTCAGGGTCTCCCCACTCAGGCCATCATTGCAAAGGGGCAGCAGTACGCCCGATCAAGCACATACCCTTGAAGACGAGATATGGCTAAAACTTCCCGGGGATCCCAATGGGCATCTCTTCCCGGGGTATCATGAAGGCCATCCCATAGCTCTCTTCTCAGAGATCAAGCTCAACTATGGTCCCCGGAGTACAGCCGAAGAGGTTGGAAAGATATTTCTTTTTCCCGGCGCCATCATCAAAACAAGGATAAAACAAGACTTGTACAAGAAATCACGGATGACACCAGCCCTGATCCCTTGGGGGACAGGGCGGCAAAGGCCGTACGTTGCGCCTTGTTCCCTCTCTCCCGCCAGAAGGAGGTAAGTTTCATAACCTTAAGTAGCCTTCGATAGGCATCGGTACTCTTCTAGAAGATGTGTTTGTGCGAGAATTTCGTATCAACTGTGTAATAATCTACTCTGAATTTTGTATAACGAAATTATACATTTACTTTAATTAAGCGCTACTAAATATCTATTGAGTCAATCATTATGGGTTATGGAAAGCTTTAATGACAAACCGTCGTTTCTTACAGATTTGGCAATTTGACTATAGTAGTTTCATTGTTCTTGATTAAACATGTCTTCCCACTTTATATGTGCTTCTTTCTCCCGACGCATCCCATACTTATAGATGCGAACTTGAGTAAATGGCAATTAATGAAAACTATATATTTATCAGAATGATCAAGACATGGCTGGTTGTCGTTGTGGAAAAGGGAGGTGGTAGGCATTTTATATACGAGAAGTTGAAGTAGTAGGTCAGCTTTTAAATGAGAAAACAAAAATGTGTAGGAAGAAAAAAAGCATATCTTTCATCTTACATAGGAAATGTTTGGTGGAACGCGGTCATGTGCGTTTGTCCTGTATCAAAGGGAAATCTCTGTGACATGTGGTTTGAACATTGTTCTTGGACTGTGCTTCGATGAAAACATGTGCTAGCTTAACTTGTCGACTTTAAGCTGATACAAGGTCGTAGATAGCAAAGTTGCCTCATGCATTTATGAATTATGTTGATATTGCCCTGATATGAAGCCAGACTGAGATAAAGATATTGATATCTTTGGGGATCCAGGTCAAAACACAGTATTATTTTTCAAACTGTTATTTATAACTAATTCAAACCAGGTATGTTTCTTAATTGATCCAGTTTTAAGCCTAAACCGGTGCACAGTTGTCACAAACCCGAGTATAAATTCATAGAACGATATTATATTGAGATGCACCTTTCAAGGTTGGGAACTATTCTCATTTCGTTCTATTTAATACTGTTATGACACCAGATATTATAAATCAATCTAGCAATACCAGGACAAAATTTAGAAATTTATCCATCTTTGTCCCAAGTACCCTGTTACTAGATGGACCCTGCGCGCCTTGCTGCGCCATTTGTGGATTTTTGCTTAGGTTTTTGGCATTGCGTGTGTATTAGTGGGTACGTCTTTGTTTTTGTCATGGGCGTTGTTTCTTTGGCATTTGTTGAGGTTAGTTCTTTACGTGTCTGGTGTGGCCCCATGTATCGTTTAGGTGGATAAAGAAGACGCGCGCGCAACTAATTAAAAGCGGGCAGACTAAAGGCATAATATCCAAGCGTGCGTTCTTCATCTCCACCTCAGACTTCCCAAGCCCACGATGCATATATCGCTTCAGGCACTCAACACACTCTACTCCAACAAACTTCCTTCCTGCAGCAGAGGAATTGGTTTAGGGCATCTCTTACGGGGATGCTCAAACCACGGACAAAACGGAGACAAATCTGTCCGTTTGAGCAGCGGTCCGACTGGGGGACACGGAAGAAATGGGTAGTGCCTTACGGGGCTGCTTACTTAGGGGAGTGGGGCCAGAAACGGCCGATTTTTACAGAAAAATAAAAGGAAATAAAACCCTAGTTACTGTGGCCACCGCTCGCTGGAGCTACTCATCCTCATCGAGAATGATGAACAGGTGGCCTGGAAGGCCAGAGGGACATGGCGGCGTAGACGGCTGGGCGGGGCCGGTGGCACCTCGGGCAGCTCTGGCAGCGGCCCTATCCACTCCCAGGACATCCAGACCAGGGGCTGGAACCACCTGGGGAAGCGGCGCAGCGCCTCTGCCCATTCCTTCTCCTCCTAGCCCGCCCGCCTGGCCTCCTCTGCTTTCAGCGCCGCCTGCCAGACCGTCCTGGCCTCCCGAATGACGGCCGCCTGAGTCAGGCCCGCCTCCGCTGCCGCCATGGCCTCCAGCGCGGCGCGTCTGCGACCTCGCGCTCCTCCTCCTCCTGGCGCTCCTTGGCGTCCATGGCGGAGTTGTGGAGGGCCGTGGCTAGGCCCTCCCACTGGGAGACCTCCTCCTTCACCGGGAGGCACACGGGGCTACCGATGTGCAGTGTCCCGGGCGCGGCGGCTGTGGCGCCGCGGGAGATTCGTCAACGGGTACTTGGGGGGCCTCGAGCCGTGCGTGCCCCGAAGTAGGCGCGCCGCCGGTTGTCGTGCTCCTTGGCAAACCAACTGTCTCAATGGGGGGGAATCCAGCACGAACACCGGGTGCATCCGAAGGTCCTCCGGGAGATTCTCGCGGCGGCGGAGGATCTCGTATGTTCTCCCTCTCGATCCCATCCTTGGGGACCGGCGGCACCGGAATCCTCTCGGGATTCAGATGCCACCCCTCCGCGAGGTAGACGTCCGTCCATGGCATGGGGATCGCATTGTCCCAATGCCAGGCGCACTTGTCCCACTTGAGGTAGGGACGTCGCCGCACGCGGCGGTCCTCTTCCTCAACAGGGGCGGCCGGTGGCACTATTTGGAAGGGAGGAGCGAGAGGTGGAGGTGGAGGAGCCATGGTGGTGGAGGACGCGTGGGATGGGCGGCGCGAGGACCCAGCCTCGTGGTTGTTCTTCCCGCCTAGCCACCAGCGGTGCATCGCGGCGAAGGAGAGCGGTGGGGGTGCTAGGGTTATGTCGCCGGCGGGGAGAGTGGGGACACAGTGAGTAGGGGAGTACGAGCGGTTGTTTGGGACGGGGGATGCGAGGCCTTTTATTATTCCGGGAGGGGCAGGCTAACCAGCGGCGGGCCACCCCGTGTTGAACACGCGCGCGCTCCCGCTCGTTCCCGCGTCCGCACCGTGTCTGTGGCCGCTCAAATCCCGACCAAATCTGGACCCGGTTTGAGCACGCCCGGACGAAAAACGGACCCGGCCACGAGATAGGCAGCCCCGTAGGAGTCTGATTTTTGACCGGGCTGCTCCAAAGTGGCATGTCCGGACGAAGTAAGCAGTCACATAGAAGATGTATTTACAGTTTAAAGTTTGTATATATCCTCCAATGTTGCACCGAGTAATATATATTCTGTGGAGCAAGTTCACGTCAAAATATTCTGCTTGAGGATCACATGGTGGTAGAACACGCGTCCTCAAGTAGTGACTTTCAGCACAGCAATTTGCATCCGCTCTTCAAAGAGTTGCCGCGTGGCGCAGCCAAACTTGTGCGCGGGCGCAGACGGAACAGAAACCAACGCCACTATAGCTTTCATCCCACACCATCGAACCATGCATGGTTGAGGCTGGCAGATAGGGACCACAGAGGAATAAAAGACTAGGAGGGCAGAGAGGGCATAGATAGCCCTGGGTATAGATCTCTTAGAGATACCCAGTACGTTTTTTCACTTCCAAGGCAGGGGCATTGCTGATTACATTAAGATAGGAAAAATAGAAGTTACAGAGTGCCCCGGTTTATCAAGTAAATTAGGCCGAAAAGCACAGAACAATTGAGGATCAACGGTGCAAAAACGCAAACAAAAGTTGAAAGAAGAAAAAACAACAATGCCAACACCGGGGAACTTCAAAACCACCACCAACATGCCCACAACCAGGGGATGTGTGTGCAAGCTCTTAGGAGATGCCTCGAGAAAGAGGTTGACGCCCATGCACTCCGCTAGTATCGACCAACCTCGAATCCGGAAGCTTTCGTCGAGAGCCACTCACAAGTCACAACTGCCCCAACAAACCTCTAGTAAGGGCCAATCACAGCAACAGGCACCACGGCAACCAACGAACCGACCAACCACAGACTAGTGGATATAGGAGGAGCTACATCTCGAATTGAAGACGACACCATCACTCCAGCATCACTGTTATCGATCAATCCCCATCTAAACAAGGGGTAAGGGATCTAGCCACCGCCAATGGATATCGATCCGAAGTTGTGTTGCACCAGCAGTAGCAGACCAATGCCGACGGAAACGAGAGCCCGCTAATCGAGCGGCGCCAATAGCGTGTAGACGAGCCCACGCCACAACCGGCGCTATACAGTTTTCTACGCTGTGCCGCTAAGTGCATTAGCGCGTTAAAAGGTACAAAAAGCTTTAAATAGCGACGGTATAGCTTTTTTCGTAGGTCGTCCCTAAATGTTTTAGCTCGCTATTTAAAACTTTCAACTGATGCGTAGAGCCGTGAACGCAGAAGACCTCGCACAAAGACACTGGTAGAAAATAGGCCTATAGTCCCGGTTGGTAAGGGCCAGTAGTCCCGACCGAGCAACCGGGACTAGCTATGCGCGACTAAAGACCCCCCCCTATAGTCGCGCCGATTACGAACCGGGACTAAAGGCCCGGCCACGTGGGCGGGTGGCGGAGCCGGGGGGCGGAGGACCTTTAGTCCCGGTTGGCCACCTGAACCGGGACTAACTTTATTTCGTTATTTCCTTAATTCATTTGGGTTTCTAATTATATTTCACACCAATTTTTCTCTCCCTTTTTTCACTCACTTTTTTTACTCCCTTTTTTTTTTCAGATTTTGTATTATTTGCTTAGCGTCTAACTATAATTATCTCTAGTCAAATTACTTACTCATGGTCAAACTTCCCGCTCGGTCACCCATCCTCCCACTACCCTAGCACTAGCACGCTTAACATCCGAGTTTCATACCGTTCCGCATCCAAGTGTTTTGCACGAATGTATGTGATAGTAGTATCATATCAATCTTATTAACATGTTGGTCGATGCCACATTTGTTTATTGTTTGAATTTCAAATAAATCTTTTAATAAACAAAACTAATGATGTAATTAATAATTTTGAATAAATAAATAAACATTAACTTTTTAATTTGTATTATTTCTAAAAATACTATTAATATATCAAAATATTCAGAAAATAAAACTAATTCATTTTTAAATCTTAGAAAATACAAATAATATATCAAAATATTCAGAAAATAAAACTAATTCATTTTTAAATCTTAAAAAATACAAATAATATATCAAAATATTTAGAAAATAAAACTAATTCATTTTTAAATCTTAAAAAATACAAATAATATATCAAAAAATTAAGAACAATAATACTAATTCATTTTAAAATCTTAAAAATACAAATAATATATCAAAAAATTAAGAAAAATAATACTAATTCATTTTAAAATCTAAAAAATACAAATAATATATCAAAAAATTAAGAACAATAATACTAATTCATTTTAAAATCTTAAAAATACAAATAATATATCAAAAATTTAAGAAAAATAATACTAATTCATTTTAAAATCTTAAAAATACAAATAATATATCAAAAAATTAAGAAAAATAAAACTAATTCATTTTTAAATCTTAAAAAATACAAATAATATATCAAAAAATTAAGAAAATAATACTAATTCATTTTAAAATCTTAAAAATACAAATAATATATCAAAAAATTAAGACCAATAATACTAATTCATTTTAAAATCTTATAAATACAAATAATATATCAAAAAATTAAGAAAAATAATACTAATTCATTTTAATACTTAATGAGTTTGGTATTTGACTAGACATATGTTTTCCTGGCTTAATTAATTTTTGGTGAACAGATATATAGAAACTGTAGTTTGTCTGTCTTGTTTTCTTGATGTGTTTTTGTTTGTTTTCTTGATGTGTTTTTGTTTTTGCTTGTTTTTAAACGTGTGTTTGACATAATATAGAAATAGTATAGCTAGGAATTAATATAGAAATAATATCCATTACACTTTGCAAATTTTTCCAAGTCATTTAAAACTAGGAAACAAAAATAGTTTTATGAACAACAAAAGACAAGTGATAATTAAATCACAAGTAAAATACGAGTAGAGACATCACAATCATGAATAGAACACAATCATATCACATTCATAACATAGAGTCTTACGATCACACATAACACAAACATAAGTCTCACAATACTAAGATATCCATTACATACTAAGATACCCATTACATGCATATATATCGAACGCATACATCTATGGCTCCGTCGAGTAGATGCGGAACAACTCGTAGGAGACGTACGCATCTATGGCTGCATACTTGACGTTCGTCAAGTCCAGTGGGGTCTTCTCCCAATACAAGTGATTCCTCGAGGGGAAACCAGACTACATGGTTTCGTAGCCCTCGTGGATTAAGGCAGTTGCCATGCGAGCCATCCCGGTCTTTGGCCCGTTCAACTGGATAAGATCCTGAAGATCAATGTAGTGATCTTCAGGTATCACAATACCCAAGCGCATCAACTTCGGACGGTCTTGCGTGATGTCGACGCTGCAAAAGTCATACCCCTTGTTGACAAGAAAATCAACAAGTGCCGGAGAATTCTTTGAACTACTGCAACAACAAAAATTTGATACGTGTTAGAAATGTTGCAACACATGTATTCTTCAAATGCAACAAACAAATCGAAGATGTGCGTTACCTTGACCATTGGAAGACCAAAACGGCCTCCTTGAACGCAATCTGGATGACGACAACATCCCGTTGATCCGCCGTATACTCCAGATCAAGCCCGAAGAACCGGTGTTCATCGGGAGAGGAGAAATAGAGATTGGTCAAATGCTCAAGAGCACCGGGGATACTCTCGCAAATGTTGGTGTAGCACATGTCGAGACGCTTGCCGCATGGTGTGGGACCCGTGTATCTCTCCCAAACTTCAGCCATGGTGTGCTTGGTGGAGGAAGATCGAAGAGAGGGAAGAGAAGAGAAGAGAGGAAGAAACAGAGACTCGGACGCGCACTGTAGCAATGGCGCCCTTCTGCCTCGCTCGCGAAATAAAAACCGCCGCGGGTAGGTGAGCAGTTTGATCTTTAGTCCCGGGTAACCACGCCAACCGGGACTAAAGGACCATTAGTCCCGGGCGGCCACGCCAACCGGAATTAATGCCCTCCACGCGCCTCAACGCGCTTCCCAACCCGCGACGCATGACCTTCTGTCGCGGGTCTCCTCCCGACCCGGGACTAAAGACTCATTAGTCACGGTGCGCGACGTTTGGGGACTGATGGGGGCGTATGGAAGGCCTTTTTTCTACCAGTGAGACAAACATCGATAGCGGCCCACCTAGATCGGGTCCAACCTCCACCATAGCACACACGCCCGCCGCACCCACAGCGCGTCTCTGCCACGTCAAAAGGAGACTACGGCCATGTTGACACAAGCCCCGATGGCACGTCAAAAGGAGACAGCACGTCTCTGACACCTGATTTTCAAATGAACTACATATTGTTTCCATTTTTAAACCGGACAGTGATTCAACTTGCCAACTTCATTAGCTATATAAACTTGCCTACTTAGCTAGAAACATTTTTAGGTGATAGCATAGACTGTGGAACGCAAGGAGAGGGTGCACCTCCAGAAAGAGAAAGGGAGGAGAGATATATGTGCAACTGCTCGTGCTTAGGGCATCTCCAGCCCTCCCCCAGAGCCCCCAAGCGACGTTTTTCGCGCCGTTTCGCACTAGTCGTCCCTCCAGGATCCGGTTTAGCGCCGCTTTCCGCCGTTTTTAGCGCCGTTTCGCGCTGCCGAACCCAGCGCGCTGAGTTCGGCTTGGGGGGGCGAAATGCGCGCGTGGGCCACAACTGTCGGCGACGGAAGGCGATTTCCCTCCCTTTTTTCGGCTTTTCCCTCCACTTTCCCCCCTCATGTATGTCTCCCCCCACTCCATTCCCGCCATTTCCTCCCCGTCCCCGAGATCTAGACGCCATGGCTCCCACCCGATTTACAGGACCCCGCGCCTCCGCTACCGCTGTATCCATTCCCGCCACCGCCGATCTTGGCAAGAAGCCACGCAAGCCGAGAGCGCCGAAGGAGAAGCCGCCCGGCATGACCAACAAGGAGTGGATCGTCGGGAGAGCGCGCCTGGAAACGGCCAACATCAAACGCCGGGGAGGGAAGCGGCGCAGGGGCAGAGGCAGCTGATGGCGCAGCTGCAGGCGGAGGAGCAGGCCACCGCCGAGGAAGAGGAGTTGGAGGACGAGGAGGTGAGGTCGCGCCGGACGAGCCGCCTACTCCGGTCGCAGCCACAGCGCCGCTCGCCAAGCGGAAGAGCCCATTCGGCCCCGTCTTCGCCGGATGGAAGCAGTCGCCGTCGCCGTCGCCACGCCTGTCACCGCACCCGACGCCTGCGTGGTTCGTCGAAGGCGACCCCCTGGGAGGTTTGAACCCCAACCTCACCTTCCCCTACCACCCGCCGATGATGTATGGCGCGTCGCCGGGCTACGCAGCTTCCCCGTCCCACCGTCGTGCGATCATGGCCGGACTTCAGCCCTAGGACAGCAGCTACATGGAGGAGATCATCGTGGCCGGCGCGATGGCGGCGGCGGTGAGCCCTGGCTTCCTCGAGCAGAGCGGGGATTTCTTCACGCAGGGAGGTGGCGAAGGGTGCTCTGCGGGCACGCAGGCGACGGAGGTGCAGGGCGACGACGACGAGGTGGACGAGACGCCGGTGGCTCCAGAGGGGCCAGATCCGGCCGGCGAAGGCCGAAAGCGCCGTGGTCCTGGCCGTCCCCGCAAGGAACCCAAGGTACCCCCGCCCCCCGTCGAGCCTCGCATCAAGTGGTTGAACAGGGAGGACGTCCTCCTCGCCGAGGCGTGGAAAACGATCAGCATGGACCCGATCGTCGGCGCGAACCAGCACGTCGACAACTACTGGAAGCGGGTGAAGACTGCCTACGACGAGCGTCGGATGATCGATCCCTACTACGCCTGTTGCATCACCGACCGCGGCCAGAAGGCCATGGCGAACCATTGGGCGAACATCCAGGCGTCCTGCAACAAGTGGAACGGCATCCAGGAGGAGATCTCGATGAGGCCGCAGAGCGGCGCCAACCGCGAGATGGAGATTGTTCGGATGCTCGAGGCATACAAGAACGACGAGGGCTCCGACTTCAAGTTCCTCCACGTCTTCGTCGTTTTCGAGAAGTGCGAGAAGTGGGCGGAGGTGCGGCGGTCGATTAGCAAGGGCAAGGAGTATGTTCCCGACGCGGTGGTTGCAGGCGTGTCCGAAGGGCGTCCGCCGATGGGCCACAAAAAAGCCAAGTTGGCAAGGGACGGCGCGCTGGCAGTGGCAAAGCTACAGGCGTCCATCGAGACCTGCATCGCCGACGCCCAGGCCCAGGCCGACAAGAGGGAGGAGGTCGCCAAACAGCGATGGGCGGCGCTCATGGCCAACTCGCAGGTCAAGCTCGACCTCCTCAGGACTGTCACAGCAGCGAAGAAGAGGAACAACGACCTCGCCTTTCTCACCAGCGGCGACCCGGCCGCGATGACCCCCGAGGTGAGAGCTTGGTTCCTGGCGCAGTGCAACCTCATCCGGACCGACATCAGCGCGCCCCCGGCCCCGACTACGTCGTCTGGTGGCACCAGCTACACCACCGCGCCGACGAGCACGCACGTCGACCTGGAGGATGCCGCGACCGTCGTCGACAAGGATGCTGAGCCCGTCATCGACCTGGAGAATGACGCGTCCGTCGTCGACAAGGATGCCGAGCCCGTCGTCTGCTCCGACGCCGTCATCGACCTGGAGGATGCTGCGCCGAGCTCGCCGCCTGCTCCGACGCCGGCCGACGCGTCTGCCTGATCGCCTACGTTTGCCCACGCCGCGCGCGCCCGTTTGTGTGATTCGATCGAGACTCAATTTGATCGCCCACCTGTGGCGTTTTTTGTAATATGATTGCCCAAAACCATGGTTGCCGTGATCGCCGAACTAGGGCTCTATATTTTGGGGCGGGAAGATGAAGTTTCAAATGATATCGCCGTTCTCTTTTATGGGCCGCCGAACGGCTGGTGAAATCGCCCCCCAGGTTTTGGTGCGGGGCGGCGCTTTCGCTAAAAAGCGCCGATCTGAAACCTGGGGGGGCGAATGACTGGAGATGCCCTTAGCTAGAAGCAGTGCAAGGCAACGAACACTCTGCTGGCCAAAGCGTCCAGCAGGTACGGTAGTCGGCGCCATCTCTATACTCCATTGATTCCGCTACTCATGGCCAGTAGTCACTGTACGGCAGTCGATTGCACCTCGCTCTCAGTATGACTCGTTTCCCGCACAAGACCCTCAGCATTATTTAGTCCTGTGACTTTAATACGCTAGCAACCGGGTTGACTTTAAGGCTAGTCACAATGGGGAGTTACAGAGACTAGTAACATACACGTTATCCTAGGCTATGTTACCACCTCCACAATGGGTAGTAACCAACATGTGGTGTCATGCAAGCCCTATTAATTAGCTTATAAACTTACACTGTCTTGGGATATGTGATGTTACGGTAACTAGCTAAGTTACCACAACACTCTCTCTCCTTATTAAATACTTGCCACATTATCTTTTTGTCCTACGTGGTATCGATGTTACTAGCGAAGTTACTCCCACTGGGGCTAGCCTAACGAATCTTCTGGACACCTCAAATCGCCTTGCTATTTTTTTTTAGAAATTGGAGCCTGGGCCCCGGCCTCTGCATCAAAATGATGCACACAGCCGGATTTTATTAAGATAAATAAAAAACATCTAGTGCTTAAGTGCATTACAAATCACGGATCAAACAAGGTGGCCACAAAGTCAGCCAGAAAAACAAAGACAAATTCTGCATCAATTTTCCTCGTATTAAGCCACTCAGCCCGGCTGTAGATAGTCCGAACGACCGTCATCAGTCGAGCACAGTCTGTATCCATAAGTCCGTACTGATCAACAGGAAAAAGAAAATCCCACATCTGGATAGAATAAACCGCATGTATTGCAAAAAACACATTTTTTACAGCCATGCCAATTTCTCTTAATCAAATTGTCCTTAGTGAGAATAAATTTTCTATTTAGGAACCATAAAAAGATTTTAATCTTTAATGACACCTTTAATTTCCACAAATATTTTCGCAAAAAATCTTGTGGATCCATGCAACAAATCAGCATAGTACGACTTTACGGAGAACGACCCATCAACCGTTAGTTTCCAACAGAACACATCTGGTTCATTTGTGAGAGAAACCCCCATTAACCTCTCCCCCAAATGCAACCAACGATCTCTCCTATGGCCCAATATACTCCTACGAAACCGAATGTTTAGAGGATTATGTGCTAGCATGTCCGCCACCGTAACATTCTTATGTAAGGCCACAACATACAAGGATGGATATGGTTGTGATAACGGCTTATCACCTAACCATGTGTCCTCCCAAAAAAGCACATGTTGTCCGTTTCCTAAGGAAAACTTGCCACGAGACAAAAATTCATTCTTGACTCCCATAATCCCTTTCCAGAAGGGTGAGTCGGAAGTTTTAGCCTCTACTTGGGATAACGTTTTATCCCCTAGATACTTATTAGAGATCAGTTCTTGCCACACCCCATCTTTAGACAAGATTTTGTACAACCACTTACTTAACAAACACATGTTTTTAATTTGTAATACCTCAATCCCTAAACCACCTTGGTCCTTCGGACGACACACGATGTTCCATTTTGTGAGGCGATATTTCCTCTTCTTCACGTCACTTTGCTAAAAAAAATCTCGACAGGTAAAAATCCAATCGTTTCCTAACCCCAATTGGTATTTCGAGTAAGGATGGAAGAAACATAGGTAAATTTGATAGAACAGGGTTAATCAAAATGAGGCGATCCCCATAAGATAACAGTTTTTCTATCCAAGAACTAAGTTTTCTATCAAACCTATCCTCTACCGGTTTCCACTCCTTATTTAAAAGTTTTCTATGATGAATTGGTATACCAAGGTACTTAAAAGGTAGACTTCCTACCTCACACCCGAAAATATGGCGGTAGTCATCTTGAGCCTCTTTAGCCTTACCAAAACAGTAAATCTCACTTTTATGAAAATTTATTTTAAGGCCCGACAGTAACTCAAACATTGCAAGAATGAGATTCATATTAAAGGCCTTTTGCACGTCATGTTCCATGAAAATAATCGTGTCAATGGCATACTGAAGGATAGATACCCCTCCTTCGACAAGGTGTGGTATCAACCCTCCTACTTGACCATCCTCTTTAGCTCGATCAATAAGGATAGCCAACATATCTGCTACAAGGTTAAAAAGAATAGGGGACATCGGATCACCCTGTCTAAGACCTTTTAGCGTTTGAAAATAATGACCGATACTCCCTCCCTGAACAAAACGAGCAATCCATTCACACCAAATTCGTGAAAATCCTTTCATTCTTAACACTTGTTGCAAAAAAGACCAGTTTACTTTGTCGTAAGCCTTCTCAAAATCTATCTTAAACCGAACCCCATCCATGTTTTTCCTTTTCAATTCATGAATAGTTTCATGTAGAACCATGACCCCCTCAAGAATATTTCTACCCGGTAAAAGCGATGATTGGGTTGGTCGGATCACTCTACTCGCAATAGAGGTTACCCTGTTAGTTCCCACTTTAGTAAAGACTCTGAAGCTAACATTTAGAAGACAAAAATGCCTATATTGCTCGATGCGACTCGCATCCTCCTTCTTTGGAAGCAACGTAATAATCCCAAAGTTGATCTTAAATAATGGTAAATCACCCGCATAAAGCTGAACGAACATAGCCATCAAATCGATTTTAATCACATCCCAGAACTTTTGATAGTATTCAGCAGGAAATCCGTCTGGTCCTGGATCCTTGTTATGTTCCATTTGAGATATAGCTTCGAACACCTCATTTTCCGTAAACGGAGATGTAATAATAAGGTTTTCCTTCGGAGAAATCTGTGGCATATCGTGAGTCATGTCCTCCACTAAATAAACGTAACTCGGCGCCGATGCCCCGAATAATTTCTTGTAGTATTCAGAGATGAAAACCCGCAAATTTAAATCACCAACAATAGTACCCTCATCCTGCTCTAACTGGAAAATTCTCTTCTTTCTATGCTTTCCATTTGCAATCATGTGACAATATTTCGTATTACTTCCCCTTTCTTGTATATGTTTAACTTTATCCCGCTGAGCCCATTTGGATTCTTCATCCCGTTTTAATTTTCTTAAACATTCATCAACCTCCTTTTTCGCAGCCCGCTTGGCCACACTCAAAGGATTTGATTCCGCCTTATTTTCAAGCAAATCAGGTGATGGCCTCACTAGCCTACATGCCCGTTGTAGAGATGACAGCCGGAGACGGCTAGACACATCCTCTTTTAGTGTCGCTATTCCAAGCGTGTTTGGAATGGTGCTGCGATCTCGCTAAAACGCCCCTCCCTCCTGCAAGATCTGGGCGCTACAAGAGCACCAGTTTATGAGTATTGGAAGACCGTAGCGGCAACAGAGTAAAATTCACTACCATAGGGGTGAAAGACGGCGATTACCCTAATCACGTAGAAGATCTGAAACGAGAGAAACGCAATGGTCTTCAATAACAAATTATCTATGTCAGTCGTGCTATTGCAATAAAGATGAAGGCGGGAACTGGGTCATTGCAAGAGCAAATAAGTCAACTTAGTTAACCATCTGAGTTTTTCAGGTTTTTTACTATATCCATTTCCGTTTTATTAATGGCCTAAGTCGTGGATATTTGCTCCTTCTTAATCAATATAAAAGGCAAAAGGTTTTGCCTTGTTTAAAAAAAAAGAATCTTCTGGGTCAGCCCATGTACAAGAGAACGTTGTTGACGTCTCCTAGATAGATTATCCGGAAGACAAAACAGATAGTCTGAACCAGCACGCGGCCTGCTGTCACACGGAGCCTCCCTAGTGACATCCTAGAATGAACCAGAGTTCCTGTTCACATCTATGTACGAGAAGCTCATCATAGTTGGGACATCAAATTCCGTATACCTGCCATGCTCACTCCAACATAAATCGAAACTAATACTATCAAAACAAACGCATGCACTCACACCAATATGGAAATATCTTGCGTTGCCAGAAAACTCTTGGTACCAAAGCTGTTCACATGGCAACTTCACCAGCATTTCCACCATAGCTATTTTTACGTACATATAACTATAGCGAAAAAACGATCGAACATATTATAAGGTATTCGTAGATGTCTCTGCAAGAAATTCCGCATTGAGTAACCATATATTGGTGGTTGTGTTGTAATTGGATTATTTATTGACTTGAACATGGGGACATGTCCATGTATATAAAGGCGATTAAGTAGCGACCTAAATTATGGCCAGGACGACGGAGCAAGAAGTGTAAATCAGCCCCTAAGTTTGAACAATTAAATCATTAATATAACTAAATAAAACATTTTTCTTACTTGTATAATTTCAATATGTGTTATGTATTTCCTAGCTAAAGATTACACAGCTATAACATGATGTTTTCAGTCATAATACTTAATGTTGCAGGTCCTAGTATAACCTCCTCTATAGAACTATTGCCTGTTTTAGTATTTAGTATTATTTCAATTATCTTCTATTGCTTTGCCTGAAGCTGACATAGAAGTTAATACATACGGCGGGTGAAGCCATGTACTCCTAAACATGGGCAATACTGAAGTACTTCAGTGCTGCAAGCAGTTGGAAGAAAATTATTCAGAGACGTAACTGAGAATTAACTAAACTGAACTTAGATCGTGTCTGTTGGGAGCTTAAGATTCGCGCCAGGGCAAGCTTAAACAACATTCGCAGACTCTGACAATTAAAGGGATCGAAGCAATTATAGTGAGGCTGCAGTACCAATTATACCATAACCAATATTATATTCTGTGTATAACAGGTGTAATCTAACACGTTGCAGACATTACCATAACTATAATCGAAACATAGTTAAATATTAATTATACAGTTGGTATTTTTTTTTAAAATCCATTTCCAATCAAATTGCGAAGAACACTATGTGATCTAAATGTTTATGGAGGGCCCTTGGTGTTGGAATATTTGGCCCATATGTGTGTGCTAAAATATTTGGCCCATATGTGGGTAGCCCAATAGACTAATCATGATATCTCAAAATGGCCCATGTGTAAAAGTGAGTGGTGGGAGTGGGAAGTTTAGTCCCACATTGTAAGTTTGAGGAGTTGCACACCACCGTATAAGGTGGAGTGTTGGAGGGATTGTATGTGAGTGAGAACAAGAGAGCCTCTCGCGCACTGCTCCTCCTTTGCCACCGCTCGCTCGTCTCGACACGTCGCGACCGCGTTTCGTGAATTGAGCCGAGACAATACTTATGTTTATTTTGCTGTTTTGGAAAACCGATTTCGTAGTCGTGACGGACGCGTCACAGCTGAGACGGTTCAGGTCGCTCCCGTATCGCGTGCTGCAACCGACTCGGATGTGCGGCGTGGGCCTCCCACGTCACACACGTTAGGGTTTTCCGAACCGCACTATAAAAGATGCGCACCGTGGGCGCTGTATACACACCTGAAACCAATCTAGGTTTTGCCACACCTCGTTCTTTGCGCCGCCACCGTAGTCTACTCCATCCCGAGCGCCGGCGTGCACCGGCGAACGGGAGAGCAGGTCTCCGGAACCAGTCGCCTTTGTGATCCTGTACGGGAGAGGGCGAATTAGGTTTTTGGGAAGCGCTCCACGCGACTGCTCGCTGCTTCCACGACGGCTCGTCTGCCTAACAAGTCAGGCGGTGTTGCGTACCGTCTTCTACTCCGACCCGTTATCGGCAACGTTGTCATCAACAACGTTACTACGACCGATCGGTATGAAATCTGTGTCCTGATCTGTCTGTTTAACATGTATATTGTTTGCATGTTTAGAGACATCGTGTTGCTATTATTCATGTTGTCTGCTGCATCTAGTATGTTCGAGTTCCACATGTTAATAGCTGCTTTTGTCATGATTTATATTCTGGAATTAATCGTGGAAATTATGCCTAATTATTCCACAATCCAAAAACCTAATTGTAGGCAATTTCCTGAACTGACTATGGCCCACTTAAGTGATTCAATGAAACCGGAAAGGTTCAATGGTACCACCTTTAAGAGATGGCAACTGCGAAGCAAACTGTGGCTCCAGTCCATGAAAGTGTGGGACATTGTTATGAATGGCCTTCCTGAAGGAGCTTCTGACGAGGTTCAGAATAAGTTCAAGGAAGCCAATAATAATTTCAGAGGCTGTATTCTGAGTGTCCTGGAGGGACGTCTGTGCGATGTGTATATGCACATCTAAGACGCTAAGGAGCTCTGGGATGCACTGAATACTAAATTCAGTGCGTCCGATGCTGGCAGTGAGCTGTATATCATGGAGAGGTTTAACGACTACAAGATGGTGAATAACCGTTCTGTAGTCAAACAGTCTCATGAGATACAGTGCATTGCGAAGGAGTTTGATCTGCTCAAGTGTGTGATGCCTGATAAGTTTGTGGCTGGATGCATTATTGCAAAGCTGCCTTCTTCATGGAGGAGTTTTGCCACATCTCTCAAACATAAGAGACAGGAGATATCGGTTGAAAACCTGATAGCGTCTCTTGATGTTGAGGAGAAAGCCCGGGCAAAGGACACAACTGAGAGAGGTGGTGATTTGCAGTCTAGCGCCAATATGGTGCAGAAAAATCATCACGTCAAGAATAACAGCAAGAACAAAGGGAACTATAAGCCCCAGTTCAATGGTCCTGTGAACACTACTGCCTTTAAGAATAATAAGAAGAAGAAGGTGCTGAACAAAGCTAGGCTCGAGTGCTTTACGTGTGGAGCGCTCGGCCACTTTTCTGTTGACTGCCCAGACCGTGCAGACAAGAAAGGGAAGAAAGGCTCCAAGAATGTCAACATGGTGACCGCTAGCAACACTGATGGGTACGGTAATATACCGATGGTACTTTCAGTTCTTCAATCTCCATGTTGGTGGATTGATACGGGTGCTAATGTTCATGTGTGTGCTGACATCTCTATGTTCACTTCTTATCAGGTCGCACGGGATTCTTCCGTCCTAATGGGGAATAGGTCACATGCTTCTGTTCGTGGTGTTGGCACAGTAGATCTGAAGTTTACTTCGGGGAAGATCGTGCAGCTGAGGAACGTGCAGCATGTCCCTTCTATGAATAAGAATCTCGTCAGCGGATCCCTTCTTTGCAGAGATGGGTTTAAAGTAGTGTTTGAGTCCAATAAAGTAGTTGTGTCGAGATTTGGACAATTTATTGGTAAAGGCTATGAGTGCGGAGGCTTGTTCCGCTTTTCTCTTTCCGAATTTTGCAATAAGTCAGTAAACCATATTTGTGGCAACGTTGATTCAGATGCTAGTGTTTGGCACTCTCGTTTATGTCATGTTAATTTTGGTTTACTGTCTCCGCTATCCAGTTTAAGTTTAATTCCGAATTTCACCATTGCCAAAGGTTCTAAGTGCCATAGTTGTGTGCAATCTAAGCAACCTCGAAAGCCTCACACGGCAGCCGAGGAGAGACACTTGGCACCTCTAGAACTCATACATTCTGGTCTATGTGAGATGAATGGTGTGTTGACAAAAGGTGGAAAGAGATATTTCATGACACTCATTGATGATGCTACTAGATTCTGCAATGATTATTTGTTCTAAACTAAAGATGAGGCTTTAGACTATTTTAAAATCTATAAGGCTGAAGTTGAAAATCAATTAGAGAGAAAGATCAAACGTTTTAGGTCGGATCGTGGTGGAGAGTATTTCTCTAAAGTATTTGATGAATTCTTTGAGGAACACGGTATTATTCATGAGAGGACGCCTCCCTATTCGCCACAATCAAACGGAATTGCTGAGAGGAAAAACCGCACGCTGACCGACATGGTGAACGCCATGTTGGACACTGCTGGTTTATCTAAGGCATCATGGGGGGAGGCTCTGTTGACTTCGTGTCATGTCCTGAATAAAGTTCCTAACAAGAATAAAGAGAAAACCCCTTATGAGGAGTGGGTTGGGAGAAAACCATCACTTTCCTATTTGCGTACTTGGGGATGCTTGAAAAAATTCAACGTTCCAATTCCAAAAAAATGCAAGCTTGGAACGAAAACAGTGGATTGTATCTTTCTAGATTATGCTCAGCGTAGCATTGGTTATAGATTTCTAGTGGTTAAATCCGAGGTACCTGATATGCATGTTGATACTATTATGGAATCTCGCGATGCAACATTTTTTGAGAATATGTTTCCTATGAAAGATATGCATAGCTTTGCTAAATTTTCTTCTGAATTAATTTCGGAATCTAGGACATCTAGTGATCATACTGAACAACCACATGATGAGAACGTTCTTGAGAAGGATGACAATGAAGCTCCTAAACGAAGTAAGAGACAGAGGATTGAAAAATCCTTTGGTGATGATTTCATTGTGTACCTTGTGGACAATACTCCTACGTCTATTGCAGAGGCATTTGCATCTCCAGATGCAGATGACTGGAAAGAAGCTTTCCATAACGAGATGGACTCTATTCTCTCTAATGGGACGTGGGAATTATCTGAACGACCTTATGGTTGTAAGCCAGTGGGCTGTAAGTGGGTGTTCAAGAAGAAGCTAAGGCCTGATGGTACTATTGAGAAGTACAAGGCACGGCTTGTAGCCAAGGTCTACACTCAGCGAGAAGGCGAAGATTATTTTGACACCTATTCACCTGTTGCTAGACTGACCACCATTCATGTACTACTTTCCCTGGCTGCCTCTTATGGTCTTATCGTTCATCAAATAGACGTAAAGACAGCTTTCCTGAACGGAGAGTTGGAAGAGGAAATTTATATGGATCAGCCTGATGGGTTTGTGGTAAAAGGTGAAGAGAGCAAGGTGTGCAAATTGTTAAAATCGTCGTATGGACTGAAACAAGCACCTAAGCAATGGCATGAGAAGTTCGACAGAACTTTAACTTCTCCGGGCTTTGTCATTAATGAGGCTGACAGGTGTGTATACTACCACCATGGTGGGGGCGATAGTGTTATATTATGCTTGTATGTTGACGACATACTGATTTTCGGTACAAGCATAATTGTGATCAATGAGGTCAAGTCTTTTCTATCAAAGTGTTTTGATATGAAAGATCTGGGAGAAGCTGATGTAATTCTGAACATTAAGCTTATTAAGGATGAGAGTGGGATTACGTTGACGCAATCACACTATGTTGAGAAGATCTTGAGTCGTTTCGTCTTTATTGATAGCAAGCCTTCTCCAACACCTTATGATCCTAGTGTGACGCTTCGAAAGAACAAGAGGATTATGAAAGATCAATTGAGATACTCTCAAATAATCGGTTCACTCATGTACCTTGCGAGCGCGACGAGGCCTGACATCTCTTTTGCTGTGAGAAAATTGAGCAGGTTCATGTCAAACCCGGGTAATGATCATTGGCATGCACTTGAAAGGGTCATGCGCTATCTGAATGGTACTATGAGCTATGGGATTCATTATTCAGGGCACCCTGCTGTGCTTGAGGGATATACTGACTCCAACTGGATCTCAGATGTAGATGAGCTCTACACCACAAGTGGATATGCATTTCTTCTTGGAGGTGGCGCAGTGTCATGGAGGTCTTGTAAACAGACCATATTGACGAGGTCAACCATGGAAGCAGAACTTACTGCTTTAGATACAGCCACTGTTGAGGCAGAATGGCTGCGTGAGCTCTTGATGGAATTGTCGGTCGTTGAGAAACCATTACCGGCTATCCTCATGAACTGTGACAATCAAACGGTGATTGCCAAGGTGACCAGTTCTAAGGATAATGCGAAGTCATCAAGACACGTCAAAAGACATTTGAAGTCTGTCAGGAAATTGAGAAACTCCGGAGTAATTACTGTTACGTATATTCAAACAGACAAAAATCTGGCAGATCCCTTTACGAAGGGACTATCACGTAATGTGATAGATAGTGCATCGAGGGAGATGGGTATGAGACCCGTGAGCGTTACACCATAGTGGTAACCCAACCTATCTGATCGGAGATCCCGTGAATTAGGACCTGGGAAGAACAAGCTAATGGTTTGACTGAGGAGAGTATTTGATAAACCCTCTCTAAGTGATGATGCATATCTCTCAAAGGGCTGTAAGTCAGGTTGGCAACATGCCTTAATGTGTTTATGTTGACTGTTTATAGCAAAGATGTTGTCCTACAGAGCATTCTTGAAAGAACACACCTATGTGAGTCCGACTGTAAACGTCGCAGTCTATGAGATTTGGGTGATCTCTAGTAAACTCATGAAGAGACCACGGAGTACGACGCATATGCTCCACCCGCGGGGTAGGCTACTGGCAGCCAAGTACTAGTTATGACTTTGAGTAAAGTCTATTGGCACAAAACTTGCAATTCAAAACATAGTCTATTGTTCAAGTTGCTGATAGATGTAGCTTAAGGCTCTAGGCGGAAGTTCAACTTAACAGTCTCTGCTGAAACACTGGTATATAAACAAGTAGCGAGGATTGGCAAATCTTCAAATGGGCATTTGAGATCTGGTGGAGGATTGTTGGAATATTTGGCCCATATGTGTGTGCTGAAATATTGGGCCCATATGTGGGTAGCCCAATAGACAAATCCTGAAATCTCAAAATGGCCCATGTGTACAAGTGAGTGGTGAGAGTGGGAAGTTTAGTCCCACATTGGAAGTTTGAGGAGTTGCACACCACCTTATAAGGTGGAGTGTTGGAGGGATTGTATGTGAGTGAGAACAAGAGAGCCTCTCGCGCACTCCTCCTCCTCCTCCGCCGCGGCTCGCTCGTCTCGACACGTTGCGATCACGTTTCGTGAATCGAGCCTCGATCCTCGAGCCGAGACAATACTTATGTTTATTTTGCTGTTTTGGAAAACCGATTTCGTAGTCGTGACGGACGCGTCACAGCTGAGACGGTTCGGGTTGCTCCCGTATCGCGTGCTGCAACCGACTCGGACGTGCGGCGTGGGCCTCCCACGTCGCACACGTTAGGGTTTTCCGAACCGCACTATAAAAGACGCGCACCGTGGGCGCTGTATACACACCTGAAACCAATCTAGGTTTTACCACACCTCGTTCCTTGCGCCGCCACCGTAGTCTACTCCATTCCGAGCGCCGGCGTGCACCGGCGAACGGGAGAGCTGATCTCCGGAACCAGTCGCCTTTGTGATCCTGTACGGGAGAGGGCGAATTAGGTTTTTGGGAAGCGCTTCGCGCGACTGCTCGCTGCTTCCACGACGGCTCGTCTGCCTAACAAGTCAGGCGATGCTGCGTACCGTCGTCTACTCTGACCCGTCATCGCCAACGTTGTCATCAACAACGTTACTACGACCGATCGGTACGAAATCTGTGTCCTGATCTGTTTGTTTAACATGTATACGGTTTGCATGTTTAGAGAGATCATGTTGCTATTATTCATGTTGTCTGCTGCATCTAGTATGTTCGATTTTCACATGTTAATAGATGCTTTTGTCATGATTTATATTCTGGAATTAATCGTGGAAATTATGCCTAATTATTCAACACTTGGGACGGGTAGGTTTGGCCCCGCATCGATGGTCAGGTTGCCTCACCGCTCGACCTCACACAATTCAGGTGTTCTCTCACGTTTGGTGAATCTCCGGGACCCGAGCTTTTTTCGGAGAGATAACTCTCCCACACAATTTGAATTTCAGCACCACATAGTGGCGCATTACAAAATCAGTGCCGGGCAAACTAAGTAAGTAAGTACATGAATTTCGTGACTCCAAATTTTAATTTAATAAAAAAAGCTGTGTGCATCCACTGGATGCAGAGGCTGGGTTTACCGTTTCAAAAAAAAAGTAAGTACATGACTAGAAGCATGCCGCCCTTGCATAGTACTGTAGTAGTTTCCGACAGCTTGGCCATGGTGTTTGTGGTGGTGTTGCTTTCAAATGATGGCGTTGGAGTTAATTACCCCACCTCGGCGTGGCCTTTTGGGGCTGTGTTGGCGAAGTTCCGGCGGTGTGTGCTCAACACATGGACCTTGGCGGGTCCAGGAAGGCTGATTCCAAGGTTTCTATGGATCCAGGACGGAGTTGCGAAGGCGCGTGTTGGTTCTGTGTCGGAGATGCCAAGGAAACGAGATCCCAGGGACCCAGATGTAATTTCCCTTTCTCTGGGGTGTGGTGTACCATGTGTTGTCGCTTACAGACCTGAGATTAATTGTTTTCGGGAAAAAAGAAAATATCAGTGGCTGGCATTGTCATTCTTTTTTTTTTGAGGTATAACAATATATTAGCAAGTCAGCAAGCCGCCTCGTTAAAAACCTTCCAGTCCCCAAAGGTACCCTGGTAAGGAAAAGAGTGCGTCCTGAAACTTGCTGCTGCGAAAATTAACCAGTGTTACAATCCTTTCTGATACAGGCATCGAGAAAGGTAGGGGTATAATTTACCCAACGACAATTACGTCTATCACATAGTAATAGTGCTGGCATTGTCATTCTAATTCGTGACAACTGACGAGGCAACATGCTTGATCTGCACAGCACACAAGTATGGCCTAAACAGTTCCGGTTGTGGATGTGTAAAGTGGCACGGCCACGTTATAGCTGTGAGGTCCAGCGGCACTGTTAAGTATGGCCTAAACAGTTCCGGTTTTTATTTTTAGCAAAGCCACGGTTTAATTAGGTCTTCTCCTAGACTCCTACAGTTTGCAAATCTCTGGCTGGCATTACATAATCAGTGGCTGGCATTGTCACTCTAGGTCGTGACGAAGCAACAGCCCTTTAACCATGGCTGAGGATGAGTTCCTTTCATTTATCTCCCCTTTTTTGTTGAAATTTGGCAGTTGTATCGGTTGACCAACCATATGTGTTCATTTCCTTTTTTTTTTTGCTGATTCTACTTGTTAAACCTATTTCTCCAAGTAAATATCGTACTAATATGAAGAAAAAGGAAATATTTATTCACCCCTGCTTACACCATATACATCCAAAAAAGCCAAACTATCCAACATTTTCCTTTTGTATGAAACATAAGCAGGCATCACACACTTTTTGGAAAATTAATGATAGAAAATGAAGAGTTAAACCGACCGGTAACAAGGAAACTAATTAATAACCTCCTATGTAAAACTTTCCACCGCTACAGCTGGCACCAACATCCACGCATTTAATCACATCCTTATAACACCACCTCATATACAATTAATTAATTAAGAAAGCTCTGTTTTGCAAGGATTTCCTACTAGTCTCTGGTGCAAACCAATTCTCTTTTCTCTCCTCTCACAAACCGGGAAACCAAATCATTCCAACTGCTCCCCGGAGTGTCTTCTTCGCCGAGGTGTTACGACCACACTGCCATGTATATTTCCTTTGGCATGTTCACTCCAACTAGCGATTCTCTGAACTAAAATTTCCCTCCTCCCTCTATATGCTTTTTTTCTCTAGATAAGCCGGAAAAGGATCATGTCTCCGTCAGGATGTCGCTCATCTACCTCTTCCATTTGAACTATGGTAAGACACTTCACCCATACTTGTGTTTTCCCCCATCTTGTTTATTCGCCTAAAAAGTCCGTTGACCGGGGTATTGCACCAACGGTTTCTTAATCAATTGGAAAAAACATACTAACTTGATTTTTGGTTCGGCCATTGGTGCAAGTTTTCCCTTATCTTTACTCAAATCGAACAAAAGTTTGAAGGGATTTAAGTATGTTGAGATTATATTTGAATTAGACTTGAACTCATGTGGCCCCTGCAATACTTGACCAAAATACAAATATTTTTGTATGTATTGTAGTTCCCAAACAAAATTAAAATTGTGTTAAAAAGGACCCATGCTCAGCTACTACATCGGTACTAACATTCACTTTTTAGATGGAACCCCAACGATCAATCATCATCGAGAACATCATGAGTGAGACTGTCCTTGACGACTTGCTCGAGTTTGTCATCAATGAAGAGATACTCGTCAAGTTCCCAGCTAAGGATATCATGCAATATCGTGTGGTTCGCAAGTCATGGCGCCATTCTACCTCTACCAAAATGGAGTTCTTCCTTGCATACCACCACCATCATCCATCTCTTCCGGTCATCGAACTCTTTG
Organism: Alopecurus myosuroides; assembly: GCA_028641055.1. Classification (NCBI taxonomy): domain Eukaryota; kingdom Viridiplantae; phylum Streptophyta; class Magnoliopsida; order Poales; family Poaceae; genus Alopecurus; species Alopecurus myosuroides. The sequence goes on from CM054059.1 coordinate 507,041,038, forward strand.
AGCGTGAAGGTGAAATGTTTGACCACCACCTTTCTTTATTTTGTGACCCCATTCCTGGAGCCGCCAAACACAAGCTAAGCTAGAGTACTATTGACGGGGGAATGACTCCTACAGCTGTCGAGTGAGGCTACCTGGTCCAAGACCCAGTACTAAAGCCCATCGCAAAAGACTATCTTGTGGCTCTAGGAGGCCCAACAGTGGCCCACCCGCAAGACTTGCGGGGCAAGATGGAAAGCTTCCGCCGACTAGAGCTAGGGTTCGTAACCCCCCCCCCCCGGTACGGCTTGAGACCCGGCCACCTATTTAAAGGTTGGAAGAGCAACCCATGGGGGATATCCAATCCTAGTTTTCCACCACCATAGCCATAGCTTGAGATCCAATCTCTCGGTTTGCGCACCCGGCATTGTAACCAATCCTCATAATACAGAGACAAACAAGCAGGAGTAAGGGTTTTATCTCTACGAGGGCCCCGAACCTAGGTAAATCGTGCCCCCTGTTAGCCGACTTTGTCACCAGCGCTTACTTCGTTCTCCTACTCGAAATGAGAGTCATCCCTGCATGTGTAAAGTGGCACAAACATGTTATAGCTGTGAGGTCGAGCGGAATAGCACTATTAAGTATGGCCTAAACAGTTCCGGTTTTATTTTTACCAAAGCCACGGTTTAGGTCTTCTCCCAGACTTCTACAGTTTGCAAATCTCTGGCAACCTAGCTGGCATTTCAAAATCAGTTGTTGGCATTGTCATTCTAGTTCATGACAAGGCAACGGCGCCCTTTAACCATGGCTGAGGATATGTTCCTTTCATTTATCTTTCCTTTTTGGTTGAATTTTAGATGTTATATAGGTTGACCAACCATATGTGTTCATTTCTGATTTTTTTCGCTGATTCTATTTGTTAAACCTATTTCTCCAAGTAAATATCCTACTAATATGAAGAAAAAAAATAATTCACCACTGCTTACACCTTATACATCCAAAAAATGCAAAGTATCCAACATTTCCTTTTGTATGACACATAAGTAGGCATTTGAACTATGGTAAGCCACCTCAGCCAAACTTGTGTTTTCCGCCATCTTGTTTATTCGCCTAAGAAGTCCGTTGACCGTTTTTATTGCACCAAGAGCTTCTTAATTAATTAGATAAAAACATACTATCTTGGTTTTTGGTTCGGCCATTGCTGCACGTTTTTCCTTATCATGACTCAAATCGAACAAAAGTTTGAAGGGATTTGAGTATGTTGAGATCATGTTTGAACTAGACTTGAATTCATGTGGACCCTACAATAGTTTGACCAAAATACAAATATTTTGTATGTATTAGAATTCCCAAACAAAATCAAATTTGTGTTCAAAAGGACCCATGCTCAGCTACTACATCGGTACTAACATTCACTCTTTAGACGGAAACCCCAACAATCAATCATCATCGATGAGACTGTCCATGACGACTTGCCCGAGTTGGTCATCAATGAAGAGATACTCGTCAAGTTCCCAACTAAGGATATCTTGCGATGTCGTCTGGTTCGCAAATCATGGCGCCATTCTACCTCCACCATGGCATTCTTCCTTGCACACCACCACCATCAGCCTTCTCTTCCGGTCATCGACCACTTCGAGCATGAAGATGAAATATTTGAGCACCATATTTTTGTATTTTGTGACCCCTTTTCTGGAGCCGCCAAACACAAGCTAAGCTAGAGGACTATCCTCCGTTCTCCCAACCCATGCCCTACAAAGACAACCTTGTGATCCATGCTGCATGGGATGGCCTCCTTGTTGTCTCCCGTGACGGGAATATATTCTTTGACATCAGCAATCCAAGTAACGGCCAGTGTGCTCCCCTACCGCTAGTTCATGATCAAGAACATGGCCTGCCAGTTCTAGAAATTCTCATTGATTGCGTCTACCAACATCGTGCATCTGGAGAATATTGAGAGTTGTACTCTATATTGACTTACTCTGTTGTTTTCCATGTCCTTGTTGTTGTTTCCAATGAGTCGAGGCCCATCAGAGATCCTTCATTGCAACCGACTTAACATAGATGATAGAGTCATATGTGTGGCACCAGTCTATCTCAATATCCTGCAAGTGCACTGGAAAATGTGGTCAGGCGTCCTCTTCCACAAGATAATGCACCATGAGCAAGATGGGGCGTTCCACTGCCAGATAAAACTGTCGGTGATGGAAATCAGGTGTTTCCAGGAGCAAGAGAATTTCTGGGCAGAGGTTGTATCTGAGGAGAGAGACGTGATAGTCAGCTGCTGGTACGTCACTTCAAGTATGATCATGGATCTGCCGATGGTTCTACGTCATAGACTGAAAGAGAGTCTTGTCCATCATACATTTTTCACAAGACGGAGAAGTGATTCCTAAGTCCTCATTTTGTGCCAATGTTAAATGTGAGTTCTATTCTGTCCAGATTTAAATTTCTTGAGATTTGAATTAGATATGATACAACCAGTAAGCTATACCATTATATACATGTTGTTTCTTTATCTAGACCTATTTATATCATAGCATTTTGAATGCGAACATGGTTTGGGTTCTCTTTAGCAGACCATCCCTCGCGAGCAAGCAGAGAGTAGATTCTCAGTAGTTACCTTTGAAAACGGTTTTTAGCTCTTGTTTTCAATTTGAAGAAAAAAGAAATAGTTATTGAACAGATAACTACTCAATTAATTAACTGGTCCGCACACGGAGGACGGCTGAATTTACCCTCAAAGTTTGTACCATGTTTCTGAAACCAACTCCAGTTTACACATAGAAAGTTCCTAGTTCCTATATCTTTTCGATTTTCTGTGTTGTTTAGCTTCAGAATTATAGAAGTCGACCGCTATCGTTTGGAATTTTAGCAATAAATTTATGAATGTTCCCCATTGTATGTCTTGTCCCTGCCAGCTGACCATGAGGTGTGGTTTCCGTCATGTCTAGTGGCTCCTCGGTTCGGCCGAATGGTTGCATGGATTCATGCTTCGGTTAGAGCCTTTCTGTTTTGCACTTGAAAATCTTGTTTAGGTTCCAAAGAATATTCAACCAGGAAACATTGTCACTTGTTAGGGGATACTTCTACCTGAAAATTTATACTCTACCTCATGGATTGATTCATACAAGCTGACATAACATGAAGAATATAAAGTTATTTCTCATGCTGCCAAAATTGTATGTTGTGCTAACATGCTGCTACAATTGATCAATTTCAAATTGCACTTCATTTAGCGAAGAAAATCGTGAATTCTTATTAAAACTTAAATTTTATCCTCCCTATTGATTTCACACCCAAATATTTTTACTTGATGGACGACGCGCATTTGCTTGTGACTAGAGATAAATCTTCGTTTTATTCTGAACCAAATAGCTATACCTTTAGTCTTTTGTACATTCAAGATTTTGGTTAACTACATGAAATAGCGAATGAAGCTCTTACTGAACTGTTGTTTTTTTATTCGTGTGGGAACACTTAGATAATAGTGTGAAATATTACAACTAGGTTGTCGTTCAGTGCAGACTATGCTGGAATTTGCATGATGACAATTTTGATCCATTTGGCTTTATTCTGAGGCTCCTGGACAGTCCATGCCCTCATTCTTTTTAGCTTCTTCATAGTTTTTTGGATGCATCATGGGTTAGTGTTGTTATGCACAAAAATATATTTGTTTCTCTTACACACTACTGCAGCCTCAGTGAAATTTACTCGCACAGTTCTACAGTATGTGTCTCTTACCTTATGCTCACCCCCTCAACACAGTTCTAAGCTTCCATGGATATAAATGATTTCGAGGCTCAATTCATTGCTCCATTTTATTTTGCTGACTCTTACTCCGGGTCTGTTTGCTCCTTTCAAGCAATGGTGGAATACATCAGTGAAATTTACTTGTATAGTCCTACAGCGGGATAATTAATCTATCACCTTTTGTGTTTATCAACTTCCGTGGATGGTTTAGGCACTTAATGTATGGTTGCTATGTTCTTCACTCGATTTTTTTTTTAACTTATGTTATTAGTTTCCTGTGACACCATTGTTCTTGACCATACGGTTCTCGCGTATGTTACCTGTAGTGAAAAGTAGCAACATTGTTTTACATGACTTCTTGGCCAATATAAACCACATTAGTAATTTCAGTGATTTAGAGAGAATTGAAAGAATTGATTTGGACTGAACAGAGGGTAGAAGCAATATCGGTAGTGGTAGACAGAAATAGAGGGCCCATCTTAGCCCTAAGGGCGTCTCCAATGTAGGAATAAGCTCGGCCTTAGGGAAAAAGAAATTCTTAAAACCTAGCCATATACATTGTGAGGATGGACCTTAAGATCAGAATTATTAGAGTCGACCATACCGATACAACCCGTCCATAGTGAATTAATTATACTTCTGTCCTCTTATCTACTCTCCCATGGGCAAAAGCAGTTGTATTTGTTGCTAGCTTGTGGAGGAAAAAAAACTGACAACTGGCTCCACCTTAAGATCCAGATTGTCCATAAGCATTGCGGCTATTTCAATCAGCTATAGCACAGCCAGTGGGTCCCAGCTTATTTCGTCCTTAAGATTTATGCATTGGAAACGCCCTTCCTCGTAAAAGGACAGTTCTCCTCTGTTTGGTTCTCTTAGATGGACCTATTCAGTTTACCTCCGTGTCCTATCACCACCAGCAACTTACTGACTGTGGGTCTACTCGCAGCAGAACCATTGATATTGGTGCCTCAATTTTCATTCTTGAAATTGAATCGTCAATGTTGGTTGTTTGGGATACTGAATACAAATAGCTAGATGGAGGAAGCGAATAGCTGCTGGTTTGGGAGAGGATGCAGTGATTTAAATGTATAGAAATTAAAAACGTAGCCCAAATTGGAGAAATCGATAAGGTTATGTTTTTTTCCGCAAGCAAGCGTGTACAAGCAGTTTGGATAACTTGTTATTTTGGTGTGATCCAAATTAAGTTATAAAGACAAAGCCAACTTTCGACAAACGGAGGAGTCCCGATGCCAGGAGGCTTTGGTCCACGTAAGACTCCAAAGCTTGCTACTACTATTTATTCTTGTATTTTCTTTCTTCTTTGGGTTCTTTGCTTCGAGCGATGGTACCAGCGATGTGGATATCACCCTCGTCAGAGATAGACGACGGGTCAGGCGACGGAGGTTGGGGTCCACCTGCGTGGGTCAAGCGATTAGGACGGGGACATGGGGAATTTTTCCTTTCGGGGGTGGAGAGCGTGATCTCGTGGGACGGGGCGTGAGGAATTTTCCCGTACGCGGGTCAGTGGGAGAGATGCGTGGACACGTGCCAAGTGTAAATGCGGTGGATTGCGGGACGCTCAGTATGAGACATAAGAAAATTGCTTGAGAAATGAACAACATGTCAACATAAGGTGAAAAAATGTATTTGCAAAATTGTGGTATTTCCCAAATCAATTTCACCGTCCACACATGACAAGCTCACGGTTTCTATGTTTTTTTTTTGCTTCTTTTTTGTTCTATGGCTAATGTGTTATGTTTTGGCTTTGGTTCTGTGAATTTGGTTCGCCAATTTTTGTATTATTAGGGGCTTCCTCCTTCTATGTGTTTTCCCTCTAATATGTTTCACTCTAGTATTTATCGTACTCGCTTAGACGTATCCCATACTTTAGGTTTGTTGCTATTTGTCTTGCTATTAAACTTAATGCATCTGAAATCGCCATTCTTCATGTAACAAAGAAAAAACAAGTTCTTACTAAAGGGCAATCTTGAATTTTTTTAGAAATGGTAGCTATGCTCTAGCCTCGGCATCGAATCGATGCACACAGACGGTATATTAAAAAAGAGTTCAAGAATACAAAATCTAGCAGCCGAACAACATCGACCTGAAATAAAATCCGAGACCGCGTGTTTTGCAACAATAACTCCACCAGATAGTCACTAGCCCTATGATACATGACTAAAAAAATGAATACACAACTCCTATGCTACGCCTTCAAGAAGAAAACACTGCACGTGCGCCGATGGTGATGAGTCCAAGACCAGGCTGAAGTCCGGATTCTCATCCCTAACGTTTGAGTCCACCACCTTCAGTAAGGATACGACAAAGACGCTAGTCGACATAGCCTGAAAGGATATCTTATGTATCCACCATAGTGCATAAAGTTGTCCTTGAAGCCGTCTGTAGCATTCTTCTTTTATCCGGCTACAGACGCCACGATAACCGGATACCTCTGGAGAAGACACCGGAAATCATACGTCTCATGCCGTTGGCCTCCCGCCCCTATCGCACCACCTGCGATTCAGCAACAGCAGACTAAACATGCAACTCCTCCACAGCTATGGTGCAACACCTGCCGGTAGCAACCATGACTTGATGCCTCCGTATGAGGTGTCGGACATAACATCCCCTAGAGGCTTTACCAGCCGGCAACAGTATTGCCTAAATCTCCGAAAGAGAAGCATGTTTCATGTGCAAAGCCGTATCGAACATGTCTGTTGATGGCGGTGACGTTCCATACGTCTGCCAGCCTCGGAAAGGTCGTCACCTTCTCGAGATCCATCCTCCGAGTCGCCCACATGACACCGGAAGCCGCCACCGTCGCTCCGATTCCGGGAGCTAGCACCCACCGCCGTGGCGGCAGATGTCGTCACCCATACAACTGCAGCTGCCACCGCGACCTTTAAATCCGGGCACAAGGACTCGAATCCCTGGCACACTGCCTCCTGATTAGCCGCGCTCGGCTTCCCGTCTTCGCTGACGAGCCGGACACCCCTAGGCTCGACGCATGCCACAGCCAACCGATTTTTTGTTCGGCATTTATCCTCTAATCTCGATTTTTGGATCTCCTTGGAACTTCAGCAGTAGGCATTGCTAGGGATTACGAATTACTTTCGAAAAGAAGTACTACCTCCGATCCCTAATTAGTGTCGTGGACTACCTAACATTTTGTATGCACGTAGTACACTCCCTCCGACACTTTTTCCGGATCGGAGGGAGTAGTGAACTTTGTGTTGTATGTTCCGTTAGTCCGAACAAGTCTCCCCCGTTTACTATTCAAGGTGGGCCGGCCCATATGGTAACGAGAAATGGTAAAAATATGCTGCCAAAGGAGAATTCGAACCTAATTCTCCTTTCCGAAAAGAAGTACTACCTCCGATCCCTAATTAGTGTCGTGGACTACCTAACATTTTGTATGCACGTAGTACACTCCCTCCGACACTTTTTCCGGATCGGAGGGAGTAGTGAACTTTGTGTTGTATGTTCCGTTAGTCCGAACAAGTCTCCCCCGTTTACTATTCAAGGTGGGCCGGCCCATATGGTAACGGAAATGGTAAAAATATGCTACCAAAGGAGAATTCGAACCTACGATCCTAGCTTCGGCAACATGGGTGCACGGCCACCGGGCTACACAACGCGAGTGTGCAAATTACACTTTTAAACCTTTTTATTGTCTCTTTTTTCTGCTTTCGGTTTTTCTCATTTTTCTTTTCCTGGTTATGTTTTTCTATTTCCGTTTTTATTCTTTCATTTTTCTGTTTTATTTTCCTTTATTTAAAAATATTTCTTTTTTGATATTTTTAAAATCTGAATTATTTTTCATTTCTGTTTTTACTGGACTTTTTATAAATTGAACTATTTTTAGTTTAAAACCATTTTTTATTTCCATGTTCCTTTTTATTTTAGTTTTTCATTTTTCTCATATTTTCATTTTCTATTTTTGGTAATATATTTCCTCGTGAACATTTTTTTTTAAATGCCGTTAAATATTTTTTGCGAACCTTATGAACAATTTTTTAACGCATCCACCTTAATGTTTCAATTATCTATTATTTTTAGTTCAACCAAAATTTAGTTTTTTTTGGTTTACTATTATTCGATTAACTATCATTTTTTGTTCATCGGCATTTTTGGTTCACAATTATTTCATCAGACTTTTAGTTCATTTTGTGTTCACTCTAAATTTCCAATCAGTGGTATTTTTGGTTCACTATTATTTTATTTTCGCCGTCTTTTTATGTATAAAATATTTTTTCAATTCACTAGTATTTTTTGTTTACTATAATTTTTTGTTCACTCATATTTTTGGTCTGCTGTTATTTTTTATTCACTGAGATGTTTGTTCACTATTATTTTCAGTTCATCCAAATTTGGTTCTTTTTATGTTTAATATTTTTTTGCAGTTTACTTTAATTTTGGTAGTCAAGCTTTATGTGTTAAAAAATTATATCATATATTTTTAAAGAAAAAAATAAAGAAAAAAGGATTTTTTTACGCAACTACAAGAAGACAAGAGAGATAGAGGGAGAGAAAAGAGGAGGAGAGGCTACCGTACAGAGAAACGAAGAAACATAGAGAAACAGGAACTTACAATGCGCCAGTTCGTGACACCACGCGCACGGGAGGCAAACCGTTCGACCTTTGGTACAGATTTTCCACCAACCGGTACTAAAGGTGCCCAGCGCCAGGCGAAACATGGCCACGTGCCCCTGCCGCACCCATTTGGTACCGGTTTTTGCCACCAACCGGTACCAAATATGCCCGCACCAGGCGAAAGGTTGCTACACACCTTTGGTACCGGTTCTAGACACCAACCGGTACCAAAAGTGCGGTTCAAACCGGTATTAGCCGTGCCCGGCGTCCTCCTCGTTCGAACCAGTACTAGACCCCCATTAGTGCCTGTTTTTAATTGTGCAGGTACTAAAGGTCAAATCCTATGGCCATGTTTCTACTAGTGACATAGCTCCCTGCGGTTCACAAATTCGTAATACACAACTGCATACTGTATTTTAGAAGATCCAACTCAATCTGAATTGTACAGGCGATGAAAGTTTTTAGCTCTTATTAATAGAAACGTCTTAAATAATCTCCCTGGTGCCAAAGGATGATAAAGGATGGCCACAGACAGTTCTTGTGCATACCATGGCACATGGTCAAGACCAACATATATGTATTTAATCGATGTCATAATCTGACGTGCTGAGGAATATTCTATGACAGGAGAGGAGCATTCACCAGCGATTGAAAGCTTCTGTCAACTTGCAACGACGACTTCTCATTGAAGCCCTTGACTGCGACTGTCAGGCGCCTGCATCTCTAAGAGATCTAAGCGTAGGGCTATTCGAGGCCTACGGTTGCTCCACCATCCGCACGAATAACGTGTTGACACGAGACACTGACGTTCCGAGTAAGCCTAGATTGATCGCACGTGGCCCTAACTTTCTCCTAGAAAAGTCAATAGCTGCTGCCTACATCTTCCACCTTGAGCCGCCTTCCTCACCATCGAACCTTCCATCTCCCCTGAAAAAATCTCCTCTCCTAGTCTCTGCCACCACCCTCAACGAGCGGAGGTAGCCCCAGCAACCTCGGTTTTTTTGTGTGTGCCGCCATCGGCCTTTGTCTATGCGCCACCACCACCTGCAGATCTTGGCCGGGCAGTCATGACGATGGGAGGGGTGTTTAGTGCTGGCAGATCCTGTTGGGAATATGCCCTAGAGGCAATCATGTATGATGTTATTCCCAATGTATTCATAAAGTTATTAAGTTGTCCTTTGGTTTGAACATCTGATATATGTCATTGAATATGTGATTCGATTGTGGAACTATGTATTCATGTTGTTCATACTAATTGTCCTTGGTCATTAAGGTTGTGCTGGACACACACCCTAGACTAATGTGAGTGTTGGCTGATGACACGGTTCCACTTGTCATGGGCATGGTGATGCTATTCCAACGATCACGGACTTGGCTAAAGAGTTTAGCAAGTCGGACTGACCCACATTGAGATGCAACGAGCAAGTCGTCATTTGCATGTCTCAATCAATGTAATCCTTAGACCTGAGGTTGTCGCACAATCCGAGTTGTGGATCACCGACTTAGGTTCTGTTAAACGCTGCTCTATGACAAGGCAGTTATAAAGGCAGAGTTCGGGTCGAATGAGAAACAAGCTGCGTGATGTGGATAATCAAGATGGGATTTTGCCCCTCCGAATGGAGAGATATTCTCTGGGTCCTGATTCAGGAAGCATGGCCATGCGCGAATCAGTTAAGTGTTAACTGTGTCTGTTGACTAAGAGTTAGTCAGATGAATCACATATCACGGATCGAGAAGAGAGTCGAGCTATTTAAGGGATGACGATAAATCGCCTATAGTTCGACAAGGTATATCGTGAGGCAAAAGGACTAAGATGTAAATCACATTGGAAGGTATGTCGTTATGACTCAATGGGACTTGGGAGTCGGCACGTTCTGCTAGGAGCCGCTATCGATTGATCGATTGAGAGTCGGACTCTAATCATGTCCAAGTCGCCATGAGCCTGCAGGGTCGCACACTTAAGAGCGGGAGCAATTGTATTGGTCAAGTTGGACCCGAACCGGAAATGGACTGATTTGTGAGTCGGATTCACAGAGGGAATGGGCCACAAGTGTTGTGAAGCCCATTACCATTCGCTATATAAAGAGGGGCGCAGGTTCGCCCAGCGGGCACGTTAGTCCACTCCCATGCGTTGGGAACCCTAGCCCCACTCAGTCCAGCCGTCGCACCGGACCTAGCAGTCCGCCGTCGGAGCTCCTCCTCGTACGTGTGGATACCGGCAGAGGTGCTGTACGTTCAGCACTTCGACGTTCGTGGCATCGGATCGGCTGAATCGGATCGTGGGACTGCACTGCCCCGACGCGCTTCATCGATAATCCGCAACCGCGCGTCTAGTGGTAATGATCGTGGCCTTCTACCTCAGCTAGATCTTGGAAGTACCGCGTAGGAAAAAGTTTTGTTTATCTCTACGCGTTCCAACAGTGGTATCAGAGCGGTAGCTTCTGGTATTAGGCCCGAGATCCGTACATATGTGATATGTAGTTAGCGTTAGATGTGATGTAATTGCTGTTTTGGTGGTCGGTCTATGAGATAGATCGGTTTTGTACAAGGTTGATTGGATCAATCGTACTCGGGGTTAATGGATGATCAGGTTTCCGTGATCATACTGCTAAGGTCGTGGAACAACTTACCCCTACCGGTCGGTTTCCGCCATCGGGGTATACCGTGACACATAAATCCAGTTGCGGTGATCGAAGATCAAAGAGTTTGATCGAATCGGAATACAGATCAGATTTGGGTAAAATCGTTTTATCCGATGAAGAAATCCATGATCGGGATGCAGATGATATCTGCGTTTTCCGAAATCGTCGGGACCGCCGGCTTCGCCCTGTCGTAGCGCCTTAGATGTCGTTACGAGTTTCACAACGTCGGTAGATATCGTATCTATGCATAACTTGTTTTTGCAGGAAGTTGTGAATGGTATGGCTTATGTGCATGTGATGTGTGTAATCCATACATGATCTGCGTATCATGTTCTAGTCAGCCGGCTGTAGCCTAGGTGCTGTCATTTTATTGTATAACGACCCGCGTGTCGGATTCTCTATGTAATCTTTGATTTACTAACTAGTGTAGCTTGTTGGAGAACCCGGTGACATGCAAGTCGATGTACAAGTCGGCTCCATGGAGTAAGATGGCACGTGACAAAAGTTGGCACGAGTCGACTTACAAGCTTTGTGGAGATAGAGATCACCATGAAGAGAGCCATACCATTTCACATTATAATTGCTTTATTTGTGTTATTGTTATGTCTCTATTTACCTCTATTTAGATAGTTGGTAGATTTTAATCCCTCAAAGAAGGTCTAGTCGGTCGCCCCGCCAGTGCTGCACCATCACAAGTCGGACATTCTTGGTAGTGGGCTAATGAAATTGAGGTGCTACCAATTCTTTCCGATTAGGTGGGTTTGATTCGGACTCTTACAAGTGGAAACACTTGGTAATCTAGACGAGTCCATCACAACGTTGTGGGGCTCGGGGCGAGGAAGGTTGGGAGCCGGGGCATGTGATGCCACCCAACTAACAGGAGTCGTATAGAGATACGATTGGCAAGGTGTTGCCTACCTAGATCACTTGACTGCTAGCGGTGATGTTAAAGCTCACTAGTCGGCTTGCTTATTTAGGATCTTGAATCACTTAGCAACCATCGGAGGGGTGTTGGTTCTACTGGGAGCATAAGTATTAAAGCGTTTAATATGCCTGCTCTTTTATGAATACATGTCTTAAGTGTTTTTGCATATTTTTCTGTTGTAGATCAATGGCACCTAGCAACCTTCCTCAGTTGTCCACTTTTGCGTTGAGGTCAATCCTAGAGAAAGATAAGCTTAATGGAACTAATTTCACCAACTAGTACTGTAATCTGAGGATAGTCCTCAAGCATGACAAGAAAGAACATGTTCTAGAAACTCCACTTCCAGAAGAGCCAGATGACGATACGACTGTCGCTGTCATGAATGCCTACCGTAAGTCTAGAGATGAGTCTACGGAAATTAGCTGTCTTATGCTTGCACACATGGAACCGGACTTGCAGCAGCAGTTCGAAAATGTTGAGGCCTACGATATGATCGAAAGCCTCAAAAGTATGTTCCAGGCTCAGGCAAAGACCGAGAGGTATCAAGTCTCTCAAGCTTTGCTTGGATGTAAGCTGAAAGACGGCGATCCACTGAGTCCGCATGTAATCAATATGATTGGTTACATACAGTCTCTAGATCGGCTGGGCTTCCCAATTAACGAAGAGTTCGCTACTGATATAATTCTGAACTCTCTTCCTAGTGCGTATGGTCCGTTCATCTCGAACTACCATATGCATGGTATGGATAAGAGTATCACTGAATTACATGGGATGCTCAAAACGGCAGAGGCTGATCTCAAGAAAGGCGCCAGTCAAGTGTTGATGGTGCAGAATAAGGCTAAGTTCAAGAAGAGTTCTTGGAATAAGAAGAAGAGGGATAGGTCGGGAGGTAGCGCCCATGACCCTGTCCAGAGTGCTTCCTCAAAGACTAAGCCATCTCCTACAGCCGGAGCCAATTGCTTCTATTGCAAGCAAGATGGCCACTGGAAGAGAAACTGCACAAAGTATTTGGCTGACAGAGCCAAGAGTGGAGGTGTGACTTCCAACTCAGGTACGCTTGTGTGCAATGTTATAGACATTTATCTTGCTGATGCGCCTAATAGTTCTTGGGTATATGATACCGGATCAGTTATTCACACATGCAACTCGTTGCAGGGACTGGTAAGAACTAGGAGCATGGCAAGATGAGAGGTTGATATTCGGGTCGGCAACAAGGCGAGAGTCGCTGCGTTGGAAGTCGGCACGATGCAACTTTATTTACCTTCAGGATTTTTTATGGAATTAAATAATTGTTATTATGTTCCAGTGCTTAGTCGAAACATTATTTCCGCCTCATGTTTGATGAGACAAGGTTATGAGTCGAATATTAAGAATAATGGTTGTTCTTTATATTTGAAAGATATGTTTCATGGCTTTGCACCCGTTCAGAACGGGTTATTTGTTTTAAATCTTGATAGTGAATCGGTCTATAACATAAATGTTAAAAGGTTGAAACCAAATGATCTGAATATGACTTACTTTTGGCATTGTCGGCTTGGTCATATAAGTTGGAAGCGCATGAAGAAGCTCCATGACGATGGACTTCTAACTTTGTTCGATTTAGAGTCATTCGAGACATGCGAATCATGCCTACTAGGCAAAATGACCAAGACACCTTTTGCAAGGAGTTGTGAAAGGGCGTCCGACTTGTTGGAACTAATACATAGTGATGTATGTGGTCCAATGAGCACGACAGCCATAGGTGGTTATGAGTACTTCATTACCTTCACTGATGACTTGAGTAGGTATGGATATATCTATTTAATGAAACAAAAGTCGGAAGCCTTGAAAAGTTCAAGGAATTCCAGAGTGAGGTACAAAATCAACTCCGTAAGAAAATAAAGTTTCTACGGTCGGACCGTGGAGGCCAGTACATGAGCCATGAGTTTGATGACTATCTAAAGAGTTGTGGAATAGTTCCTCAACTCACTCTGCCGGGTACACCGCAGAGAAACGGTGTATCGGAACGAAGAAATCGGACCTTGTTGGACATGGTACGATCAATGATGAGTCGAGCAGATCTACCTTTATCATTTTGGGGTTATTGTCTAGAAACTGCAGCGTTCACACTAAACAGAGTACCATCAAAGTCAGTAGAGAAGACACCGCATGAGATGTGGACTGGCAAAAGGCCAAGTTTGTCTTTTCTTAAGATTTGGGGTTGTGAAGCATTTGTCAAGCGAGTTCAGTCGGACAAGCTCACGCCCAAGTCGGATAAGTGTATTTTCGTGGGGTATCCGAGGGAAACCTTGGGGTACTACTTCTACAACCGGGAAGAGGGCAAACTGTTTGCCGCTCGGAATGGTGTCTTCATTGAGAAAGAGTTTCTCGGTCGGGAAGTCAGTGGGAGCACAGTGCAACTCGAAGAAATTCGAGAGGAACCGGCTAGGGGCGAGACGGCGAGTGCCTTGGAGGCTGAGCCGGTCGTGGTACCTACACCGGTAACAGCACCTGAACCACGGAGATCTGCCAGATTAGAAAATGCTCATGATGTTTTACTATTAGACAGTAATGAGCCGGCAACTTATTCGGAAGCGATGGTGGGATCTGATTCCGAGTCATGGCTTGGAGCCATGAAATCCGAGTTAAAGTCCATGGATGAAAACCAAGTTTGGAATTTGGTTGATCTGCCTGACGGTGCAAGACCCGTCGAGTGCAAATGGGTCTTTAAGAAGAAAACTGATATGAATGGAAATATTTCCGTCTATAAAGCACGACTTGTCGCGAAGGGGTTCCGACAGGTTCAAGGAGTTGACTACGACGAGACTTTCTCGCCCGTAGCGATGCTTAAATCAGTTCGGATCATGTTAGCCATAGCAGCCTATTTCGACTATGAGATATGGCATATGGATGTCAAGACGGCTTTCCTTAATGGAAATTTAACTGAGGACGTGTATATGATACAGCCCGAAGGTTTTGTCGATCCGGCTAATGCTGACAAGGTATGCAAACTTCAGAAATCCATTTATGGGTTGAAGCAAGCATCTCGGAGTTGGAACATTCGCTTTGATGAGGTAGTCAAATCGTTTGGCTTCATCAAGAGCGATCATGATTCTTGTTTATACAAGAAGTTTAGTGGGAGCAATGTAAATTTTCTAATCTTATATGTGGACGACATATTACTGATTGGAAATGATGTCATGATGTTGCAAGAAACCAAAGAGTCATTGGAAAGGAGTTTCTCAATGAAAGATTTGGGTGAGGCGACTTACATATTAGGAATCAGGATCTATAGAGATAGATCAAGGCGGCTCATTGGATTGAGTCAGAGTACATATCTGGACAAAGTTTTGAAGAAATTCAAAATGGAAGAGTCCAAGAAGAGATTCTTACCGATGTCCCATGGTATAAAACTTAGCAAGACTCAGTGTCCTTCGACGACTGATGAGCGAAGTCGGATGAGTGTGATTCTGTATGCTTCGGCAATCGGATCCATCATGTATGCCATGATTTGTACTAGGCCAGATGTTTCCTATGCTCTAAGTGTTACGAGCAGATACCAGGCTGACCCTGGCGAAGCCCACTGGGCAGCGGTTAAAAACATCCTTAAGTACTTGAGAAGGACTAAGGAAATGTTTCTAGTTTATGGAGGTGATGAGTAATTCAGTGTAAAGGGTTACACAGATGCAAGTAATCTCACTGAATCAGATGATTCTCGTTCGCAATCTGGATACGTGTTCGTAATGAACGGAGGAGCTGTGAGGTGGAAGAGTTTCAAGCAAGATACGGTGTCTGCATCTATAACAGAGGCTGAGTATATTGCTGCCTCGGAAGCTGCAAAGGAAGTTGTTTGGATCAGGAACCTCCTGATAGATCTTGGTGTAGTTCAGGGCGCGTCCAATCCTTTGGACGTATATTGTGACAACAATGGTGCGATCACACAAACCAAGGAACCTAGACAACACCAGAAGAACAAACATATACTCATGCGGTACCACCTCATTCGCCAGTTTGTCGAACAAGGTGGTATCAAGTTATGCAAAGTACACACGGATGCAAACATTGCAGATCCGTTGACAAAGGCGCTACCACAACCTAAGCACGAGGCGCACACGAGAGGAATGGGCATTAGATTCCTAGGCATATGATGCCAAGATGATTGACTCTACTGCAAGTGGGAGACTGTTGGGAATATGCCCTAGAGGCAATCATGTATGATGTTATTCTCAATGTATTCATAAAGTTATTAAGTTGTCCTTTGGTTTGAACATTTGATATATGTCATTGAATGTGTGATTCGATTGTGGAACTATGTATTCATGTTGTTCATACTAATTGTCATTGGTCATTAAGGTTGTGCTGGACACACACCCTAGACTAATGTGAGTGTTGGCTGATGACACGGTTCCACTTGTCATGGGCATGGTGATGCTATTCCAATGATCACAGACTTGGCTAAAGAGTTTAGCAAGTCGGACTGACCCACATTGAGATGCAACGAGCAAGTCGTCATTTGCATGTCTCAATCAATGTAATCCTTAGACCTGAGGTTGCCGCACAATCCGAGTTGTGGATCACCGATTTAGGTTCTGTTAAACGCTGATCTATGACAAGGCAGTTATAAAGGCAGAGTTCGGGTCGAATGAGAAACAAGCTGCGTGATGTGGATAATCAAGATGGGATTTTGCCCCTCCGAATGGAGAGATATTCTCTGGGTCCTCTCGAGTGATATGATTCAGGAAGCATGGCCATGCGCGACTCAGTTAAGTGTTAACTGTGTCTGTTGACTAAGAGTTAGTCAGATGAATCACATATCACGGATCGAGAAGAGAGTTGAGCTATTTAAGGGATGACGATAAATCGCCTATAGTTCCAAAAGGTATATCGTGAGGCAAAAAGGACTAAGATGTAAATCACATTGGAAGGTATGTCGTCATGACTCAATGGGACTTGGGAGTCGGCACGTTCTGCTAGGAGCCTCTACCGATTGATCGATTGAGAGTCGGACTCTAATCGTGTCCAAGTCGCCATGAGTCTGCAGGGTCGCACACTTAAGAGCGGGAGCAATTGTATTGGTCGGGTTGGACCCGAACCAGAAATGGACTGATTTGTGAGTCGGACTCACAGAGGGAATGGGCCACAAGTGTTGTGAAGCCCATTACCATTCGCTATATAAAGAGGGGCGCAGGTTGCCCAGCGGGCACGTTAGTCCACTCCCATGCGTTGGGAACCCTAGGCCCACTCAGTCCAGCCGTCGCACCGGACCTAGCAGTCCGCCGTCGGAGCTCCTCCTCGTACGTGTGGATACCGGCAGAGGTGTTGTACGTTAAGCACTTCGACGTTCGTGGGATCGGATCGGCTGGATCGGATCGTGGGACTGCACTGCCCCGACGCGCTTCATCGATAATCCGCAACCGCGCGTCTAGTGGTAATCATCGTGGCCTTCTACCTCAGCTAGATCTTGGAAGTACCGCGTAGGAAAAAGTTTTGTTTATCTCTACGCGTTCCAACAGATCCTTGGAGGTGAGTTCGGTGCTGGCAGATCCTTGGAGAGTGAGATTTAGGGACTCTCAAAACAGATATATGGAGCGTCAAATTTGATGCTTCATTTGGATTTTCTCTAAGATCTAGCCCAAATTTGTTCGTAGGCTCTCCTACACTGCTGATCTGGTAGGCGTTGGGTTTTTCTTTGTTTTTTATTGTGGGGATTCAGTGCAAGGAGTAGGACTACTCGTGGGCGATCCTCGAGAGGATGAATTCGCCCAACCCGCCTCATGTGTGTTGAGGCCGCCATTGACGACAAATTAGTCGTTTCTCTGCACCGGGACAGGATGGAGAGGCTCCTGGCGACATTGTTCTGCTCAAGGTACGTGGTTCCTCCTCTTACAACCAAATCTGAGGGCTCGAGTTGGTAACATGAGATGCAAGTAGTTATGGTGGCCGCCGCCGCATGGACCTTGGTCTCCCTCAAGTCCTCAACACGTTCGTTATGAGAAGCAAGAGCCATGCAGTTATTTTGTTCTAATTATCGCATACTAATCTACAATTGAATTAAGCTCCAGTATGCTATAGATTGATATATACGTTTCTTTCGAAATTATGTGTAGCCATGGATGTGTCAGATTAGTGCATCAGGGAAAAACTCTAGCTTTTGTCCGGATAACAAGTATGTCATCTAAGCGTATTTTGTAGGTACTCTGTCATGGTCAGACCAAGTAAACATCTTTTTAAATTGCAATCTCTTATTGAGTTCAGAATATATGGTATAAATATGCAAGCTGACTAGTGCGATTAGATAACTTGAGGCTGATGAGAGTTAAAAATCGAAGCTTTCATTATTTCCTTTAATAGTAACATTTCTCCTATTTGGAGCTATTTGGAAATATATTACTTGATTTACGTCATCACCGCATAGACATGAGTTTTAGATACAAAATTTATTGGCCCCCATTTCATACAAATAAATGGTTGCTAATAAAATCACGTGGAAACAAACAGTCTAGGTTAAAATATAGCCAAACTTATTTCTATGAAGCTCCACTTGATTAGAGGCGCCTCGTGGTGCTACTACTTGTTAAAATATAGCTTTCTTTTCATATTTTTGAAGTTATAATCAGGTTGATTAGATGCGCCTCGTGGTGCTACTACTTGTTACTTGGATGATAAGGCTTGTGTGTACTTTCATGTACTATTTCTATGAATGTGCTCGTGTGGTGCAAACTTTTAAAATAAATAATTCAAACTAATATCAAGGCGGTGCCTTTGTCACGACTGTATTTCAGATATTTTCTATGATGTATAATTCTAATTTTGGGACAATCCTGCCTTTCATGTCTGCATAAGTGTTTTTTTCTTTTGCGGGTATGTCTGCATCAATGTTAGCATATGGAACATTTGGTAAAGGTGGATCTGGAGCTATCCTGCAGAGCAAAGCAATGAATTACTCTTTATGTTTCTTGTTTTGAAATTCATAGGTGCTGCATCTATCAATGATTTTAAAGATGAACTATACAATATTTGTTTCCGCAACAGGATAGAAACTGAGGCTCAACTCGGTGAAAATTGATTCTTTCAGATTTGGTCATGTTGAGTTCCCACTAGAACCTATGGGTGTTTGTTGATATGCCCATTGTTTCTCCATTTTTTGTTGTGGATGGAGGACAATGCCATGAATGAAACGGCGCAGCGAAGCGCGCGAGGTTCTTCTAGTACCCTACTATGCAAGATAGAAATGTTGTCATGTCTATGTCGCCCGGCAATACTAGATATAGAGTGAAGGAATAAAAGAGAGTAACATATTGCCGGTAGTGGAAGCTAAACACGTTCCATAAAAGGAAAGTACTAACAACAGAGTACCCGTTCTTAGGGTTTGTACTATTTCACTGGTAGAAAATAGGCCTTCCATACGCCCCCATTAGTCCTCAAAATAATCGAACCGCGACCAAAAGGGTCTTTAGTCTTGGTTCGGGAGGAGACCCGTGACCAACTGTCTGCGCCCAGCGCGCTCGGTCCACGGCTGGCGGACGGGAGGGGCTTTAGTCGCGGTTGGCCTGGCCAACCGGGACTAAAGGTCCTCAGGCTGGCCCAAAGACCTTACTCGCGGTCGGCCAGGCCAACCGGGACTAAAGGCCCATCCCTATATAGGACTCAGCTCACTGCACTTAGCCATATTTGGTGCCACTTCTATGCTTTTGGTTCACAAGGGGGTGGTGGGTTTGCTTTTGGTTCCTCCTATGCACACAAGGTGTTCGATGAAATGCCCGAGAGCATGAAACACACATGATACGAAGTGTCCGAGCCACACTTGAGCTTTGTCATTTATTTTTCCTCCGCGATCGCGGTTAGCAACTTGATCCTTTCATGATTTGTATTATTTCTAGCTAGTTAGTTTAACAAATTCATGACGCTTAATTATATACTTTATATAATAATAATGCAGATGAATCGGCAATGGATGTATGGTAACCGACTCTCCGGCGAGTTCACTACGGGTTTGAAAGATTTCCTCGTAGTGGCAAATGCGAACAAGCACCGAGGTTTTATTATCTGTCCATGTGCTGAATGTAAGAATCAGAAGGGTTACTCCTCCTCAAGAGTCGTTCACATGCACCTTCTTCGGCACGGTTTCATGACAAGCTATAATTGTTGGACCAAGCATGGAGAAAGAGGGGTTAGAATGGAAGAAGATGAAGAAGGGGATGATATCGATGTCAACTATCATGAGGCTTTCGGTGATACTTTCATGGAGGATGATGCTGAAGGTGGGGAAGGGTTTGGTGAAGGTGAAGAAGAGGCACATGATGAGCCCGCTGATGATCTTGGTCGGACCATTGCTGATGCACGGAGACGCTGCGAAACTGACAAGGAGAGGGAGAATTTGGATCGCATGTTAGAGGATCACACGAAGTCGCTGTACCCAGGATGCGATAGTAGTCTGAAAAAGATGGGCTGCACACTGGATTTGCTGAAATGGAAGGCACGGGAAGGTGTAGCTGACTCATCATTTGAAAATTTGCTGAAAATGTTGAAGAATATGTTTCCGAAGAATAACGAGTTGCCCGCCAGTACGTACGAAGCAAAGAAGGTTGTCTTCCCTCTAGGTTTAGAGGTTCTGAAGATACATGCATGCATTAACGACTGCATCCTCTACCGCGATGAATACGAGAATTTGAATGAATGTCCTGTATGCACTGCATTGCGTTATAAGATCAGAGGCGATGACCCTAGTGACGATGTTGAGGGCGAGAAACCCAGGAAGAGGGTTCCCGCCAAGGTGATGTGGTATGCTCCTATAATACCACAGTTGAAACGTCTGTTCAGGAACAAAGAGCATGCCGAGTTGTTGCGATGGCACAAAGAGGACCGTAAGTCCGACGGGGAGTTGAGACACCCCACTGATGGAACGCAATGGAGAAAGATCGACAGAGAGTTCAAAGATTTTGCAGCTGACGCAAGGAACATAAGATTTGGTCTAAGTACTGATGGCATGAATCCTTTTGGCGAGCAGAGGAATTTGACCTAGGAGCGTTGCTTTTTGTAACCATCAACGATATGCCTGCTCTCAGTAACCTGTCGGGACAGACAAATAAGGGATACAAAGCATGCACGCACTGCTTACATGAGACTGAAAGTGTATTTTTGGATAATTGTAGGAAGAACGTGTACCTGGGTCATCGTCGATTTCTTCCCCGAAATCATAACGTCAGAAAGAAAGGCAAGCATTTCAACGGTAAGGCAGATCACCGGCCGAAGCTTGCGGAACGTACTGGTGCTGAGATATTTGATAGGGTCAAGGATTTGAAAGTCGTCTTTCGAAAGGCTCCTGGCGGACAATCAGTTCCGCTGGAAGTTGACGGGCACGCACCCATGTGGAAGAAGAAATCTATATTTTGGGAGCTATAGTATTGGAAAGTCCTAGATGTCCGCTCTGCAATCGACGTGATGCATGTTACGAAGAATATTTGCGTGAACCTGCTAAGCTTCTTGGGCGTGTATGGGAAGACAAATGATACAAAGGAAGCACGGCAGGACCAGCAACTTTTGAAAGACCCAGATGACCGGCATCCGGAATGGTTTCAAGGTCGTGCCAGCTACGCTCTTACCAAAGAAGAGAAGGTCATTTTTTTTGAATGCCTGAGCAGTATGAAGGTCCCGTGTGGATTCTCGTCGAATATAAAGGGAATAATAAACATGGCGGACAAAAAGTTCCAAAACCTGAAGTCTCACCACTGCCACGTGATTATGACACAATTGTCTCCGATTGCTTTGAGGGGGCTCCTACCGGAAAATGTTCGAGTAGCCATTGTGAAGCTATGTGCATTCCTCAATGCAAGCTCTCAGAAGGTAATCAGTCCAGAAGATCTACCACGGTTACAGAACGATGTGGTCCAATGTCTTGTCAGTTTCGAGTTGGTGTTTCCACCATCCTTCTTCAATATTATGACGCACCTCCCGGTCCAACTAGTCGAAGAGATTTCCATTCTCGGTCCTGTATTTCTACACAATATGTTCCCCTTTGAGAGGTTTATGGGAGTATTAAAGAAATATGTTCGTAACCGTGCTAGGCCAGAAGGAAGCATCGTAAAGGGCTATGGAAATGAGGAGGTAATTGAGTTATGTACTGACTATGTTCCTGACCTTAACCCGATTGGTATTCCTCAATCGCGGCACGAGGGGAGACTAAGTGGAAAAGGCACGATCGGAAGGAAATCAACGATATGTATGGACGGTCATTCTATGACTGAAGCACACCACACAGTTCTGCAAAATTCGAGCTCGGTGGCTCCGTACTTCGAGCAACACAAGAATATTTTACGGTCGGACAACCCGGGGAAGCCTGAATGATGGTTTAGAAAGGCCCACATGGAGACTTTCGGCAGTTGGTTGCGAAAACATTTAATGAATGACAATGATGTTGGAGATCAGTTGTACATGTTGGCCAACACACCATCTTCGACTATAACGACTTTCCAAGGGTACGAGATTAATGGGAATACATTTTGCACGATCTCCCAAGATAAAAAGAGCACCAACCAAAACAGTGGTGTCCGCTTTGATGCAGCAACCGAGAATGGGCAAAAGGTCACATATTATGGTTACATAGAGGAGATATGGGAACTTGACTATGGACCCTACTTTAAGGTCCCTTTGTTCCGGTGCAAATGGTTCAAGCTAACAGGAGGTGGGGTAAAGGTGGACGAGCAATACGGAATGATAATGGTGGATTTCAACAATCTTGGTTACCTTGACGAACCATTCGTCCTAGCCAAAGATGTCGCTTAGGTTTTCTATTTGAAGGACATGAGTACCAAACCGAGGAAACGGAAAGATTAGAAAACGATCAGTACATCATGCCATGATCCAAAGCGCCACATTGTTCTTTCAGGGAAAAGAAACATCGTGGGAGTGGAGGACAAGACAGACATGTCAGAAGATTATAATATGTTTGGTGAAATTCCGCCCTTCAAAGTGAACACTGACCCAAGCATTAAGTTAAATGATGAGGATACTCCATGGATACGGCACAATCGTAAGAAAGCAGGGACACAAGGGAAGAATTGATGTGTAATAATTTATTGTACCAAACTTTTTTGAATGGATCATGTGAATTATATTATCTATGATGTGTTTAAGACTAACTCCTTTGCAAAATATTTGAGAAAACGAGTGGAAAACATGGAAAACAGAAGGTTACTTAAATGTCTCAAAACCTTGTGAGATAAAATATCTAATTTCATAACTTTTATTAAAAACAGAAAACAGACGCGCTAGCGCGTCGCAGTGTCACCGGAATACAAATTCTTTTATTAAAAGCAGAAAACAGACGAACACTACTCCTTGTCGTCGTCGTCGGGGAACTCGTCGGTGACCTCCTCCGGGTCATCGTCGTCGTCGACCTCGTCGGTGACCTCCTCGTTGTCATCGGAGGTACATGATGGTATGTCCGAGATAGGCCCCCACCTCGGATCGTCGGAGGCCCAGACTTCGCCGGCGTGGTCGGCCCGACAAAGCTCTTGCAGCGCCTTCGTCCTCGCCTCCCGAGCGGCATCTAACGCGAGGTGGCGTTCGCGGCGGCGCTCCGCCCGCTCAGCCGCGCGGCTCTTCCAGAGCTCCTCGTCGGCGCTCTCCTCCCCCGGGTTGTTCCGGTAATGCTCGCGGACGACGCGGTCGTCCCTGGCGTCGACTAGGCCCTGAAACGCGCGGTGGCGGAGGTGGAGGTGGTCGGCGGCAGTGACGATCTGCGGCTTTGGCGCCCTGGCCTCCGCTTTCCAGAGGGTGTGGCAGTCGTTGAAGTTCATCAGCGACCGCGGGCGGTTGAGGCGCCAGGCCGCCGCGTCCCAGGCGCGGGCGGCCTCCGCCGCAGTCGCAAAGGAGCCGAGGGGGATGCGGTCGTCCCCCCAGCGGATATCTGCGCTGAACATTCCGTTCTGCCGTGCTCGGACGCCGCGGAAGCCGGTGGTGCTGTTCCTCCTCGGAGGCATGGTGGAAGCGCGACGGTGCGTGGAGAGGAGTGGGCGCGTGGAGAGGAGAAGACGCGCTCGAGGCACGGCAGTTTATACCGTGCCCTCCTGGCCACGCGTCACAACTCCCGCGCCACGCGCCACCCTAACACAACCAAGAAAATAGTTGCACATTACTACCCACTCCGAGCTCAAAGTGAACACTGACCCAAGCATGGATTGATGTGTTAAAGGGGGTGTAGAACAAAACAATCAGTATCACCATCATACAGCCCTACCGTGGCTACTGGGTGCAATATGCATACCAAATGCACGGCATGACGTATGATGGAGAATCCGGATGTTTTGTATTTGCTCGAGGAACTGAATATATGTTGTATCAAACCTTAAAAGGGGATGTAGAACAAAACAATCGGTATCACCATCATACAGCCCTACCGTGGCTACTGGGTGCAATATGCATACCAAATGCAC
The DNA here is from genome assembly GCA_028641055.1 of Alopecurus myosuroides. Lineage (NCBI taxonomy): Eukaryota > Viridiplantae > Streptophyta > Magnoliopsida > Poales > Poaceae > Alopecurus > Alopecurus myosuroides. Next base: position 507,065,340 of record CM054059.1, read on the forward strand.
GGCAGGACGTATGATGGAGAATCCGGATGTTTTGTATTTGCTCGATGAACTGAATATATGATGTATCAAACCTTAAAGGGGGATGTAGAACAGAACAATCGGTATCGCCATCATACAGCCCCACCGTGGCTACTGGGTGCATATATGCATACCAAATGCACGGCAGTACGTATGATGGCGAATCCGGATGTTTTGTATTTGGTCGATGAACTGACCGGTGTATGAAGGTGGGCTATATATAGGGTCCTCTGGCTCACAAAGTGTTGTGCTAGGGTTTTGATCCAATGGTTAAGAAACACCCTGATCCAACGGCTCACAACAACTCGAAAGAAACACACCGTAGCCCTGATCGAACGGCTCACAACAGCTCAAAAGAAACACACCCCGGATCCAACGACTCACAAACGCTTGAAAGAAACACACGATCCGTGTGATTCTATCTAATTGGTCCAACGAAACACGAACCATTTAGTCCCGGTTGGTGTCCCCAACCGGGACTAAAGGGATATGTTTTCTTCTCGCTATATATATGTATGCATTACCACACCATTGGCATAAACACATACAAACTCACCACTCTCTCATAGCTTCTACCGTACCCACTCTAACATTCATCCAGGCGGAGACACTTTTCGCCTCAAACTACCCCTGCCCGCCCGGCTACAACGTTCCCGCCGGTTGGATGCTGAGCGCCGGAGAAGTGCCGGTACCTCCTCTTCCTCAAGGTGTGGCGCGTCGGGCGGCCATCACGAACCACTACTACCACGAGCTCACGCCGGAGCAGCGGAGGAATCCCAGTTGGAATCTTGACTACCGCCCTACTTGGGACGCCTTCTTCATTAATCGGCGTGAGAATGCGCTCGCCAGGTACGAGGAGAAAGGCCCGCCTCCTTCGAACTTCAACGAGGCCGGTCGTCGGGTGTGGTGGGACGGCAGACGTACTCTTCAGAGCGTCATGAACTACATCAGGGTCGGCGATAACCCCCGCCTGCGCTACCCTCACGCCCAGTCCTGGAGTCATGACCCTCCGAGTGAGTGCAGAGCACCATCCGACGATAGTGACGACGACGGCGGCGACTCGACGACTACGAGTCGGAGTACTATAGGCCTAGGCAGGAGTATGACTAGCAGATATCAGATCCACAGTCTTGCCATTATGTAGATCATCTATGCTCTCCCTTTAGGTTTAGATCCACTCTTGCCATTATGTACTGCCTTTTTTATCTATATATATATATCCAAGATGTGTGTGAATCTTTCTGATTGGAGGGAACAAAACCCTAACCATTTCGTCCCGGTTGGTAAAACATGCCGGGACTAAAGGGGTTTTATTTTTCTGAATTTTCTGATATATTATTTGTATTTTTAAGATTTTAAAATGAAGTAGTTTTATTTTTATGAATTTTTTGATATATTATTTGTATTTTTAAGATTTTAAAATGAATTAGTTTTATTATTCTGAATTTTTTGATAAATTATTTGTATTTTTAAGATTTTAAAATGAATTAGTTTTATTTTTCTAAATTTTTTGATATATTATTTGTATTTTTAAGATTTTAAAATGAATTAGTTTTATTTTTCTGAATTTTTTGATATATTATTTGCATTTTAAGATTTTAAAATGAAGTATTTTTAAGATTTTAAAAAGGAAAGTATTTGAAAAGGCACCTTTAGTCGCGGTTGGTGTCACGAACCGCGACTAAAGGCTCTTTGCGCGCGGGAACGAAAACGCCGCGAAAAAAATCTTTAGTCGCAGTTCGTGACACCAACCGCGACTAAAGGTATCCCTTTAGTCCCGGTTGTGGATACCAACCGCGACTAAAGGCCCGCGGATGGTACCCGGAGGGGACCTTTACTCGCGGTTGGTGTCCCCAACCGGGACTAAAGGCTGGCCCTATATATTCTCGCTGCCCCGAAATTATTCTAAATCCCAACCGCGACTCAAAATCTTCTAAGGACCGCTAGCGGAGAGACAGAGAGAGGACCGCGCCCGCCGATCTGCACCGTCACCGTCGTCGTCGCTGCCGATCTGCACCGTCGCCGTTCTCCGCCGATCTGCACCGCCCCCGCCCTGCTCTGCACCGCGTTGCTCCGGTAGGTTCCCCCGCGCTGCTCCGGTGAACTCCGGTGAAACCACGAACACGAACCGATGAAATCCGGTGAACTCCGCGCTGCTCCGGTGAACGACGGTGAACCACGCGCGCGGCCGGTGAGGACGACGGCGACCCACGCGCGCGGCCGGTGAGGTCGAGAGCAAACCACGCGCGCGTGGCCGGTGAGGAAACAGAGGAAGGAGGGCGCTGACGGGTGGGGCCCACCCGTCAGCGAGCGCGAGAGAGAGCAGAGAGAGAGAAGGAGGGCGCTGACGGGTGGGGGCCACCTGTCAGCAAGCGAGAGAGAGAGAAGGAAGGCGCTGACGGGTGGCGCCCACCCGTCAGCGAGCGAGAGAGAGTGAGCAGAGAGAGAGCAGAGGGACTTAGCAGTTTCTGTTTATAGATTCAAAAATCCATAACTAATTCATAAAATCTCCAATTTGAGTGATTCAAATTTCTATACATTGAGGAACTTGAGAAGTTTCTGTTTATAGAAAAATTTCAACATGCTTCTTCAATAATGTTTGCACTAAATAATTAAATACAGAAAAGGGAACTAAAAATGGAAACTTGCAAAATTCATAACTTGAATTCTGTTAACCCAAATTGAGCAAACTTGAGCTCTAAATTTTTTTCTAAACAGAATATACACAATGGTATTTTATTTTGGGAATAATTGTATAAATTTGACCAAAAAAACATCAATTTTCTGTTCTGGTCATAAAAGAAAAGGAAAAAGAAAATGGCATAACTAATTAAATAATTATCCAAAAATTATGTTTAATACTTCAAAATGTTCAGTGAAACATTTGGCACATGTTTTCAACCTTATACATGCAGTTTGACATCTAAAGTATTTCTGTTTTTGTTGTTTTCCAAAAATGGCTGAAATGAAAGCAAAAATTAATAGTTCTTAATCATTGTTTCCTTCATCCAAAAATTATGGAAACTATACCAAATTGAAAAAACTTAAAGTAACATAAGAGAACAACATTTTCATGCATGTTGACAAATTAATTAGTACTACATGCAGGAGTGACATATGGCGGACAATAGAGCCTTGGCGCTTACGGATCAGGAGGCTGAAGGTTATATAATGGGCATCATAAACAACGAGACCCCTTATGTGCCGGGCCCAGAAAATGAGCAAGAATAGGATGTAGTCTCTTCTTTTCTGAACCTTCATGATCAAGAAGGTGAAAAACCGGACATTGTCGATGATCAAGAAGGTGAAGGAACAGACATTGTCGACGGAGGTCAACCGTCGACAAACGACGATCTCGAATTGCAAAGACCAACCACCTCCGGCGAGGTATATATATATATACATTGATCCTCTCGTGATACAAACTTACTGAAATGTGAATACATATGCATTAACGGGCGCGATTCTCTTTCTTATTTTAGCCCTCGGCCGGATCGAGTACGACAAAGCGTGGCAAATCCAAGGCGATGAAACAAGGAGAAACATATACCATCGAATTAGTCGGTGAAACCGGCAAGCCCCTACAGCACACCACAAAGTTTATCAACCAATGCGGAGTCATTGTTAGAGACAACGTCCCGATCATCGTCTAGGAATGGAAGGAGCCAAAGAAGGCACGTCTTGGTTTCAGTTTTGTCGACAAGAGAACGAAAAAGGATTGCTGGAGAAAGCTTATGGTACATTTCATTCTACCTCCGGAATACAACAAAGTCGATGAATTCGGTAACGAGGTTCCGGGTGGACGTGAGAGGAGGAGGCTAGTCAAAGAGTTCACTCTTCAGAAGATGGCCGAAGCATTCCGGAACTTCAAGAAAAATTTAACCCGTGAATATGTCAACAAGGGAAAGACTCCGATTTTCACTGGACAACATGAGAAACTGAAAAATGATTGGCCAGAATTTTTGAGGCAAAAGAAATCGGAGCATTTCAAGGAAATATCGAAAAAAAATAAGGCTAATGCGGATAAGAAACAGTACCATCATGTTATGGGGCCAGGAGGATACCGCCTTTCGGCGCCTAAGTGGCAGAAGATGGAGGACGGCATGAGGGCGCGAGGAATCTCTCTAGGTACAAAGGGATGGGACGAAAGAGCCAAAATGTGGTGGTACGGGCATGGGGGATCGCTAGACCAGGAGACAGGGGCGTGTGTTCATAGGAAGAAAACGTTTGCTCCCACCCAAGCCCTTATTGACGCAATGACCGAAGCTCAACAGGGCTTGATCACGTTCAACAGAGAGAAAGACACACTGACAAAAGCCCTCGGGAATCCTGAACACGGAGGACATGTACGAGGCAAAGGAAGAATGCCGTGGAAAGTAGGGTTTTCCCAGGACAATGACCCGTACTGTTACAGAAGCCGTAAGAGAAAGACGGACCGGGATGTAGATCTTTTGGCGAAGGTTGTATCGGAACTTAGTGAGTTGAAGCAGACGGTGCATGGACTTGTGAAAGAAATATCGGCGCCTGCAGGGCCACATGAAGATCATGCAGCAGATCTCGGAAGCTAGCAGCAGCGGAGAAGCAGCGTGGCTTCCACGGAGGCCCCACCTGCAGGTGCTAATGCACTGATGATGGAGATTCGTGCACCGGAGCCTCACTACCCCGTGGATGATGTAAAGGAGATGAAAGAATGTGATCTGCATTATCCCGTGGGGAACATTTCGACGAAGGTAGCTACCGACAGTGCTTTACCCTGTACACCTGGAGCACTCCACCACAACAACCCCAATCCATATGGCTATGCTCGTGTCACGGTGGAAGACATAGTCCAAGTGTTTGAGGACCTGGAGATTGACATAGCTACACCCGAAGGGGAGAGAAGACTTGGAGATGTCAAGCGCCAGTTCATGTCTGTTGATGGCGGTGACGTTCCATACGTCTGCCAGCCTCGGAAAGGTCGTCACCTTCTCGAGATCCATCCTCCGAGTCGCCCACATGACACCGGAAGCCGCCACCGTCGCTCCGATTCCGGGAGCTAGCACCCACCGCCGTGGCGGCAGATGTCGTCACCCATACAACTGCAGCTGCCACCGCGACCTTTAAATCCGGGCACAAGGACTCGAATCCCTGGCACACTGCCTCCTGATTAGCCACGCTCGGCTTCCCGTCTTCGCTGACGAGCCGGACACCCCTAGGCTCGACGCATGCCACAACCAACCGATTTTTTGTTCAGCATTTATCCTCTAATCTCGATTTTTGGATCTCCTTGGAACTTCAGCAGTAGGCATTGCTAGGGATTACGAATTACTTTCCGAAAAGAAGTACTACCTCCGATCCCTAATTAGTGTCGTGGACTACCTAACATTTTGTATGCACGTAGTACACTCCCTCCGACACTTTTTCCGGATCGGAGGGAGTAGTGAACTTTGTGTTGTATGTTCCGTTAGTCCGAACAAGTCTCCCCCGTTTACTATTCAAGGTGGGCCGGCCCATATGGTAACGAGAAATGGTAAAAAAATATGCTGCCAAAGGAGAATTCGAACCTAATTCTCCTTTCCGAAAAGAAGTACTACCTCCGATCCCTAATTAGTGTCGTGGACTACCTAACATTTTGTATGCACGTAGTACACTCCCTCCGACACTTTTTCCGGATCCGAGGGAGTAGTGAACTTTGTGTTGTATGTTCCGTTAGTCCGAACAAGTCTCCCTCGTTTACTATTCAAGGTGGGCCGGCCCATATGGTAACGAGAAATGGTAAAAATATGCTGCCAAAGGAGAATTCGAACCTACGATCCTAGCTTCGGCAACATGCGTGCACGGCCACCGGGCTACACAACGCGAGTGTGCAAATTACACTTTTAAACCTTTTATTGTCTCTTTTTTCTGCTTTCGGTTTTTCTCATTTTTCTTTTCCTGGTTATGTTTTTCTATTTCCGTTTTTATTCTTTCTTTTTTCTGTTTTATTTTCCTTTATTTAAAAATATTTCTTTTTTGATATTTTTAAAATCTGAATTATTTTTCATTTCTGTTTTTACTGGACTTTTTATAAATTGAACTATTTTTAGTTTAAAACCATTTTTTATTTCCATGTTCCTTTTTATTTTAGTTTTTCATTTTTCTCATATTTTCATTTTCTATTTTTGGTAATATATTTCCTCGTGAACATTTTTTTTAATTGCCGTTAAATATTTTTTGCGAACCTTATGAACAATTTTTTAACGCATCCACCTTAATGTTTCAATTATCTATTATTTTTAGTTCAACCAAAATTTAGTTTTTTTTGGTTTACTATTATTCGATTAACTATCATTTTTTGTTCATCGGCATTTTTGGTTCACAATTATTTCATCAGACTTTTAGTTCATTTTGTGTTCACTCTAAATTTCCAATCAGTGGTATTTTTGGTTCACTATTATTTTATTTTCGCCGTCTTTTTATGTATAAAATATTTTTTCAATTCACTAGTATTTTTTGTTTACTATAATTTTTTGTTCACTCATATTTTTGGTCTGCTGTTATTTTTTATTCACTGAAATTTTTGTTCACTATTATTTTCAGTTCACCCAAATTTGGTTCTTTTTATGTTTAATATTTTTTTGCAGTTTACTTTAATTTTGGTAGTCAAGCTTTATGTGTTAAAAAATTATATCATATATTTTTAAAGAAAAAAATAAATAAATAAGGATTTTTTTACGCAACTACAAGAAGACAAGAGAGATAGAGGGAGAGAAAAGAGGATGAGAGGCTACCGTACAGAGAAACGGAGAAACATAGAGAAACAGGAACTTACAATGCGCCAGTTCGGGACTCCACGCGCACGGGAGGCAAACCGTTCGACCTTTGGTACAGATTTTCCACCAACCGGTACTAAAGGTGCCCAGCGCCAGGCGAAACATGGCCACGTGCCCCTGCCGCACCCATTTGGTACCGGTTTTTGCCACCAACCGGTACCAAATATGCCCGCACCAGGCGAAAGGTTGCTACACACCTTTGGTACCGGTTCTAGACACCAACCGGTACCAAAAGTGTGGTTCAAACCGGTATTAGCCGTGCCCGGCGTCCTCCTCGTTCGAACCAGTACTAGACCCCCATTAGTGCCGGTTTTTAATTGTGCAGGTACTAAAGGTCAAATCCTATGGCCATGTTTCTACTAGTGACATAGCTCCCTGCGGTTCACAAATTCGTAATACACAACTGCATACTGTATTTTAGAAGATCCAACTCAATCTGAATTGTACAGGCGATGAAAGTTTTTAGCTCTTATTAATAGAAACGTCTTAAATAATCTCCCTGGTGCCAAAGGATGGTAAAGGATGGCCACAGACAGTTCTTGTGCATACCATGGCACATGGTCAAGACCAACATATATGTATTTAATCGATGTCATAATCTGACGTGCTGAGGAATATTCTATGACAGGAGAGGAGCATTCACCAGCGATTGAAAGCTTCTGTCAACTTGCAACGACGACTTCTCATTGAAGCCCTTGACTGCGACTGTCAGGCGCCTGCATCTCTAAGAGATCTAAGCGTAGGGCTATTCGAGGCCTACGGTTGCTCCACCATCCGCACGAATAACGTGTTGACACGAGACACCGACGTTCCGAGTAAGCCTAGATTGATCGCACGTGGCCCTAACTTTCTCCTAGAAAAGTCAATAGCTGCTGCCTACATCTTCCACCTTGAGCCGCCTTCCTCACCATCGAACCTTCCATCTCCCCTGAAAAAAATCTCCTCTCCTAGTCTCTGCCACCACCCTCAACGAGCGGAGGTAGCCGCAGCAACCTCGGTTTTTTTGTGTGTGCCGCCATCGGCCCTTGTCTATGCGCCACCACCACCTGCAGATCTTGGCCGGGCAGTCATGACGATGGGAGGGGTGTTTAGTGCTGGCAGATCCTATTGGGAATATGCCCTAGAGGCAATCATGTATGATGTTATTCCCAATGTATTCATAAAGTTATTGAGTTGTCCTTTGGTTTGAACATCTGATATATGTCATTGAATATGTGATTCGATTGTGGAACTATGTATTCATGTTGTTCATACTAATTGTCCTTGGTCATTAAGGTTGTGCTGGACACACACCCTAAACTAGTGTGAGTGTTGGCTGATGACACGGTTCCACTTGTCATGGGCATGGTGATGCTATTCCAACGATCACGGACTTGGCTAAAGAGTTTAGCAAGTCGGACTGACCCACATTGAGATGCAACGAGCAAGTCGTCATTTGCATGTCTCAATCAATGTAATCCTTAGACCTGAGGTTGTCGCACAATCCGAGTTGTGGATCACCGACTTAGGTTCTATTAAACGCTGCTCTATGACAAGGCAGTTATAAAGGCAGAGTTCGGGTCGAATGAGAAACAAGCTGCGTGATGTGGATAATCAAGATGGGATTTTGCCCCTCCGAATGGAGAGATATTCTCTGGGTCCTCTCGAGTGATATGATTCAGGAAGCATGGCCATGCGCGACTCAGTTAAGTGTTAACTGTGTCTGTTGACTAAGAGTTAGTCAGATGAATCACATATCACGGATCGAGAAGAGAGTCGAGCTATTTAAGGGATGACGATAAATCGCCTATAGTTCGACAAGGTATATCGTGAGGCAAAAAGGACTAAGATGTAAATCACATTGGAAGGTATGTCGTTATGACTCAATGGGACTTGGGAGTCGGCACGTTCTGCTAGGAGCCGCTATCGATTGATCGACTGAGAGTCGGACTCTAATCGTGTCCAAGTCGCCATGAGCCTGCAGGGTCGCACACTTAAGAGCGGGAGCAATTGTATTGGTCAGGTTGGACCCGAACCGGAAATGGACTGATTTGTGTGTCGGAGTCACAGAGGGAATGGGCCACAAGTGTTGTGAAGCCCATTACCATTCGCTATATAAAGAGGGGCGCAGGTTGCCCAGCGGGCACGTTAGTCCACTCCCATGCGTTGGGAACCCTAGCCCCACTCAGTCCAGCCGTCGCACCGGACCTAGCAGTCCGCCGTCGGAGCTCCTCCTCGTACGTGTGGATACCGGCAGAGGTGCTGTACGTTCAGCACTTCGACGTTCGTGGCATCGGATCGGCTGGATCGGATCGTGGGACTGCACTGCCCCGACGCGCTTCATCGATAATCCGCAACCGCGCGTCTAGTGGTAATCATCGTGGCCTTCTACCTCAGCTAGATCTGGGAAGTACCGCGTAGGAAAAAGTTTTGTTTATCTCTACGCGTTCCAACAGTGGTATCAGAGCGGTAGCTTCTGGTATTAGGCCCGAGATCCGTACATATGTGATATGTAGTTAGCGTTAGATGTGATCTAATTGCTGTTTTGGTGGTCGGTCTATGAGATAGATCGGTTTTGTACAAGGTTGATTGGATCAATCGTACTCGGGGTTAATGGATGATCAGGTTTCCGTGATCATACTGCTAAGGTCGTGGAACAACTTACCCCTACCGGTCGGTTTTTGCCATGGGGGTATACCGTGACACATAAATCCAGTTGCGGTGATCGAAGATCAAATAGTTTGATCGAATCGGAATACAGATCAGATTTGGGTAAAATCGTTTTATCCGATGAAGAAATCCATGATCGGGATGCAGATGAGATCTGCGTTTTCCGAAATCGTCGGGACCGCTGGCTTCGCCCTGTCGTAGCGCCTTAGATGTCGTTACGAGTTTCACAACGCCGGTAGATATCGTATCTATGCATAACTTGTTTTTGCAGGAAGTTGTGAATGGTATGGCTTATGTGCATGTGATGTGTGTAATCCATACATGATCTGCGTATCATGTTCTTGCCAGCCGGCTGTAGCCTAGGTGCTGTCATTTTATTGTATAACGACCCGCGTGTCGGATTCTCTATGTAATCTTTGATTTACTAGCTAGTGTAGCTTGTTGGAGAACCCGGTGACATGCAAGTCGATGTACAAGTCGGCTACATGGAGTAAGATGGCACATGACAAAAGTTGGCACGAGTCGACTTACAAGCTTTGTGGAGATGGAGATCACCATGAAGAGAGCCACACCATTTCACATTATAATTGCTTTATTTGTGTTATTGTTATGTCTCTATTTACCTCTATTTAGATAGTTGGTAGATTTTAATCCCTCAAAGAAGGTCTAGTCGGTCGCCCCGCCAGTGCTGCACCATCACAAGTCGGACATTCTTGGTAGTGGGCTCATGAAATTGAGGTGCTACCAATTCTTTCCGATTAGGTGGGTTTGAGTCGGACTCTTACAAGTGGAAGCACTTGGTAATCTAGACGAGTCCATCATAACGTTGTGGGGCTCGGGGCGAGGAAGGCTGGGAGTCGGGGCATGTGATGCCACCCAACTAACAGGAGTCGTATAGAGATACGATTGGCAAGGTGTTGCCTACCTAGATCACTTGACTGCTAGCGGTGATGTTAAAGCTCACTAGTCGGCTTGCTTATTTATTATCTTGAATCACTTAGCAACCATCGGAGGGGTGTTGGTTCTACTGGGAGCATAAGTATTAAAGCGTTTAATATGCCTGCTCTTTTATGAATACATGTCTTAAGTGTTTTTGCATATTTTTCTGTTGTAGATCAATGGCACCTAGCAACCTTCCTCAGTTGTCCACTTTTGCGTTGAGGTCAATCCTAGAGAAAGATAAGCTTAATGGAACTAATTTCACCAACTAGTACTGTAATCTGAGGATAGTCCTCAAGCATGACAAGAAAGAACATGTTCTAGAAACTCCACTTCCAGAAGAGCCAGATGACGATACGACTGTCGCTGTCATGAATGCCTACCGTAAGTCTAGAGATGAGTCTACGGAAATTTGCTGTCTTATGCTTGCACACATGGAACCGGACTTGCAGCAGCAGTTCGAAAATGTTGAGGCCTACGATATGATCGAAAGCCTCAAAAGTATGTTCCAGGCTCAGGCAAAGACCGAGAGGTATCAAGTCTCTCAAGCTTTGCTTGGATGTAAGCTGAAAGACGGCGATCCACTGAGTCCGCATGTAATCAAGATGATTGGTTACATACAGTCTCTAGATCGGCGGGGCTTCCCAATTAACGAAGAGTTCGCTACTGATATAATTCTGAACTCTCTTCCTAGTGCGTATGGTCCGTTCATCTCAAACTACCATATGCATGGTATGGATAAGAGTATCACTGAATTAAATGGGATGCTCAAAACGGCAGAGGCTGATCTCAAGAAAGGCGCCAGTCAAGTGTTGATGGTGCAGAATAAGGCTAAGTTCAAGAAGAGTTCTTGGACTAAGAAGAAGAGGGATAGGTCGGGAGGTAGCGCCCATGGCCCTGTCCAGAGTGCTTCCTCAAAGACTAAGCCATCTCCTACAGCCGGAGCCAATTGCTTCTATTGCAAGCAAGATGGCCACTGGAAGAGAAACTGCACCAAGTATTTGGCTGACAGAGCCAAGAGTGGAGGTGTGACTTCCAACTCAGGTACGCTTGTGTGCAATGTTATAGACATTTATCTTGCTGATGCGCCTAATAGTTCTTGGGTATATGATACCGGATCAGTTATTCACACATGCAACTCGTTGCAGGGACTGGTAAGAACTAGGAGCGTGGCAAGAGGAGAGGTTGATATTCGGGTCGGCAACAAGGCGAGAGTCGCTGCGTTGGAAGTCGGCACGATGCAACTTTATTTACCTTCAGGATTTTTTATGGAATTAAATAATTGTTATTATGTTCCAGTGCTTAGTCGAAACATTATTTCCGCCTCATGTTTGATGAGACAAGGTTATGAGTCGAATATTAAGAATAATGGTTGTTCTTTATATTTGAAAGATATGTTTCATGGCTTTGCACCCGTTCAGAACGGGTTATTTGTTTTAAATCTTGATAGTGAATCGGTCTATAACATAAATGTTAAAAGGTTGAAACCAAATGATCTGAATATGACTTACTTTTGTCATTGTCGGCTTGGTCATATAAGTTGGAAGCGCATGAAGAAGCTCCATGACGATGGACCTCTAACTTTGTTCGACTTAGAGTCATTCGAGACATGCGAATCATGCCTACTAGGCAAAATGACCAAGACACCTTTTGCAAGGAGTTGCGAAAGGGCGTCCGACTTGTTGGAACTAATACATAGTGATGTATGTGGTCCAATGAGCACGACAGCCATAGGTGGTTATGAGTACTTCATTACCTTCACTGATGACTTGAGTAGGTATGGATATATCTATTTAATGAAACAAAAGTCGGAAGCCTTGAAATGTTCAAGGAATTCCAGAGTGAGGTACAAAATCAACTCCGCAAGAAAATAAAGTTTCTACGGTCGGACCGTGGAGGCCAGTACATGAGCCATGAGTTTTATGACTATCTAAAGAGTTGTGGAATAGTTCCTCAACTCACTCTGCCGGGTACACCGCAGAGAAACGGTGTATCGGAACGAAGAAATCGGACCTTGTTGGACATGGTACGATCAATGATGAGTCGAGCAGATCTACCATTATCATTTTGGGGTTATTGTCTAGAAACTGCAGCGTTCACACTAAACAGAGTACCATCAAAGTCAGTAGAGAAGACACCGCATGAGATGTGGACTGGCAAAAGGCCAAGTTTGTCTTTTCTTAAGATTTGGGGTTGTGAAGCATTTGTCAAGCGACTTCAGTCGGACAAGTTCACGCCCAAGTCGGATAAGTGTATTTTCGTGGGGTATCCGAGGGAAACCTTGGGGTACTACTTCTACAACCGGGAAGAGGGCAAACTGTTTGCCGCTCGGAATGGTGTCTTCATTGAGAAAGAGTTTCTCGGTCGGGAAGTCAGTGGGAGCACAGTGCAACTCGAAGAAATTCGAGAGGAACCGGCTAGGGGCGAGACGGCGAGCGCCTTGGAGGCTGAGCCGGTCGTGGTACCTACACCGGTAACAGCACCTGAACCACAGAGATCTGCCAGATTAGAAAATGCCCATGATGTTTTACTATTAGACAGTAATGAGCCGGCAACTTATTCGGAAGCGATGGTGGGATCTGATTCCGAGTCATGGCTTGGAGCCATAAAATCCGAGTTAAAGTCCATGGATGCAAACCAAGTTTGGAATTTGGTTGATCTGCCTGACGGTGCAAGACCCGTCGAGTGCAAATGGGTCTTTAAGAAGAAAACTGATATGAATGGAAATATTTCCGTCTATAAAGCACGACTTGTCGCGAAGGGGTTCCGACAGGTTCAAGGAGTTGACTACGACGAGACTTTCTCGCTCGTAGCGATGCTTAAATCAGTTCGGATCATGTTAGTCATAGCAGCCTATTTCGACTATGAGATATGGCATATGGATGTCAAGACGGCTTTCCTTAATGGAAATTTAACTGAGGACGTGTATATGATACAGCCCGAAGGTTTTGTCGATCCGGCTAATGCTGACAAGGTATGCAAACTTCAGAAATCCATTTATGGGTTGAAGCAAGCATCTCGGAGTTGGAACATTCGCTTTGATGAGGTAGTCAAATCGTTTGGCTTCATCAAGAGCGATCATGATTCTTGTTTATACAAGAAGTTTACTAGGAGCAAAGTAAATTTTCTAATCTTATATGTGGACGACATATTACTGATTGGAAATGATGTCATGATGTTGCAAGAAACCAAAGAGTCATTGGAAAGGAGTTTCTCAATGAAGGATTTGGGTGAGGCGACTTACATATTAGGAATCAGGATCTATAGAGATAGATCAAGGCGGCTCATTGGATTGAGTCAGAGTACATATCTGGACAAAGTTTTGAAAAAATTCAAAATGGAAGAGTCCAAGAAGGGATTCTTACCGATTTCCCATGGTATAAAACTTAGCAAGACTCAGTGTCCTTCGACGACTGATGAGCGAAGTCGGATGAGTGTGATTCTGTATGCTTCGGCAATCGGATCCATCATGTATGCCATGATTTGTACTAGGCCAGATGTTTTCTATGCTCTAAGTGTTACGAGCAGATACCAGGCTGACCCTGGCGAAGCCCACTAGGCAGCGGTTAAAAACATCCTTAAGTACTTGAGAAGGACTAAGGAAATATTCCTAGTTTATGGAGGTGATGAGTAATTCAGTGTAAAGGGTTACACAGATGCAAGTTATCTCACTGAATCAGATGATTCTCGTTCGCAATCTGGATACGTGTTCGTAATGAACGGAGGAGCTGTGAGCTGGAAAAGTTCCAAGCAAGATACGGTGTCTGCATCTATAACAGAGGATGAGTATATTGCTGCCTCGGAAGCTGCAAAGGAAGTTGTTTGGATCAGGAACCTCCTGATAGATCTTGGTGTAGTTCAGGGCGAGTCCAATCCTTTGGACGTATATTGTGACAACAATGGTGCTATCGCACAAGCCAAGGAACCTAGACAACACCAGAAGAACAAACATATACTCATGCGGTACAACCTCATTCGCCAGTTTGTCGAACAAGGTGGTATCAAGTTATGCAAAGTACACACGGATGCAAACATTGCAGATCCGTTGACAAAGGCGCTACCACAACCTAAGCACGAGGCGCACACGAGAGGTATGGGCATTAGATGCCTAGGCATATGATGCCAAGATGATTGACTCTACTGCAAGTGGGAGACTGTTGGGAATATGCCCTAGAGGCAATCATGTATGATGTTATTCTCAATGTATTCATAAAGTTATTAAGTTGTCCTTTGGTTTGAACATTTGATATATGTCATTGAATGTGTGATTCGATTGTGGAACTATGTATTCATGTTGTTCATACTAATTGTCCTTGGTCATTAAGGTTGTGCTGGACACACACCCTAGACTAATGTGAGTGTTGGCTGATGACACGGTTCCACTTGTCATGGGCATGGTGATGCTATTCCAACGATCACAGACTTGGCTAAAGAGTTTAGCAAGTCGGACTGACCCACATTGAGATGCAACGAGCAAGTCGTCATTTGCATGTCTCAATCAATGTAATCCTTAGACCTGAGGTTGTCGCACAATCCGAGTTGTGGATCACCGACTTAGGTTCTGTTAAACGCTGATCTATGACAAGGCAGTTATAAAGGCAGAGTTCGGGTCGAATGAGAAACAAGCTGTGTGATGTGGATAATCAAGATGGGATTTTGCCCCTCCGAATGGAGAGATATTCTCTGGGTCCTCTCGAGTGATATGATTCAGGAAGCATGGCCATGCGCGACTCAGTTAAGTGTTAACTGTGTCTGTTGACTAAGAGTTAGTCAGATGAATCACATATCACGGATCGAGAAGAGAGTTGAGCTATTTAAGGGATGACGATAAATCGCCTATAGTTACACAAGGTATATCGTGAGGCAAAAAGGACTAAGATGTAAATCACATTGGAAGTTATGTCGTCATGACTCAATGGGACTTGGGAGTCGGCACGTTCTGCTAGGAGCCTCTACCGATTGATCGATTGAGAGTCGGACTCTAATCGTGTCCAAGTCGCCATGAGTCTGCAGGGTCGCACACTTAAAAGCGGGAGCAATTGTATTGGTCGGGTTGGACCCGAACCGGAAATGGACTGATTTGTGAGTCGGACTCACAGAGGGAATGTGCCACAAGTGTTGTGAAGCCCATTACCATTCGCTATATAAAGAGGGGCGCAGGTTGCCCAGCGGGCACGTTAGTCCACTCCCATGCGTTGGGAACCCTAGGCCCACTCAGTCCAGCCGTCGCACCGGACCTAGCAGTCCGCCGTCGGAGCTCCTCCTCGTACGTGTGGATACCGGCAGAGGTGTTGTACGTTAAGCACTTCGACGTTCGTGGGATCGGATCGGCTGGATCGGATCGTGGGACTGCACTGCCCCGACGCGCTTCATCGATAATCCGCAACCGCGCGTCTAGTGGTAATCATCGTGGCCTTCTACCTCAGCTAGATCTTGGAAGTACCGCGTAGGAAAAAGTTTTGTTTATCTCTACGCGTTCCAACAGATCCTTGGAGGTGAGTTCGGTGCTGGCAGATCCTTGGAGAGTGAGATTTAGGGACTCTCAAAACAGATATATGGAGCGTCAAATTTGATGCTTCATTTGGATTTTCTCTAAGATCTAGGCCAAATCTGTTCGTAGGCTCTCCTACACTGCTGATCTGGTAGGCGTTGGGTTTTTCTTTGTGGGGATTCAGTGCAAGGAGTAGGACTACTCGTGGGCGATCCTCAAGAAGATGAATTCGCCCAACCCGCCTCATGTGTGTTGAGGCCGCCATTGACGACAAATTAGTCGTTTCTCTGCACCGGGACAGGATGGAGAGGCTCCTGGCGACATTGTTCTGCTCAAGGTACGTGGTTCCTCCTCTTACAACCAAATCTGAGGGCTCGAGTTGGTAACCTGAGATGCAAGTAGTTATGGTGGCCGCCGCCGCATGGACCTTGGTCTCCCTCAAGTCCTCAACACGTTCGTTATGAGAAGCAAGAGCCATGCAGTTATTTTCTTCTAATTATCGCATACTAATCTACAATTGAATTAAGCTCCAGTATGCTATAGATTGATATATACGTTTCTTTAGAAATTATGTGTAGCCATGGATGTGTCAGATTAGTGCATCAGGGAAAAACTCTAGCTTTTGTCCGGATAACAAGTATGTCATCTAAGCGTATTTTGTAGGTACTCTGTCATGGTCAGACCAAGTAAACATCTTTTTAAATTGCAATCTCTTATTGAGTTCAGAATATATGGTATAAATATGCAAGCTGACTAGTGCGATTAGATAACTTGAGGCTGATGAGAGTTAAAAATCAAAGCTTTCATTATTTCCTTTAATAGTAACATTTCTCCTATTTGGAGCTATTTGGAAATATATTACTTGATTTACGTCATCACCGCATAGACATGAGTTTTAGATACAAAATTTATTGGCCCCCATTTCATACAAATAAATGGTTGCTAATAAAATCACGTGGAAACAAACCGTCTAGGTTAAAATATAGCCAAACTTATTTCTATGAAGCTCCACTTGATTAGAGGCGCCTCGTGGTGCTACTACTTGTTAAAATATAGCTTTCTTTTCATATTTTTGAAGTTATAATCAGGTTGATTAGATGCGCCTCGTGGTGCTACTACTTGTTACTTGGATGATAAGGCTTGTGTGTACTTTCATGTACTATTTCTATGAATGTGCTCGTGTGGTGCAAACTTTTAAAATAAATAATTCAAACTAATATCAAGGCGGTGCCTTTGTCACGACTGTATTTCAGATATTTTCTATGATGTATAATTCTAATTTTGGGACAATCCTGCCTTTCATGTCTGCATAAGTGTTTTTTTCTTTTGCGGGTATGTCTGCATCAATGTTAGCATATGGAACATTTGGTAAAGGTGGATCTGGAGCTATCCTGCAGAGCAAAGCAATGAATTACTCTTTATGTTTCTTGTTTTGAAATTCATAGGTGCTGCATCTATCAATGATTTTAAAGATGAACTATACAATATTTGTTTCCGCAACAGGATAGAAACTGAGGCTCAACTCGGTGAAAATTGATTCTTTCAGATTTGGTCATGTTGAGTTCCCACTAGAACCTATGGGTGTTTGTTGATATGCCCATTGTTTCTCCATTTTGTGTTGTGGATGGAGGACAATGCCATGAATGAAAACGGCGCAGCGAAGCGCGCGAGGTTCTTCTAGTACCCTACTATGCAAGATAGAAATGTTGTCATGTCTATGTCGCCCGGCAATACTAGATATAGAGTGAAGGAATAAAAGAGAGTAACATATTGCCGGTAGTGGAAGCTAAACACGTTCCATAAAAGGAAAGTACTAACAACAGAGTACCCGTTCTTAGGGTTTGTACTATTTCACTGGTAGAAAATAGGCCTTCCATACGCCCCCATTAGTCCTCAAAATAATCGAACCGCGACCAAAAGGGTCTTTAGTCGCGGTTCGGCAGGAGACCCGCGACCAACTGTCTGGGCCCAGCGCGCTCGGTCCACGGCTGGCGGACGGGAGGGGCTTTAGTCGCGGTTGGCCTGGCCAACCGGGACTAAAGGTCCTCAGGCTGGCCCGAAGGCCTTACTCGCGGTCGGCCAGGCCAACCGGGACTAAAGGCCCATCCCTATATAGGACTCAGCTCACTGCACTTAGCCACATTTGGTGCCACTTCTATGCTTTTGGTTCACAAGGGGGTGGTGGGTTTGCTTTTGGTTCCTCCTATGCACACAAGGTGTTCGATGAAATGCCCGAGAGAATGAAACACACATGATACGAAGTGTCCGAGCCACACTTGAGCTTTGTCATTTATTTTTCCTCCGCGATCGCGGTTAGCAACTTGAACCTTTCATGATTTGTATTATTTCTAGCTAGTTAGTTTAACAAATTCATGACGCTTAATTATATACTTTATATAATAATAATGCAGATGAATCGGCAATGGATGTACGGTAACCGACTCTCCGACGAGTTCACTACGGGTTTGAAAGATTTCCTCGTAGTGGCAAATGCGAACAAGCACCGAGGTTTTATTATCTGTCCATGTGCTGAATGTAAGAATCAGATGGGTTACTCCTCCTCAAGAGTCGTTCACATGCACCTTCTTCGGCACGGTTTCATGCCAAGCTATAATTGTTGGACCAAGCATGGAGAAAGAGGGGTTAGAATGGAAGAAGATGAAGAAGGGGATGATATCGATGTCAACTATCATGAGGCTTTCGGTGATACTTTCTTGGAGGATGATGCTGAAGGTGGGGAAGGGTTTGGTGAAGGTGAAGAAGAGGCACATGATGAGCCCGCTGATGATCTTGGTCGGACCATTGCTGATGCACGGAGACGCTGCGAAACTGACAAGGAGAGGGAGAATTTGGATCGCATGTTAGAGGATCACATGAAGCCGCTGTACCCAGGATGCGATAATAGTCTGAAAAAGATGGGCTGCACACTGGATTTGCTGAAATGGAAGGCACGGGAAGGTGTAGCTGACTCATCATTTGAAAATTTGCTGAAAATGTTGAAGAATATGTTTCCGAAGAATAACGAGTTGCCCGCCAGTACGTACGAAGCAAAGAAGGTTGTCTGCCCTCTAGGTTTAGAGGTTCTGAAG
The DNA here is from genome assembly GCA_028641055.1 of Alopecurus myosuroides. Taxonomy (NCBI): domain Eukaryota; kingdom Viridiplantae; phylum Streptophyta; class Magnoliopsida; order Poales; family Poaceae; genus Alopecurus; species Alopecurus myosuroides. The sequence goes on from CM054059.1 coordinate 507,084,317, forward strand.
ATACATGCATGCATTAACGACTGCATCCTCTACCGCGATGAATACGGGAATTTGAATGAATGTCCTGTATGCACTGCATTGCGTTATAAGATCAGAGGCGATGACCCTAGTGACGATGTTGAGGGCGAGAAACCCAGGAAGAGGGTTCCCGCCAAGGTGATGTGGTATGCTCCTATAATACCACGGTTGAAACGTCTGTTCAGGAACAAAGAGCATGCCAAGTTGTTGCGATGGCACAAAGAGGACCGTAAGTCCGACGGGGAGTTGAGACACCCCGCTGATGGAACGCAATGGAGAAAGATCGACAGAGAGTTCAAACATTTTGCAGCTGACGCAAGGAACATAAGATTTGGTCTAAGTACTGATGGCATGAATCCTTTTGCCGAGCAGAGCTCCAGCCATAGCACCTGGCCCGTGACTCTATGCATCTACAACCTTCCTCCTTGGTTGTGCATGAAGTGGAAGTTCATTATGATGCCAGTGCTTATCCAAGGTCCGAAGCAACCCGGCAACGACATCGATGTGTACCTAAGGCCATTAGTTGATGAACTTTTGCAGTTGTGGGGCAGACCTGGTGTACGTGTGTGGGATGAGCACAAAGAAGAGGAATTTGACCTACGAGCGTTGCTTTTTGTAACCATCGACGATATGCCTGCTCTCAGTAACCTGTCGGGACAGACAAATAAGGGATACAAAGCATGCACACACTGCTTACATGAGACTGAAAGTGTATTTTTGGATAATTGTAGGAAGAACGTGTACCTGGGTCATCGTCGATTTCTTCCCCGAAATCATAACGTCAGAAAGAAAGGCAAGCATTTCAACGGTAAGGCAGATCAACGGCCGAAGCCTGCGGAACGTACTGGTGCTGAGATATTTGATATGGTCAAGGATTTGAAAGTCGTCTTTGGAAAGGGTCCTGGCGGACAATCAGTTCTGCTGGAAGTTGACGGGCACGCACCCATGTGGAAGAAGAAATCTATATTTTGGGAGCTATAGTATTGGAAAGTCCTAGATGTCCGCTCTGCAATCGACGTGATGCATGTTACGAAGAATATTCGCGTGAACCTGCTAAGCTTCTTGGGCGTGTATGGGAAGACAAATGATACAAAGGAAGCACGGCAGGACCAGCAACTTTTGAAAGACCCAGATGACCGGCATCCGGAATGGTTTCAAGGTCGTGCCAGCTACGCTCTTACCAAAGAAGAGAAGGTCATTTTTTTTTAATGCCTGAGCAGTATGAAGGTCCCGTGTGGCTTCTCGTCGAATATAATGGGAATAATAAACATGGCGGACAAAAAGTTCCAAAACCTGAAGTCTCACGACTGCCACGTGATTATGACGCAATTGTCTCCGATTGCTTTGAGGGGGCTCCTACCGGAAAATGTTCGAGTAGCCATTGTGAAGCTATGTGCATTCCTCAATGCAAGCTCTCAGAAGGTAATCAGTCCAGAAGATCTACCACGGTTACAGAACGATGTGGTCCAATGTCTTGTCAGTTTCGAGTTGGTGTTTCCACCATCCTTCCTCAATATTATGACGCACCTCCTGGTCCACCTAGTCGAAGAGATTTCCATTCTCGGTCCTGTATTTCTACACAATATGTTCCCCTTTGAGAGGTTTATGGGAGTATTAAAGAAATATGTTTGTAACCGTGCCAGGCCAGAAGGAAGCATCGTAAAGGGCTATGGAAATGAGGAGGTAATTGAGTTCTGTACTGACTATGTTCCTGACCTTAAGCCGATTGGTATTCCTCAATCGCGGCACGAGGGGAGACTAAGTGGAAAAGGCACGATCGGAAGGAAATCAACGATATGTATGGACGGTCATTCTATGACTGAAGCACACCACACAGTTCTGCAAAATTCGAGCTCGGTGTCTCCGTACTTCGAGCAACACAAGAATATTTTACGGTCGGACAACCCGGGGAAGCCTGAATCATGGTTTAGAAAGGCCCACATGGAGACTTTCGGCAGTTGGTTGCGAAAACATTTAATGAATGACAATGATGTTGGAGATCAGTTGTACATGTTGGCCAACACACCATCTTCGACTATAACGACTTTCCAAGGGTACGAGATTAATGGGAATACATTTTGCACGATCTCCCAAGATAAAAAGAGCACCAACCAAAACAGTGGTGTCCGCTTTGATGCAGCAACCGAGAATGGGCAAAAGGTCACATATTATGGTTACATAGAGGAGATATGGGAACTTGACTATGGAACCTACTTTAAGGTCCCTTTGTTCCGGTGCAAATGGTTCAAGCTAACAGGAGGTGGGGTAAAGGTGGACGAGCAATACGGAATGATAATGGTGGATTTCAACAATCTTGGTTACCTTGACGAACCATTCGTCCTAGCCAAAGATGTCGCTCAGGTTTTCTATTTGAAGGACATGAGTACCAAACCGAGGAAACGGAAAGATTAGAAAACGATCAGTACATCATGCCATGATCCAAAGCGCCACATTGTTCTTTCAGGGAAAAGAAACATCGTGGGAGTGGAGGACAAGACAGACATGTCAGAAGATTATAATATGTTTGGTGAAATTCCGCCCTTCAAAGTGAACACTGACCCAAGCATTAAGTTAAATGATGAGGATACTCCATGGATACGGCACAATCGTAAGAAAGCAGGGACACAAGGGAAGAATTGATGTGTAATAATTTATTGTACCAAACTTTTTTGAATGGATCATGTGAATTATATTATCTATGATGTGTTTAAGACTAACTCCTTTGCAAAATATTTGAGAAAACGAGTGGAAAACATGGAAAACAGAAGGTTACTTAAATGTCTCAAAACCTTGTGAGATAAAATATCTAATTTCATAACTTTTATTAAAAACAGAAAACAGACGCGCTAGCGCGTCGCAGTGTCACCGGAATACAAATTCTTTTATTAAAAACAGAAAACAGACGAACACTACTCCTTGTCGTCGTCGTCGGGGAACTCGTCGGTGACCTCCTCCGGGTCATCGTCGTCGTCGACCTCGTCGGTGACCTCCTCGTTGTCATCGGAGGTGCATGATGGTATGTCCGAGATAGGCCCCCACCTCGGATCGTCGGAGGCCCAGACTTCGCCGGCGTGGTCGGCCCGACAAAGCTCTTGCAGCGCCTTCGTCCTCGCCTCCCGAGCGGCATCTAACGCGAGGTGGTGTTCGAGGCGGCGCTCCGCCCGCTCAGCCGCGCGGCTCTTCCAGAGCTTCTCGTCGGTGCTCTCCTCCCCCGGGTTGTTCCGGTAATGCTCGCGGACGACGCGGTCGTCCCTGGCGTCGACTAGGCCCTGAAACGCGCGGTGGCGGAGGTGGAGGTGGTCGGCGGCAGTGATGATCTGCAGCTTCGGCGCCCTGGCCTCCGCTTCCCAGACGGTGTGGCAGTCGTTGAAGTTCATCAGCGACCGCGGGCGGTTGAGGCGCCAGGCCGCCGCGTCCCAGGCGCGGGCGGCCTCCGCCGTCGTCGCAAAGGAGCAGAGGGGGATGCGGTCGTCCCCCCAGCAGATATCTGCGCTGAACATTCCGTTCTGCCGTGCTCGGACGCCGCGGAAGCCGGTGGTGCTGTTCCTCCTCGGAGGCATGGTGGAAGCGCGACGGTGCGTGGAGAGGAGTGGGCGCGTGGAGAGGAGAAGACGCGCTCGAGGCACGGCAGTTTATACCGCGCCCTCCTGGCCACGCGTCACAACTCCCGCGCCACGCGCCACCCTAACACAACCAAGCAAATAGTTGCACATTACTACCCACTCCGAGCTCAAAGTGAACACTGACCCAAGCATGGATTGATGTGTTAAAGGGGGGTGTAGAACAAAACAATCGGTATCGCCATCATACAGCCCTACCGTGGCTACTGGGTGCAATATGCATACCAAATGCACGGCATGACGTATGATGGCGAATCCACATGTTTTGTATTTGCTCGATGAACTGAATATATGATGTATCAAACCTTAAAGGGGGATGTAGAACAAAACAATCGGTATCACCATCATACAGCCCTACCGTGGCTACTGGGTGCAATATGCATACCAAATGCACGGTAGGACGTATGATGGAGAATCCGGATGTTTTGTATTTGCTCGATGAACTGAATATATGATGTATCAAACCTTAAAGGGGGATGTAGAACAGAACAATCGGTATCGCCATCATACAGCCCCACCGTGGCTACTGGGTGCATATATGCATACCAAATGCACGGCAGTACGTATGATGGCGAATCCGGATGTTTTGTATTTGGTCGATGAACTGACCGGTGTATGAAGGTGGGCTATATATAGGGTCCTCTGGCTCACAAAGTGTTGTGCTAGTGTTTTGATCCAATGGTTAAGAAACACCCTGATCCAACGGCTCACAACAACTCGAAAGAAACACACCGTAGCCCTGATCGAACGGCTCACAACAGCTCGAAAGAAACACACCCCGGATCCAACGACTCACAAACGCTTGAAAGAAACACACGATCCGTGTGATTCTATCTAATTGGTCCAACGAAACACGAACCATTTAGTCTCGGTTGGTGTCCCCAACCGGGACTAAAGGGATATGTTTTCTTCTCGCTATATATATGTATGCATTGCCACACCATTGGCATAAACACATACAAACTCACCACTCTCTCATAGCTTCTACCGTACCCACTCTAACATTCATCCAGGCGGAGGCACTTTCCGCCTCAAACTACCCCTGCCCGCCCGGCTACAGCGTTCCTAAGGTGTGGCGCGTCGGGCGGCCATCACGAACCACTACTACCACGAGCTCACGCCGGAGCAGCGGAGGAATCCCAGTTGGAATCTTGACTACCGCCCTACTTGGGACGCCTTCTTCATTAATCGGCGTGAGAGTGCGCTCGCCAGGTACGAGGAGAACGGCCCGCCTCCTTCGAACTTCAACGAGGCCGGTCGTCGGCTGTGGTGGGGCGGCAGACGTACTCTTCAGAGCGTCATGAACTACATCAGGGCTGGCGATAACCCCCGCCTGCGCTACCCTCACGCCCAGTCCTGGAGTCGTGACCCTCCGAGTGAGTGCAGAGCACCATCCGACGATAGTGACGACGACGGCGGCGACTCGACGACTACGAGTCGGAGTACTATAGGCCTAGGCAGGAGTATGACTAGCAGATATCAGATCCACAGTCTTGCCATTATGTAGATCATCTATGCTCTCCGTTTAGGTTTAGATCCACTCTTGCCATTATGTACTGCCTTTTTTATCTATATATATATCCAAGATGTGTGTGAATCTTTCTGATTGGAGGGAACAAAACCCTAACCATTTCGTCCCGGTTGGTAAAACATGCCGGGACTAAAGGGGTTTTATTTTTCTGAATTTTCTGATATATTATTTGTATTTTTAAGATTTTAAAATGAAGTAGTTTTATTTTTCTGAATTTTGGATATATTATTTGTATTTTTAAGATTTTAAAATGAATTAGTTTTATTATTCTGAATTTTTTGATATATTATTTGTATTTTTAAGATTTTAAAATGAATTAGTTTTATTTTCTGAATTTTTTGATATATTATTTGTATTTTTAAGATTTTAAAATGAATTAGTTTTATTTTTCTGAATTTTTTGATATATTATTTGCATTTTAAGATTTTAAAATGAAGTATTTTTAAGATTTTAAAAATGAAAGTATTTGAAAAAGCACCTTTAGTCGCGGTTGGTGTCACGAACCGCGACTAAAGGCTCTTTCCGCGCGGGAACGAAAACGCCGCGAAAAAATCTTTAGTCGCAGTTCGTGACACCAACCGCGACTAAAGGTATCCCTTTAGTCCCGGTTGTGGACACCAACCGCGACTAAAGGCCCGCGGATGGTACCCGGAGGGGACCTTTACTCGCGGTTGGTGTCCCCAACCGGGACTAAAGGCTGGCCCTATATATTCTCGCTGCCCCGAAATTATTCTAAATCCCAACCGCGACTCAAAATCTTCTAAGGACCGCTAGCGGAGAGACAGAGAGAGGACCGCGCCCGCCGATCTGCACCGTCTCCGTCGTCGTCGCTGCCGATCTGCACCGTCGCCGTTCTCCGCCGATCTGCACCGCCCCCGCCCTGCTCTGCACCGCGTTGCTCCGGTAGGTTCCCCCGCGCTGCTCCGGTGAACTCCGGTGAAACCACGAACACGAACCGATGAACTCCGGTGAACTCCGCGCTGCTCCGGTGAACGACGGCGAACCACGCGCGCGGCCGGTGAGGACGACGGCGACCCACGCGCTCGGCCGGTGAGGTCGAGAGCGAACCACGCGCGCGTGGCCGGTGAGGAAACAGAGGAAGGAGGGCGCTGACGGGTGGGGCCCACCCGTCAGCGAGCGCGAGAGAGAGCAGAGAGAGAGAGAGAAGGAGGGCGCTGACGGGTGGGGGCCACCCGTCAGCAAGCGAGAGAGAGAAGGAGGGCGCTGACGGGTGGCGCCCACCCGTCAGCGAGCGAGAGAGAGTAGAGGGACTTAGTAGTTTCTGTTTATAGATTCAAAAATCCATAACTAATTCATAAAATCTCCAATTTGAGTGATTCAAATTTCTATACATTGAGGAACTTGAGCAGTTTCTGTTTATAGAAAAATTTCAACATGCTTCTTCAATAATGTTTGCACTAAATAATTAAATACAGAAAAGGGAACTAAAAATGGAAACTTGCAAAATTCATAACTTGAATTCTGTTAACCTAAATTGAGCAAACTTGAGCTCTAAAATTTTGTCTAAACAGAATATACACAATGGTATTTTATTTTGGGAATAATTGTATAAATTTGACCAAAAAAACATCAATTTTCTGTTCTGGTCATAAAAGAAAAGGAAAAAGAAAATGGCATAACTAATTAAATAATTATCCAAAAAATTATGTTTAATACTTCAAAATGTTCAGTGAAACATTTGGCACATGTTTTCAACCTTATACATGCAGTTTGACATCTAAAGTATTTCTGTTTTTGTTGTTTTCCAAAAATGGCTGAAATGAAAGCAAAAATTAATAGTTCTTAATCATTGTTTCCTTCATCCAAAAATTATGGAAACTATACCAAATTGAAAAACACTTAAAGTAACATAAGAGAACATCATTTTCATGCATGTTGACAAATTAATTAGTACTACATGCAGGAGTGACATATGGCGGACAATAGAGCCTTGGCGCTTACGGATCAGGAGGCTGAAGGTTATATAATGGGCATCATAAACAACGAGATCCCTTATGTGCCGGGCCCAGAAGATGAGCAAGAAGAGGATGTAGTCTCTTCTTTTCTGAACCTTGATGATCAAGAAGGTGAAAAACCGGACATTGTCGATGATCAAGAAGGTGAAGGAACAGACATTGTCGACGGAGGTCAACCGTCGACAAACGACGATCTCGAATTGCAAAGACCAACCACCTCCGGCGAGGTATATATATATATATACATTGATCCTCTCGTGATACAAACTTACTGAAATGTGAATACATATGCATTAACGGGCGCGATTCTCTTTCTTATTTTAGCCCTCGGCCGGATCGAGTACGACAAAGCGTGGCAAATCCAAGGCGATGAAACAAGGAGAAACATATACCATCGAATTAGTCGGTGAAACCGGCAAGCCCCTACAGCACACCACAAAGTTTATCAACCAATGCGGAGTCATTGTTAGAGACAACGTCCCGATCATCGTCTAGGAATGGAAGGAGCCAAAGAAGGCACGTCTTGGTTTCAGTTTTGTCGACAAGAGAACGAAAAAGGATTGCTGGAGAAAGCTTATGGTACATTTCATTCTACCTCCGGAATACAACAAAGTCGATGAATTCGGTAACGAGGTTCCGAGTGGACGTGAGAGGAGGAGGCTAGTCAAAGAGTTCACTCTTCAGAAGATGGCCGAAGCATTCCGGAACTTCAAGAAAAATTTAACCCGTGAATATGTCAACAAGGGAAAGACTCCGATTTTCACTGGACAACATGAGAAACTGAAAAATGATTGGCCAGAATTTGTGAGGCAAAAGAAATCGGAGCATTTCAAGGAAATATCGAAAAAAAATAAGGCTAATGCGGATAAGAAACAGTACCATCATGTTATGGGGCCAGGAGGATACCGCCTTTCGGCGCCTAAGTGGCAGAAGATGGAGGACGGCATGAGGGCGCGAGGAATCCCTCTAGGTACAGAGGGATGGGACGAAAGAGCCAAAATGTGGTGGTACGGGCATGGGGGATCGCTAGACCAGGAGACAGGGGCGTGTGTTCATAGGAAGAAAACGTTTGCTCCCACCCAAGCCCTTATTGACGCAATGACCGAAGCTCAACAGGGCTTGATCACGTTCAACAGAGAGAAAGACACACTGACAAAAGCCCTCGGGAATCCTGAACACGGAGGACATGTACGAGGAAAAGGCAGAATGCCGTGGAAAGTAGGGTTTTCCCAGGACAATGACCCGTACTGTTACAGAAGCCGTAAGAGAAAGACGGACCGGGATGTAGATCTTTTGGCGAAGGTTGTATCGGAACTTAGTGAGTTGAAGCAGACGGTGCATGGACTTGTGAAAGAAAGATCGGCGCCTGCAGGGCCACATGAAGATCATGCAGCAGATCTCGGAAGCTAGCAGCAGCGGAGAAGCAGCGTGGCTTCCACGGAGGCCCCACCTGCAGGTGCTAATGCACTGATGATGGAGATTCGTGCACCGGAGCCTCACTACCCCGTGGATGATGTAAAGGAGATGAAAGAATGTGATCTGCATTATCCCGTGGGGAACATTTCGACGAAGGTAGCTACCGGCAGTGCTTTACCCTGTACACCTGGAGCACTCCACCACAACAACCCCAATCCATATGGCTATGCTCGTGTCACGGTGGAAGACATAGTCCAAGTGTTTGAGGACCTGGAGATTGACATAGCTACACCCGAAGGGGAGAGAAGACTTGGAGATGTCAAGCGCCAGTTCATTCTATGGAAAAAGAAGTACATAGTGTTTCCAGGCGAGGCGCCAAGGCTACCAAGTCCACCCCCTCCGATTGTGGTGGTGGTGGTGGTGGCGGTGGTGGTGGTGGTGGCGGTGGTGGTGGTGGTGGTGGTTCACCTATACCTCCTTCACGCCATTCGACGCCGTCCCCCGATCCACAATCTCCGGCGGGTAAGCAGCCGCCGCCCCCCAATCCTCCTCCAGCGGGTAAGCAGCCGCCGCCCCCCATTCCTCCTCCGGCGGGTAAGCAGCCGCCGCCCCCCATTCCTCCTCCGGCGAAGAAGCAGAAGCAGGCGGACAGCAAGGAAATCCGCTCCTGGAATATTAACCCGGAGCCTTATGTACCTAAGACCACACGGGTACCGGAGCCATCACTGAAGCCTATCCTCCCAAGGCCTTGGGAACTGAGTGAAGTTGAAACCAAATTGGCCGCGCATGCTGATTATGAGAAATGGAAGGCCAATCAGAATGCTAGAAAGGAGCCTAAGCCCAAGGAAGTATACACTCCGAAGGCAAAGAAGTGGGCTATGGGTTTTTTGACGCAACCGTCCCAAGCCGAGCTGAATATGCCTGACGACTATGAAAGTGAACTTCGTAGGCAAGCAGAAATATTGAAGCAGGAGAAAGAAGAAACGAAAAAAAGCGGGAAACAAGTTGACCAGCTCGGGATGCAAAAGAAACAATCGATCCCCCCGCTCATAGTGAAAGCCGGTCCGGAACAGGACCCCGAGGTCATAGCAGTTGCGGCAGCAATTGGATTGACTGTAGCGAGTGCCATGAAAAATGCGTCCGAGATGAATTTGACTCTTCGTGCCTCGTTAGGCCTGGACGATGCGCCAGTAGGTGAGGTAGCATTACAATATGTGCCGAATGGGCCTCTCGTCGAGCCTACGCAGGAAAAGAGTCTACCATCAGAAATGCGAAATCTGCTACGTTGGTACAATAATTTCATATCATGGGCCACCAAAGAATATGTTTATGCGGATGTTACAGAGCAGCATCACACCAAACGGTACTCTGTAACAGTTCATATGAGTGAATTGTTCGAGCTGTTCAATATGCGCGAGCTCGACAAATCTATCCTGAGTTGCTATGTTCTGTAAGTGATTTATTTCTACCTCATCTCGTTCTTCATTGCCTGCACTATATATATTGTCCTAACTATATTGTTGCGTACGCAAAATAAGAAACATCCATGATGTTGGGTTCATTGACCCACAAATCATTAATGGACATGTGTTACAAAATCACCCCGAAGACGTGGAGAAAGACTTGCACTGGTGGAGAACAGGCCAGTAGCACCGGTTTGTAAGGGCCTTTGGACTCGGATACAAAACCGGTGCTACGTATCCGGGACTAAAGCCCCCCCCCCCCCTTTAGAACCGGTCAGTCACCAACCGGTTCTAAAGGCCTCCACGTGGGCGCCGAAGAGAGCGCGCAGGCGGAGGACCTTTAGAACCGGTTGGTAATACCAACCGGTCCTAAAGTTTTTTTTTTTCTTTTTTTTTTTTCTTTTTTCTTTTCAGGGTTTCCAATTCCGTATTTAGGGTTTAGGGTTTAGGGCGTGTTCCGTATCTTCAGGGTTTCCGTTTACGTGTTTCCGTTTCTGTTTGCGGTTAAATGTTGATGCACCAAATAGTAGTACAATATATATATACATGTAACACGAAGTAATCGACCGATAATTACATAATCTGAGGTTCGTTTTGAATAGTTGTATACTTGCATAGAGAAGGGAGCTGGCTATAATTGGTTCATAGGATGGAAAAATTCTCCGTCTTCTGCTATGACTTGCGTGAGAAGAAATCCTGCCAATTCCTCTGCAATAGCCTTGCAACGGTCGATTGGTTTGAGCTGCGCCCGCTTTCGTGCCATCTTGAAAAGAAGTAGATGAAAACAATTAAGTTATGAACAAAACTAAACATAATTAATGGCAACATAAATAAAGTTGTGAAGATCCGGTTACGTACCTCTAGAGTTCTGGTAGTACGGGATTTCTCATTGATCCTCCTGTGAATGAACTCGCAGACGTAGTATCCACAATAATCAGTTCCCTGTGGTTGTTGCGGGACTTTCTATATATGAGAAACATAATTCAGTCAAATTAATAATAATCAAGAGAATGGTAATGGTATTTAAATCAGGGTACGTAGTACTACTTACTGTGTTAATCTGAAAGTTGAGCTTGTCTGCCCATGTACCGGGTTCTTCCTTGATGAACATTTGCCAAACCCTGGGCGACAAAAGAAAAATGAATAGAAGAGTTAATTATTACTTACTTGATATCAGGGAATGAACGAAAAAGAGGCCGATGAACGAAAGAGGCTGATATATATATATACTTTTGAAGCATCTGACGCGCGCTCTTCCATCTGTCAGCGCCCCAGTTTAACGAGTCCCAGACTTCAACTTGTCCTCTATCGATTCTAATGATGAACAATATGAAGTGGCCGCTGCGCACGTGTACACACGCAGTCATGCATACTCATCAATTACACTTAACATCAGGTAAGCAAAATGGAATGTCTACAAGACAGTAACACTCACCTGAATGCGTAGGGCCAAAGTATTTCTTTTTTGGTATTTTGTCGCTTCAAAAACCTTAGCAAATCATCCGGTGTAGTCTTGTTGAACGTTTCTACTGTGGTTTGATGATACGAATACGGGTCAATGAACCCAAAGTCCCAGATTCCTGCCAGTCTGCATTCACGAATCTTCATTCTGCATAGTAGCGTACAAAAAGAATGTCGTCAGTGATAATTATACGGGCAACGAACGCGAGCTTAACTAAATAATTAAATTACACAAATAAATCACTTACAAACAGTAGCAGCTGAGGATAGACTTGTCGAGGGCACGTTGATTGTACATCTGGAAGAAATCATCGAACCCAAGCTCGACACCGTAATCTCCGAAGTAGTGTTGATCCTGAATTTGAGCCATGATACAGTCTCTCTCCTGCCTTGCGGCCTCCAAGTACCAATCATGTAAACTCCGTAATTGGGTTGTTAGAGCAGTAGGATCTTCGACCAGAGGGTGCCCGGGCTTGTATTTATATACCACATCAGCAATAGCGTAACCCACGTCGCCCATGCGTGGACAGGACACTGAAGCCGCGTCAGATAAGACCTTGAGCGGGCCAACTGACTGTGCTTCTTGTTGTCCGAGCTGGGGAACTTGTTTCCCGCATTTCGTCTGCTCCGCCTGCTTCATCTGTGCGGCGTGCTTCTTTTCAATATACCGTTCATAGTCTGAAAGGGGCGGCGGTGGCGGCGGTGCAGGATAATATAAGTTGTCGATGGTCCGCTCAATTTTCCACTTTGGGATGTCCTTCAGAGTTTCCTTCCAGACGTCTGGAGGGGGCTTCTGGGGAAACTGTGCGAACCATGCCTTGGTTTTGGATGCCACTGCATTGGTTAGTTCCTCCTCAGTCATCAAGCCTGGTAACTTCGGGGGAGTCTTGACTTTCTTGGATTTCCTTGGTCTCTTCTTGGGAGGAGTCCCGTTTCTTCTGAACTGCAGCTTCCGCTTTGTCGTACCCGTAGTGGGCGCATCCGTCGGCTCACGGGAGTGCACGGGCGATGGACCCTCGGCCTCGGGCTCGGGCCAATCTTCGTTGTGGGGTGGACTTGGAGGTTCGTTGGGGGGTGGACTTGGAGGTCGTGCATTCTCTGTACGAATGTGAAAAAACTATTAAAAATAAGATAACATGTGGTGCAACATTCAGTAATGGATGGAGGTATGGTGCATTCGTACCTGGAGGAGTCGGTGGCCTTGGCGCCGAGTTAGGGAACACGATGTGTTTCTTATTCCACAAGATGATACCAAGCTCCATTTCTCCCAGTGTCTTCTCGCCCTCACCTCCAGGAATACTGAGCTCAATTGAATGGCATCCCGGCGTAATTGTTGACAACCCGACACGGGCATGGGATGCTGGAATCTGACCACCATGGTAGGTTGCTCCAGGTTGATTCGGTAAAGCATAGCCTGACGCCACCCTGAAGGATATGTTCCCCATTGGCATATGTATCTCACAGTTTGTCTTCTCCGTGATATCATCCACGGGGTAGTGAGGCGCCGACGGTTCGACTGCACGACCGTCTTCTAGCTGCAGGTGCGTGGAACCCACGCTGCTTCTATGCTGAGATGGGACGGCATGATCGTCTTCTATTTGCAGATCAGGTGCAGGACGATGTTCTACCTCCTCTTCAGTGTCAGGTAGAGGGTGTCCCCCTTTCTTCAAGAGAAAATCCACCTTTTCTTCTAATGTCGATATCCGGTCACTCGTCTTTTTCTTGCTTCTATCACGGCTTCTGTAAGTGGCAATGTCCGCTGCAAACCCTTGGCTCCACGGGGTATCCGCTCCAAAGCCTCGTGTTCGTCCCCACTTTTCGGGGTTCCCGAGTGCCCTCGTCAGCTCGTCGTTCTCTCTATCGGGAACAAAAGTTCCTTTTCGAACAGCTTCTATTGCCTTCTCTAGTTCTGCTACGACTGTTGTTATTTTTTCCGACCATGGTCCCTGAGCAACAATCATCCCAGTCTCAGCGTCCAACGTTGCCCCATGCGCGAACAACCAGAACTTGGACCTATCGGGCCAGTCATGTGTCTGTGGAATGATACCTCTTTTCACAAGCGCATTTTCATAGCTTCGCCACCTAGGCAGGGCAGTCATGTAGCCACCTGACCCCAAAATATGGTGATATTTCTTCTTCTTCGCATTCTCCGAATTTTTGGCCGATCGGGATGCAAAGACACCCGATTTCTTGTACGCCTTAAAATCATCCCAAGCGTCTCTTATCTTCACTAGGTTCCCAGTGAAAACTGGATCTTCTTTCTGATATTTCTTCCACAGTTCTTTCTTCCACCTCTGGAATTGTGTGGCCATCTTCTTCAAAGCCCACTTCTCGACTTTCTTCTTCTTATCTTCCGCTACGCTGAAATTTTGCCATAGCGTTTCGCAAAGAATTTTTTTCAATCTTTCATCGACATAACTAGCTCCAACGTTGGCCCCGGTCTTCGGCTTATTCCATTCTATTAAGTTGATCGGGACCAGGTCTCTTACAACAACTCCGCACTGATTTACGAATTTGCGATAAGTTTATGGGGGCTGCAGTGGTTTGCCATCAGCAGCAACTGTATCAATCGAGAACCTTACGGTATCTTTCAACCTTGCGGCCGGGCCTCGTTTGGACTTTGTCTCAGTACTTGCGCTAGCTGTTCCGGAGGGCGCCTAAACGGGAAAATAATGATTCGTTAGTAAGTGCAAAACAAATTAATTGTTGCGTGAACAGTGACTTGAGATATACATTGGCAGAGTTTGTTCTGGAGGGCACTTCTTCATCCTCGACGTTGTCGTCGTCATCATCTACTACATCTTCTATATTCTGATCTCCGTCGCCGGAGTCGTTCAAAAATTGATTGCTAAACGCCTGTCCATCGTCGTCATCACGATATATGGCCGTTGCATTATCAAAAATCATCTGGCACATGTATCTTTCCTTCTCCGCCTCACCCATTCCGGCGACCTGATCGGCGTGCTGATCATGTACAGGTTCTTGGGAATCCATAGCTCAACACCTGCTAGTAAAATTTATAAAATGAAGAACACTTAGCGAAATTTTCATCGGGCACTTGGCGAAATTATTTTATCGGACAGTAATAAAATAATAGTTCTGGACATATTAATGAAATAATAGTTCTGGACACACCAAGAGTTATACATAGCTCGGGTTGATTTTTTTAACCCTAATACATCACGATCGAATAATATCACTTATACATAGTCTCGTGACATCTCTCAAAATAATTAACTCCGACCGGGTCCTAAGCCGCGGGGTGCTGAGTCACGGGTGCTACGCATCCATAGATAAGGAACCCTCCTAGGGTCATAGCTCACGTGGTAAGGAACCCTCCTAATAATCGACCAACTGCTGCTATACTGCCTATACTGCCTATCGAGCAAGTACATGTAGCGACGGACGTGCTCGTCCTCCTCCCTGATACGCTGTTGTACCACCTCCTCAGGGGCCGGCTCTCTCCGCACCGAGCGTGGCCCACGCGATGGCCACCAAAGAATATCCGGGTCGACCACGTCACCCGGATTTCTCACCAAGCCGCGTGCCCCGGTACTAAGGAGCTCCCAATGCCAGCCTGGCGGGGCCCAGTCCCGGACATCCCCCGGCGGGTCCAACAAAGACATGAACTAAAAACCTGCCCGGACTAAGTAAATATTCCATAACTTAGTAAAAAATAGTAAATTGAGAAATATAACAGAAATAAGATGAAAGTTAAACAGGAACAATATGGTAACTTAGTGAAAAAATTTAACTTACTGAAATTATATAGTTATTCTAACTTTCTGAAATTTTCTAACACTAACTTAGTGAAATTTTCTAACACAACATTCTAACAGAAAAATTCTAACACTAAACAAAATTGTAAAAACAAAATAAAGCACTAAAAAAAATCTAACACTAACTCTAAAAATTTCTAACACTAAATTCTAACACTAACACTAATAACTCTAAAAAAATCTAACACTAATTAAATCTAAAAATTTCTAACACTAACACTAACTCTAAAAACAATCTAACACTAAACAATCTAACTAATAACTCTAAAAAAACTCTAACACTAAAACAAAATTGAAAAAAAAAAAAAATTAAAACTTAATTACCGTACGTACGTGGCCGGCGACGGGGCGACGGCGATCGAGGGGCGAGAGGCGGGGCGGCGGAGGCGGAGGCGAGACGGACGCGCGACGGAGGCGGACGGCGCGACGGCGCGACGGAGAGGCGGACGACGCGCGACGGAGGCGGACGGCGCGACGGCGCGACGGAGAGGCGGACGGACGGGGCCGCGCGGGGGATCGACGGCGACGGCGATGGACGCGGGGTCGCGCGGAGGCAGACGGCGACGGAGGCGCGGCGGACCGAGGACGCGGAGGCAGACGGCGACGGCGACGAGGCGTACGGACGGCGACGAGGCGGACCGCGCAGGGCTTCGCCGTAGCTAGGTAGAGGAGAAGACGCGCGAACGAAATGAGGCCAAAATTTCACAAGTCCTGGAGATATCGCCGCACTACAGGCCTTTAGCACCGGTTTGTGTTAGCAACCGGTGCGAAAGGGTCTTTAGCACCGGTTGCTAACACAAACCGGTGCTAAAGGCCTGTAGTTGGGGCCACACCCAGACTGCGCGCCCACTACAGGCCTTTAGCACCGGTTTGTGTTAGCAACCGGTGCTAAAGGTCTTAATACAAACTGCTCGCCTCCCGCGCGCGGCGGTTTTATTGCTACAGTGCGCACCGGCCCGATCGCGAGTCTCTGTTTCTTCTCTTCTTCCTCTGTCTCTTCTTCTTCCTCTCTTGATCTTCCTCCACTAAGCACCATGGCTGAAGTTTCTAAGAGATATGATGTGCCCACACCATGCGGCAAAAGTCTCGACGTGTTCTACACCAACAACTGCGAGGAGCTCCCCGGTGCTATTGGGTATTTGACCAATCTGTATTTCTCCTCTCCCGAAGAACACCGGTTTTTCGGGCTTGATTTAGAGTATACGGCGGATAAACGGAATGTTGCAGTCATCCAGATTGCGTTCAAGGAGGCCGTTTTGGTCTTCCAATGGTCAAGGTAACGCACACGTACAATCTTGCATCTTCGATTTGTTTGTTGCATGTGAAGAATACATGTGTTGCCATATATCTAACACGTACACGTATCAAATTTTTGTTGTTGCAGTAGTTCAAAGCATTCTCCGGCACTTGTTGATTTTCTTGTCAACAAGGGGTATGACTTTTGCAGCGTTGACAACACGCAAGACCGTCCGAAGTTGATGCGCTTGGGTATTGTGATACCTGAAGATCACTACATTGATATTCAGGGTCTTATCCATTTGAACGGGCCAAAGACCGGTATGGCTCGCATGGCAAGTGCCTTCATCCACGAGGGCTACGGAACCATGAAGACTGATTTCCCCTCGAAGAATCACTGGTTGTGGGAGAAGAACCCACTGGACTGGACCAACATCACGTATGCAGCCATAGATGCATACGTCTCCTACGAGTTGTTCCGCTTCTACTCGACGGATCCATAGATGTTGTTTGTGTACCGCCTCTTGTGTTCGATATATGCATGTAATGGATATATTAGTATGTAATGGATATATTATCATGTAATGTATATATTATTATGTAATGGATATTATTTCTATATTAATTCCTAGCTAAACTATTTCTATATTATGTCAAACACACATTTCAAAACAGACAAACAAAAACACATCAAGAAAACAAAACAGAAAAACTACTGTTTCTGTATATGTGATCACTTACCCCAGGCGCACTTTACACAAAATGCGCATGCGGTAAATCTCTTATCCCAGGCGCATTTCCTTACTGTGCGCCTGCGGTAAAGTTACCCTAGGCGCATTTTGCTGTTTATGCGCCTGTGGTAAGTTAGGGTGGGTAATGAGTAAGGCAACGAGAAGTGAGAGCGCAAGTGATACATCGAGCATATATATCGTGGATACATATATATAGATTGATTTAGCGAGATACCATACAGATTGATTTAGCGATTGCCGCAGTGTCGCCGGAATACAAATTCTTTTATTAAAAAGAGAAAACAGACGAACACTACTCCTCGCCATCGTCGTCGGGGAACTCGTCGGTGACCTCCTCCGGGTCATCATCGTCGCCGAACTCGTCGGTGACCTCCTCGTCATCATCGGAGGTGCATGATGGTATGTCCGAGATAGGCCCCCACCTCGGATCGTCGGAGGCCTAGACTTCGCCGGCGCGGTCGGCCCGACGAAGCTCTTGCAGCGCCCTCGTCCTCACCTCCCGAGCCGCATCTAACGCGAGGTGGCGTTCGAGGCGGCGCTCCGCCCGCTGACCCGCGCGTGTCTGCCAGAGCTCCTCGTCGGCGCTCTCCTCCCCCGGGTTGTTCCGGTAATAATCGCGGACGACGCGGTCTTCCCTGGCGTCGACTAGGCCCTGAAACGCGCGGTGGCGGAGGTGGATGTGGTCGGCGGCAGTGATGATCTGTGGCTTCGTCGCCCTGGCCTCCGCTTCCCAGACTGTGTGGCAGTCGTTGAAGTTCATCAGCGACCGCGGGCGGTTGAGGCGCCAGGCCGCCGCGTCCCAGGCGCGGGCTGCCTCTGCCGCCGTCGCAAAGGTGCCGAGGGGGATGCGGTCGTCCCCCCAGCGGATATCTGCGCTGAACATTCCGTTCTGCCGTGCTCGGACGCCGCGGAAACCGGTGGTGCTGTTCCTCCTCGGAGGCATGGTGGAAGCGCGACGGTGCAGAGGGATGGAGAAGAAGCGCTCGAGGAGCGACAGTGGCTACTGGGTGCATATATAGGGTCCTCTGGCTCACAAAGTGTTGAGCTAGGGTTTTGATCCAACGGTTAAGAAACATCCCAACGGCTCACAACAGCTCGAAAGAAACACACCGTAGCCCTGATCGAACGGCTCACAACAGCTGGAAAGAAACACACCCCGGATCCAACGACTCACAAGCGGTTGAAATAAACACACGATCCGTGTGATTCTATCTGATTGGTCCAAACGAAACCCTAACCCATTTAGTCCCGGTTGGTGTCCCCAACCGGTACTAAAGGGACGATCCGTTTCTATTTGTCTTCTTGTCTTTCTTCTGATTGCGCCGTAACTATGGAACATCTTCATCATTTAACTGAATGCTAGGATCATCTTTGACTTTGAAGGGAGGAATTTCATCAAATTTAAAGTAATCTGATCAATTACCCCAGGCGCACATTGCACACCATGCGCCTGTGGTATAGCTCTTAGCCCAGGCGCATATTCTGTCTATGCGCCTGCGGTAATGTTACCCCAGGCGCATATTGTAGTCTATGCGCCTGTGGTAAGTTAGGGTGGGTAATGAGTAAGGCAACGAGAAGTGAGAGCGCAAGTGATACATCGAGCATATATATCGTGGATACATATATATAGATTGATTTAGCGAGATACCATACATGTAGATTGATTTAGCGCGTTTGGTATACTAGCCCGCTGGTACTTTGTTTCTCACTTTTAAAAAGTACATACATATATTGCGAGTATTTTCCTCTGTCAACCTTTCATCACAATCTTACGCTTGCCTTTCTTGGTTGATGTTGAATACGTGACTGCCATACCGTGACTTCTTCTGTCTGCCTCTGTGACAACCGGTCGTCACAATCTTACTCTTGCCTTTCTTGGTACCGGTTGCGGTTAACAACCGGTGCTAAAGGGTCTTTAGCACCGGTTGTTAACGGCAAACCGGTTGTTAACGGCAACCGTTGCGAAAGGGTCTTTAGCACCGGTTGTTAACGGAAACCGGTCCTAAAGGCCTGTACAGGGGGGCGCACATTTCTTTTTCTTCTTCTTTCTGTTTCCAAAGGGGGGTGTAGAACAAAACAAACGGTATCGCCATCATACAGCCCAACCGTGGCTACTGGGTGCATATATATATGCATACCAAATGCACGGCTGGACGTATGACGGCGAATCCGGATGTTTTGTATTTGCTCGATGAACTGAGTATATGATGTATCAAACCTTAAGGGGGGTGTGGAACAAAACAGACGGTATCGCCATCATACAGCCCGACCGTGGCTACTGGGTGCATATATGCATACCAAATGCACGGCCGGACGTATGATGGCGAATCCGGATGTTTTGTATTTGCTCGATGAACTGAGTATATGATGTATCAAACCTTAAAGGAGGGTGTAGAACAAAACAAACGGTATCGCCAGTATACAACCCCGCAGTGGCTACTGAGTGCATATATGCATACCAAATGCACCGCGGGGCGTATGCTGGCGAATCCGGATGTTTTGTATTTGGGAGATGAACTGAACGGTGTATGAAGCTGGGCTATATATAGGGTCCTCTGGCTCACAAAGTGTTGAGCTAGGGTTTTGATCCAACGGTTAAGAAACATCTCATCCAACAGCTCGAAAGAAACACACCGTAGCCCTGATCGAACGGCTCACAACAGCTGGAAAGAAACACACCCCGGATCCAACGACTCACAAGCGGTTGAAACAAACACACGATCCGTGTGATTCTATCTGATTGGTCCAAACGAAACCCTAACCCATTTAGTCCCGGTTGGTGTCCCCAACCGGTACTAAAGGGACGATCCGTTTCTATTTTTCTTCTTGCCTTTCTTCTGATTGCGCCGTAACCATGGAACATCTTCATCATTTAACTGAATGCTAGGATCATCTTTGACTTTGAAGGGAGGAATTTCATCAAATTTAATGTAATCTTCTGACATGTCTGTCTTGTCCTCGACTCCCACGATGTTTCTTTTCCCTGAAAGAACTATGTGGCGCCTTGGCTCATCGTCTGATGTATTCGTTTCTTTATCTTTTGTTTTTCTCGGTCTGCTAGACATGTCCTTCACATAGAAAACCTGAGCCACATCATTGGCTAGGACGAATTGATCATTGTCGTACCCAAGATTCTTCTGATCCACTGTTGTCATTCCGTACTTCGGGTCTACCTTCACGCCTGACAGGTTGAACCATTTGCACCAGAACAAAGGGACCTTAAAGGAAGGTCCGTAGTCAAGTTCCCATATCTGCTCTATGTAACCATAGTATGTGACCCTTTGCCCGTTGTCGTCTTTTGCATCAAACCGGACGCCACTGTTTTGGTTGGTGCTCTTTTTATCTTGTTCTGCCGTGTAAAATATGTTACCATTTATCTCGTACCCTTTAAAGGTCAATACAGTCGAAGATGGTTGCTTGGCCAACAAGTATAGCTCATCTTCAACAATGTTGTCATTAATCAGACGTCTTTGCAACCAACCTCCGAAAGTCTTCGCGTGTTCTTTAGCAATGAAATCTTCAGGTTGCTCCGGATATTCCGAGCGTAAAATATCCGTGTGTTCCTGGATATATGGAGCCGCCAAGCTGGAATTAACTAGAACTGTGTAGTGTGCTTGACTGAAAGATTGCTCGTCCATACATGTTGTTGATTTCTTTCCTAGCGTGCCTTTTCCACGCAGTCTCCCCTCATGGCGCGACTGAGGAACCCCGATCGGGTTCAGGTCAGGAATAAAGTCAACACAAAACTCAATGACCTCCTCTGTTCCATAGCCCTTGACCATGCTTCCTTCTGGTCTAGCACGGTTTCTAACATAATTCTTCAAGACTCCCATGAACCTCTCAAAGGGGAACATATTGTGTAAGAATACAGGACCGAGAACGGAAATCTCTTGGACTAGGTGAACTATGAGGTGCGTCATAATATTGAAAAAGGTTGGTGGGAACACCAACTCGAAGCTGACAAGACATTGGACCACGTCCTTCTGTAAACTTGGTAGAGTTGCTGGATCGATTGCCTTCTGAGAAATTGCGTTGAGGAATGCACATAGCTTCACAATGGGTACTCGCACGTTTTCTGGTAGAAGCCCCCTCAATGCAATCGGAAGTAACTGGGTCATGATCACGTGGCAGTCATGAGACTTAAGGTTTTGGAACTTTTTCTCTGCCAGGTTTAGTATTCCTTTTATGTTCGACGAGTAGCCAGACGGGACCTTGATACTACTCAGGACTTGGAAAAAGATCTCCTTCTCTTCCTTGGTAAGAGCGTAGCTGGCAGGACCTTTGAAATTCTCTGGATTCATCAGGTCGTCTCGTTCGTGCATACGTTGGTGGTGCAGCCGTGCTTTTGGTGTATCTCTTGACTTCTTCCCATGCACGCCCAATAAGTTTAGCAGGTTCACGCAAATATTTTTCGTCACGTGCATCACGTCGATCGCAGAGCGAACCTCTAGGAATTTCCAATAGGGTAGTTCCCAGAATATAGATTTCTTCTTCCACATGGCTACGTGGTTGTCGGCGTCATTTGGAACAGATTGTGCGCCAGGACCCTTTCCAAAGATTACTTTTATATCTTTGACCATGTCATATATATCAGTACCTTTAGGGAGGGTTGGCTTCCTCCGTGTATCTGCCTCGCCTTTGAAATGCTTTCCTTTCTTTCTTACGGGATGCCTGTCTGGAAGAAATCGACGATGCCCCGGGTACACATTCTTGCCTATATGTATACTTTCTGTCTCGCCTAAACAGTGTGTGCATGCGCTGTATCCCTTGTTTGACTGTCCTGAGATGTTACTAAGAGCGGGCCAATCATTGATGGTAACAAACAGCAACCCTCGTAGGTCAAATTCCTCTTGTTTGTACTCGTCCCACACACGTACACCTTCGTCAGCCCACAACTCTAAAAGTTCATCAACCAGTGGCCTCAGGTACACATCAATGTTGTTGCCGGGTTGCGACGGGCCTGGGATAAGCACTGGCATCATAATGAACTTACGCTTCATGCATAACCAAGGAGGAAGGTTATAGATACATAGAGTCACGGGCCAGGTGCTATGACTGCTACTCTGCTCCCCAAATGGATTCAGGCCATCTGTACTCAGACCAAACCTTAAGTTTCTTGCGTCACGTGCAAAGTCCTCGTACTTATCGTCGATGTTTCTCCACTGCGACCCATCAGCGGGGTGTCTCAGCATATCGTCTTCCTTACGGTCTTCTTTGTGCCATCGCAACAACTTGGCATGCTCTTTGTTTCGGAACAAACGTTTCAACCGTGGTATTATAGGAGCATGCCACATCACCTTGGCAGGAACCCTTTTCCTGGGGCGATCGTCGCCCTCAACATCACCAGGGTCATCTCGCCTGATCTTATACCGAAATGCACCGCATACCGGGCAGGCATTTAAATTCTCGTGCTGGCCGCGGTAGAGGATGCAGTCATTGATGCATGCATGTATCTTATGCACTTCCAATCCTAGAGGGCAGACAACCTTCTTTGCTTCGTATGTACTGCAGGGCAGCACGTTATTTCTTGGAAGCATCTTCTTCATTATTTTCAGCAGGTTTTCAAATCCCTTGTCAGATAATCCATTCTCTGCCTTCCATTGCAGCAATTCAAGGGTGGTGCCCAGTTTTTTCTGGCCATCTTCGCAAGTTGGGTACAACAATTTTTTGTGGTCTTCTAACATGCGCTCCAACTTCAACCTCTCGTTTTCACTTGCGCAGTTTATCTGTTCTTCACGAATGACCTGACGAAGATCATCATCAGACTCATCAACAATGTCCTCAAGTTCAGGCTCATCTTCCCCCATTTCAGTATCACCGTGTTCATCGAACATAGGATACTCATCATTATCCTCTTCTTCTTCATTGTCTTCCATTATAACCCCTCTTTCTCCGTGCTTGGTCCAACAAAAATAACTGGGCATGAAGCCTTCTTGCAACAGGTGGGTGTGTATGGTTCTTGAGCTAGGGAAATTCCTCTTATTCTGGCATTTTTTACATGGACAAAAAATAAATCCATTCTGCCTGTTTTTCTCAGCCACATTGAGAAAACTATGCATGCCATTAAGGAATTCGGGACGACGTCGATCACTGTACATCCATTGCCGGTTCATCTGCATTATATAAATTTATCAACAACCATTATATATGCTAAATCATCATGACTAAATTAGTTAATTAATACAAAAAGTTCATCACACGTTAATACCAAACTAGCGTATAGTGACCATATATACATATATAGTTCTCAGAAAAATACACACTGAAACCATCCATAAAAATTCTCTCTAATTAATGCATTTAAAAACAACAACAAATGCGATCAAAATCGCAACAAAGGTAACAATTGACCCGACGACATAATGATACCAAGCCTCTTTACTAATTGCATATTTCCTAATCTTTCTAATCTTCAGGCGCATTGCGTCCATCTCGCTCTTGTGACTATCGATGACACCGGCAAGAACCTTTTCCAAGGTCATCTTCTCTCTTTCAGTTTTTTCCAACCTTTCTTCAGTTTTTTTCAATCTTTCTTTCAAGCCAATATTTTCTTGTTCAACTAAGTATAACTTCTCAACAATAGGGTCGACTGGCATTTCCGGTTCCACTACCTCCTATATAAAAATATCTATGTCAAGTTGGTCGGCGTAAGTAATTGTCGTATAATCAGGAAATGAAAATATGTAGTGAAAAAAGATAATATACCACATCCGAATCATAGACTGGACGAGGGCCAACGGGGACGGATATCAAAACCATGGCTCTAGAAAATTATATACAAGTAAATACGTAAATCATACAAATCAAAATTTGTTTTGGTAAATAAAAACAATAGGCTCACCAAGGTTGTGTCGGTGATGGGGCGATTGACGGTAGTACTGAGTAAGGGGACAAGGCGCGCGACACTAAAAAAAGCACAAATCATAATTAATTTTGAGCTCAAATTGCATCAATTTGTATACATAACAAAATGAATAACAAATTCTAGCTTAGCTAGGCATTTCATCAAACACCTAGCTAGCACAACAAAAATGAAATGAGCAAGAAAACGAGCAAAACCTGCAATGCCGGAAGAGGGAACGTTGATGCTAACCGTAGAACCGATGGGTACCAACAATCTTGACAAATGGTGGAGAAAATGGGGATGGATTAGACCTCACAAGAGGAAGAAGAGAGCAAAAATGGAGTTGAGCTCGAGCTGGAAAAAATGAGCTGAGCTCGGGGTGGTATGTAGGGTTTAGGGGAGGGATTTAGGACCGGTTTGTGTTACAAACCGGTTCTAAAGGTTATGACAGCGGGACCCGCAGTGGCTGCAAAAAATGAGAAAACCTGTAGAACCGGTTTGTGATACAACCCGGTTCTAAAGGTTCTGCCCCTGGGCCCCCCTCCCTGCAGCAAATGGCCCGCAAGTCCTTTAGGACCGGTTTGTGTTACAAACCGGTCCTAAAGGCCTTGCGGGCATTTTGCTGCATGGGTGGGGCCCAGGGACAGACCCTTCTGAACCGGTTTGTATCACATCCGGTTCCATTGGGCTTGGCTCAATGCCCTGTTTTCTACTAGTGTTGTACAACTTTCTTACAAAGCATCAACTCAAAAGTCATATTCTATTTCCTTACCATTTTGGGTGAGTGTTTCTCTCTTGTGCCCATTCTCTTTTGTTTACTCCATGCATGGTATGTCTAATCGATAAGTTATGCATGACTGTGCATGTAATGTGTCCGCAGGTTCCACTGGCTTCTGCTAAAAATTGAACTTCACACCTCCACAGTTTTTATCATAGACTCTACGAATTCGGATTCAAAGCTTTGGGCCGACATGAGAAAAATGCTGCAAAAGTAATTATTTTCAATCATTTGCGCTCTATATCGATCGGTCTCGTTTGTTCATTTCCTAATATGCAGTAGCTAATAACTCCCTTGTTCATTTAATTTTCTTTGCCCTGTAGAGTTTGGAGACGGTTCTCAGGAGAAATTGTCGATGAATTCAAACATCAGCTAGAATTTAGAAATTTAGTTAATGTGGATAAGCAGCCACCGGGGACCAATCTATGTGGATACTATGTTTGTGAGAACATCCGGAGAGAAACCTCTAAGAGGAAGATGGAGGATAGCTTGCGGAAGGCGACGGATAACTTGCGAAGGAAGCTTAGTCCAGAAGCTCGCTTCCGACCAATTCAAGAGGAATTTGCAGGATTTTTCCTTAGGCATGTCATCGATCCTAAAGGAGAACACTATACGTCCGACGACGACCAATTCAAAAGGAATTAGCAGGATTTTTCCTTATGCATCTCCGAGATTGAAACTTGTTCGAAGTTGTGTATGGTCATCCATCGTAATTGTGCATGTAAACTTGTTCGAAGTTGTATATGGTCACCCGAGATTGAATATATATTATATATTCCTATTGAATTCTTCTTGTTTGAAATTTCATATGCATGTATATAGTAGCGTAGAATATATATGTGTACTGAAACTTCATCAAAATTAAAATAAAACACAAAATAAAATATAAAAGAAATAAAATAAAACAAATTAAAAAGAAACCAGGTTTAGGGGGGGCTAAAACCCTAAACCTGCAGAGGAGGCCTTTAGTCCCGGTTAGCCACGAGAACCGGGACTAAAGCTCACTCGCCCCGACGGACTCCTGGCGCCCACGTGGACGGGCCTTTAGTACCGATTCGTAAGAGTCGCGACTAAAGGGGGGGGCCTTTAGTCGCGCAAATTTAGTCCCGGTTGCACGGCCGGGATTAATGGCCTTTGCGAACCGGGACTAAAGGCATATTTTCTACCAGTTTTTATTTTACCATTTTAATTAGGGTCTACATGAAATTTTTATATTTTTCATATAATGTAGTTCGATTATATTGTTGACCTGTAAAGTTTCAAGTTAATACCTTCTTAACACAAAAAAAGGATGGTTTGGATAGGGGTGTGTACATATCATGGTGTACGTTTCCCTCTGATACAACACCTACGATACCTTTTTTGGTGTGTGTCCGAGGAAAAACAACGCACCGTACGTTACAGTCTGCTTCCGTGGGTACAAACAAAACCTCGTCACTGAACGAAATCTTTTGCAACGAATGCATATGTGAAAATATCAACTGGGTCATAGTACTGTCAGAGTCCTCTAGATGATTTCTTCCACGGCTAATTTCTCTTCGGCCAGTCAACAGACATATAAAGAAGAGTATTTAGCATAAAACCACCACTTTACTATAAAATGTTCGAAAAACCACCACTATACGATTGAATCGCAAAAAACCACCAGTCTACTACTGACAGTTTGCAATTCGGACAAATCGCGAATTGAATGTCGATTGACAACGTTTCTGACCGGTGGGACCCACGGCGGACGGTGACGTGGCAAGGGGCGGACACCGCATTGATGACGTGGCATTTTTGGTTCACAATTATTTCATCAGACTTTTAGTTCATTTTGTGTTCACTCTAAATTTCCAATCAGTGGTATTTTTGGTTCACTATTATTTTATTTTCGCCGTCTTTTTATGTATAAAATATTTTTTCAATTCACTAGTATTTTTTGTTTACTATAAAAATTTTTGTTCACTCATATTTTTGGTCTGCTGTTATTTTTTATTCACTGAGATTTTTGTTCACTATTATTTTCAGTTCACCCAAATTTTGTTCTTTTTATGTTTAATATTTTTTTGCAGTTTACTTTAATTTTGGTAGTCAAGCTTTATGTGTTAAAAAATTATATCATATATTTTTAAAGAAAAAAATAAATAAAAAAGGATTTTTTTACGCAACTACAAGAAGACAAGAGAGATAGAGGGAGAGAAAAAAGGAGGAGAGGCTACCATACAGAGAAACGGAGAAACATAGAGAAACAGGAACTTACAATGCGCCAGTTCGTGACTCCACGCGCACGGGAGGCAAACCGTTCGACCTTTGGTACAGATTTTCCACCAACCGGTACTAAAGGTGCCCAGCGCCAGGCGAAACATGGCCACGTGCCCCTGCCGCACCCATTTGGTACCGGTTTTTGCCACCAACCGGTACCAAATATGCCCGCACCAGGCGAAAGGTTGCTACACACCTTTGGTACCGGTTCTAGACACCAACCGGTACCAAAAGTGCGGTTCAAACCGGTATTAGCCGTGCCCGGTGTCCTCCTCGTTCGAACCGGTACTAGACCCCCATTAGTGCCGGTTTTTAATTGTGCAGGTACTAAAGGTCAAATCCTATGGCCATGTTTCTACTAGTGACATAGCTCCCTGCGGTTCACAAATTCGTAATACACAACTTCATACTGTATTTTAGAAGATCCAACTCAATCTGAATTGTACAGGCGATGAAAGTTTTTAGCTCTTATTAATAGAAACGTCTTAAATAATCTCCCTGGTGCCAAAGGATGA
This sequence comes from Alopecurus myosuroides, assembly GCA_028641055.1. Taxonomy (NCBI): domain Eukaryota; kingdom Viridiplantae; phylum Streptophyta; class Magnoliopsida; order Poales; family Poaceae; genus Alopecurus; species Alopecurus myosuroides. The sequence continues at coordinate 507,111,950 of CM054059.1, forward strand.
TAAGGATGGCCACAGACAGTTCTTGTGCATACCATGGCACATGGTCAAGACCAACATATATGTATTTAATCGATGTGATAATCTGACGTGCTGAGGAATATTCTATGACAGGAGAGGAGCATTCACCAGCGATTGAAAGCTTCTGTCAACTTGCAACGACGACTTCTCATTGAAGCCCTTGACTGCGACTGTCAGGCGCCTGCATCTCTAAGAAATCTAAGCGTAGGGCTATTCGAGGCCTACGGTTGCTCCACCATCCGCACGAATAACGTGTTGACACGAGACACCGACGTTCCGAGTAAGCCTAGATTGATCGCACGTGGCCCTAACTTTCTCCTAGAAAAGTCAATAGCTGCTGCCTACATCTTCCACCTTGAGCCGCCTTCCTCACCATCGAACCTTCCATCTCCCCTGAAAAAAATCTCCTCTCCTAGTCTCTGCCACCACCCTCAACGAGCGGAGGTAGCCGCAGCAACCTCGGTTTTTTGTGTGTGCCGCCATCGGCCCTTGTCTATGCGCCACCACCACCTGCAGATCTTGGCCGGGCAGTCATGACGATGGGAGTGGTGTTTAGTGCTGGCAGATCCTGTTGGGAATATGCCCTAGAGGCAATCATGTATGATGTTATTCCCAATGTATTCATAAAGTTATTAAGTTGTCCTTTGGTTTGAACATCTGATATATGTCATTGAATATGTGATTCGATTGTGGAACTATGTATTCATGTTGTTCATACTAATTGTCCTTGGTCATTAAGGTTGTGCTGGACACACACCCTAGACTAATGTGAGTGTTGGCTGATGACACGGTTCCACTTGTCATGGGCATGGTGATGCTATTCCAACGATCACGGACTTGGCTAAAGAGTTTAGCAAGTCGGACTGACCCACATTGAGATACAACGAGCAAGTCGTCATTTGCATGTCTCAATCAATGTAATCCTTAGACCTGAGGTTGTCGCACAATCCGAGTTGTGGATCACCGACTTAGGTTCTGTTAAACACTGCTCTATGACAAGGCAGTTATAAAGGCAGAGTTCGGGTCGAATGAGAAACAAGCTGCGTGATGTGGATAATCAATATGGGATTTTGCCCATCCGAATGGAGAGATATTCTCTGGGTCCTCTCGAGTGATATGATTCAGGAAGCATGGCCATGCGCGACTCAGTTAAGTGTTAACTGTGAATGTTGACTAAGAGTTAGTCAGATGAATCACATATCACGGATCGAGAAGAGAGTCGAGCTATTTAAGGGATGACGATAAATCGCCTATAGTTCGACAAGGTATATCGTGAGGCAAAAAGGACTAGATGTAAATCACATTGGAAGGTATGTCGTTATGACTCAATGGGACTTGGGAGTCGGCACGTTCTGCTAGGAGCTGCTATCGATTGATCGATTGAGAGTCGGACTCTAATCATGTCCAAGTCGCCATGAGCCTGCAGGGTCGCACACTTAAGAGCGGGAGCAATTGTATTGGTCAGGTTGGACCCGAACCGGAAATGGACTGATTTGTGAGTCGGAGTCACAGAGGGAATGGGCCACAAGTGTTGTGAAGCCCATTACCATTCGCTATATAAAGAGGGGCGCAGGTTGCCCAGCGGGCACGTTAGTCCACTCCCATGCGTTGGGAACCCTAGCCCCACTCAGCCCAGCCGTCGCACCGGACCTAGCAGTCCGCCGTCGGAGCTCCTCCTCGTACGTGTGGATATCGGCAGAGGTGCTGTACGTTCAGCACTTCGACGTTCGTGGCATCGGATCGGCTGGATCGGATCGTGGGACTGCACTGCCCCGACGCGCTTCATCGATAATCCGCAACCACGCGTCTAGTGGTAATCATCGTGGCCTTCTACCTCAGCTAGATCTTGGAAGTACCGCGTAGGAAAAAGTTTTGTTTATCTCTACGTGTTCCAACAGTGGTATCAGAGCGGTAGCTTCTGGTATTAGGCCCGAGATCCGTACATATGTGATATGTAGTTAGCGTTAGATGTGATCTAATTGCTGTTTTGGTGGTCGGTCTATGAGATAGATCGGTTTTGTACAAGTTTGATTGGATCAATCGTACTCGGGGTTAATGGATGATCAGGTTTCCGTGATCATACTGCTAAGGTCGTGGAACAACTTACCCCTACCGGTCGGTTTCCGCCATCGGGGTATACCGTGACACATAAATCCAGTTGCGGTGATCGAAGATCAAAGAGTTTGACCGAATCGGAATACAGATCAGATTTGGGTAAAATCGTTTTATCCGATGAAGAAATCCATGATCGGGATGCAGATGAGATCTGCGTTTTCCAAAATCGTCGGGACCGCCGGCTTCGCCCTGTCGTAGCGCCTTAGATGTCGTTACGAGTTTCACAACGCCGGTAGATATCGTATCTATGCATAACTTGTTTTTGCAGGAAGTTGTGAATGGCATGGCTTATGTGCATGTGATGTGTGTAATCCATACATGATCTGCGTATCATGTTCTTGTCAGCCGGCTGTAGCCTAGGTGCTGTCATTTTATTGTATAACGACCCGCGTGTCGGATTCTCTATGTAATCTTTGATTTACTAGCTAGTGTAGCTTGTTGGAGAACCCGATGACATGCAAGTCGATGTACAAGTCGGCTACATGGAGTAAGATGGCACGTGACAAAAGTTGGCACGAGTCGACTTATAAGCTTTGTGGAGATGGAGATCACCATGAAGAGAGCCATACCATTTCACATTATAATTGCTTTATTTGTGTTATTGTTATGTCTCTATTTACCTCTATTTAGATAGTTGGTAGATTTTAATCCCTCAAAGAAGGTCTAGTCGGTCGCCCCGCCAGTGCTGCACCATCACAAGTCGGACATTCTTGGTAGTGGGCTCATGAAATTGAGGTGCTACCAATTCTTTCTGATTAGGTGGGTTTGAGTCGGACTCTTACAAGTGGAAGCACTTGGTAATCTAGACGAGTCCATCACAACGTTGTGGGGCTCGGGGCGAGGAAGGTTGGGAGCCGGGGCATGTGATGCCACCCAACTAACAGGAGTCGTATAGAGATACGATTGGCAAGGTATTGCCTACCTAGATCACTTGACTGCTAGCGGTGATGTTAAAGCTCACTAGTCGGCTTGCTTATTTAGGATCTTGAATCACTTAGCAACCATCGGAGGGGTGTTGGTTCTACTGGGAGCATAAGTATTAAAGCGTTTAATATGCCTGCTCTTTTATGAATACATGTCTTAAGTGTTTTTGCATATTTTTCTGTTGTAGATCAATGGCACCTAGCAAACTTCCTCAGTTGTCCACTTTTGCGTTGAGGTCAATCCTAGAGAAAGATAAGCTTAATGGAACTAATTTCACCAACTAGTACTGTAATCTGAGGATAGTCCTCAAGCATGACAAGAAAGAACATGTTCTAGAAACTCCACTTCCAGAAGAGCCAGATGACGATACGACTGTCGCTGTCATGAATGCCTACCGTAAGTCTAGAGATGAGTCTACGGAAATTAGCTGTCTTATGCTTGCACACATGGAACCGGACTTGCAGCAGCAGTTCGAAAATGTTGAGGCCTACGATATGATCGAAAGCCTCAAAAGTATGTTCCAGGCTCAGGCAAAGACCGAGAGGTATCAAGTCTCTCAAGCTTTGCTTGGATGTAAGCTGAAAGACGGCGATCCACTGAGTCCGCATGTAATCAAGATGATTGGTTACATACAGTCTCTAGATCGGCTGGGCTTCCCAATTAACGAAGAGTTCGCTACTGATATAATTCTGAACTCTCTTCCTAGTGCGTATGGTCCGTTCATCTCGAACTACCATATGCATGGTATGGATAAGAGTATCACTGAATTACATGGGATGCTCAAAACGGCAGAGGCTGATCTCAAGAAAGGCGCCAGTCAAGTGTTGATGGTGCAGAATAAGGCTAAGTTCAAGAAGAGTTCTTGGACTAAGAAGAAGAGGGATAGGTCGGGAGGTAGCGCCCATGGCCCTCAAGATGGCCACTGGAAGAGAAACTGCACCAAGTATTTGGCTGACAGAGCCAAGAGTGGAGGTGTGACTTCCAACTCAGGTACGCTTGTGTGCAATGTTATAGACATTTATCTTGCTGATGCGCCTAATAGTTCTTGGGTATATGATACCGGATCAGTTATTCACACATGCAACTCGTTGCAGGGACTGGTAAGAACTAGGAGCGTGGCAAGAGGAGAGGTTGATATTCGGTTCGGCAACAAGGCGAGAGTCGCTGCGTTGGAAGTCGGCACGATGCAACTTTATTTACCTTCAGGATTTTTTATGGAATTAAATAATTGTTATTATGTTCCAGTGCTTAGTCGAAACATTATTTCCGCCTCATGTTCGATGAGACAAGGTTATGAGTCGAATATTAAGAATAATGGTTGTTCTTTATATTTGAAAGATATGTTTCATGGCTTTGCACCACTGGTAGAAAAAAGGCCTACAGTCCCGGTTCGCCAGGCCCATTAATCCCGTCCAGGCAACCGGGACTAGCTACGCGCGACTAAAGGCCCCACCCTATAGTGCCGCCACTTACGGACCGGGACTAAAAGCCCGTCCACGTTGGCGGGTGGCGGAGCCGGGGGGCGGAGGACATTTAGTCCCGGTTGGCCACATGAACCGGGACTAGATTTATTTCGTAATTTTTTTAATTCATTTGGTTTCTAATTATTTTTCTCACCTTTTTTCACTCCCTTTTTTTCACTCCTTTTTTTCACTCCCTTTTTTTTCACAATTTGTATTATTTGCTTAGTGTCTAACTAAGATTATCTCTAGTCAAATTACTTACTCATGTCAAACTTCCCGCTCGGTCACCCATCCTCCCACTACTCTAGCACTAGCACGCTTAACTTCCGAGTTCCATCCCGTCCCGAATCCAAGTGTTTCTCACGCATGTATGTGATAGTAGTATCATATCAATCTTATTAACATGTTGGTCGAAGCCACATTTCTTTATTGTTTGAATTTCAAATAAATCTTTTAATAAACAAAAGTAATGATGTAATTAATAATTTTGAATAAATAAATAAACATTAACTTTTAATTTGTATTATTTCTAAAAATACAAATAATATATCCAAAAATTGAGAAAAATAGAACTAATTCATTTTAAAATCTTAAAAATACAAATAATATATCAAAAATGAAGAACAATAATACTAATTCATTTTAAAATCTTAAAATACAAATAATATATCAAAAATTAAGAACAATAATACTAATTCATTTTAAAATCTTAAAAATACAAATAATATATCAAAAAATGAAGAAAAATAATACTAATTCATTTTAAAATCTTAAAATGAAAAAATATATCAAAAATAAAGAACAATAATACAAACAATATTCATTACATGCATAGAGTCGATCACACATAACACAACATAGAGTCGATCACATTTCATAACATGTATATATAGAGTCGATCACAAAAGATATCCATTACATATATATACAACTAATTAGATACCCATTACATGCATGCACATAGATATCGAACGCATACATCATCTATGGCCCCGCCGAGTAGATGCGGAACAACTCGTACGCGACATATGCATCTATGGCCGCATACTTGAGGTTCGTCAAGCGCAATGGGGTCTCCTCCCAATAGAAGTGATTCTCCCGGCGGAAATCAGTTTTCATCCTTTGATAGCCCTGGTGGATGAAGGTGCTTGCCATGACAGCCATCCCGGTCTTTGGCCCGGTCAACTGGATAAGATTCTGAAGATCAACGTAGTGATCTTCAGGTATCATAATACCGATGCGCATCAACTTCACACGGTCTTGCGAGATGTCAACGCTGCAAAAGTCAAACCCCGAGTTGACAAGAAAATCAACAAGGTCCGGGCAATGTTTTGAACTACTGTAACAACAAAAATAGGATATGTGTTAGATATGTTGCAACACACGTATTCTTCACATGCAACAAAAAAACTCGAAGATGCATGCAAGATTGTACGTGTAGCTATAGCTTCTACCTTGACCATTGGAAGACCAACACCGACTTCTTGAACGCAATCTGGATGACGGCAACATCCTTCTGATTCGCCGTGTACTCCAGATCGAGCCCAAAGAACCGGTGTTCTTCGGGAGCTGCAAAATAGAGATCGGCCAAATGACCCAGAGATTCATGCAGCGCCGCGGAACTGTTGGTGAAGAGCACGTCCAAATCCTTGCCGCATGGTGTGGGACCTTCGTATTGCGTCCAAACGTCAGCCATTTGCGTGCGTGTGCTTGGATCGAAAAGAACAGAGAGCGAGAGAGGAAGAACAGAGAGCGAGAGGAAGAACAGAGAGCGAGCAGTTGGAATGGCGCCCTTCTGCCTCGCTCGCGAAATAAAAACCGCCGCGGGGGAGGCGAGAAGCTTGATGTTTAGTCCCGGTTGGCCACGGGCACGGGGAATAAAGGGCCATTGGTCCCGGTTGGCCACGGGAACGGGGAATAAAGGACCAATAGTCCCGGGCGTCCAGGTCAACCGGAATTAATTCCCTCCACGCGTCGCAACGCGCTTCCCAACCCGCGACGTCTGACCTTCTGTCGCGGGTCTCCTCCCGACCCGGGACTAAAGTCTCATTAGCCACGGTGCGCGACGCTTGGGGACTGATGCTGGCATACCGAAGGCCTTTTTTCTACCAGTGCACCCGTTCAGAACGGGTTATTTGTTTTAAATCTTGATAGTGAATCGGTCTATAACATAAATGTTAAAAGGTTGAAACCAAATGATCTGAATATGACTTACTTTTGGCATTGTCGGCTTGGTCATATAAGTTGGAAGCGCATGAAGAAGCTCCATGACGATGGACTTCTAACTTTGTTCGACTTAGAGTCATTCGAGACATGCGAATCATGCCTACTAGGCAAAATGACCAAGACACCTTTTGCAAGGAGTTGCGAAAGGGCGTCTGACTTGTTGGAACTAATACATAGTGATGTATGTGGTCCAATGAGCACGACAGCCATAGGTGGTTATGAGTACTTCATTACCTTCACTGATGACTTGAGTAGGTATGGATATATCTATTTAATGAAACAAAAGTCGGAAGCCTTGAAAAGTTCAAGGAATTCGAGAGTGAGGTACAAAATTAACTCCGCAAGAAAATAAAGTTTCTACGGTCGGACCGTGGAGGCGAGTGCATGAGCCATGAGTTTTGTGACTATCTAAAGAGTTGTGGAATAGTTCCTCAACTCACTCTGCCGGGTACACCGCAGAGAAACGGTGTATCGGAACGAAGAAATCGGACCTTGTTGGACATGGTACGATCAATGATGAGTCGAGCAGATCTACCTTTATCATTTTGGGGTTATTGTCTAGAAACTGCAGCGTTCACACTAAACAGAGTACCATCAAAGTCAGTAGAGAAGACACCGCATGAGATGTGGACTGGCAAAAGGCCAAGTTTGTCTTTTCTTAAGATTTGGGGTTGTGAAGCATTTGTCAAGCGACTTCAGTCGGACAAGCTCACGCCCAAGTCGGATAAGTGTATTTTCGTGGGGTATCCGAGGGAAACCTTGGGGTACTACTTCTACAACCGGGAAGAGGGCAAACTGTTTGCCGCTCGGAATGGTGTCTTCATTGAGAAAGAGTTTCTCGGTCGGGAAGTCAGTGGGAGCACAGTGCAACTCGAAGAAATTCGAGAGGAACCGGCTAGGGGCGAGACGGCGAGCGCCTTGGAGGCTGAGCCGGTCGTGGTACCTACACCGGTAACAGCACCTGAACCACGGAGATCTGCCATATTAGAAAATGCTCATGATGTTTTACTATTAGACTGTAATGAGCCGGCAACTTATTCGGAAGCGATGGTGGGATCTGATTCCGAGTCATGGCTTGGAGCCATAAAATCCGAGTTAAAGTCCATGGATGCAAACCAAGTTTGGAATTTGGTTGATCTGCCTGACGGTGCAAGACCCGTCGAGTGCAAATGGGTCTTTAAGAAGAAAACTGATATGAATGGAAATATTTCCGTCTATAAAGCACGACTTGTCGCGAAGGGGTTCCGACAGGTTCAAGGAGTTGACTACGACGAGACTTTCTCGCCCGTAGCGATGCTTAAATCAGTTCGGATCATGTTAGCCATAGCAGCCTATTTCGACTATGAGATATGGCATATGGATGTCAAGACGGCTTTCCTTAATGGAAATTTAACTGAGGACGTGTATATGATACAGAGCCCGAAGGTTTTGTCGATCCGGCTAATGCTGACAAGGTATGCAAACTTCAGAAATCCATTTATGGGTTGAAGCAAGCATCTCGGAGTTGGAACATTCGCTTTGATGAGGTAGTCAAATCGTTTGGCTTCATCAAGAGCGATCATGATTCTTGTTTATACAAGAAGTTTAGTGGGAGCAAAGTAAATTTTCTAATCTTATATGTGGACGACATATTACTGATTGGAAATGATGTCATGATGTTGCAAGAAACCAAAAAGTCATTGGAAAGGAGTTTCTCAATGAAGGATTTGGGTGAGGCGACTTACATATTAGGAATCAGGATCTATAGAGATAGATCAAGGCGGCTCATTGGATTGAGTCAGAGTACATATCTGGACAAAGTTTTGAAAAAATTCAAAATGGAAGAGTCCAAGAAGGGATTCTTACCGATGTCCCATGGTATAAAACTTAGCAAGACTCAGTGTCCTTCGACGACTGATGAGCGAAGTCGGATGAGTGTGATTCTGTATGCTTCGGCAATCGGATCCATCATGTATGCCATGATTTGTACTAGGCCAGATGTTTCCTATGCTCTAAGTGTTACGAGCAGATACCAGGCTGACCCTGGCGAAGCCCACTGGGCAGCGGTTAAAAACATCCTTAAGTACTTGAGAAGGACTAAGGAAATGTTCCTAGTTTATGGAGGTGATGAGTAATTCAGTGTAAAGGGTTACACAGATGCAAGTTATCTCACTGAATCAGATGATTCTCGTTCGCAATCTGGATACGTGTTCGTAATGAACGGAGGAGCTGTGAGCTGGAAGAGTTCCAAGAAAGATACGGTGTCTGCATCTATAACAGAGGCTGAGTATATTGCTGCCTCGGAAGCTGCAAAGGAAGTTGTTTGGATCAGGAACCTCCTGATAGATCTTGGTGTAGTTCAGGGCGCGTCCAATCCTTTGGACATATATTGTGACAACAATGGTGCTATCGCACAAGCCAAGGAAACTAGACAACACCAGAAGAACAAACATATACTCATGCGGTACCACCTCATTCGCCAGTTTGTCGAACAAGGTGGTATCAAGTTATGCAAAGTACACACGGATGCAAACATTGCAGATCCGTTGACAAAGGCGCTACCACAACCTAAGCACGAGGCGCACACGAGAGGTATGGGCATTAGATGCCTAGGCATATGATGCCAAGATGATTGACTCTACTGCAAGTGGGAGACTGTTGGGAATATGCCCTAGAGGCAATCATGTATGATGTTATTCTCAATGTATTCATAAAGTTATTAAGTTGTCCTTTGGTTTGAACATTTGATATATGTCATTGAATGTGTGATTCGATTGTGGAACTATGTATTCATGTTGTTCATACTAATTGTCCTTGGTCATTAAGGTTGTGCTGGACACACACCCTAGACTAATGTGAGTGTTGGCTGATGACACGGTTCCACTTGTCATGGGCATGGTGATGCTATTCCAACGATCACAGACTTGGCTAAAGAGTTTAGCAAGTCGGACTGACCCACATTGAGATGCAACGAGCAAGTCGTCATTTGCATGTCTCAATCAATGTAATCCTTAGACCTGAGGTTGTCGCACAATCCGAGTTGTGGATCACCGACTTAGCTTCTGTTAAACGCTGATCTATGACAAGGCAGTTATAAAGGCAGAGTTCGGGTCGAATGAGAAACAAGCTGCGTGATGCGGATAATCAAGATGGGATTTTGCCCCCTCCGAATGGAGAGATATTCTCTGGGTCCTCTCGAGTGATATGATTCAGGAAGCATGGCCATGCGCGACTCAGTTAAGTGTTAACTGTGTCTGTTGACTAAGAGTTAGTCAGATGAATCACATATCACGAATCGAGAAGAGAGTTGAGCTATTTAAGGGATGACGATAAATCGCCTATAGTTCCACAAGGTATATCGTGAGGCAAAAAGGACTAAGATGTAAATCACATTGGAAGGTATGTCGTCATGACTCAATGGGACTTGGGAGTCGGCACGTTCTGCTAGGAGCCTCTACCGATTGATCGATTGAGAGTCGGACTCTAATCGTGTCCAAGTCGCCATGAGTCTGCAGGGTCGCACACTTAAGAGCGGGAGCAATTGTATTGGTCGGGTTGGACCCGAACCGGAAATGGACTGATTTGTGAGTCGGACTCACAGAGGGAATGGGCCACAAGTGTTGTGAAGCCCATTACCATTCGCTATATAAAGAGGGGCGCAGGTTGCCCAGCGGGCACGTTAGTCCACTCCCATGCGTTGGGAACCCTAGGCCCACTCAGTCCAGCCGTCGCACCGGACCTAGCAGTCCGCCGTCGGAGCTCCTCCTCGTACGTGTGGATACCGGCAGAGGTGTTGTACGTTAAGCACTTCGACGTTCGTGGGATCGGATCGGCTGGATCGGATCATGGGACTGCACAGCCCCGACGCGCTTCATCGATAATCCGCAACCGCGCGTCTAGTGGTAATCATCGTGGCCTTCTACCTCAGCTAGATCTTGGAAGTACCGCGTAGGAAAAAGTTTTGTTTATCTCTACGCGTTCCAACAGATCCTTGGAGGTGAGTTCGGTGCTGGCAGATCCTTGGAGAGTGAGATTTAGGGACTCTCAAAACAGATATATGGAGCGTCAAATTTGATGCTTCATTTGGATTTTCTCTAAGATCTAGCCCAAATTTGTTCGTAGGCTCTCCTACACTGCTGATCTGGTAGGCGTTGGGTTTTTCTTTGTTTTTTTTTTGTGGGGATTCAGTGCAAGGAGTAGGACTACTCGTGGGCGATCCTCGAGAGGATGAATTCGCCCAACCCGCCTCATGTGTGTTGAGGCCGCCATTGACGACAAATTAGTCGTTTCTCTGCACCGGGACAGGATGGAGAGGCTCCTGGCGACATTGTTCTGCTCAAGGTACATGGTTCCTCCTCTTACAACCAAATCTGAGGGCTCGAGTTGGTAACCTGAGATGCAAGTAGTTATGGTGGCCGCCGCCGCATGGACCTTGGTCTCCCTCAAGTCCTCAACACGTTCGTTATGAGAAGCAAGAGCCATGCAGTTATTTTCTTCTAATTATCGCATACTAATCTACAACTGAATTAAGCTCCAGTATGCTATAGATTGATATATACGTTTCTTTAGAAATTATGTGTAGCCATGGATGTGTCAGATTAGTGCATCAGGGAAAAACTCTAGCTTTAGTCCGGATAACAAGTATGTCATCTAAGCGTATTTTGTAGGTACTCTGTCATGGTCAGACCAAGTAAACATCTTTTTAAATTGCAATCTCTTATTGAGTTCAGGATATATGGTATAAATATGCAAGCTGACTAGTGCGATTAGATAACTTGAGGCTGATGAGAGTTAAAAATCAAAGCTTTCATTATTTCCTTTAATAGTAACATTTCTCCTATTTGGAGCTATTTGGAAATATATTACTTGATTTACGTCATCACCGCATAGACATGAGTTTTAGATACAAAATTTATTGGCCCCCATTTCATACAAATAAATGGTTGCTAATAAAATCACGTGGAAACAAACCGTCTAGGTTAAAATATAGCCAAACTTATTTCTATGAAGCTCCACTTGATTAGAGGCGCCTCGTGGTGCTACTACTTGTTAAAATATAGCTTTATTTTCATATTTTTCAAGTTATAATCAGGTTGATTAGATGCGCCTCGTGGTGCTACTACTTGTTACTTGGATGATAAGGCTTGTGTGTACTTTCATGTACTATTTCTATGAATGTGCTCGTGTGGTGCAAACTTTTAAAATAAATAATTCAAACTAATATCAAGGCGGTGCCTTTGTCACGACTGTATTTCAGATATTTTCTATGATGTATAATTCTAATTTTGGGACAATCCTGCCTTTCATGTCTGCATAAGTGTTTTTTTCTTTTGCGGGTATGTCTGCATCAATGTTAGCATATGGAACATTTGGTAAAGGTGGATCTGGAGCTATCCTGCAGAGCAAAGCAATGAATTACTCTTTATGTTTCTTGTTTTGAAATTCATAGGTGCTGCATCTATCAATGATTTTAAAGATGAACTATACAATATTTGTTTCCGCAACAGGATAGAAACTGAGGCTCAACTCGGTGAAAATTGATTCTTTCAGATTTGGTCATGTTGAGTTCCCACTAGAACCTATGGGTGTTTGTTGATATGCCCATTGTTTCTCCATTTTGTGTTGTGGATGGAGGACAATGCCATGAATGAAAACGGCGCAGCGAAGCGCGCGAGGTTCTTCTAGTACCCTACTATGCAAGATAGAAATGTTGTCCTGTCTATGTCGCCCGGCAATACTAGATATAGAGTGAAGGAATAAAAGAGAGTAACATATTGCCGGTAGTGGAAGCTAAACACGTTCCATAAAAGGAAAGTACTAACAACAGAGTACCCGTTCTTAGGGTTTGTACTATTTCACTGGTAGAAAATAGGCCTTCCATACGCCCCCATTAGTCCTCAAAATAATCGAACCGCGACCAAAAGGGTCTTTAGTCGCGGTTCGGGAGGAGACCCGCGACCAACTGTCTGGGCCCAGCGCGCTCGGTCCACGGCTGGCGGACGGGAGGGGCTTTAGTCGCGGTTGGCCTGTCCAACCGGGACTAAAGGTCCTCAGGCTGGCCCGAAGGCCTTACTCGCGGTCGGCCAGGCCAACCGGGACTAAAGGCCCATCCCTATATAGGACTCAGCTCACTGCACTTAGCCACATTTGGTGCCACTTCTATGCTTTTGGTTCACAAGGGGGTGGTGGGTTTGCTTTTGGTTCCTCCTATGCACACAAGGTGTTCGATGAAATGCCCGAGAGCATGAAACAGACATGATACGAAGTGTCCGAGACACACTTGAGCTTTGTCATTTATTTTTCCTCCGCGATCGCGGTTAGCAACTTGAACCTTTCATGATTTGTATTATTTCTAGCTAGTTAGTTTAACAAATTCATGACGCTTAATTATATACTTTATATAATAATAATGCAGATGAATCGGCAATGGATGTACGGTAACCGACTCTCCGGCGAGTTCACTACGGGTTTGAAAGATTTCCTCGTAGTGGCAAATGCGAACAAGCACCGAGGTTTTATTATCTGTCCATGTGCTGAATGTAAGAATCAGAAGGGTTACTCCTCCTCAAGAGTCGTTCACATGCACCTTCTTCGGCACGGTTTCATGCCAAGCTATAATTGTTGGACCAAGCATGGAGAAAGAGGGGTTAGAATGGAAGAAGATGAAGAAGGGGATGATATCGATGTCAACTATCATGAGGCTTTCGGTGATACTTTCATGGAGGATGATGCTGAAGGTGGGGAAGGGTTTGGTGAAGGTGAAGAAGAGGCACATGATGAGCCCGCTGATGATCTTGGTCGGACCATTGCTGATGCACGGAGACGCTGCGAAACTGACAAGGAGAGGGAGAATTTGGATCGCATGTTAGAGGATCACACGAAGTCGCTGTACCCAGGATGCGATAATAGTCTGAAAAAGATGGGCTGCACACTGGATTTGCTGAAATGGAAGGCACGGGAAGGTGTAGCTGACTCATCATTTGAAAATTTGCTGAAAATGTTGAAGAATATGTTTCCGAAGAATAACGAGTTGCCCGCCAGTACGTACGAATCAAAGAAGGTTGTCTGCCCTCTAGGTTTAGAGGTTCTGAAGATACATGCATGCATTAACGACTGCATCCTCTACCGCGATGAATACGAGAATTTGAATGAATGTCCTGTATGCACTGCATTGCGTTATAAGATCAGAGGCGATGACCCTAGTGACGATGTTGAGGGCGAGAAACCCAGGAAGAGGGTTCCCGCCAAGGTGATGTGGTATGCTCCTATAATACCACGGTTGAAACGTCTGTTCAGGAACAAAGAGCATGCCAAGTTGTTGCGATGGCACAAAGAGGATCGTAAGTCCGACGGGGAGTTGAGACATCCCGCTGATGGAACGCAATGGAGAAAGATCGACAGAGAGTTCAAAGATTTTGCAGCTGACGCAAGGAACATAAGATTTGGTCTAAGTACTGATGGCATGAATCCTTTTGGCGAGCAGAGCTCCAGCCATAGCACCTGGCCCGTGACTCTATGCATCTACAACCTTCCTCCTTGGTTGTGCATGAAGCGGAAGTTCATTATGATGCCAGTGCTTATCCAAGGTCCGAAGCAACCCGGCAACGACATCGATGTGTACCTAAGGCCATTAGTTGATGAACTTTTGCAGTTGTGGGGCAGACCTGGTGTACGTGTGTGGGATGAGCACAAAGAAGAGGAATTTGACCTACGAGCGTTGCTTTTTGTAACCATCAACGATATGCCTGCTCTCAGTAACCTGTCGGGACAGACAAATAAGGGATACAAAGCATGCACACACTGCTTACATGAGACTGAAAGTGTATTTTTGGATAATTTTAGGAAGAACGTGTACCTGGGTCATCGTCGATTTCTTCCCCGAAATCATAACGTCAGAAAGAAAGGCAAGCATTTCAACGGTAAGGCAGATCACCGGCCGAAGCCTGCGGAACGTACTGGTGCTGAGATATTTGATATGGTCAAGGATTTGAAAGTCGTCTTTGGAAAGGGTCCTGGCGGACAATCAGTTCCGCTGGAAGTTGACGGGCACGCACCCATGTGGAAGAAGAAATCTATATTTTGGGAGCTATAGTATTGGAAAGTCCTAGATGTCCGCTCTGCAATCGACGTGATGCATGTTACGAAGAATATTTGCGTGAACCTGCTAAGCTTCTTGGGCGTGTATGGGAAGACAAATGATACAAAGGAAGCACGGCAGGACCAGCAACTTTTGAAAGACCCAGATGACCGGCATCCGGAATGGTTTCAAGGTCGTGCCAGCTACGCTCTTACCAAAGAAGAGAAGGTCATTTTTTTTGAATGCCTGAGCAGTATGAAGGTCCCGTGTGGCTTCTCGTCGAATATAAAGGGAATAATAAACATGGCGGACAAAAAGTTCCAAAACCTGAAGTCTCACGACTGCCACGTGATTATGACGCAATTGTCTCCGATTGCTTTGAGGGGGCTCCTACCGGAAAATGTTCGAGTAGCCATTGTGAAGCTATGTGCATTCCTCAATGCAAGCTCTCAGAAGGTAATCAGTCCAGAAGATCTACCACGGTTACAGAACGATGTGGTCCAATGTCTTGTCAGTTTCGAGTTGGTGTTTCCACCATCCTTCTTCAATATTATGACGCACCTCCTGGTCCACCTAGTCGAAGAGATTTCCATTCTCGGTCCTGTATTTCTACACAATATGTTCCCCTTTGAGAGTTTTATGGGAGTATTAAAGAAATATGTTCGTAACCGTGCTAGGCCAGAAGGAAGCATCGTAAAGGGCTATGGAAATGAGGAGGTAATTGAGTTCTGTACTGACTATGTTCCTGACCTTAAGCCGATTGGTATTCCTCAATCGCGGCACGAGGGGAGACTAAGTGGAAAAGGCACGATCGGAAGGAAATCAACGATATGTATGGACGGTCATTCTATGACTGAAGCACACCACACAGTTCTGCAAAATTCGAGCTCGGTGGCTCCGTACTTCGAGCAACACAAGAATATTTTACGGTCGGACAACCCGGGGAAGCCTGAATCATGGTTTAGAAAGGCCCACATGGAGACTTTCGGCAGTTGGTTGCGAAAACATTTAATGAATGACAATGATGTTGGAGATCAGTTGTACATGTTGGCCAACACACCATCTTCGACTATAACGACTTTCCAAGGGTACGAGATTAATGGGAATACATTTTGCACGATCTCCCAAGATAAAAAGAGCACCAACCAAAACAGTGGTGTCCGCTTTGATGCAGCAACCGAGAATGGGCAAAAGGTCACATATTATGGTTACATAGAGGAGATATGGGAACTTGACTATGGACCCTACTTTAAGGTCCCTTTGTTCCGGTGCAAATGGTTCAAGCTAACAGGAGGTGGGGTAAAGGTGGACGAGCAATACGGAATGATAATGGTGGATTTCAACAATCTTGGTTACCTTGACGAACCATTCGTCCTAGCCAAAGATGTCGCTCAGGTTTTCTATTTGAAGGACATGAGTACCAAACCGAGGAAACGGAAAGATTAGAAAACGATCAGTACATCATGCCATGATCCAAAGCGCCACATTGTTCTTTCAGGGAAAAGAAACATCGTGGGAGTGGAGGACAAGACAGACATGTCAGAAGATTATAATATGTTTGGTGAAATTCCGCCCTTCAAAGTGAACACTGACCCAAGCATTAAGTTAAATGATGAGGATACTCCATGGATACGGCACAATCGTAAGAAAGCAGGGACACAAGGGAAGAATTGATGTGTAATAATTTATTGTACTCCCTCCGATCCATATTAATAGGTGCTGAAGTGGATGTATCTAGCAATAAAACATGTCTAAATACATCCACTTCAGCACCTATTAATATGGATCGGAGGGAGTACCAAACTTTTTTGAATGGATCATGTGAATTATATTATCTATGATGTGTTTAAGACTAACTCCTTTGCAAAATATTTGAGAAACGAGTGGAAAACATGGAAAACAGAAGGTTACTTAAATGTCTCAAAACCTTGTGAGATAAAATATCTAATTTCATAACTTTTATTAAAAACAGAAAACAGACGCGCTAGCGCGTCGCAGTGTCACCGGAATACAAATTCTTTTATTAAAAACAGAAAACAGACGAACACTACTCCTTGTCGTCGTCGTCGGGGAACTCGTCGGTGACCTCCTCTGGGTCATCGTCGTCGTCGACCTCGTCGGTGACCTCCTCGTTGTCGTCGGAGGTGCATGATGGTATGTCCGAGATAGGCCCCCACCTCGGATCGTCGGAGGACCAGACTTCGCCGGCGTGGTCGGCCCGACAAAGCTCTTGCAGCGCCTTCGTCCTCGCCTCCCGAGCGGCATCTAACGCGAGGTGGCGTTCGAGGCGGCGCTCCGCCCGCTCAGCCGCGCGGCTCTTCCAGAGCTCCTCGTCGGCGCTCTCCTCCCCCGGGTTGTTCCGGTAATGCTCGCGGACGACGCGGTCGTCCCTGGCGTCGACTAGGCCCTGAAACGCGCGGTGGCGGAGGTGGAGGTGGTCGGCGGCAGTGACGATCTGCGGCTTCGGCGCCCTGGCCTCCGCTTCCCAGACGGTGTGGCAGTTGTTGAAGTTCATCAGCGACCGCGGGCGGTTGAGGCGCCAGGCCGCCGCGTCCTAGGCGCGGGCGGCCTCCGCCGCCGTCGCAAAGGAGCCGAGGGGGATGCGGTCGTCCCCCCAACGGATATCTGCGCTGAACATTCCGTTCTGCCGTGCTCGGATGCCGCGGAAGCCGGTGGTGCTGTTCCTCCTCGGAGGCATGGTGGAAGCGCGACGGTGCGTGGAGAGGAGTGGGCGCGTGGAGAGGAGAAGACGCGCTCGAGGCACGACAGTTTATACCGCGCCCTCCTGGCCACGCGTCACAACTCCCGCGCCACGCGCCACCCTAACACAACCAAGCAAATAGTTGCACATTACTACCCACTCCGAGCTCAAAGTGAACACTGACCCAAGCATGGATTGATGTGTTAAAGGGGGGTGTAGAACAAAACAATCGGTATCGCCATCATACAGCCCTACCGTGGCTACTGGGTGAAATATGCATACCAAATGCACGGCATGACGTATGATGGCGAATCTGGATGTTTTGTATTTGCTCGATGAACTGAATATATGATGTATCAAACCTTAAAGGGGGATGTAGAACAAAACAATCGGTATCACAATCATACAGCCCTACCGTGGCTACTGGGTGCAATATGCATACCAAATGCACGGCAGGACGTATGATGGAGAATCCGGATGTTTTGTATTTGCTCGATGAACTGAATATATGATGTATCAAACCTTAAAGGGGGATGTAGAACAGAACAATCGGTATCGCCATCATACAGCCCCACCGTGGCTACTGGGTGCATATATGCATACCAAATGCACGGCAGTACGTATGATGGCGAATCCGGATGTTTTGTATTTGGTCGATGAACTGACCGGTGTATGAAGGTGGGCTATATATAGGGTCCTCTGGCTCACAAAGTGTTGTGCTAGGGTTTTGATCCAATGGTTAAGAAACACCCTGATCCAACGGCTCACAACAACTCGAAAGAAACACACCGTAGCCCTGATCGAACGGCTCACAACAGCTCGAAAGAAACACACCCCGGATCCAACGACTCACAAACGCTTGAAAGAAACACACGATCCGTGTGATTCTATCTAATTGGTCCAACGAAACACGAACCATTTAGTCCCGGTTGGTGTCCCCAACCGGGACTAAAGGGATATGTTTTCTTCTCGCTATATATATGTATGCATTGCCACACCATTGGCATAAACACATACAAACTCACCACTCTCTCATAGCTTCTACCGTACCCACTCTAACATTCATCCAGGCGGAGGCACTTTCTGCCTCAAACTACCCCTGCCCGCCCGGCTACAGCGTTCCCGCCGGTTGGATGCTGAGCGCCGGAGAAGTGCCGGTACCTCCTCTTCCTCAAGGTGTGGCGCGTCGGGCGGCCATCACGAACCACTACTACCACGAGCTCACGCCGGAGAAATGCCGGTACCTCCTCTTCCTCAAGGTGTGGCGCGTCGGGCGGCCATCACGAACCACTACTACCACGAGCTCACGCCGGAGCAGCGGAGGAATCCCAGTTGGAATCTTGACTACCGCCCTACTTGGGACGCCTTCTTCATTAATCGGCGTGAGAGTGCGCTCGCCAGGTACGAGGAGAACGGCCCGCCTCCTTCGAACTTCAACGAGGCCGGTCGTCGGCTGTGGTGGGGCGGCAGACGTACTCTTCAGAGCGTCATGAACTACATCAGGGCTGGCGATAACCCCCGCCTGCGCTACCCTCACGCCCAGTCCTGGAGTCGTGACCCTCCGAGTGAGTGCAGAGCACCATCCGACGATAGTGACGACGACGGCGGCGACTCGACGACTACGAGTCGGAGTACTATAGGCCTAGGCAGGAGTATGACTAGCAGATATCAGATCCACAGTCTTGCCATTATGTAGATCATCTATGCTCTCCGTTTAGGTTTAGATCCACTCTTGCCATTATGTACTGCCTTTTTTATCTATATATATATCCAAGATGTGTGTGAATCTTTCTGATTGGAGGGAACAAAACCCTAACCATTTCGTCCCGGTTGGTAAAACATGCCGGGACTAAAGGGGTTTTATTTTTCTGAATTTTCTGATATATTATTTGTATTTTTAAGATTTTAAAATGAAGTAGTTTTATTTTTCTGAATTTTTTGATATATTATTTGTATTTTTAAGATTTTAAAATTAATTAGTTTTATTATTCTGAATTTTTTGATATATTATTTGTATTTTTAAGATTTTAAAATGAATTAGTTTTATTTTTCTGAATTTTTTGATATATTATTTGTATTTTTAAGATTTTAAAATGAATTAGTTTTATTTTTCTGGATTTTTTGATATATTATTTGCATTTTAAGATTTTAAAATGAAGTATTTTTAAGATTTTAAAAAGGAAAGTATTTGAAAAAGCACCTTTAGTCGCGGTTGGTGTCACGAACCGCGACTAAAGGCTCTTTTCGCGCGGGAACGAGAACGCCGCGAAGCAGTTCGTGACACCGACCGCGACTAAAGGTATCCCTTTAGTCCCGGTTGTGGACACCAACCGCGACTAAAGGCCCGCGGATGGTACCCGGAGGGGACCTTTACTCGCGGTTGGTGTCCCCAACCGGGACTAAAGGCTGGCCCTATATATTCTCGCTGCCCCGAAATTATTCTAAATCCCAACCGCGACTCAAAATCTTCTAAGGACCGCTAGCGGAGAGACAGAGAGAGGACCGCGCCCGCCGATCTGCACCGTCACCGTCGTCGTCGCTGCCGATCTGCACCGTCGCCGTTCTCCGCCGATCTGCACCGCCCCCGCCCTGCTCTGCACCGCGTTGCTCCGGTAGGTTCCCCCGCGCTGCTCCGGTGAACTCCGGTGAAACCACGAACACGAACCGATGAACTCCGGTGAACTCCGCGCTGCTCCGGTGAACGACGGCGAACCACGCGCGCGGCCGGTGAGGACGACGGCGACCCACGCGCGCGGCCGGTGAGGTCGAGAGCGAACCACGCGCGCGTGGCCGGTGAGGAAACAAAGGAAGGAGGGCGCTGACGGGTGGGGCCCACCCGTCAGCGAGCGCGAGAGAGAGCAGAGAGAGAGAAGGAGGGCGCTGACGGGTGGGGGCCACCCGTCAGCAAGCGAGAGAGAGAGAAGGAGGGCGCTGACGGGTGGCGCCCACCCGTCAGCGAGCGAGAGAGAGTGAGCAGAGAGAGAGCAGAGGGACTTAGCAGTTTCTGTTTATAGATTCAAAAATCCATAACTAATTCATAAAATCTCCAATTTGAGTGATTCAAATTTCTATACATTGAGGAACTTGAGCAGTTTCTGTTTATAGAAAAATTTCAACATGCTTCTTCAATAATGTTTGCACTAAATAATTAAATACAGAAAAGGGAACTAAAAATGGAAACTTGCAAAATTCATAACTTGAATTCTGTTAACCCAAATTGAGCAAACTTGAGCTCTAAAATTTTGTCTAAACAGAATATACACAATGGTATTTCATTTTGGGAATAATTGTATAAATTTGACCAAAAAACATCAATTTTCTGTTCTGGTCATAAAAGAAAAGGAAAAAGAAAATGGCATAACTAATTAAATAATTATCCAAAAATTATGTTTAATACTTCAAAATGTTGAGTGAAACATTTGGCACATGTTTTCAACCTTATACATGCAGTTTGACATCTAAAGTATTTCTGTTTTTGTTGTTTTCCAAAAATGGCTGAAATGAAAGCAAAAATTAATAGTTCTTAATCATTGTTTCCTTCATCCAAAAATTATGGAAACTATACCAAATTGAAAAACACTTAAAGTAACATAAGAGAACATCATTTTCATGCATGTTGACAAATTAATTAGTACTACATGCAGGAGTGACATATGGCGGACAATAGAGCCTTGGCGCTTACGGATCAGGAGGCTGAAGGTTATATAATGGGCATCATAAACAACGAGATCCCTTATGTGCCGGGCCCAGAAGATGAGCAAGAAGAGGATGTAGTCTCTTCTTTTCTGAACCTTGATGATCAAGAAGGTGAAAAACCGGACATTGTCGATGATCAAGAAGGTGAAGGAACAGACATTGTCGACGGAGGTCAACCGTCGACAAACGACGATCTCGAATTGCAAAGACCAACCACCTCCGTCGAGGTATATATATATACATTGATCCTCTCGTGATACAAACTTACTGAAATGTGAATACATATGCATTAACGGGCGCGATTCTCTTTCTTATTTTAGCCCTCGGCCGAATCGAGTACGACAAAGCGTGGCAAATCCAAGGCGATGAAACAAGGAGAAACATATACCATCGAATTAGTCGGTGAAACCGGCAAGCCCCTACAGCACACCACAAAGTTTATCAACCAATGCAGAGTCATTGTTAGAGACAACGTCCCGATCATCATCTAGGAATGGAAGGAGCCAAAGAAGGCACGTCTTGGTTTCAGTTTTGTCGACAACAGAACAAAAAAGGATTGCTGGAGAAAGCTTATGGTACATTTTATTCTACCTCCAGAATACAACAAAGTCGATGAATTCGGTAACGAGGTTCCGGGTGGACGTGAGAGGAGGAGGCTAGTCAAAGAGTTCACTCTTCAGAAGATGGCCGAAGCATTCCGGAACTTCAAGAAAAATTTAACCCGCGAATATGTCAACAAGGGAAAGACTCCGATTTTCACTGGACAACATGAGAAACTGAAAAATGATTGGCCAGAATTTGTGAGGCAAAAGAAATCGGAGCATTTCAAGGAAATATCGAAAAAAAATAAGGCTAATGCGGATAAGAAACAGTACCATCATGTTATGGGGCCAGGAGGATACCGCCTTTCGGCGCCTAAGTGGCAGAAGATGGAGGACGGCATGAGGGCGCGAGGAATCCCTCTAGGTACAGAGGGATGGGACGAAAGAGCCAAAATGTGGTGGTACGGGCATGGGGGATCGCTAGACCAGGAGACAGGGGCGTGTGTTCATAGGAAGAAAACGTTTGCTCCCACCCAAGCCCTTATTGACGCAATGACCGAAGCTCAACAGGGCTTGATCACATTCAACAGAGAGAAAGACACACTGACAAAAGCCCTCGGGAATCCTGAACACGGAGGACATGTACGAGGCAAAGGCAGAATGTCGTGGAAAGTAGGGTTTTCCCAGGACAATGACCCGTACTGTTACAGAAGCCGTAAGGGAAAGACGGACCGGGATGTAGATCTTTTGGCGAAGGATGTATCGGAACTTAGTGAGTTGAAGCAGACGGTGCATGGACTTGTGAAAGAAAGATCGGCGCCTGCAGGGCCACATGAAGATCATGCAGCAGATCTCGGAAGCTAGCAGCAGCGGAGAAGCAGTGTGGCTTCCACGGAGGCCCCACCTGCAGGTGCTAATGCACTGATGATGGAGATTCGTGCACCGGAGCCTCACTACCCCGTGGATGATGTAAAGGAGATGAAAGAATGTGATCTGCATTATCCCGTGGGGAACATTTCGACGAAGGTAGGTACCGGCAGTGCTTTACCCTGTACACCTGGAGCACTCCACCACAACAACCCCAATCCATATGGCTATGCTCGTGTCACGGTGGAAGACATAGTCCAAGTGTTTGAGGACCTGGAGATTGACATAGCTACACCCGAAGGGGAGAGAAGACTTGGAGATGTCAAGCGCCAGTTCATTCTATGGAAAAAGAAGTACATAGTGTTTCCAGGCGAGGCGCCAAGGCTACCAAGTCCACCCCCTCCGATTGTGGTGGTGGTGGTGGTGGTGGCGGTGGTGGTGGTGGTGGCGGTGGTGGTGGTGGTGGTGGTTCACCTATACCTCCTTCACGCCATTCGACGCCGTCCCCCGATCCACAATCTCCGGCGGGTAAGCAGCCGCCGCCCCCCAATCCTCCTCCAGCGGGTAAGCAGCCGCCGCCCCCCATTCCTCCTCCGGCGGGTAAGCAGCCGCCGCCCCCCTTTCCTCCTCCGGCGAAGAAGCAGAAGCAGGCGGACAGCAAGGAAATCCGCTCCTGGAATATTAACCCGGAGCCTTATGTACCTAAGACCACACGGGTACCGGAGCCATCACTGAAGCCTATCCTCCCAAGGCCTTGGGAACTGAGTGAAGCTGAAACCAAATTGGCCGCGCATGCTAATTATGAGAAATGGAAGGCCAATCAGGATGCTAGAAAGGAGCCTAAGCCCAAGGAAGTATACACTCCGAAGGCAAAGAAGTGGGCTATGGGTTTTTTGACGCAACCGTCCCAAACCGAGCTGAATATGCCTGACGACTATGGAAGTGAACTTCGTAGGCAAGCAGAAATATTTAAGCAGGAGAAAGAAGAAAGGAAAAAAAGCGGGAAACAAATTGACCAGCTCGGGATGCAAAAGAAACAATCGACCCCCCCGCTCATAGTGAAAGCCGGTCCGGAACAGGACCCCGAGGTCATAGCAGCTGCGGCAGCAATTGGATTGACTATAGCGAGTGCCATGAAAAATGCGTCCGAGATGAATTTGACTTTTCGTGCCTCGTTAGGCCTGGACGATGCGCCAGTAGGTGAGGTAGCATTACAATATGTGCCGAATGGGCCTCTCGTCGAGCCTACGCGGGAAAAGAGTCTACCATCACAAATGCGAAATCTGCTACGTTGGTACAATAATTTCATATCATGGGCCGCCAAAGAATATGTTTATGCGGATGTTACAGAGCAGCATCACACCAAACGGTACTCTGTAACAGTTCATATGAGTGAATTGTTCGAGCTGTTCAATATGCGCGAGCTCGACAAATCTATCCTGAGTTGCTATGTTCTGTAAGTGATTTATTTCTACCTCATCTCGTTCTTCATTGCCTGCACTATATATATTGTCCTAACTATATTGTTGCGTACGCAAAATAAGAAACATCCATGATGTTGGGTTCGTTGACCCACAAATCATTAATGGACATGTGTTACAAAATCACCCCGAAGAGGTGGAGAAAGACTTGTACAACTTTCTTACAAAGCATCAACTCAAAAGTCATATTCTATTTCCTTACCATTTTGGGTGAGTGTTTCTCTCTTGTGCCCATTCTCTTTTGTTTACTCCATGCATGGTATGTCTAATCGATAAGTTATGCATGACTGTGCATGTAATGTGTCCGCAGGTTCCACTGGCTTCTGCTAAAAATTGAACTTCACACCTCCACAGTTTTTATCATAGACTCTATGAATTCGGATTCAAATCTTTGGGCCGACATGAGAAAAATGTTGCAAAAGTAATTATTTTCAATCATTTGCGCTCTATATCGATCGGTCTCGTTTGTTTATTTCCTAATATGCAGTAGCTAATAACTCCCTTGTTCATTTAATTTTCTTTGCCCTGTAGAGTTTGGAGACGGTTCTCAGGAGAAATTGTCGATGAATTCAAACATCAGCTAGAATTTAGAAATTTAGTTAATGTGGATAAGCAGCCACCGGGGACCAATCTATGTGGATACTATGTTTGTGAGAACATCCGGAGAGAAACCTCTGAGAGGAAGATGGAGGATAGCTTGCGAAGGCGACGGATAACTTGCGGAGGAAGCTTAGTCCAGAAGCTCGCTTCCGACCAATTCAAGAGGAATTTGCAGGATTTTTCCTTAGGCATGTCATCGATCCTAAAGGAGAACACTATACGTCCGACGACGACCAATTCAAAAGGAATTAGCAGGATATTTCCTTATGCATCTCCGAGATTGAAACTTGTTCGAAGTTGTGTATGGTCATCCATCGTAATTGTGCATGTAAACTTGTTCGAAGTTGTATATGGTCACCCGAGATTGAATATATATTATATATTCCTATTGAATTCTTCTTGTTTGAAATTTCATATGCATGTATATAGTAGCGTAGAATATATATGTGTACTGAAACTTCATCAAAATTAAAATAAAACACAAAATAAAATATAAAAGAAATAAAATAAAACAAATTAAAAAGAAACCAGATTTTGGGGGGGCTAAAACCCTAAACCTGCAGAGGAGAACTTTAGTCCCGGTTAGCCACGAGAACCGGGACTAAAGCTCACTCGCCCCGACGGACTCCTGGCGCCCACGTGGACGGGCCTTTAGTACCGATTCGTAAGAGTCGCGACTAAAGTGGGGGGCCTTTAGTCGCGCAAATTTAGTCCCGGTTGCACGGCCGGGATTAATGGCCTTTGCGAACCGGGACTAAAGGCATATTTTCTACCAGTTTTTATTTTACCATTTTAATTAGGGTCTACATGAAATTTTTATATTTTTCATATAACGTAGTTCGATTATATTGTTGACCTGTAAAGTTTCAAGTTAATACCTTCTTAGCACAAAAAAGGATGGTTTGGATAGGGGTGTGT
This sequence comes from Alopecurus myosuroides, assembly GCA_028641055.1. Classification (NCBI taxonomy): domain Eukaryota; kingdom Viridiplantae; phylum Streptophyta; class Magnoliopsida; order Poales; family Poaceae; genus Alopecurus; species Alopecurus myosuroides. The sequence continues at coordinate 507,137,557 of CM054059.1, forward strand.
ACATATCATGGTGTACGTTTCCCTCTGATACAACACCTACGATACCTTTTTTGGTGTGTGTCCGAGGAAAAACAACGCACCGTACGTTACAGTCTGCTTCCGTGGGTACAAACAAAACCTCGTCACTGAACGAAATCTTTTGCAACGAATGCATATGTGAAAATATCAACTGGGTCATAGTACTGTCAGAGTCCTCTAGATGATTTCTTCCACGGCTAATTTCTCTTCTGCCAGTCAACAGACATATAAAGAAGAGTATTTAGCATAAAACCACCACTTTACTATAAAATGTTCGAAAAACCACCACTATACGATTGAATCGCAAAAAACCACCAGTCTACTACTGACAGTTTGCAATTCGGACAAATCGCGAATTGAATGTCGATTGACAACGTTTCTGACCGGTGGGACCCACGGCGGACGCTGACGTGGCAAGGGGCGGACACCGCATTGATGACGTGGCACTACGACGTTGTGGGACCCACATGTCACGGACACAATAATTACATCTACAAAAATAATTTAAAAAAATCTTTTTTAAAAAAGAATCAAATTTATTTTTTCAAAAGTGTGCGACGCGTGCAAATTTCGTGAAAATAAAAAAAATAAAAAATGTTTAGAAAATTCCGAAAAAAATCACAGGCAAAGATTTGTATGTTTCGCATAGCCGTGTAAATTTTTGCATCGCAATGACTTTTCTGCCGGCCTGTGCAAAATAGACAAATTTACAGATCTAGACTGCGAATCGCGTGCAAATTTTCTTTTTTGCACAGGCCAGTACGAAAGTTATTTCGGTATGAAAATTTGCACGGCTATAAGAACCATACGCATCTTTGCCTATGATTTTTTTCGAAATTTTTTAAATCATTTTTCTATTTTTTTATTTTCCCGAAAATTTGCACGCGATTCGCAGTCTAGATCTGTGAATTTGTCTTTTTTACACAGCCCAGCAGGAAAGTCATTTCGTTGCAAAAATTTGCACGGATATGTGAACCATACTAATCTTTGCCTGTGATTTTTTTGGAATTTTTCTAAAACATTTTTCTATTTTTTTATTTTCCCGAAATTTGCACGGGTCGCACATTTTTGAAAAAATAAATTCGATTTTTAAAAATATTTTCGTGTAGCTGTAATTATTGTGTCAATGACATATGGGTCCCACACGTAGTGCCACATCATCAAAGTGGTGTCCGCCTATTGCCACGTCAGCGTCCGCCGTTGGTCCCACCAGTCAGTTCCAGCGTCAATCCACGTTCAATTCGCGATTTGTCCGAATTGCAAACTGTCAGTAGTAGACTGGTGGTTTTTTGTGATTCAATCGTATAGTGGTGGTTTTTCGAACATTTTGTAGTAAAGTGGTGGTTTTATGCTAAATACTCTATAAAGAACCAGACGTAGCTCCCCGCGGTTGACAAATTAGTAGTTACTAGCAAAATTACCCGTGCGTTGCAACGGATTATAATAAATTGAAGCTCGTAAATTTAAAGGTTACCCTAATCACCCTGCTAATTTACGTACATTGAATTTCACCTTTTGATGCGTCGTTATTATGTTTCATTGAGCTGTAAACGACAGTGTCTTGCTTGATTAGACTTTTATCTGCCATTTCAAATAATAGTAACGAAACTAAGAGTTAAATATTGGTTAGTCCGTTTTACACCTTGGACAATTGATTGCCATTGTCGGTGGCTTCAAGACTCCCTGCACCTGGGATATCACTGCACTTCCAGGAGGCATAAAAAGTTCACAGGACCAGAACTGAACCTATCCGTTACCATTGTTAATCCTTGTGTCAAAACAGTTCTTTGTTGCTGCCTTATGTTATCGTGATGCTTGATCTTATCAGCTTGAAACAATTCCTGATTTGTAGCACGAGCCTAGCATTTGATAGTTTGATACTAATTCGATATGGATCTCCGTTTTTTCCTTGTTAAATAACATATTTTGGTTCTTGAATACATGGGTCTAGAGTGGAGCTGCGTTACAGTGACTGGGGAGGCACAGTTGGTACTTTTGGGTACGTCCCCTTTGTATATTTTGGGCCGTTCATTAAAAGAGTAACTAAATTTATTGAGTTTAGTCTATGAAGGATCTTGCTCGTCTCTTTCAGGCCACCGACAAATGTTTCCAGTGGCCTCACCAACCGTCCGACTCGATCACCACTCGACATGTCCAGCATCGCCATCCACAAGGTGAGACAAAAGCAAAGCACGGGCCTGGTCAGTGTTATGAGTCTGTGAACGACCGGTAGACCCGTATCACCGGCGCCGGCGCCTCTGCGTGCTAAAAGGGGTTGATGGACGCGATCCGGACCCGCTTCTGAATGATACGGGCACGGCGAGCTCCTGCGGCTCGTGGCCAACTGGCCCTGTTGTGCGACGCCGACCAGCCCGCTCGCCCTCCGTTTCCACAACTAAGCTCGTGGCGAGGTTCTCGACACAATCGTCGCCAACCTACGCGCTCGCCCTCCGTTTCCTCAACTAAGGTCGTGGTGAGGTTCAGACACAGTCGTCGTGGAGGTCCTCTTTCAAATTCCACCCATTTGATGTGGGAGGCTAGGTGTCCTATCGACAAGCGACACGTGGTACAACGTCATGGCACGCTGCACCGCGGCCATGCCGATGATGCTCTCGTAAATGAGGTTTCGAGGTTGGACGGTTCCTAAAAATCCCAATCATCATAAACCTTATAGCGTGTATATACCAGCGGCTGGTGACCAGCCTAGCTAGGACGTACACGATGATGGTAAACTCGTAACGGTTTTGGACTCATTGTAACAGACTGGTCCCGGGTGGGATGGCCGTTTCAAGTTTCAAAAACAACGGGCCGATCGCTAGTTGTGGCGTAGCTAGTTTTTTCTCGTGGCTATTAGGCTTGCTATTTTACCGTTTTATAGGCATCACGGCCCAGCCCAAGAGGGCGTGAGAAATGAGGGTTCGACCAGCATGCGTGTGAGCCAGGAGTAAAGTATCGTCGTCGGAGTACTCGGTTCTTTTCTTTTTGCTCGTACGAATCGCTAACGACTCATCTATATATGGATCTGATAGGAGGACGGTTTGTTTGAGCGTACCAACCACCACCACCTGAAGGAAAATTATATACTCCAGGGAAGAGATAGAGAAGAGATATAGATGAAGATTATTATTGGTGGCAGGGTGGGTAATTTATGTCAACTTTGGAATAGTTTTAATGACGGGCCCGACCGATCAAGTAACCAACCAGGGAAGCCTTATTGCCTTTATTATTAGGTAAAGATGGAGGGAGGGAGACAAGGTAAAAGAAGCAGCTATTTCAAAGCAAAAAAGGTATGCATGCTGACTTCGACTCTCCCACACTGCAGAAAAAAGGAAACGTCCAAAGCTTACGAAAGTGGGTTGATCTAATGATTTATGTTATTGTATTAAACGTGATGGACGTTTCGGAAAAGATGCTAATGCGCCACAAGGTTAGGGTCTTTCTACATCTCCAGGTTAACCAAATAAGTATATTCAAGTCATGATGCGACACATCAACACAACACTTACTTTGTTTTCAATTCTGATTTCACCAAAAACCTCCAGAATCCTTGGCAAGACTTGAAGTCCCGGGTTGTTGGTCTCAGGAAACGTCACCACATCGTCCGCATAGATCGAAGTCTGGTGCCTCAACCCCCTCTGAGATAGTCTGGTGAGCACTCCATAGGCTGTGGCCCTCTCAATCATATGGTGAAGAACCTCCATGGTTAAGATGAATAATTGTGGTGAAAGCGGATCACTCTGTCTGAGCCCATGTTTGTTGAAAATCTTTGCTCCTGGGCCACCCATTTAGCAGCACCCGCGTAGAAGCGAGGATAGTAGGGCACAAATGATGACAATCGGGACGTTCCCGAAGCCCATCTTTCTCAACACCTCCAAAGGCCATCTGACTGTGTCAAAAGCTTTGGAGATGTCAAGTGCAGATCCTCTTTGACCGACATCGCTTGTAGGGCCGGTGAAGAATACGGGAGATGGGCTTTAAACAAGAAGCATCACAGGCCCTCCACGCTGGGCCGCCTCCAAGCTGTCGCGCACCCTGTCCTCCTGTTTTGAAACAGGGCTTGCCCTCGGGCCCGTCAGCTCCACGGCCTGATCCACGTCCCTCCCCACATCTCCCTCCACCGAGCCAACTGGGATAGAGACACCGAAAAAACAGCCAAGGACCGAGGTGGGGGAGCTTGGCTGATGGGCCCACACCGATTCCCACCGGGTCTCCACGCGAGACAGAGAGGCACCAGAACCGACAGAAGAGAGCAAGCCTGGGGAATCTAGCATCGCTGCCTCCCTCTGCCTAGCCACCACCAACCACTTTTGGACAGGTGACCAGTCCACCACCTTCCTCTCTGCGTTTGAATTAATTTGAAAGTAGCAAACCACGAGCTCCTCTACTCCCATAGTAGTGATCCCCACTTTTTCTTTTTTAGACAAAGGGGCAGCACCTTTAGCTTTTGCAGGGATAGCGTTCAGCTCCTGACCTGGCCCCACCGGACCAGACCCAACGACCACATCCTGCGTGCACGACGGAACCACCCCCACCACTTTATCATTTACCATGCGCTGAAAGGGAGCATCCCCACCTGCCCGCGGCGCAACTGTCAGGCTTGGCCTCCAGCTCCATTGGGTCCCACCGCCTCCCTTCCCCGTTGCCTTTCCACGTGGCCGACGCAAATTCGCTCCCCAGCGGGAGCACTAAAGGATCCCACGCCCAAGCCGCCCGCCGCCCCCCCCCCCCCCCCCCCCCCCCCAGCGCCCGCCGTTTTTCCGTCGTCTTCTTCGTGGCGCCGCCAAGGGCCTACCTCCAGCGGGCAGCCGTAAGAAAGACGGAGGTGCCGCCCCACGTCCTCGCCGGTGACATTCCCGATGGGTCGCGACCCGACATCTCGAGCGGCCCGCGGCTGGAACCTCCGCGGCACCGTCCTCCACTCGAGCAACAGCGTCCACCGACGGCGGCCCTGCGACGTCATCCGTCCGAACAAGCGATACCATCACCTCGTACTTGAGCATGGCCTCCTCGTCAGCTTATCCGATAGTGCGGTGGTCATTTGTCCGTGTACGTTTACTGGGTGGCTTTAGAAAAGAGAATGTTCTCTCTTTTATAAGTAGTAGAGATAATGATAATTCAAAACACTGTTGGCCCGCAGCATCTACATAATTGGTTATCTTAACAACCACGCAATTATTCAAGATTTACTCGAGATTCTACCGAAACAGTGTATTGAAATCAGGATGTGCTCTCACAACTGTTCACATCATTAAATTGTCCGAGAATTTATTATCGTGCAACATGACACAGTGCCAGGTACTATTGTGGTGGCCGATGGGACAAAGCTCTTGGTTCTTACAAGTAGTTTGAAGCTAGGTAGTAGAAGAGCTGCGGATGCGCGCAGCTGGAGACCTGGTGGCTGAATGGTCATCTTCATATGAAGACGACGATGCGGCTGTAGACCTGGTGGTATAAAGACTGCCAGCCCAGGAATCCCTCCACCCACGTGTTCTTCCCTTGGTAGTCCGCCGAGACGTGGAAGCTGCGTGTCTCGCCGGGAGCGTCGAAGCTAATATTCTTCGGCGACACATTCACCTGCACCTTGCCCCTCATGTATACGACGGAGTTGTAGTATTCCCCTCTTGGTATCGGCCCAACTTTGGTCAGCGTCCGCTGAACCGTGGTGTTAGTCGGCACCACAAGGGTGGGGTAGTTCAGGTTGAAGTCCCGCACGCCGGCGGGCAAGGTGGTGCAGTTGAGGCCGAGATCTCCGATCAAGTCCTGGACGTCGTCGTGGGGTGTGAAGATGTTGCAGATGAACGCAGCGTACTCGCTCGCATCCATGTCGTAGACGAGGCCGGGGTTAAGGGCGGCCTGGGGTCTAATGTGACCAGCACCGTAGTCGTAGACGGTGGCCCTCTCGCGCTGCTCGTCCAGAATTATATTTCCCGTGTTGTCGTAGATGCTGGCCGAGGTCATGATGGCCGAACGAATAGCTGCTGGCGACCAATCAGGATGCAGGCTCTTCAGCAGAGCGGCCACGCCACTGACATGAGGTGTAGCCATCGACGTCCCAGAGTCGATTACGAAAGGTTTGTCCCGGTCCCAACCGGCGGCGAGGATGTTCAATCCCGGTGCAAGGATGTCGGGCTTTATGATGAACGGATTGTTGCGGCTGGGGCCTCGGCCGGAGAAGTAGGCCACCATGGGTGCCCCTCCAACGTCGACCATCGTGCCCGTGAAGAAGACATGAGCTCCGGCTTCGGGATACTGGCAGTAATCCCTTATTTTCTCGCCGACGGAGGGTACCACCTGCACCACCGTTGACTCCCTGTAATCAATTAGGGGGAAAGTGTTGCCCCAACCCTCAGGGCCGACGATCACCACCTGTGCCGCACCTTTTTCGTAGAGATTCTTTACAGCGAGGAACGAGGTTAAATCGCAGACGACGATGTGCCCCCTCGCGTTGTCAGCGCTGACTCTGTTACAACGCCGGGAACCCTTGCCGGGGCAGTGCATGGGATATTCTATGGTGGAGTTGACCCCCTGCACCAGCGCCTCCCCTTCCACCATGTCTCCATTCCCTAACACCATGTTGCCGACAATCCTCCGGTCGGTAGAGCCGGCGCCTACCGTGAGGTGCCATGGAGCGTCGTTGCTGACAGTTCGTGGGGCCGGGCCGTGGTTGCCAGCACAGGAGACGACGAGGACACCCTTGGCCACAGCGCGGAATGCAGCGAAGGTCACCGCGTCATCGTTGTACGATGGTGGTGGCCAGTTGCTGGTGAGGGACATGGTGATAATGTCGACGCCATCACTCACAGCTATTCCTGGACGTTGGAACCGAGCTTCCAGGCTCGCACCGAGTTGTGGCAGGCTCGGTCGAGCTTTTACTCGGCCCGCTGAAGGAATGGACCGAGCCGAGCCTCTTTTCGTGGACCGCAGAGGCCTCGGGCCGAGCCTGGCTCGGCTCGGTCTGGCCCGAAAGCCCGCTCTCCTCTGGTCGTCCTTGTTCTGAACTCGCGAGAGAGAGGGAGCAGACACCGCCTCGCGAGCCTGCCACTGTGATATGCTACCGCATACCGTTGCCCTCCTTCTGAACTCGGTGGCGCTCAGTCCCCTCCGCCACGGACCGCCTTTCCGGCCGTTCTCGAGAAGCTGCAGCAACGCCGGCCGTCACTGCTGCTGTCCCTGCTCAGTTGCTGCTGCTGTACTGCTGTATACATACAGCACTCAAGACCCCCCTTGCATCCCTGACTGCAAATCGTTAGAAGCCTGCAGCAGATGTTCATGCTTGAAGCGTATGGCTCGAGAAGCAGATGTGTGCTTCTGTTACATGCTCTGTGCTCCAAGCCTCCAACGTCAACGTGAGCACAAAAATCTGAAGCAGACGAAACGTTTAAGATAAAAAGCCATCACACGCAGTAGATACAACAACCATCGAGTGCCCTAGAGGCTCTCTCCCAGCGCCTTGTGCATGCAGACCCAAGTTCGTGTGCCCTCCCCTTCGCTTTTCTGGGATTTTTGTGCTGGCTCGCGAGCCGGCTCGTTCAGCCCGAAACTCGCCCTGGCTCGGTCCGAGCCCACTAAAGCGGCTCGTGGCAGCGGCCGAGCCAGCTCGCGGCTCGCAGTTTCTGGCCCGAGCCATCTCCAGGCTCGGCCCGAGCTGGACCGAGTTGGACCGCGTCCAGCAAGACTCACAGCCGCCGCAAACCCTTTGATTATGGCCCAGTCGTGACACTTGTGTTTATTGCAGACCTTGTAGATTGCGAGGTGGGCATACGGGGAAGTCCCGGAAGCCGTCCCGCTGGCCTGCCCGCCGTGGAAGTATGAGGCGTTTGCGACGAAGTTACCGGCCGCCGTCGAGGCGACATGCGTGCCATGGCCGTCCGTATCGTTGGGGCCAGAGCTATCATCCAAGTAGGACCTGGCCCCAATAATCTTGTTGTTGCAGTGGACGCCGCCGGTGGTGTCGCACGTGCCCTTCCACTTTGCCGGTGGTGATAACGGCATCCCGAAGTCGTCGAAGGATGGGTGGTTGGAATTGACTCCGGAGTCCAAGACGCCGATTATGATGCCCTTACCGTAGTTGGATTTGTCCCATATATATCCCGCAGCCGAAGTCAGGTCGAGGAACTCGGGCGTATGAGTGGTGGCGGGGTACTTGATACCGTTGGGGAACCACCGGCCGAAGCCGGGCTTCCTAGACACGGCCTCGAGCTCCTCCAGGGTGAGCCTAGCGGCGAAGCCTTGGAAGAGGGTGTCGTAGGAGGTGACGAGGCGCGGCTTGCCTTCGTCGGTGACTGCACTGGGGAGGAAGGACATGTGCCAGTCGCGGCGTGCGTCGTCGTCCATGGTGAGATGTGCGTCGTCGGCGCGGGGCTTGAGCAGCACGATGTAGATCTTGTAATCGCGGGGGTGGAGTGGAGGGGCGTCTACGGAGGATGGTAGGATGGTGGTAGGGAGGAGTAGAAGGATGGTGGAGAGGAGTGGAAGCGTGTAGGCGGGCTCCATTACAGGACCGTGGTGGGAACGGGAGCGAGCGAGGGGCATAGCGTGGCTGGCCAAGCTACCTTTATAGTACTAGCTCGGATTGACCGCGGTGGAAATGACCGTCTCAATATGTCCACGCCCTGGACAATAAATGCCGAGCGCTTCCACGCATTAGCTGGACAGTAAATGCGGAGAATATATCCACGATCTTGTAATCTCAAGATTTACCCACGTCCCAAAAGATTCACCCGAGATAACTAGTAATTAATTAAATACTTCCTAATCAACTATATATTTCTCAATCGAGAATGTATCAATCAAATACTTCTTAATCAATCTACTATTTCCAAGTCGAGAATCAATCAAATAATTCCTAATCAATACAATATTTCTTAATTGATAATATATCAATCAGATACATCTTAAGAAATCAAATATTTCCTACTCGAGAATATATCAATGAAATATCTCCTAATCAATCAAACTGATAAAATAAACTCCCGATGTTGTACTCTCTGTTAATCAAATTAATCAAGATTCACGCCAAATCGTCTGTACAACCTGCCAAGTTTTAGCCTACTCGCGATGCGGTGTTGCGCAAACACCATCTGGTTTTATTCTGGATTGATGTGTTAGAGCATATGCCCCCAATACAGTATCCTCCAAGTGTTGCCAGCGCATTCTATTGGAAGCGCTAGCACAGTTTGTCGCTCTATTGGGATCGTGACCCCCACCGGCCACCGGCGCGTTCCAAAACAATTTATGAACGATTTTTCACTAAAACATTAAACGAGAACTTACAAACTTAGTGGATATTTAAGCTATTTAAACGAGATCTAAACTAAACCCGAGATTCTAGTTGTAGCCAATGTTGCTTCGCCGCCCGAAGTTGGAGGTGTCGTTGATGTCCGTTGCTTCGCTGCGGCGGCGGTGTCGAAGAAATTGCATGCCTCTGGACGGAGTGGGATGGCGCCCTAGCGTTGTGGACCCAATCTTCGAGGGTCGCCTTCTAGCCGAGCAACTGCGTCTCGTTCCAGTGTTCCACTTCCTCCTTGTCGTGAAAGAAGGTTCGAGAACAGGGCGCGTCCTCTTTCAGGAAGGTGTCGCGCATGAACTCCTCAGAGACCGTCGGCGGCAGCGGTGATGCTGGTGGCTCCTTCCGCTGACACGACATGTAGGCCGCCTCGTTGCAGCGCGTCTCTTTGCTAAATTAGTTGTCGCTGGCATGCTGCATCCGCTCCTCGCGGTGCACCTAATCCTGGCGACGCACATGCTCCTCGCCGCAGAGTTCCTCAGCCTCGTTCTGGCGATATTGGTGCGTGGCCTCAATGCATCGACGAGCACGGACCTCGCTCATAGCGGTGGTGAAGCTCCGCCTGCTCCTCATCGCTCGACCGGCGGCTGGACATCTTGTGGCAACAAACCTTGGGAGAGAAAGTGCGGGAAAGTCAAACAAAGTCTAGGTCGCTTCAGAACAGAAAGAAGATGAGCAATAAGAAACTTCCTGGTGTTGGACTATGACGAACCGTGAAGATTTCCATTGTCAAGAAGCAGGTGGAGGAAGAACGAAAGGAATCAAACATATATTGTTTTTCTTACCTTGTTGCCTGATCTTCCTTTCTTGCTCATATTCTCCTTGATATTGAAACCGCTGAGATGTCAAAGTGTGCTGATAACGCGTTGCGGACCGACTTGTAAAGCGAGAGATACAATCGACAAATGATTCGAACAATTTCTTTATTGATGATCAATCTTATATATAATGGGGATAGGAATCTTTGAAGGAGACGAGGGCGGGACCGCTGGGACGTTGCTTGGAGCAACTGTCATATGGTTTTGAGAAACGTGGAACCACACGTGTGGAAATGAGCATTGATTATCTCGTAATAACCATCTGGGTTATTATTTTGACATAAGTGATGACCATCTTATGTATAAGATCGATCATCATCAATAAAGAAAATCTTCTGAATATTGTATCTCTCTCTTTACATCTCGACTCACAACACGTTATCAGCACGCTCTGACATCCGAGAAATCTCATGAATAAAAAGAACATGAATATGAACACGAAGAGAACATCATGCACCAAAGTGATAAAATTTCCCTTATTGATTCCTTTCACTTTTCATCCTCCTGCTCCATGAATATGGGCATCGTCGGCTGTTCGTCTCTCACCATCGCAACAGAGTTGGTCGGCACCCACGTTTCCACCGTCGCTTCCACCTTAGGATGCGCATCCTTTGCCGTTTCGGTGGAGGATTGTCTCTTTGTCACCATATCACTTGATGCCACCATGGTGCTCGATACCTGCAGCATCAGAGCGCCAGTCCGATGCCAGCACAATTTCCATTCCTAGGAGACCACAGAAAAGGCATGGAGGTCGAGACCTTCCGCATCGAGCCCACACTCACAGCGCCACCTCCGCCACTATGGCATGAGGTCCATGACTAGGTTCACGCATTGGTTGTTGTCGACCCGCACGTCGTGCCCCGTTCATCTCCAACACGGGTCAATGTCCTCATTGCGCATCTTCTATCCTGACGCCCGATGTCGCCATCAATGTGCCACTAGTATTACAATAAAGGCCTTCTTCTTTGTTGTGGATCTTGGCGACACGCCGCGCGAGTGATTATGTAAGGGTGACACCCATTCCTTCGTCGCTGTCGAGACCGACGATCCGCACGACCGGGATCCCACCATCGAGCAACCTCACATGCATAACTGCCTCGCCGACCCTTACTAACCCAGAGTGTGCCCCACAAATCCTCCGCCTTTGCCTCAACGGATGTCGTCTGATGAATCATATTGACCTCCATCTTTGCGTTGTCGAGCACCCGCAACTAGCCCATCGACGTCTGGAACCCGGCAGTGCTCGGGCTCTCCAATGGCCTCCCCAAGGTGGTGGCGTCCGTCTCCGGATCCCCGATGCATTGATCCTCTTCATATGAGGAAGATGGGGCGCCTGGCCGCTCCGCGTGTCACTAATCAGTCGGCCAATCAGCCTTCGGGGACTCAGCATGTGTTGGTCCTAGCGGGTTGGGGTCAAAGTTTTTTTTCCTAGCCTTGTCTTGTGGCAACAAACCTTGGGAGAGAAAGTGCGGGAAAGTCAAACAAAGTCTAGGTCGCTTCAGAACAGAAAGAAGATGAGCAATAAGAAACTTCCTGGTGTTGGACTATGACGAACCGTGAAGATTTCCATTGTCAAGAAGCAGGTGGAGGAAGAACGAAAGGAATCAAACATATATTGTTTTTCTTACCTTGTTGCCTGATCTTCCTTTCTTGCTCATATTCTCCTTGATATTGAAACCGCTGAGATGTCAGAGTGTGCTGATAACGCGTTGCGGACCGACTTGTAAAGCGAGAGATACAATCGACAAATGATTCGAACAATTTCTTTATTGATGATCAATCTTATATATAATGGGGATAGGAATCTTTGAAGGAGACGAAGGCGGGACCGCTGGGACGTTGCTTGGAGCAACTGTCATATGGTTTTGAGAAACGTGGAACCACACATGTGGAAATGAGCATTGATTATCTCGTAATAACCATCTGGTTTATTATTTTGACATAAGTGATGACCATCGTATGTATAAGATCGATCATCATCAATAAAGAAAATCTTCTGAATATTGTATCTCTCTCTTTACATCTCGACTCACAACACGTTATCAGCACGCTCTGACATCCGAGAAATCTCATGAATAAAAAGAACATGAATATGAACACGAAGAGAACATCATGCACCAAAGTGATAAAATTTCCCTTATTGATTCCTTTCACTTTTCATCCTCCTGCTCCATGAATATGGGCATCGTCGGCTGTTCGTCTCTCACCATCGCAACAGAGTTGGTCGGCACCCACGTTTCCACCGTCGCTTCCACCTTAGGATGCGCATCCTTTGCCGTTTCGGTGGAGGATTGTCTCTTTGTCACCATATCACTTGATGCCACCATGGTGCTCGATACCTGCAGCATCAGAGCACCAGTTCGATGCCAGCACAATTTCCATTCCTAGGAGACCACAGAAAAGGCATGGAGGTCGAGACCTTCCGCATCGAGCCCACACTCACAGCGCCACCTCCGCCACTATGGCATGAGGTCCATGACTAGGTTCACGCATTGGTTGTTGTCGACCCGCACGTCGTGCCCCGTTCATCTCCAACACGGGTCAATGTCCTCATTGCGCATCTTCTATCCTGACGCCCGATGTCGCCATCAATGTGCCACTAGTATTACAATAAAGGCCTTCTCCTTTGTTGTGGATCTTGGCGACACGCCGCGCGAGTGATTATGTAAGGGTGACACCCATTCCTTCGTCGCTGTCGAGACCGACGATCCGCACGATCGGGATCCCACCATCGAGCAGCCTCACATGCATAACTGCCTCGCCGACCCTTACTAACCCAGAGTGTGCCCCACAAATCCTCCGCCTTTGCCTCAACGGATGTCGTCTGATGAATCATATTGACCTCCATCTTTGCGTTGTCGAGCACCCGCAACTAGCCCATCGACGTCTGGAACCCGGCAGTGCTCGGGCTCTCCAATGGCCTCCCCAAGGTGGTGGCGTCCGTCTCCGGATCCCCGATGCATTGATCCTCTTCATATGAGGAAGATGGGGCGCCTGGCCACTCCGCGTGTCACTAATCAGTCGGCCAATCGGCCTTCGGGGACTCAGCATGTGTTGGTCCTAGCGGGTTGGGGTCAAAGTTTTTTTTCCTAGCCGCTGCCCCCTTACAGCTTACACGTTCAGCTCGCTGGAAGGCCCTCTTGGGCTGCCCAATGTGGCCCATGTGCATGTAGTTTGGGCCACAAGAAACTCCTACTCCCTCTGATCCGTATTTTGTGTCGCGAACTGTGTAGCTATTTGTACGCGGCCAGTGCTACTCCCTCGGACATTTTCGGATCGGAGGGAGTACATGATATGCATATTTTACTCTTACATTTCAGCTTTTGAGAATATTAGTCCTCTAGTAGCAGTTCTAGCCACATTTTATGTCCGGTAGAAATCAGAATCCAAACATTATAAAGAGCAGTGATAATGTTTCTCACCTGGCTGCACTTGTTTTTCCAAAACGTGGTATACCATTCAAGTAATAAACATGTCAATATGGTACATCAAGTTCAATTATAGTGACGACAGAGCAAAAGCAATCAATTGCGAATATTTATTCAAATTGGAGAGGGGGGGATGTGGGACATGAAAAAATAGGACGAGTGGATAATCCAGCGCCAAACAATAAATGCTGTCATGTTGATAGTGCAAGTGTAGAAAATAGGAACCTGAGTATGCCAAAATGCTGCAAGCATATTCAAATTGTATAACTCGGTTTGCAAGGAGTACTTGTTTTATTGGCAACGAGGCCCGCGGTCATCTCCGTAATATGGCACTTCAGGCCAACAAATTTTCCATCAACATCAATGTCTGTGCCTCCAATCCTAGCCTAAAACATATTTGAAATGATAATCAAGCAGTAGCAAAGCATGCAATTTATAGTGCCTGAAAGAATATGGATCAATGCATAAATAATACATTAAGCCCTCCATACTTTGCTATAGTTACTTATCTGAACCGTGTAGAAAATTCAGATGAAACTTAATTAACCGGTCGTATCATAGTTATTTTACATGTGTACTTTACCACTTGGAGTGCCAACCAATTTTCCATTTATGGTCATCAACTTTTCTTATTTGAGACAACCCCATAAAGCCACTACTAGACTCCAGTACAATGCCATGATCAAGAATGACTTTTGCTACCATACAACCACGCGTAATCTTGATGCTAAAACAGCAATACCATGATATAAATCAAAATAATCTAAAAAAAATGTTGCATACTACTCAACGGTTTGAGAGGCGTACTTTAACAAGCAATGTAAATCAAAACAATGGCTATACTGAAAGTTTAGGCCATATATAATGAGCAAGGACATGAGTAGAGAAAAGTTCACCCCAGCAACCACTGAATGATCGATCATTCCTTTTACCAACCAGAGATGCAACCAAATTTGTTGAAGTCAGAAAAACTTGCCCTCTTGGGATTTGAGCATTCCATGCATACACCTGCACATTCAAGTAGCATGCATGGTATCCCCTGCAAAAATATCACAAATACAACCAGCAAATAAATGTATAAATCATAGTCTGAAAAACAAATATGTTACCTAATTTGCATAGCAGCATAATCACCCTCAAATGAAATTTTCGAATCCAATGAGTTAGTTCAAGTGATATTCCCAAATTTTTAAATCTCCCGCTATATCGGCGATATAGCTCCGATATAGCCTGATGGAAGGGTTTCCGTTACCGCTACATGCTTTTTACATAGATGGTGAAAAAACGGTAATAGCGTCGATAAATGGCGTTTAGCGCTGAAAAAACGGCCGCTATAGCGTCCCGCCCAGGCCCAAAAAAATTGGGTCAAAATTTTCCATCGTGCGCGGCCTGTGGCGCGGCCCAGTTAGCTGGCCAAAATGAAACAAAGACAGGTCGTGCAGTCTTGCCCTAGCCTAATCCACTTTTCCCCATCTCTTCCCAAACGAAGATGCGACCATGGCCGGCGGCGCAGATGCCACCACCGTACTAGCTCCATCCCTCGTCCTCCCTAGCCCCATCTCCTGCTGGTGCGGCTGACCCAACCATTCTCGGCCGCTCCTGACGAAAGCCGCGCTCGGCGGCGACCTTGGCCGCGCTCGGCGACGACTTGGATCGCGCCCGCCGGAGAACCAAGCTGCACGACGCTGTGCTGCTTTGCTGGCTGGTTCTTGGTGCTCACCTACTGCCGCTCCTAAGGATCTTGTCTCCACACGTGTTGAACTGATTGCACCACCGGCTCCTTCTAGCGCCGACTTCTTCTGTCCGAATTTGCTCACAACCAAGCTGCTCCGGCAACGATGTCGCAGGCAGGCAAGTATACCCTAATCTCCTCTCTCAATGAAGTAAATTTGTCATTCGAGTTTCTTGCTCTAGCTTTATTTGATTTTCTGTTTTGTTCCCTGATTGGAAGTAACCGAATGTAACCAATCAATTATATCCATGAACTGAATGTCATATATTTAGTACTGCTGCATGTATTTTTTTGTAGATATCAAACAGGGAATTATTTCATCTAGTTGGTGTCAAACTCAAACAGGGAATTATTTCCCTGATTGGAAGTAACCGAATGTAACCAATCAATTATACCCATGAACTGAATGTCATATATTTAGTACTGCTGCATGTATTTTTTTGTACATGTCAAACAGGGAATTATTTCATCTAGTTGGTGTCAAACAGGGAATTATTTCCCTGATTGGAAGTAACCGAATGTAACCAATCAATTATACCCATGAACTGAATGTCATATATTTAGTACTGCTGCATGTATTTTTTGTAGATGTCAAACAGGGAATTATTTCATCTAGTTGGTGTCAATTTTTTTGTAGATGTCAAACAGGGAATTATTTCATCTAGTTGGTGTCAAGCAGGCATTAGTTACTTCAGTAGATGACATAGTGCTGCAGCATATATTTAGTAGATGTCAATCATGGCATTAGTTAATTTAGTAGATGGCATATATTTAGTATTGCTGCATATATCTAGTAGATTGCATATATTTATTTTTTGACTGATGTGTGGAGTTGTAAATGTGCTGAGTTGTTCTGTTGTTTGCATTTTTGTTCCATAGATATATCAAGCGCTGCCTCAGTACAACAAGAACTACCACTGGTGCCTGTTGTCTCAGATGATCCAGCTTGGAAGTATTGTACTCAGCCAGATCTCAATAAGAGGCAATCCCTCCAGTGCAATTTTTGTGACAAGATATGCACGAGTGGCGTTACGAGGATAAAGTGGCACCTTTCTTGCATTAAGAATAATAATGTTACAGGTTGTCCAAAGGTTCCTACTAATGTCAGCAAAGAGATGGTGGATGTGCTCTTAAAATTGGACGAATCAAAGGGTAAAAAATGTGAGATTTTGGCAAGGCTGAGAGCTAAAGTCAACTTGAATCACTCTGAGGGGGAAGAAAATGATGAAGATATTGGCAATGAGGTTCTGGTGCTGAAGTCACAATCCAACCCAAGCAGCTCCAAAGGTGGCTCTATTGAGAAGTTCTACAAATCAACTATAGAAGAATCTGTCAAAAAAAATAAGGTTCAAACAAAGCTGTCAACTCAGAAAAGAGAAGAGAGGAGGGATAGAGCTTGCGAGTACATATGTCAATTCTTCTATGAAGCTAGCATCCCACACAATACTGTCACACTTCCTAGCTTTGCTTGTATGTTGGAGGCAATTGGAGATTTTGGCACAAATTTGCGAGGGCCAAGTGCATATGAGATGAGTGGACCATTCTTGCAAAAAAGGAAGAGACAAGTGATGGATACATTCAAAAGCCATAAGGAAACATGGGAGCACACTGGTTGTACAATAATGACGGATGCATGGACAGATAGGAGGAGCAGAGGAGTGATGAACTTAGTTGTTCATAGTGCTCATGGTGCTGTATTTTTGAATTCAGTTGACTGTTCAGCTGTCAAAAAGGATGGCAAATACATCTTTGACCTCGTTAATGGATGCATTGAAGACATAGGGGCTGAAAAGGTTGTACAGGTGGTGACTGACAATGCTAGTGTCAATATAGCAGCAGCAAAACTATTGAAAGCAAAGAGGCCTTCCATTTTTTGGAATGGATGCGCAGCCCACACTATCGATCTCATGTTGGAGGACATAGGAAAGCTTGGACCAATTGAAGAAACGATTTCCAAAGCAAGACAAGTGACAGTGTTCTTGTATGCTCATATCAGGGTGTTAGCTTTGATGAGGAGTATCCTCAAGAAAGACCTTGTGCGCTCGGGTGTTACAAGATTTGCTACAGCTTATCTCAATCTCAAAAGCTTGCAAGACAGCAAGAAGGAGCTGCAAAAGCTATTCAGATCGGAGGAGCTAAATGACATGGGCTACTTAAAGAAAGATAAGGGAAAGAAAGCTCAAAGAGTGGTGAAATCTGAACCATTCTGGAAACTTGTTGATGTTGCTGTCAACTTCTTTGAGCCGATGGCAAATGTGTTGAGAAGAATGGATAGTGATGTGCCAGCAATGGGATTCTTCTATGGTTGCATGGTAGATGCAAAGAAGGAGATTTTGTTGAGGTTTGACAACGATGAGAGCCGCTGCAAATCAGTTTTGGATATCATTGACAATCGGTGGGACAACAAGCTCAAAAAGCCTCTACATTTGGCTGGTTACTTTCTGAACCCCTACTACTATTATCCAAACAAGGTTCAGATTGAGACAGATGGAAGATTTAGAGCAGCCATGATCACATGCATTACAACAATGATTGAGAAAGATGAAGACCAGGATAATATTATTGAAGAACTCAAGTTATATCAGGCTCAGTTTGAGAGTTTTGGTACAAACATTGCAATAAGACAGAGAAAGAACAAGCAATTTGATCCAGGCGAGCGCTTGTCAATTTGCTCACTTCCCCTATTTGTAATGCTTTTATTCATTTAACTAACAACCTGATATTTTTTTGCTTAATGCAGCTACATGGTGGTTGAATCATGGGACAAGCTCGCCAAACCTGAAGAATTTGGCGGTAAAGATTCTCAGTTTGACATGCAGCTCATCACCTTGTGAGAGAAATTTTTCAACATTTGAACAGGCATGATTTATGTCCTTATTTGTCTCTTGCAAGTTGCAAACTATAGTAATAGAGGATCAAAAATTTCAATATGGTAAGGCTACATGCTCATACAACATGTGTTTCTTACTCTAGCATGCATGTACTACCCAGGTCCATGCAAAGAAGCGTAGTAGGCTCCTTAGTGGGAGGCTGAGAGACCTTGTATTTGTCAAGTTCAACTCAAGGATGAAGCATATGAGAGAAAACAAGATGAGAGACCCCATAGAGAAGATAATCGACGATGTTCTCGAAGATGAAAGCAATGAGTTCATTACTGGGATTGTTCCTGAAGACATTGTTGAAATTGAAGAAGCCGAACCTATCGTAACTCCACAACCAGAAGCATCAACATCACAAGCACAAGCCAAAAGAAAGAGACCAGCAAAAAAGAGGAAGAAGAGCGTCCATTCTTTGCTTAATTTTGTGGAAGAACAAGCTGTGATGTCTGATTCTTCTGGTTCTTCATCTTCAGAATCAGAAGGTAATCAAGCTCAAGATGATACCATGCTCTCTGATAGCTCTCAGTCTACTTCAGATTGATTCTATGTTGTTTGTTTAAACTTTGTGCTGCACTCTGTTGTGTGCAAGACTACGTGTGATTGTGCTCTTTTGTCCTGATTGTTAAATTTGTCCTTGCACTTTGTTGTGTTCAAGTGCACCGTGAACTTCCTATTGCTACTTGATGTTGCCGGTTATGTAATATTAGGAGAATGCCATGAACTATTGCTACCTGTTGCTACTTAAAGTTTCTGGTTATGCTAACTTGTTATTCATATGTGAATTATTGACATATATATGCATATATGCTGCCGAATTTTTTTATTTTTTTCATTGTTTAGCAAAAACGCTAAATGGTCATAGCTGCGATATAGCTCCGATATATCCTTATATAGCTGCTGGAGGAGCTTCCGCTAAATGGTTTCTCCCGCTATTTAAAATCTTGGATATTCCTCAGTTTTACTAGAATTGACAATCTACCCCGAAATTGTCAATGATCTTCTTTTTACTGGTCATCCGTCAATGCAATAAAGACGTGTCTTCAAGTAGCTTCGTATCTCATACGGAAATATGATAATTTCAATCAGTTCGGCTAATCTATAGGCATAATCCGGAAAAAAAATATCTGGTAAATAGTGGTGCATATATAATCACAATGACATGAGGCGGCAAGAGATACAACATTTGTGGACAATTCTGAAGTAGCTCATTCGTTGATTTCACCCCAGGCGCATTCACCGGTTCTATTGCAATTGTTAGATTCGACTCCAGAGAATAACTACCCGAACTGAACGTTCCTAGCTAGTTAATTGAAATATGATGACACCACAGCAGCACCGTGAGTTGTGCAACATACATCTGTAAATGCAAACAGTGAAGAAGCCAAAAGGAGGAAGTGGCGGTAACTAACCTCTCCGAACAATACAATCAGTTAATGTTCGTGGAAGTCAGGAATAGATATATCTCCACACCCTGCCAGTAAGCATGCCACAGTAGAGCGGAGAAGATCCTCCCCCACTCTGTCGACGCCATGGGCGGCGCGTCTCGAGATCTTGGCTTTCTCATCTTCGCTTGGCGAGGAGCAGACGAGCGCAGCGGCCAGAGATCCGGATGGAGCGGCGTACAAGGCAACTATATAGAGGCGCAGCGAAGCGAGAAATAGTCACCAACTCACCTGCATCTCTTAAGTACATACTCAAGGCCTGTGGGCTTTTCGTTTGGCCTGGTGGGATGCTGTGATTAGTCAAAACTTTGAAGGAAGAAGCTGAGCGTCCTCGGAGGATGACTTCCTCCCATCCTCCGGTTCCTGCATGCCACGTGTCCTAGAAAAAGCAACTAATCCCACTTTTGCTACAAACTTTTCGATTTTGCTAAATAACATTCCGCTTTTGCTGCAGTGTAGCAAAGAACGGTTCGCCTAAAAAACATAACCGAAAAAGTCTGGGCTCATCGAAGACCTCGCCAGAGACGTGGTAGCGAAAAAATTATTCGTTTGTAACAAAAATAATTTGCTATCATAGCAAAAACGACTTCGTCGCAGACGTGGTACCAAAAACATTATTCAATTATAGCAAAAAAAAGTGCTAACGTAGCAAAACAACTTCGCCGAAGACCTCATAGAAAAATCTTTAATTTATTGTTGCAAAATAATAAAACTTTTATAGCAAACATTGTGTGCTATTTTAGCACTGCAGTTTGCCGCTCATAGCATGGCTGTCGAGACATCGTAGTAGTTTTCATAGACTGGGGTGCCATGAGACTACGGTAGAGACGTGGGGTAACGGGATAGCGTAGTAAACACAGAACACGGGATTAACCCAGGTTCGGTACGTCGCGACAGTACGGCGTACCTACTCCTGCACTTCTCACTATGAGGGACTAAAGCCCGTATAATAAGGTTACAATGTAAGGGAATAGATCTAGCTACTCGTCGAGGATGAACTTCCCGGCGAGTTGCGCAAAGCTTAAGCTAGAACCTAGAACCTTGGAGCTAAAGGAACTTATTAAACTTATGAAATCTATCTCCCGTCCGGCTTTATATAATAGCCGGATTAGGGCTTACAGAACCAGAAACCTAGAAGACTACGTTTAACTTGTAACTTGGAAAGTAAGGAATCCGTCTTCTCCTCCAAGCCAGATCACGCGGGCCGTGATCCGGGTTCTTCTAGAATCCGGCTTCTACGCGTTGGACTACTGGGCCGCCCAATGGACCTAAACCCATTACCTTGCAGGCCACCCTGGTAGTCCAGCTCTTTTGTCTACCATCTTCTATACCCCTATTCGGTATATATCCGACAGTAGCCCCCAGGAAGGATCAAAACTCTGAAACTCCGCCTTTCGTCAAATACACTTTGTCCGGGAAACTTGATTCAGCAGTCTTGATTCTTTCTTCTTTCCTTTTGAAGGAGATGGTAACATAAAACTCGGAACTACGAAAATCCGGCTTTTATTCTCGCGATACTTCGCGGAAAAGGAACATGTGACATCAGCGCTTTAATCATGCCGACGCAAGCGCCGCTTGGTTTCACGCGGGAAACCCTGCAACGTATCTCTGACAGATTCTCACGAGAAACGAGGAGATAGCCATCATTCCTCTGTCGTTCCGTTTCCCGGATTTTCCGGCGATCGACACGCGTCGAACATCCAACGGTCAAAAGAGCCGTTGGCGCGTATCTAGAGGGTTTTTAGGCTATAAATAGCCGTCTTCGTCCTCCTCATCAACCTTCTTCACTCCCTCACTGCCTTCACCATTGGTGCGAACGCGAGCTCGAGAGCGAGAACGATTCCCTGCCCCGACGAGCCCTTCCCACGCCGGAGCGCACCAACACCACCGAGAAAGATGGCGTCTCCGCAATCATCGCCAGTTCGCGCCTCCGTCGACGAGCTCCTGAGCGATCTAGATCCCCAACTTGGGTCGCCCAAGCACGCCGGCGGCGAGCTGGAAAAAACCACGGCGTCCACAGCGGGCGGAGGAAACGCCTCCGCCACCACAGATGCTGCGGGACCAAGCACCGCATCAACCCCGCCGTTCGCTCCCGAAACGGCGGAGGAAAAGGTGGAGCTCCTCGACGAGCAGCTTGCCGCCGCGAAGGCCGCCACCACCGCCGCCGCCGGAGGAGATGAAGAAGAGGAAACTGCAGGCAACTGGATTGCCTGCAGTATTCCCCCGGCTCTTCTTCCCAACTTGGAGAAGGAAGGCCTGGTTTTGAAGAAGAAATGGCGGCTCCCGGAAGAGGAGACCGAACCCGCGCCGCAAGAGGGCGAAAGGGTGCTTCTCGCCTCCCACCTTCTGCGAGGTATGGGGCTTCCCCCTTCTTCTTTCTTCCTCCAAGTTCTAGCTCACTACAACATCCAACCTCATAATCTCCCTCCCAATTCTATTCTGTATATGGCCGGCTTCCAGGCCTTATTCGAGGGTTACCTAGGAATAGAGCCTAGGTTAGATTTTTGGTTGTACTGCTTTGGGGTTAAGCGTAACTCTTCGGAGGGCGCACTCCCAAATTGCGGAACCATTTCCTTTACTCTTCGGAGATTCCGAGAGGACTGGTTCCCCAAAATAAAAACCTCGGAATCCGTCAAATTCTGGACGGGTTCCTTCTTTTATCACCCCGACGTGCCTTTTCCTAAAAAAGCCGTCGGGGTTCCACCTTTTGTGAACTCCGCCGCTGTTCCCCAGGATAACTGGGTTACAGAGGCCGTCCAGGTTCTGCCTCCAGATCTACTAAGGATCAAGAGGCGCATCGCCAAACTCACTTCCTCCAAACCTCCTTTGACCGGAATGGACACGGTCTTTTGCTGGCTGAATAGGCGGATTCAGCCATTAGCAAACCACGGAGGCCGTCTCCTGTGTGAATACACAGGAGCCAAGGATCCAATGCGGACAACCGACAAGGATTGGCCCGCAAAGGAGCTCAGGCGGCGCATCAATCAGCTGGTCGCTTCACGCGATCAATACACGGAGAGTCGGCCAATGTACACGGCCGACAACCCCGCGCCTAAGGTAAATTTCCCGGTATTTAGGTATAATATTACTTCCTGGAAAATCTACCTTTCGAATCTGATTGGTTTTTTCCAACAGCTTGTGGATCTTCCAGACTCGGAGTTAGCCTCCGAGGCCGAGCTGGATGCGCTGCGTACCGCCGCTACTGGTGGGCGCAAACGCAAGAAGATAATTTCTTCGGATGAAATTATCGACCTTGACGGAATCCCCGTCGCCACGTCCAGGTTATTTTCTTCCGGGTTTTTTCTTTTATGGGATCCTTTTCGTCCATCTTCGGTGTTTTAACCTTTTCCGGGTTTTTGGTTTTTAGCTTGCCCCCCTCCACCTTGAAGCCGAGAAAGTTGAAGAAGCTCAAAGCTGCTTCCAACCGAGGCAGCCAACCATCTCCCGCCGTCGCCCCGGATACGCCGCAGTCAATGGCGGAAGAACCTACTGCCGCCACCACCACCAAGCCCCCAGAGCCCAGCCAGCCCGTTGTGTCCGAGTCGGACACGAGGGAAAGGGCGGCTCCAGAGGTGGGGAAATCTTCTCGGACTTTCGACGAGGAAATCCCCACTTTTGACAAGGATTTTAAGGCTATAAATGACGGCTTGAACGCGGCCGAAAATCACTTCGCGGAATACGCGAAGGAATTCCGGGAAAACTTAGCAGGTTTGCAACGCATGAGCCAGGTATGTAACTCTAGCCCCCAAGCATTAAACAAAATGCATGCTTTTTTGCTTTGATGTTTTTATTAACCATACTTTTCCTTGCTGTGTTTCAGCAAACCTCCGAGGCCATAAACCTTGAAGTTTTCAGGAAGCTCACTATCAAGAATAAAGAAGTTCGAAGTCTTCTTTCTATTCTTGAGGAGAGAGAGGCGGAGCTGGAATCATCTCAGCTCGCTTTGAAGGAAACGAAAGGTAGGCTTTTTCGTTTTGAAATTTCCGATTTAAGGCTTTGTCTAAGTTTTTTCCCGAGGAAATTGGCCAACTCGGATTTTCCCTTGCTTTTCAGCTGCTTTAGCTGAAGCTAAACAAGCAGCGGAAGATTCCGGCAACGCCGAGATTCTCCGCAATGAGAACATTGAGCTTCACAAGAATCTTGTGAAGGCTCAACAAGACCTGGAAGCCAGCAATCTGGCCCTTGGAGTGGCTAACTCCAAGGCTTCCGAGCAGGCGGAGAAAGACAAATCCACCATCCAGGATTTGACTGAAGCTCTGAACCTTCGCCTGGAGGAAGTTTCCGAGATCGATAAACTCATCGGTAAAAATTTTTTACCTTTACCTTCATCTTTCCATGTTTTGCTTTCTCTGTTTGTCTCCTTAACTCTTTTGTATGCTTTATCGGATCAAACAGGAGACACCCCAGATGGCACTCGGGCTGCAGGCATCCGAGCTTTCGGGGAGGCATGGAACTTGATGAAGGCTGCTGCAACGCAGCTGGTAGGCAAGTTTCTTCCCGAAAAATCTGGGGAATGCTCGGAGGTTGAAAAACTTCCGGGTATCATCATGGAGGTGGCGGAGTCCAAGGAGTCTGTTCTCCGCTCCGCTGCACGGGGTGGTGCGCGTATGGCCCTAGGCCTTATGCGCATGCACTACCCTAGTGCCAAATCCTGGCGTGTGGCCACCGGTGTCCCTCAGGGATACACGGATGCGCAACGATCCACCATCTTTGGTGAAGTTAAGGGCCACGCCACCCAGATTGCCGCCATGGTAAATGTCGGCGTCCACTATCCAGAAGAAGAAGCTCCTCCAATTCCCGATGAAGAAAGCAGCGAGGAGGAGTCGGATTCTTGAAGGGTTACCTGGAACCTGGATAGAAAATTTAGACAATAGGAGCATTACTGTTCTTTCATTTGTAATCCAAAATGTAATGCTTCTTATGTATTAATGAAAATTCCGCCTTTTGCAGTTTAAACTATGAAATTACTTTGCAAGTTGTTTGAATTTTACCCCTCCTTTATCTTCTAAGTTCTCTGGTGTGTATGCTTTAACTGTCCTTAGTGTTTGAAATGGCTCAAATAGCACTATGAATCGTTATGCCGAGTAACTGGGGACGAACCAAGCAGTTTTGAAACTCGAAAACATGAATCATGCTAAAGGCATTTTTACTAACTAGTTCCAGTAACCCAGCATACACACGATCAGATAAGACTTGGAGAAACAAGGAAAGTTTTAAGTGAAACTTGGGCACGCAGGCAATTCAAGTTTCCTTTAGCCGTTAAAAAGGCTGAAAAATCATTCAGTTATGTAACGCCGAGTACGCGAGCACAATTCGGGTTAACATTGAGAAATTTGTAAGATCATTGGGAAATAGATGAGGCGGAAACACTTTGCACGTATAAGAAAATTAGATGACAGCATTCCGACAACTTTATTTCATGATCTCAAAAGATGTTTACATAGATTTGAACTAAGTACAGAAGGGGACATAACTTGCTAGGTGTTCCCAGGCTTCCGCGATCCACTTGACCTTGTCGAAACTTTTCAGCAGCTTGAAGCGTTGTAGGGTTTTAGCCCCCAGCCAACTAAGAAATCTTTTTATGGCTGTGGGGGGACCCGGCAATTCTGGGACACCTTTTTCACACGTAAGTTCCGAGATGTTCGAGACTGCCTTGATTTCTTCCGGGTTCACTTCTATTCCTCTGTGAGAAACGATGAAACCTAGAAGTTTTCCTGAGGGAACCCCGAATACGCACTTAGATGGATTCAACTTCATCTTGTAAGTGCGCAAGTTTTCGAAAGTTTCTCGCAAATCCTCAAGGAGTGTATCTTTTTCCTTGGTTACGACAGCAATATCGTCCACGTAAACATGGACGTTTTTTCCAATCTGACTATGCAAACAACGTTGCATGCAACGCTGGTAGGTTGCTCCTGCGTTCTTCAGGCCAAAAGGCATGGTTACGTAGTAATACGTCCCGTACGGGGTTATAAAAGAAGTTTTGATTTGATCTTCCTTTTTCATGCGTATTTGGTGGTACCCGGAGTATGCATCCAAAAAGCATAAAAGCTCAGAGCCTGCAGTGGCGTCTATTATTTGATCGATTCGCGGCAGCGCAAACCTATCTTTCGGACATAACTTGTTCAATCCTGTGTAATCTATACACATTCTGAGGGCAGTTGTGTCTTTCTTCGGTACTAATACCGGATTTGCGGACCAATCAGTATGGATTACCTCCTTGATGAAATCCGCTGCTAAAAGCCGGATAATTTCCTTGCCAATAGCCTTCCGTCTTCTTCCGTCAAATCGACGGAGACCTTGTTTGACAGGTTTTGATCCGGGAATAACCTTGAGTTGGTGCTCAGCAAGTTCCCTGGGTACGCCTGGCATGTCAGCTGGACACCAGGCAAAAATGTCCCAGTTCTCACGGAGGAACTTGATGAGCTCGCCTTCCTATTTGTCGGTCATCCCAGTCCCTACAACGACGAATTTTGTCGGATCTTTGGGATCTAGGATTACCTGTCTTGTATTCTCGGATGCCTTGAAGCTATCTGTTGGCTTCCGAGTTTCTTTTCCTGCCGGCATTTCTTTCGGCGATACCTCCTTGGCTAACTCCTTCAGTTCTTCCTGAGCTATAACTCTTTGAGCGCAAAGGGCGTTTTGCTTCTCCAACTCGTTTGCCAGCTTGAAATCACCGGCAATGGTGATTACTCCTCCTTTGGGTCCTGGCATCTTCAGCTTGTTGTAGATATAGCAAGATCTTGCCATAAACTTGGCGAAAGCCGGACGTCCGAGTATTGTGTGATACACGCTCTCGAACGGCACAACTTCGAAGGATACTTTTTCCTGCCGGAAGTGATCTTTATCTCCGAAGGTGACATCTAGGGAAATTTCTCCTAGGGATCGTGCTTGCCTGCCAGGAACGATGCCATGGAAGCGTATATTGCTGTAGTTGAGCTGGGACTCGAATATCTTCAAGTGCTTCAGTGTATCCAGGTACATTATATTGATGCTGGATCCTCCGTCCATCAGCACTCTTCTTAGCCTAGTGTTTTGAACAATAGGGCTTACAACAAGAGCTTGTGTGCCGGGTTCAGGGATATTTCCGGGATGATCAGACTGATCCCAGATTATCGGTGTGTTAGAGTACTTCAAGAATTTTGGGGTTGCAGGAACAACCGCGTTTATTTCTCGAAGTGTCCTTTTGGCCACCTTTGCTGACGGGGTTGCTAGGAAAGTTAGCATTGCTTCTCCGTCAACTCTCGGAAATTTAGGTTCGCCTTTTCGCTGTTGTTCCTGGATTTTGTCATCAGTGTCCGATTCACTGTCTTCTTTTTCAGCTTCTGGTTTTTGTTTGGCAGGTTTCCTCTTGGAACCCTTGTTGGGTCGCGTAAAGATAAACGAAAAACTTTTCCTACGCGGTACTCCCAAGATCTAGCCGAGGTAGAAGGCCACGAGTATTACCACTAGACGCGCAGGTGCGGATTATCGATGTAGCGCGTCTGGTCGGGGCAGTGCAGTCCCACGATCCGGTCCGGCCGATCCAATCCCTCGAACGTCGAAGTGCTGAACGTACAGCACCTCTGCCGGTATCCACACGTACGAGGAGGAGCTCCGACGGCGGACTGCTAGGTCCGGTGCGGCGGCTGGACTGAGTGGGGCTAGGGTTCCCAACGCATGGGAGAGTGGACTAACGTGCCCGCTGGGCAACCTGCGCCCCTCTTTATATAGCGTATGGTAATGGGCTTCACAACACTTGTGGCCCATTCCCTCTGTGAGTCCGACTCACACAATCAGTCCATTTCCGGTTTGGGTCCAACCCAACCAATATCTGCTCCCGCTCTTAAGTGTGCGACCCTGCAGGCTCATGGCGACTTGGACACGATTGGAGTCCAACTCCTAATCGATCAATCGGTAGCGGCTCCTAGCAGAACGTGCCGACTCCCAAGTACCATTGAGTCATGACGACATACCTTTCAATGTGATATTCATCTTAGTCCTTTTTGCCTCACGATATACCTTGTCGAGCTATAGGCGATTTATCGTCATCCCTTAAATAGCTCAACTCTCTTCTCGATCCGTGATATGTGATTCACCTGACTAACTCTTAGTCAACAGACACAGTTAACACTTAACTGAGTTGCGCATGGCCATGCTTCCTGAATCATATCACTCGAGAGGGCCCAGAGAATATCTCTCCATTCGGAGGGGCAAAATCCCATCTTGATTATCCACATCACGCAGCTTGATTCTCATTCGACCCGAACTCTGCCTTTATAGTTGCCTTGTCACAGAACAACGTTTGACAGAACCTAAGTCGGTGATCCACAACTCGGATTGTGCGACAACCTCAGGTCTAAGGATTACATTGATTGAGACATGCAAATGACGACTTGATCGTTGCATCTCAATGTGGGTCAGTCCGACTTGCTAAACTCTTTAGCTAAGTCCGTGAACGTTGGAATGGCATCACCATGCCCATGACAAGTGGAACCGTGTCATCAGCCAACACTCACATTAGTCTAGGGTGTGTGTCCAGCACAACCTAAAAGACTAAGGACAATCTAGTATGAACAACATGAATACATAGTTCCACAATCGAATCACATATTCAATGACATGTATCAGATGTTCAAAACAAGGACAGCTTAATAACTTTATGAATACAGTGGGAATTACATCATACATGATTGCCTCTAGGGCATATTCCCAACAGTCTCCCACTTGCACTAGAGTCAATCATCTTGGCATCATATGCCTAGGCATCTAATGCCCATGCCTCTCGTGTGCGCCTCATGCTTAGGCTGTGGTAGCGCCTTTGTCAACGGATCTGCAATGTTTGCATCCGTGTGTACTTTGCATAACTTGATATCACCTTGTTCGACAAACTGGCGAATGAGGTGGTACCGCATGAGTATATGTTTGTTCTTCTGGTGTTGTCTAGGTTCCTTGGCCTGTGCGATAGCACCATTGTTGTCACAATATACGTCCAAAGGATTGGACGCGCCCTGAACCACACCAAGATCCATCAGGAGGTTCCTGATCCAAACAGCTTCCTTTGCCGCCTCTGAGGCACCAATATACTCAGCCTCTGTTGTAGATGCAGACACCGTATCTTGCTTGGAACTCTTCCAGCTCACAGCCCCTCCGTTCATCACGAACACGTATCCAGATTGCGAACGAGAATCATCTGAGTCGGTGAGATAACTCGCATCCGTGTAACCCTTTACACTGAATTCCTCATCACCTCCATAAACTAGGAACATTTCCTTAGTATTTCTCAAATACTTAAGGATGTTTTTAACCGCTGCCCAGTGGGCTTCGCCAGGGTCAGCCTGGTATCTGCTCGTAACACTTAGAGCATAGGAAACATCTGGCCTAGTACAAATCATGGCATACATGATGGATCCGATTGCCGAAGCATACGGGATCACACTCATCCGACTTCGCTCATCAGTTGTCGAAGGA
Source organism: Alopecurus myosuroides (assembly GCA_028641055.1). Lineage (NCBI taxonomy): Eukaryota > Viridiplantae > Streptophyta > Magnoliopsida > Poales > Poaceae > Alopecurus > Alopecurus myosuroides. Next base: position 507,166,607 of record CM054059.1, read on the forward strand.
CACTGAGTCTTGCTAAGTTTTATGCCATGGGACATCGGTAAGAATACCTTCTTGGACTCTTCCATTTTGAATTTCTTCAAAACCTTGTCCAGATAAGTACTCTGACTCAATCCAATGAGCCGCCTGGATCTATCTCTATAGATCCTGATTCCTAATATGTAAGTTGCCTCACCCAAATCCTTCATTGAGAAACTCCTTTCCAATGACTCTTTGGTTTCTTGCAACATCATGACATCATTTCCAATCAGCAATATGTCATCCACATACAAGATTAGAAAGTTTACTTTGCTCCCACTAAACTTCTTGTATAAACAAGAATCATGATCGCTCTTGATGAAGCCAAACGATTTGACTACCTCATCAAAGCGAATGTTCCAACTCCGAGATGCTTGCTTCAACCCATAAATGGATTTCTGAAGTTTGCATACCTTGTCAGCATTAGCTGGATCGACAAAACCTTCGGGCTGTATCATATACACGTCCTCAGTTAAATTTCCATTAAGGAAAGCCGTCTTGACATCCATCTGCCATATCTCATAGTCGAAATAGGCTGCTATAGCTAACATGATCCGAATTGATTTAAGCATCGCTACAGGCGAGAATGTCTCGTCGTAGTCAACTCCTTGAACCTGTCGGAACCCCTTCGCGACAAGTCGTGCTTTATAGACGGAAATATTTCCATCCATATCAATTTTCTTCTTAAAGACCCATTTGCACTCGACGGGTCTTGCACCGTCAGGCAGATCAACCAAATTCCAAACTTGGTTTTCATCCATGGACTTTAACTCGGATCTCATGGCTCCAAGCCATGACTCGGAATCAGATCCCACCATCGCTTCCGAATAAGTTGCCGGCTCATTACTGTCTAACAGTAAAACATCTCGAGCACTCTGTAATCTGGCAGATCTCCGTGGTTCAGGTGCTGATACCGGTGTAGGTACCACGACCGGCTCAGCCTCCAAGGCGTTCGCCGACTCGCCCCTAGCCGGTTCCTCTCGAATTTCTTCGAGTTGTACTGTGCTCCCACTGACTTCCCGACTGAGAAACTCTTTCTCAAGGAAGACACCATTCCGAGCGACAAACACTTTGCCCTCTTCCCGGTTGTAGAAGTAGTACCCCAAGGTTTCCCTCGGATACCCCACGAAAATACACTTATCCGACTTGGGCGTGAGCTTGTCCGACTGAAGTCTCTTGACAAATGCTTCACAACCCCAAATCTTTAGAAAAGACAAACTTGGCTTTTTACCAGTCCACATCTCATGTGGTGTCTTCTCTACTGACTTTGATGGTACTCTGTTTAGTGTGAAAGCTGCAGTTTCTAGACAATAACCCCAAAATGATAAAGGTAGATCTGTCCGACTCATCATTGATCGTACCATGTCCAACAAGGTCCGATTTCTCCGTTCCGATACACCGTTTCTCTGCGGTGTACCCGGCGGAGTGAGTTGAGGAACTATTCCACAACTCTTTAGATGGTCATCAAACTCATGGCTCATGTACTCGCCTCCACGGTCCGACCGTAGAAACTTTATTTTCTTGCCGAGTTGATTTTGTACCTCACTCTGGAATTCCTTGAACTTTTCAAAGGCTTCCGACTTGTGTTTCATTAAATAGATATATCCATACCTACTCAAATCATCAGTGAAGGTAATGAAGTACTCATAACCACCTCTAGCTGTCGTGCTCATTGGTCCACATACATCACTATGTATTAGTTCCAACAAGTCGGACGCCCTTTCACAACTCCTTGCAAAAGGTGTCTTGGTCATCTTGCCTAGTAGGCATGATTCGCATGTCTCGAATGACTCTAAGTCAAACGAAGTTAGAAGTCCATCATCATGGAGCTTCTTCATGCGCTTCCAACTTATATGACCAAGCCGACAGTGCCAAAAGTAAGTCATATTCAGATCATTTGGTTTCAACCTTTTAACATTTATGTTATAGACGGATTCACTATCAAGATTTAAAATAAATAACCCGTTCTGAACGGGTGCAAAGCCATGAAACATATCTTTCAAATATAAAGAACAACCATTATTCTTAATATTCGACTCATAACCTTGTCTCATCAAACATGAGGCGGAAATAATGTTTCGACTAAGCGCTGGAACATAATAACAATTATTTAGTTCCAAAATAAATCCTGAAGGTAAATGAAGTTGCATCGTGCCGACTTCCAACGCAGCGACTCTCGCCTTGTTGCCGACCCGAATATCAACCTCTCCTCTTGCCACGCTCCTAGTTCTTACCAGCCCCTGCAACGAGTTGCAAATGTGAATGACTGATCCGGTATCATATACCCAAGAACTATTAGGTGCATCAGCAAGATAAATGTCTATAACATTACACACAAGTGTACCTGAGTCGGAAGTCATACCTCCACTCTTGGCCTTGTCAGCCAAATACTTGGTGCAGTTCCTCTTCCAGTGGCCATCCTGCTTGCAATAGAAGCAATTGGCTCCGGCTGTAGGAGAAGGCTTAGTCTTTGAGGAAGCACTCTGGACAGGGCCATGGGCGCTACCTCCTGACTTATCCTTCTTCTTCTTAGTCCAAGAACTCTTCTTGAACTTAGCCTTATTCTGCACCATCAACACTTGACTGGCGCCTTTCTTGATATCAGCCTCTGCCGTTTTGAGCATCCCATGTAATTCAGTGATACTCTTATCCATACCATGCATATGGTAGTTCGAGATGAACGGACCATACGCACTAGGAAGAGAGTTCAGAATTATATCAGTGGCGATCTCTTCTTTAATTGAGAAGCCCAAGCGATCCAAAGACTGTATGTAACCAATCATCTTGATTACATGCGGACTCAGTGGATCGCCGTCTTTCAGCTTACAGCCAAGCAAAGCTTGAGAGACTTGATACCTCTCAGTCCTTGCTTGAGCCTGGAACATACTTTTGAGGCTTTCGATCATATCGTAGGCCTCAACATTTTCGAACTGCTGTTGCAAGTCCGGTTCCATGTGTGCAAGCATAAGACAGCTAATCTCCGTAGACTCATCTCTAGCCTTACGGTAGGCATTCATGACAGCGACAGTCGCATCGTCATCAGGCTCATCTGGAAGTGGAGTTTCTAGAACATGTTCTTTCTTGTCATGCTTGAGGACTATCCTCAGATTACGATACCAGTTGGTGAAATTAATTCCATTAAGCTTATCTTTCTCTAGGATTGACCTCAACGCAAAAGTGGACAACTGAGGAAGGTTGCTAGGTGCCATTGATCTACAACAGAAAATACGCAAAAACACTTAAGACATGTATTCATAAAAGAGCAGGCATATTAAACGATTTAATACTTATGCTCCCACTAGAACCAACATCCCTCCGATGGTTGCTAAGTGATTCAAGATCCTAAATAAGCAAGCCGACTAGTGAGCTTTAGCATCACCGCTAGCCGTCAAGTGATCTAGGTAGGCAACACCTTGCCAATCGTATCTCTATACGACTCCTGTTAGTTGTGTGACATCACATGCCCCGGCTCCCAACCTACCTCGCCCCGAGCCCCACAACCGTTGTGATGGACTCGTCTAGATTACCAAGTGCTTCTGCTTGTAAGAGTCCGACTCAAACCCACCTAACCGGAAAGATTTGGTAGCACCTCAATTTCATGAGCCCACTACCAAAAATGTCCGACTTGTGATGGTGCAGCACTGGCGGGGCGACCGACTAGACCTTCTTTGAGGGATTAAAGAATCTACCAACTATCTAAATAGAGGTAAATAGAGGCATAACAATAACACAAATAAAGCAATTATAATGTGAAATGGTATGGCTCTCTTCATGGTGATCTCCATCTCCACGAAGCTTGTAAGTCGACTCGTGCCAACTCTTGTCACGTGCCATCTTACTCCATGTAGCCGACTTGTACATCGACTTGCATGCCTTCCGGGTTCTCCAACAAGCTACACTAGCTAAGTAAATGAAATTTACATAGAGAATCCGACACGCAGGCCGGTATACAATAATATGACAGCACCTAGGCTCCAGCCGGCTGACAAAAACATGATACGCAGATCATGTATGGATTACACACATCACATGCACATAAGCCATACCATTCACAACTTCCTGCAAAAACAAGTTATGCATAGATACGATATCTACCGGCGTTGTGAAACTCGCAACGACATCTAAGGCGCTACGACAGGAAAACGCAGATCTCATCTGCATTCCGATCATGGATTTCTTCATCGGATAAAACGATTTTACCCGAATCTGATCCGTATTCCGATTCGACCAAACTCTTTGATCTTCGATCACCGCAACTGGATTTATGTGTTACGGTATACCCCGATGGCGGAAACCGACCGGTAGGGGTAAGTTGTTCCACGACCTTAGCAGTATGATCACGGAAACCAGATCATCCATTAACCCCGAGTACGATTGATCCAATCAACCTTGTACAAAACCGATCTATCTCATAGACCGACCACCAAAACAGCAATTAGATCACATCTAACGCTAACTACATATCACATATGTACGGATCTCGGGCCTAATACCAGAAGCTACCGCTCTGATACCACTGTTGGGTCGCGTAAAGATAAACGAAAAACTTTTCCTACGCGGTACTCCCAAGATCTAGCCGAGGTAGAAGGCCACGAGTATTACCACTAGACGCGCAGGTGCGGATTATCGATGTAGCGCGTCTGGTCGGGGCAGTGCAGTCCCACGATCCGGTCCGGCCGATCCAATCCCTCGAACGTCGAAGTGCTGAACGTACAGCACCTCTGCCGGTATCCACACGTACGAGGAGGAGCTCCGACGGCGGACTGCTAGGTCCGGTGCGGCGGCTGGACTGAGTGGGGCTAGGGTTCCCAACGCATGGGAGAGTGGACTAACGTGCCCGCTGGGCAACCTGCGCCCCTCTTTATATAGCGTATGGTAATGGGCTTCACAACACTTGTGGCCCATTCCCTCTGTGAGTCCGACTCACACAATCAGTCCATTTCCGGTTTGGGTCCAACCCAACCAATATCTGCTCCCGCTCTTAAGTGTGCGACCCTGCAGGCTCATGGCGACTTGGACACGATTGGAGTCCAACTCCTAATCGATCAATCGGTAGCGGCTCCTAGCAGAACGTGCCGACTCCCAAGTACCATTGAGTCATGACGACATACCTTTCAATGTGATATTCATCTTAGTCCTTTTTGCCTCACGATATACCTTGTCGAGCTATAGGCGATTTATCGTCATCCCTTAAATAGCTCAACTCTCTTCTCGATCCGTGATATGTGATTCACCTGACTAACTCTTAGTCAACAGACACAGTTAACACTTAACTGAGTTGCGCATGGCCATGCTTCCTGAATCATATCACTCGAGAGGGCCCAGAGAATATCTCTCCATTCGGAGGGGCAAAATCCCATCTTGATTATCCACATCACGCAGCTTGATTCTCATTCGACCCGAACTCTGCCTTTATAGTTGCCTTGTCACAGAACAACGTTTGACAGAACCTAAGTCGGTGATCCACAACTCGGATTGTGCGACAACCTCAGGTCTAAGGATTACATTGATTGAGACATGCAAATGACGACTTGATCGTTGCATCTCAATGTGGGTCAGTCCGACTTGCTAAACTCTTTAGCTAAGTCCGTGAACGTTGGAATGGCATCACCATGCCCATGACAAGTGGAACCGTGTCATCAGCCAACACTCACATTAGTCTAGGGTGTGTGTCCAGCACAACCTAAAAGACTAAGGACAATCTAGTATGAACAACATGAATACATAGTTCCACAATCGAATCACATATTCAATGACATGTATCAGATGTTCAAAACAAGGACAGCTTAATAACTTTATGAATACAGTGGGAATTACATCATACATGATTGCCTCTAGGGCATATTCCCAACAACCCTTCCCTTTACTTCCGGATCCTGCATTGCCTTTCATATGCTTGTTTAGCCGGCATTGCGCATTCGTGTGGGTTGGTTTCCCAAACTGAGAGTGGTGGACGCAGGGTTCCGACTTAATTCTCTCCCATTCTTCAGGAGTATAATTGATGGGATCCGGACTGCGGCCTTTCCACTTGTTCCCTTTTTCTCCTCCAAAGGCTAAGTTAACCTCCTTGGGCTTTGTTGTTGACTCCGGGGTTCCTTTTTTATCAGAACGAGGTGTTTTCTTGGCCAGTATCAGTGACTCAATATTACCTCCTCTTGCCCTGATATCGTCTTCGGCTGCAGCATGCTCATTAGCGGTTGTAAGCATAGATCCGAGATCTTTGTGCTTTTTAGAGCCAACCATGAACGGTACAAGTCCGGGTTTTAGGCCATTGACGAAAGCGTGCATTGCTTGTACGTCAGTTACTCCAGAGCAACTATTCTTCATTGCAGTCCATCTGGAGATGAAATCCACGTATGGTTCGTCTTCAAATTGGGTGCAACGGTTCAGCTGGTTGATGCTATTTGGGCGTTTGTATGTTCCTCGAAAATGCTGAGTAAATACTCTCGCCATATCATCCCAACTGTCGACAGTTCTTGATGGTAAACCATTAATCCAATCTCTGGCTCCGTCTAACAACATTAGGGGAAGAAACTTGACAGCTTCCAGGTCTGTCCCGTTGTTGATCTGGACGGCTGTGTAATAATCTGAAAGCCAGGTATCCGGGTTTGTACTGCCGGTATATTTTTGGTAGGTTGGACCAACTTTGGCAAAGCCAGAATGCAGGGTTATCCTTCGGATCCTGTCTGTAAAACACTTAGGACCAAAGTATAGATCATCCTTTTCTGCTCTATCAATATGTGCAGAATATCTCCCGGCTGAATGGACAGAAGGGGATCTGCTCCTTTCTTTTCCATTGTTACGCGGACGCGTTTTTCCGAGGTTATCTCTATCTCTTCCGTTGTCATGCCCTCTGGGATTAGGTGGAGTCCTGCTCCTGTACCTTTCCTTATCTTTGGGCGGTGTCCGAGATCTTTCACGCATGTGAGGTGTATCGTATCTTCCAGCTTTTTCAGCTGGGTTTCTCGGAGGTGGCATTATTTTGCCGTCATTCCGGTGTTTGTCTTCCCGATCATGTGGTTTGTATCCATCTTTCGGGAGATGAGGTCCGGTTCTAGACGCTGCGTCCCGGTTGTCGGGGTTTTTCTTGTCTTTTCTCGGATCCTCTTTTTTATCCGAATCTCCGGGTTCTTCCGGTCCAGGTGCTCCAGCAGCGCCAGTAACAGTTTTGCAGAGGGCGGAATTATCATGCAGCCTCCCTGATCTCTCTTGTCCTCGCTGTTGCTGCTGTAGTGCTTTTCCTAGGAAAGCATACACCCCTTGGAGTTTTTCCCCGTTGGAGTACAGATCGTTATTCAGGATGGCGAACGCTGCTTCCGCGTTTTCGGCTGCGGTTTTGTATATTGGTTCGCCCTTGGCATCTTTGCCGTTTAACTGCTTTTGCCAAGATGGGTTATAGAACCTTTCTTTTGGCGGCAGTTCTTCCGGTTTTGTAATTCCGGGTAACCTTGTAGGTTTTAAGACAGATTTGTGCTTTCTCTCGTACTCCTCAATTTCTTCCTTCATAATTTTGATGTCATTATGGGTTTGTTGGAGGTGTTGCCGAGATCTAAGCAGTTGTTGCTGTTGCCGTTGGAAAGCTTGTCTCCTGGCTTCCAGCATCTCAGGGGGTTCATTGGGTCCCACTGGAGTTTGTAATAATTCTTGCTCTTCCAGTTCTGTCATTGGCGGAGCAGTGATTTCCTTAGATTTCTTTTCCGTAGGCTTTGTGCCACTAATATCTCCGACTTCCAGGTTTTCATCAGCGAGATCAGCTGACTTTTTCTTCCGGAGTTTGTACTGGAGTTTTTTAGAAGCACGGTGCTTTTTCTTGGAAGACGGAGGTTTTTTGACAGGTTCATCCTCTGTCATCTCCTTGACATTAGGAAATATCGGAGAAGTTTCTCCGTCTTCCCTCTCCTCTGCTGGTGGAGGGGTTTTAGGGCTTTCCTGGCTATCGGCACCCGTTGTATCAGCTGGTTTTGCCATTAGCACTTCATGGAATCCCTCTTGAAAGGACTTAACTTTTCTTACGAAGGCATCATCATCTTCGTCTTCGGATTCGAAGTTATCCGATCCGGTTTCCGACTCCAATCTCGCCTCAATGGCGGCAAGCACGGACTCTGTTTCCGAGTTCATCGTCTGGTTGACAGATGTCGGATCTTCCGTCTCTGTGACGGGTATTGGTTCTTCCGTCTCTGAGACGGGTGTATTGTTGTCTGCCTCTTGCACGGGATTTCCGTCATCCGTGTTTTCGGCGATCTCGGATTGCACCATGCCGATAAAGTGCGTATCACCGTTTTGTCGGCGATCTGAGCAAAATCCGGCATCATAGTCGTCTTCGACTGGGTATAGGGCGGGTGGGAGATAATTGCTTTCACCGCAAAACCCCATTGCTTCCGCGGTTAATCCGATAAAGATATTAGCAGATCCAATCGGTAAAACGCAGGCACTTACCAGATGGTTTTGCGCCGGGATGTAGGATCCGTTGTCGAGGAAGCGCCCGACGTCGTTGTCGAATTCCAAGCTTCCGACGGTGATCGATCTTCCGATTCCGCCTAAAATCCCAGATCGGAACTTCACGCCTGACGTCGTCTGCCCCACGGTGGGCGCCAACTGTCGAGACATCGTAGTAGTTTTCATAGACTGGGGTGCCATGAGACTACGGTAGAGACGTGGGGTAACGGGATAGCGTAGTAAACACAGAACACGGGATTTACCCAGGTTCGGTACGTCGCGACAGTACGGCGTACCTACTCCTGCACTTCTCACTATGAGGGACTAAAGCCCGTATAATAAGGTTACAATGTAAGGGAATAGATCTAGCTACTCGTCGAGGATGAACTTCCCGGCGAGTTGCGCAAAGCTTAAGCTAGAACCTAGAACCTTGGAGCTAAAGGAACTTATTGAACTTATGAAATCTATCTCCCGTCCGGCTTTATATAATAGCCGGATTAGGGCTTACAGAACCAGAAACCTAGAAGACTACGTTTAACTTGTAACTTGGAAAGTAAGGAATCCGTCTTCTCCTCCAAGCCAGATCACGCGGGCCGTGATCCGGGTTCTTCTAGAATCCGGCTTCTACGCGTTGGACTACTGGGCCGCCCAATGGACCTAAACCCATTACCTTGCAGGCCACCCTGGTAGTCCAGCTCTTTTGTCTACCATCTTCTATACCCCTATTCGGTATATATCCGACAATGGCCGTGGAGCTTCAGAAGCACCGTCGCCAGTCGAATGTAGCATTGCCGCTAGCCCTCGGTAGCACTGACGTCGTCGCTTGAGCCTTGCAGCTCCACCGCACAGAGAACGTGCCCTCGCCGGTGGAGGGGATAGGAAGGACAGTTGGCCATGTGCGACCACAGCATGGAGGCGTGGGGGGCGGAGCCGGTGCCTCGCCGGTGGAGGGGGTAGGGAGGAGGGGCGGCCGTGCAAAACCACGCGTGGAGGCGCCGCGAAAAGATACGGTACCTCGCCGGCGGCGCATTCCGACTGCGGAGGAGAAGGGCTGCGGGATTTTGTACCCGGCGGCGGATGTAACATCCCAAGTATGAAAACCATCCCCTTATAATGTTTGTTGCATGTTTATTAAAGTATTGCATCATGTCATCATATTGTTTTCATTCTGTTTGCATTTGTTTCTTATTTGATGCATCTGTTTTTTCCTGTTTTCCCAATTCAAATTTAAACTTCATTCAAATGATTGTTTCATACTTGCTCTGTTACAACATTTGAAATAAAAATCACAAATAAAAACAACCAACTTGTTTCATTTTATTCCATAGTGATCACTTGTTAAAAGGATGGTTTTAATCAATCATTTAAATTCCAAAAACACATTTAAAATTCAAATCAAAGCACCAAAACAGAATCATTTTGAAATTATGATGATATCAAAACAAATCAACTCAATTTGTTTATAATTAACATAGGGGTTACCCTATTTAAAAGTTGGTTTTTATTAATGATCATTTAATATTAAAATTTCACCCAAATTTGATTTAAATTCAAACAGCAATCAAGTTTCAAACTTTTGAAAAATAAAACTTAGCATCTGTTTTCAAATGGCCTAAGGAACTCCCCCTAATTTTTCCAAATTTTTTTCTAACCTAAAAACCATCTTTTCCTTCCAATTTCTTTTTCAGCCAAAAAAAACAGGAGAGCCAATGTTTTAACAAAAAAAAAATGATTTCTGGCGCCCAAGGGAGAGTGGGCTGCGCCCAGCCCACTTCTCTTCCTCCTAGCGCGCGCAGCCCAGCCCACATCCGCGCGCGTACCGGTTCGCCACCTGATCCTTTTCTTCCAGCAGTACGGCGGCCGATCCGTGCTGCCACGGCGGCACGGCCGCGAGCAGACGGCCAGCGTCGCTCCAGTGGCCCTATAAGAACCCCTAGGGCTCCGCGCCACCCAACCCTAGACCCTAGGCTACTATTCCCGCATCTCCGCCGCCAGTTTCCACCTCGCTGCCACCGATTTCCCTCTCTGCTGTATCTCACCGGAGTCGCCGCTCTGAATCCGTCCACGCCGCCGTCGCCATGGAGCACCAACCCCCCCACCTAGCCACTGGAAATGTTCGGCCACTCTTCCTTCTTCCTTTTGCACACCGGAGTGGAGCTCGCCATCGACTACAGAAGCGCCGCCGTCCTCGTCACCGCCGCGGCAACCACCTCGCCGTCGTTCGTCTACTGAAACCCCACGGTGATCACCGCCATCTCCTCCCTCTCCCACCTCTGTATCTGCTCCACCCTCTGCATCACGGTTTCGTGCACGCATCCAGCATCACAGCCGCTCCGCCGCACGAGCACGTCGTCATAGCACGCCGCCGGCAGGATCTCTGCGTCGTCAGTTAATTTCAGTGAACAAGCAACACCATATCCTCCCTGCGTCGCGGTACCTGAAAACGAACGTGAAGCAGCTGCACTGGTTCAGTAAGCGCGCACGCTAGCGAGAGGTGCAGGGATCGAGTCCTGCTCCTCGCACGGGAAATTCCCCAACTTTTTTCCACGCCACGCTGACAGGGAGGGCCCCCTGTCAGCCACTTGCTAGCCACGCAAGCGCAGGGTCCCCCTGGGCCCCCCTGGCAGTGTCTGGGGTGGGTTCCAGTGCGGTATAAAACGTTTAACACTTTCTGTTTTTAAATCCAGGTCCTTAAAAATCACAGAATGGTCCCTCAAAGTAATTTGTTAATAACTTTAGTTTTATAACTCCAATAAATGAAAATAAAATATGTGTGCTAGTCTAAATTAAATTGTCTATCTTTTGGTATCATTTGTTTCCTGTTTTGAAATTTCAAAATGCAACTTAAATTTGAATTCAAATAATTCAAATGCAAACTTCTAAATTCCATAACTAACTCATTCTTAATCCAATAAATGCAAATAAAATATGTTTTCCATGCTATTTCAAATAACCTTTTCAAATATAAATTTTGTTTCATGGTTTGAATAATTTAAATTGCCTAAATAATTTAATCCTTGTTTAATTCATTTAAATTTGTTAAAATCATAACTTGCTCAAAATAAAACATTTTTGAACATGCAAAATATGTTTTCAAACCATCAAAGCATAAACTCTTCAAATGTGAATTTGAATTTATGTTTTGAGCAAATAAAATTTAATTAAAATTCATGCTTGTTTTAAATTCATTTAAAACTTGTTTAATTTTGCTTAAGTCATAATAAATTCATCCTAATGCTTTTTTCAATATTTGAAACATGTAATCCACCCAAAATTTCATGATCTTTTCAAATATAAATTTTGTTATTTGTTTTGAACAATTTAAATGGTTGAAAACAACAAATACTTGTGTGTCACCTTTAAGGCACCAAAAATTCCCTAAATTAATCAATAAATTTCTAAATTGGTAAACCCTATTTTAAATTGGTTCTAATGTTGTTATTTTGTTGTTTTCCCCATGCATGCATCATACTAATCCACCTTCACCTGTTGATCAGTTGGAAAACAAATAATCTAACCAAAATCCATGGGCCTTTCATATGCAACTCAAAATTGCATATGTGTCCATTTAAAATTGTGTTACCATGTCAATTAGTTTATTTTGATGCATCTTTTAAATTGGCATGCATCATCCTATGATTGTGCACTATGCCATGGTATTGATTGTTTACTCTTCCTGTATTGTTTGTTTGCTTCTTCTCGAATAGACGACGACGTTGAGACCGACGAGCTTTACGACACCCCTTCTGAGGATCTAGCTCAGTACCCGGCTACTGGGTTTGCAGGAAAGTTATCACTCACATGAACCATTGTGTTCCTTTCAACATTGGTTACCGATACTTTCCGTTGTCTATTTCTGCTAGCCATATGTATCGTTGCTTCTGTTACGAACCTATCACATGATACCCTGCACCCTGATATGCCTCACCTCCAGTCCTATCACCCCATTGGTTGAGCCCGTGTCTTACTAGCATGCTTAGGGTTGCTTGGCTCGAGTCTGTTCTCAGTTACTTTCTGTTATTATATTCTGTTATATTCTGGGGCTCGATGTTAAACAACAACCTGTTAATTTGAGGTAATAATAATTTGCTGATAAGGCACCGGCAGGAGGCCCGGCGTGGTTTTGAGGCCTGCTAGTGTCGACCCTAATAGGAAAAGGGTCTTGTCTACTGATCCATGATGAGTGCACTATCCGCATGTGGGAAGCGTGTATGGGCGCCCCCCTCAATTTGATTCGATTCGCATCTCGTCCAAATCACCACACTTAGTTCGGGCTTTCCATTTGATGCACGCATATGCAGGTACGAACCCGAGGCCAGGGTGGAACTTTTGTAGTCGGCATTTAGGGCGGCGTGGTCTTCCAGTGCTATGAGGGTCCCCTTTTCTTCGTGGGGCTCGATTAGCCGCGCACGCACAGCACGTGGTGCTTTGGGCTTGATGCGAAGAAGAGTTGAGTTGTGTTGAGTGCCCCGCTTGGTGGGAAAGGCCTTCCCATCTGGCGGGTTATTCTTACGTGTACGGCCAAATTGGTGCACCCCTGCAGGGATAAATCTTCTCGAGAAGCCGTGTTTTCCGCGGTTATGGTTGACTTGGTGAAAGTACTGGCTAACAAGTACTCAGAACAACTTACACCTAAATAATGATAACTTGACCCCTTTGGGGCTGTGGTTTCCGCAGACTACGCTTACGAGGATCCAGGTGACGGCTACTACGTGGAGTTTGACGAGGCTGCTGACGAGTAGTTAGCGGACCCGGGCAGGATCCGAGACATCGTGGATGGGCTCCGTTTTCTTTTCATTCCCGGCTTCTTAAGCCTATTTGGATTTGTCTGTACTCAGACCCTTTGAATGCTTCCGCTGAGTTGTAATGATGCTATGTTGGGACATGTGTCCTCTAGATGATTGTATTTGCTATTCTCTGCCCTAGTGAGGGCCAGTTGCAACTTATTTCAAGCTTTTGTGTCTTAGAGATATGTTATGTTATCATCTTGTTCAAAGCCGTTGACGTACCATGTGTGTATGGTATGAAGTACGTCAATGGTAGTGTCCTGATCTCTACGGGATAGTTTACATCGACGGTGAATAGTAAAGATTGGTTGTCACACATAAGTGTTGGCCTACTCGTAAGAGATGCGGGTGCCGGTAAGCCCCGTAATCCAATCAAAATACTGTTCAGTTCGTACGGTGAGTATCCCCTAGAAGTCCGGGTGCGACAGCGGAGGAGAAGGGCTGCGGGACTTAGTGGCCACCGGATCCGGGCCGCTCACATCGGGCAGGTGAGCAGGGGTAGCGGAGGGGGCAAATAGCTCCTATGCGACGTCTTTGAGCCAAATTGGACGGACGGCGAAGTCGTTGGCTGAAATATCTTTTGTGCACCATTTTTTGATGCACAAATAAGCCAGGGCGACAAAGTCTCTAAACATAACGATTAGCCGGGTGGGACCTAGTTTAGGTGGGGACCAGACAGTAGCGACGACGATTAAACCGTTTTCCCCTTTCGCGCGCATCCTCCCTCTGCTTCTCCGGGGATGAAGCTCCGATTCAGACAATGCATTCAACCGAACTCAAATAACAGACGGGCAGACAAGCAAATAGCAAACAGAGTAGCAATCAGATTACTATTATAGACGGACTAGTTTTAGAGGCGTCTCGTCGGAGAAAAAGCCGCACGGGGACAACACGAGTACTAATTACATGGGGGGAGCTCCGGGCCTCATCCATCGACCGCAGCTCCTACATCCATCCAAAATTGGGGCTCACGTGAGCCCCAGGGGATGTCGGCCTTGGATTCGTCGATGACTTGGCGGATCTTGTACTCGTGCAGCTTCGTCTTCATCTCCCGGTCGGCTTCGAGCTGCTTTTGCTCCTCCTTGGTGCACTCCATCAGCTCGGTGGCGACCCAGTCGAGGTCGACGTCGTCGACGAAGTCCCCCGGCAAATACCCGCGCCCGTCTGCTACTGGGCCCTCTGCTGCTCCTCCTCGGGCCCCTCCTCCTTCTTCTGCGGCGGCAGTGGTGCTCGTGCGATGGCGGAGCTCCCCGTGCCTCGTGCCGCCACCGCCATCTGGCATTCGTACTCCTCCACTTCGCGACAGGAGTACGCAGGCGGCACCTCCCGCCCCCACATCGTGTACGCGCGCGCCGCGCTTCCGAGCGGCGTCCGAAGCAACCAGCTTGGCCCGTACGGGGTCAGCCGGCGCCGGCCGCTTCTGGCTTCTCCGCTCCTCATCGGAGCTGTTTCCTCCGACGGAATGGCCGCCACGCGAGCTGGAACCTCCAGGCCTCATCCTCGTCGCACGTACGTGCTTGTTCTTTGGTGGAGGGGCTGGATTGTGCGTGGATTTGGTAGCCGGCGCGAGATCCGGTGGACTAATAATAGTTAGGGTACGACATTTTTCATGTGGATATATAGGGAAGGGAACGGGGGGATCGGTTGGGCCCAAGGTACAACGTCGCACCGTTAGCGGGCCAAATCCTTTTGTTGGGCCAAATTCTGATGCTGGGCCAAAAGTTGAAAGGCGTACTATTGGTTTTTTTCCTAGGAGTGGCGCGGAATTGGGATTAGCCAATCACAGCGCAGAACTAGTTGTGGCGCGGATCGGTGGGTTTCCTTCTGATCCAATCGTTCACTAACCAGCGATCAACGGCTCTCAATTAGAGGGTTTCGGACGGGGTTTCCGGGGTTTAGGGTTAGCGTGGTTTCCGAGGTTTAGCGTTTCAGTGAGCTAGGGTTGAGCATAAATAATTTAAAAAAATCAAATAAATATGAGACTTTCGCTCACTGTCTATTTATGTAACTACGTTGCTAAAATATTAAAACTTGTTATGAAAAACATGCACACAATTCAAGCTATCGATAGAATGAGATAGGGTTAAGCACAACTAATTCATAAACCATCAAAACAACATACGACTAGCGCACATGGTCTACTTATGCAACTAAGTTGCTACACAAAATATAAAACTTGTTATATCCACATTTCAATTCCAACATTCACATGTTCACGATATCAATGGAATGAGCTAGGGCTGACCATAAGTAATTCAAAAAAATCAAATAAATATAAAACCAGCGCACATTGTCGTTTTACAAGACATAGTTATAAAAAAAATATAAACTTTTATTTTGAGTCGGTCAACGTTTTTGTGCAAAGTTTGACCAAATATTCAAATAAGCACAAATAATTGTAAAAAAATAAAAAACATAAAACCGGCGCACATAGTCATTTTACATGACATAGTTATGAAAAAATATTAACTTGGTATATGAGTATTTTCATGAGAAATCCTTCACACAAATAAGTTACCAGGAACGAAGCTGAAGAGAGCTCTAAGAAAGTTAGAGAGGGTTTCATGTTTTAAAAAATTCAACATAATTGAAAAAATCACCAAAACTTCATTTTGGTGTGACTAAGAATGAACCAGGCTTATTTTTTCAATTTGGTATTTAAAACTTTTTAAAATGTTGGTCACACTTTGGTTTGACAGATTTTGAAATAATCATAAAATATTTTAAAAAAAAACTTCAAAAAAAATGAAAATCCAGTGCACATGGTCTTAGTTTGTCATGTACTAACATCCCCAACTGATAAATAAGGTCTACATATATATTAAACAAGAAATGTTTCAATATGGTGTGACATCTCACGTCTCAAAATGTGAACTCTCATGTGTGAAGAGAGGTGGTTTATGTTTTGAGAAATGACTCCATATTGATGCAAGGACACTATATTAGTGCAATATATGTTAACCCTGGAGTTTGACATCATTTGGAGAAGGTCGAAAAAATGATAGGAATAGAAATGAGTCTGTTTAGGCTACCTTTGGGGCTCTTTTGTAGCTCATTTTGGTGCATATTGATGCAATGCTTGAAATCTCACACCTTTGGCTATACCATATTGATGCCTTTTAATCCAATGCTTAATATGATGTAAATTTGAATCTTTTTATCAAAGTTGAATTCAAAAAATCAAAGGAAAATAAATAATTCCACTGCAATACTAATGGGCAAAGGGAGCATCAACCTTTTGCCACTAGGCTATGCCTCTGTTTGCAAAAAATCGACCACCATTAGGAGGTAATAGTTACAAATAAACCACCACTAGAACACTAGCAATATTTAAATTTTGGTAAGTTCAAATAAAGAATTAAAGCATTTTGTCTATATATGACATATTTTTAGAAGCCTCTACCTAGTTGACAATGTTCCAACTCGTTTGCAACCGGACGGCATGCCAATGCCACAATCGGGTGTGTCCAGAGCGCGCCCCCAAGGTGTTCGACAGTATGAATGCCACAATCTGACGGCGTACAAATACCCCAAGCAACACACAAATAACACATTGGAACAAAAAAACAAGGAACACGGGAAATTTACATATTCACGGCGTGTGAATGCCACCGAAGTGCGCCAACGACACGTCCAGAGCACGCCCCATGGTGTTCGACACAGTGGCCAATTCACAAAAGTACTCCCACACGGGCGCAACTCCCACACACGCTCTCAACACTGGGCAAACACTGCCTGAAAGAGTTTCAAACACCTAACAAAATTCACTAGACTTTGCTATCTACAGAATGCAGTTCGATCTTCCAGCGGGCATCTTCCGCTCCTAAGGCCAGCAGATTCTTCTACCTAGATTTCATTTCGTAGAGAATTTCTGAGCACACGAATCTGTCCTCCGTCAACCCGGCAAATTGATTGAAATTTTGTATGCTCAACGCAATATCGAAGTCCAGGCTCGGAGTTGAGGGTGCTGAAATCGTGCTCGATGAGCTCCGGCCCGCAGAAACAGAGACGACATGGCCGCCAGGACAGGGGGAACTGCACTGAAAAACCCTTGGGCATCGAGGCAAACCTTTGTCTCGTCATCGGCAGCGAACAACGGCCGACTAAAAAACCCTTGAGGCCGTGATGCAGCTATGCCTGCTTCAACACCTGCTTGACAGAAATCCGGTATCGCTTCCTCGCCGTTGCACGAGTCAAGAATCGGGCTGCCGGTCGCCTCTTCGATCGTGTACCCGCACCTCCCCATCCTCCACGGGCGTCCATTGCTTCACCCCACTGGTAGAAAAAAGGCCTTCCATACGCCCCCATCAGTCCCCAAACGTTGCGCACCGTGACTAATGAGTCTTTAGTCCCGGGTCGGGAGGAGACCCGCGACAGAAGGTCATACGTCGCGGGTTGGGAAGCGCGTTGAGGCGTGTGGAGGGCATTAATTCCGGTTGACCTGGCCGCCCGGGACTATTGGTCCTTTAGTCCCGGTTGGCGTGGCCAACCGGGACTAAAGATCAAACTGCTCGCCTCCCGCGCGGCGGTTTTTATTTCGCGAGCGAGGCAGAAGGGCGCCATTCCACAGTGCGCGTCGGAGTCTCTCTGTTTCTTCCTCTCTTCTCTGTGTCTTCCATCTCTTCGATCTTCTCCAAGCACACCACCATGGCTGAAGTTTGGGAGACATACCGTGGTCCCACACCATGCGGCAAGCTTCTCGACGTGTGCTACACCAACAGTTGCGATCGGCTGGCCGGTGCTCTTGGTCATTTGACCAATCTCTATTTCTCCTCTCCCGATGAACACCGGTTCTTCGGGATTGATCTGGAATATACGGCGGATCAACGGGATGTTGCCGTCATCCAGATTGCGTACAAGGAGTCGGTTTTGATCTTCCAATGGTCAAGGTAACGCACACGTCCAATCTTCCATCTTCGATTTGTTTGTTGCATGTGAAGAATACATGTGTTGCAACATATCTAACACGTATCAAATTTTTGTTGTTGCAGTAGTTAAAAGCATTCTCCGGCCCTTGTTGATTTTCTTGTCAACAAGGGATATGACTTTTGCAGCTTTGACATCACGCAAGACCGTCCGAAGTTGATGCGCTTGGGTATTGTGATACCTGAAGATCACTACATTGATCTTCATGATCTTATCCAATTGAACGGGCCAAAGACCGGGATGGCTCGCATGGCAACTGCCCTCATCCACGAGGGCTACGAATCCATGTAGTCTGGTTTCCCCCGAAGGAATCACTTTTATTGGGAGAAGACCCCACTGGACTTGACGAACGTCAAGTATGCAGCCATAGATGCATATGTCTCCTACGAGTTGTTCCGCATCTACTCGACGGAGCCATAGATGTATGCGTTCGATATATATGCATGTAATGGGTATCTTAGTATATATATGTAATGGATATCTTAGTATTGTGAGACTTATGTTTGTGTTATGTGTGATCGTAAGACTCTATTATGAATGTGTGATTGTGTTCTATTCATGATTGTGATGTCTCTACTCGTATTTTACTTGTGATTTAATTATCACTTGTCTTTTGTTGTTCATAAAACTATTTTTGTTTCCTAGTTTTAAATGACTTGGAAAAATTTGCAAAGTGTTGCAAAGTGTAATGGATATTATTTCTATATTAATTCCTAGCTATACTATTTCTATATTATGTCAAACACACGTTTCAAAACAAGCAAAAACAAAAACACATCAAGAAAACAAACAAAAACACATCAAGAAAACAAAATAGAAAAACTACAGTTTCTATATATCTGTTCACCAAAAATTAATCTAAGCCAGGAAAACATATATCTAGTCAAATACCAAACTCATCCAGTATTAAAATGAATTAGTATTATTTTCTTAATTTTTTGATATATTATTTCTATTTATAAGATTTAAAATGAATTAGTATTATTGTTCTTAATTTTTTGATATATTATTTGTATTTTTAAGATTTGAAAATGAATTAGTATTATTTTTCTTAATTTTTTGATATATTATTTGTATTTTTTAAGATTTAAAAATGAATTAGTTTTATTTTTCTTAATTTTTTGATATATTATTTGTATTTTTAAGATTTTAAAATGAATTAGTATTATTGTTCTTAATTTTTTGATATATTATTTGTATTTTTAAGATTTTAAAATGAATTAGTATTATTGTTCTTAATCTTTTGATATATTATTTGTATTTTTAAGATTTTAAAATGAATTAGTATTATTGTTCTTAATTTTTTGATATATTATTTGTATTTTTTAAGATTTAAAAATGAATTACTTTTATTTTCTGAATATTTTGATATATTATTTGTATTTTTTAAGATTTAAAAATGAATTAGTTTTATTTTCTGAATATTTTGATATATTAATAGTATTTTTAGAAATAATACAAATTAAAAAGTTAATGTTTATTTATTTATTCAAAATTATTAATTACATCATTACTTTTGTTTATTAAAAGATTTATTTGAAATTCAAACAATAAAGAAATGTGGCATCGACCAACATGTTAATAAGATTGATATGATACTACTATCACATACATTCGTGCAAAACACTTGGATGCGGGACGGTATGGAACTCGGAAGTTAAGCGTGCTAGTGCTAGAGTAGTGGGAGGATGGGTGACCGAACGGGAAGTTTGACCATGAGTAAGTAATTTGACTAGAGATAATTGTAGTTAGACGCTAAGCAAATAATACAAATTCTGAAAAAAAAAAGGGAGTGAAATGAAAAAAGGGAGTGAAAAAAAGGGAGAGAAAAATTGGTGTGAAAAATAATTAGAAACCCAAATGAATTAAGGAAATAACGAAATAAAGTCTAGTCCCGGTTCAGGTGGCCAACCGGGACTAAATGTCCTCCGCCCCCCGGCTCCGCCACCCGCCCACGTGGTCGGGTCTTTAGTCCCGGTTCGTAATCGGCGCGACTATAGGGGGGGGGTCTTTAGTCGCGCATAGCTAGTCCCGGTTGCTCGGTCGGGACTACTGGCCCTTACCAACCGGGACTATAGGCCTATTTTCTACCAGTGCCCTCACTCAACGCCCGTACCTGCGATTGCGACCGCAAGCCCTGCGTCGCCGCCCGCATACTCGACTCCGATTGTCGCCGCTCCCTTCGGGCCGCCGCTCGACTCGCCGACTCCATTGCCACCGCTCGAATCGCCCGTCGCCAGTATGATTTCTTCCAGCCTGGAGAAACAGAGGGGTACTCGAGTGAGGGGGCAGTAAGGTGTGAGCACGAAGCCACGAACCGTCGCCGGCACGTGGCAGAGATGGTTCCCTCGCGAACAGAGGCAAGTGTCGCTGACAGAAGGGTTCCACTGGTGATAAATTACTACATGTAACGGTCAAACCGGGTTTACCGCGTGGGGAACATGACTTGACGGCCATGTCGCCGCAGAGAAATTATTGCTCGAAGAACGGTCACACACGAGATATTTCAGCCAACGAAGTCGCTTCCCGTCCAATTCGCCTAAAAAACGTCGCAACTAATCTATTTGCCCGTAGTAGCGTGTTTGTGCTTCTCTGGAAAACTGGATATGGATCGAGAGGTTGAAGATGTCTCGTGGGTGGGATCTACGCGGTACACGTGTCACACGCATATAGGAGGCGCGCGTGGGCCACGCGGAAGCAGAGGATGTCCTCTAGGGGTGAGAGCCTCGTTTTCCAACTTGGAATCCAAAAAGAAAGTCAAAACTAGGTAGTAGTAAGTTACTATGCCACACAAACATTTAGAGGAAGAATCGTACCATGTGGCCTACGCAGAATTAATAGCAACTAGCAAGTAGCAAATTTACCTTGAATATGCAGCAATTTTTTTTAAAATAATATGTTTTTATTACTTAAATCCGGAAATAATACGCAATTTTAAGAATTTTCAAGAATATTATCCAGTCGGGCCTGCTGAGCCCGACAGGATCCAGTCGGGCCTGCCTAACCCGATTTGGGCCTTTCGGCCATGTTAGGCCCGATTAGTGGCCCGATCAGTAGCAGAGAAGAAAAAAATGCCTAGCTGTCAGGCCACACTAGTCGGGCCTAATGTGGCCGAAAGGCCCATAACCGGCTAGTCAGGCCCGACTGGATCCTGTCGTGCTCAGCAGGGCTGACTGGATAATATTCCTGAAAATTCTTGAAATTGCATATTATTTCCGAAATTAATTAATAAAATCGTATTATTTAAAAAAATTGCGAATATACATCGATTTTTTTTCTTCCTTTCCCAATTAGTAAAACTTGTTAACTTCAAACTTCACAGATCAATATAGTTTTTGCACTACAATGTGTACATATTTGTTTTCTACATTTCCGGTACACCAAAAATACCTAAAACAAGTGACGAAGATGCAATAGGTGTGCAGCCAGTGGAGTATCGGAGTGAGCGAGCAATGCCGGCCTTGAAGTTCCGTCTCAGTAGGTGAGCGCGGTGGAGTTGGTGCCGAGCAGCAGCTGCTCCGCCTTGAACTGCTTCCACTCGTCGAGCACGGCGCCGAGCTTCTCGATCTTGTCCTGCGGCGCGTCCAGGCAGTTGGCCTGGAAGGTGCACACCTGGTGGAAGTTGTTCCTGAACTCGCAGTTTCCGCCGAAGTAGGCGGTGTCCATCAGCAGCACCGTGGCGTCGTGCGTCGCCGCCAGCGCGTGCTTCACCCTGTCGAACACGGGCCCGTCGCGCTCTCCCGGGTGCCGCGTCATGGCCTCGTACCAGCCCGCGAAGAACGCCGCCGCCGCCGCGCTCGGCCTCGCGTAGAGGAGCCCGCCGCTGGCCGCCGGCTTGTCCAGGTCGTACGGGTTGTCGCCGTGGAACGTGTCGCAGGACGTGGCGACGTCGACGCCGGCCGGGACGCGCAGCAGCGGGTTCCGGAACCACACGCTGGCCACGTCCGTGGACACGAAGCCGTAGCCTAGCGCCAGCACCCGCGACTGGAACCGGTGCCGCGCCAAATCGGGCTGGTCGTCGGTGCCGGAGGCGGCGCGCAGCGGGTAGCAGAGCGCGTGCATGTGCCGGCACCGGTCGAACCCCTTGGCGTCCGTGGCAACCACCACCAGGTGCTTCAGCAGGGGCTGCGTCCGCACGCCGAGGCGGAAGCTCTCAAAGAAGATCTGGAGGAGCGAGCCGGGCAGCGTGACTGCCTGCCTCGTCGGCGAAGGTCATGATGACGGTCTTGTCCGCCATAGACGCCCTCTGGAGCAGCTCAACCAAGCTATCGTCGTTGTCGTCGACTCTACTGCTCACAGCCGCGACCTGCACGCGCGATGTTTTAGCTCAGACATACAACAAGAGATGAAAAGAATCGGAACAAGAAGATGCATACGAACCGTGCCGAGCTTCCTGATGCCGAGATCGGCGATGGTGTAGGGGCAGGGAGCTGCCGGCAGCAGCAGCACCACAAAGGAAGCCGTCACCGCTGCTCCCAGAAGGAAGCACAGCAAATTCCTCACCGAGTTCATAGCCACTGATCTTCCTGAAGTGCAGAGCACGCTGTCACATGTGTGTGGTGTAAACTGTAAACAACTTGTGATACACATCACACAGAGAGCTGGCCCCTGTGCCATTTACTTTACTGATACCAAGTTCGCGCCAGAATCAAGGAAAAGAAAACAACAATCGAGACTTTGTGGCCATTAATACCAGGGTTGACGAGATTTCATCTTATACCATTTTAATTAGCCATATACTCCTACTCTACTTCAACCGAAAAACAATTTTCGCTCTGCTTTATAAATAAAGCAACCACCATCCAAGTTCATACAACACGGTTACAAGGGAAAAAGAGAGAGAAGAGTAGACAGTACATTGTTGGGGCATTCTCCATATGACTTCCACAGTTCCACCATTGCACGTGATGCAGCTGAATAAGCAGTAAAAACATATGAACAGGAGCGCGCGTAGAATTGGTTTGACTTTAGACGGATGTGCGAAATATCATACGCTAGGATCATGTATACGGAGTACGATACTACTGTCTCATACTACTATAGAGAAAGGATACTTCTATAGAAGAAAGGGAGTGTGGGCATTCTCTACCGCGGTGTCTGAAGCGTGTTGACGCGGCATCGGTGCAATGTTCGTCTCAATCTTGAGAGGCATGGCCGCATAGGTTCAAACAAATCCATGTCCGACATTGCTTCTTCCCGGTGTGGAAGGTAATGTTGGTGTGGATGGAACACCGTTTTTCAATGGGTTGGCAGCTGTGGCTTTGTTTGGTGACGACATTTCTGACCTAGATTGAAAGAAATGCAGTTCTCAATGTCGGTCAAGCTTATTGCATTGCAAGAGTGAGTTGTTCACAGTCGTCTCTTTAATTAAATACCGGGAGATGTCGGCAACACTAGGTGACTGAGGTATGGTAGTGCTTCTTGAGTACATTATCTCGATCTTCAGGGCGAAAACCCCTATAATTTTCTTGGTTGTGCCTAGGAATGTCAGTCCTCTGCATTATTGAAGGTATTGAGTCGAGAGTACTCTGCTCGGACCTCTAGGTGAAAACCCCTGATGTGTCTTGAGTGGTTGGATCTGGTAAGAATGATACTCACCCACAATTCCTTTTCTCAGGACATTTTCGGAGAACCTTTCTCACAATATTTATGTTTGTCCAGGTTGGTGGTTCATGTTGTTTCTATGTGTTAGTTGATCTCCAGCGTGACACCTGGGTGTCATGCCTTTTATTTTTTATAATCTAGAAGAAAATATTACAAAAGTTGTTCAGAAAAGAATAAAGGAGCTTCCAAAAAAAACAGGAAACATCATATCACCTTATCTTTGCGCGCGGCTAAAAAAGTGAAGCTTTCTTTAACTACAACTTGTAGATTTGTGGAAAATGTGTTTTTGATTATGATCATCAAGATACCTAAAACAATGAACTCGATCCACTCTGGTTGTAGTGTGTTACTCTTTCAACGGTTGATTGTAATTCGAAATACATAAAAATGTCTTCATTTTGAATTGTGCAATCCTAATGATGTTCTCTTCGAGAACGTGTCAAGTCAAATTGGATGTTTTATCCTCCAGGGCGGTAATTAATTCATACGTTCATCTGGTAAACATTAAGTACGTCTTTGCACAAACAAACTTGAAATATTATCTTAATTCTGGTGTATTTCAAACCGTGCATAAACGTTTAAAATAATTTTTGCTTAGAACTCACGACAAAATCTGACTCATGAACCAACAAACTTCACTCATCAACAAAGGTTGTTTCTACTACAAAAGATATGCAAACTAATTAAAAGTGTTAATTGATGAAAAATTAGGTGATTTTGTTCTAGAAACGAATGAGCTCTTCCATGACATTCAATAATATATAGTACTAGCTAGAGTCGAAAACAGGAAATTTGAATGGGAAGAATGCAGTAGACATATATGTTGTGCTTGACGAGGCAAAAGAGAATTCACATTCTTAGTTCATATCTATCCTTATCATACTGAATTATAAAGTGTCGCGAGACCTATATTTTTTTAGTTGCTCATCTATGATCCAAGTCTTGTTCATGTAACATAATAGACAAGAATCAAATCAAACGGGTAAACAAGTACAATAGTCCCATAGAACCTTTTTCATAGCTTTCCACATTAAGAATGTGACGAAAGCAATACAGTTACTAGCCAAAACGTCCAATCCTACAATATGGCATAATCTGACGTCGAGATTATTAAAAGGAAGTAATTCAGTCTATGCCCACATATCATCATACTGTTCTTCTATCATCATGTTGTTCCAGAAAGGTCTTGCTTATCAGAGAATGGAAGCGGAATAATGTTTCCCCGAAAGCGATATGTTGTAATATCTGTGGAATTTCCTTCTCCATCATTACATTCAATGATACCCATAAACTTGCCATCAATATCACAGTGCAAAACATAGCAGCCATCAATTAGCTTGATAAGTAACTCTCTCTCATTGAGTTGCACAATCTTCAGAATTCTTATATTTCTATAATCAAGTGGTGGAAACCCCACCAGTTTCATAATATTAATCTCATGAATGAGCGCCCAAATCTCAGCCGAGTAGTCCTGCATAATATAAATTTTTATAGTGTCGGATATATACCAATTAGGGGTATATCAGATGGTATCCTAAAGTGCCGGATTACCAGGGTGGCCTGAATGGTAATGGGCTACGGTCCATTAGGCGGCCCTGTAAGCTGACGCACAGAAGCCGGATTCTAGAAGAACCCGGACCACGGCCTACGTGGTACGGCTTGGAGTAGAAGGCGGATTCCTTGTTTTCCAAGTTGGCACATACCGTAGTTTTCTAGGTTTCCTTTTCTGTTAGCCCTAACCCGGTTATTATATAAAGCCGGATGGGAGATAAGAAAGATAGAACTCGCCGAGAGGTTGATCCTTGTCGAGTAGCTAAACCTAACCTCACATTGTATTCTGTATATATACCTCAGGCTTTCGTCCTGAATAGTGAGATTGCAGGAGTAGGAACGGCGCCTAGTTGCGACGTACCGAACCTGGGTAAAACCCTGTATCATTGTTCATCATACGATCACGTCCCCCCACTTCTCTATCGGTAGTCTCATGGCACCCCCGTCTATGAATTCTACTACGATGTCTCGACAGTGGCGCCCACCGTGGGGCCAGCGACGTCAGGCGTTATGTTTCGATCGGGGATTCTCGGCGGAATCGGCAGTACCATAACTGTCGGAAGCTTGGAATTCGACAAAGACAACGGGCGCTTCCTCGACAACGGATCATACATGTCAGCACGGAATCATCTGGTAAGTGCCTGCGTTTTACCGATTGGATCTGCAAACATCTTTATCGCATTAACTGCAGAAGCAATGGGATTCTGTGGTCGAGGCAAATTTATTCCACCCGCCCTATACCCAGTCGAAGAAGACTATGACGCCGGATTTTGCTCAGATCGACGATATGTGGCTGATTCACACTTTATCGGTATGGTGAAATCCGAGATCGCCGAAAACACGGATGAAAATAATCCAGTGGAAGAGGTAGAAAACAACAGTCCCACAACAGAGGTGGAAGATCCGACATCCGTCAATATAACGACAAACTCAGAAGCTGACTCTGTGCTAGCCGCCATCGAGGCGAGATTAGAGTCGGAACCCGGATCGGACCATTTCGATTCCGAAGACGAAGATGTAGACGCTTTCGAAAGAAAAGTCAAATCCTTTCAAGAGGGATTCCATGAAGTACTAATGGCAAAACCGGCTGAAAACACGGATGCCGAAAGTCAGGAAAGCCCTAGAACACCTCCGCCAGAGGAAAGAGAGGATGGAGAAGCCAGTCAGATTTTCCCGGATGTCAAGGAATTGACAGAGGAGGAACCTGGTAAAAAACCTCCCTCTTCCAAGAAAAAACACAAAGCTTCCAAGAAACTCCAATACAATCTCCGGAAGAAAAAATCGGCTGACCCAGCCAATGACAACCTGGAAGCAGGAGGAGGAAGTGGAGTTAAGCCTGTGGAGAAGAAAACGAAGGAAATCTCTGTTCCGCCAATGTCAGAACAGGACGAACAGGATCTATTTCAAACACCAGTGGGCCCATCAACCCCCTGAAGTGCTGGAAGACAGGAGACAATCTCTCCAAAGGCAACAGCAACATCTATTCCGAACTCGAGAACATCTCCAAAAAAACCCAAGATGACATTAAGTTAAAGCAGGAAGAAATCGAGGAGTATGAGAGAAGGAATAGATCTGGCATTAAACCTACACGGTTACCCGGAATTGCAAGACCGGAAAAACTGCCGCCAAATGAACGGTTTCAAAACCCGTCCTGGAAAAAGCAAGTAAACGGCAAAGATGCTAGGGGCGAACCTATATACAAAACCGCATCAGAAAACGCGGAGGCCTCGTTCGCCATCCTCAACAACGATCTGTACTCCAATGGCGAAAAACTTCAAGGGGTGTATGCTTTCTTAGGAAAAGCACTGCAACGGCAACAGCGAGGGCAAGAAATATCAGGGAAGTTGCATGACGACTCAGCCCTATGCAAAACAGCTACATGCGCCGCTGGAGCACCTGGACCTAAAGAACCCGGAGATTCAAACAATTCGAAAGAGAAGAAAGAAGATCTGAGAAAGGACAGGAAAAAGCCAGATAACAAGGATGTAGCGTCCAGAACCGGATCCAATCTGCCGAAAGATGGAATTAATCCCCAAGTTCGGGAAGAGCGAAACCGGAAATACGGCAAAGCTATGCCGCCCCCGAGACGCCCCGCTGAGAAAGCCGGAAGATATGACATTCCTCACAGGCGTGAGAGATCCCGTACACCTTCCATGAATAAGGAAAGACATAGGAGCAGAACTCCACCTTATCCCAAAGGGCATGATAACGGAGGAAATAGAGATAGCCCTGGAAGAGCGCGTTCGCGCAACAATGGAAAAGAAAGGAGCAGATCCTCTTCCATCCATTCAGCCGGGAGAAACTCCACACACATTGATAGAGCGGAAAGAGATGACTTATACTTCGGGCCTAAGTGTTTCACTGACAGGATCCGAAGGATAACTCTGCACTCTGCCTTCGCCAAAGTTGGTCCAACGTATCAAAAATACACCGGCAGTACAAACCCGGATATCTGGCTCTCAGACTATTACACAGCCGTCCAGATTAACAATGGGACAGACCTAGAGGCAGTAAAATTCCTCCCCCTAATGTTACTGGACGGAGCTAGAGATTGGATCAACGGGCTTCCGTCAAGAACTGTTGATAGCTGGGACGATATGGCTAGAGTATTTACTCAGCATTTTCGGGAACGTGCAAACGACCCAACATCATCAACCAGTTAAACCGCTGCACCCAGTTTGAAGATGAACCATACGTGGACTTTATCTCAAGGTGGACTGCAATGAAAAACAGCTGTTCTGGAGTAACTAACGTACAAGCAATGCATGCTTTCGTCAATGGCTTAAAACACGTACCGTTCATGATCGGTTCCGAAAAGCACAAAGATCTCGGATCTATGCTTACAACCGCAAACGAGCACGCAACGGCCGAAGATGACACCAGAGCGAGAGGCGGAAATATCAATACTTTGATTGAAGCCAAAAAGAATCCTCGTCCTAAGAAAAAAGTAGCTTCAGAAACACAGCAAAAACCCAAAGAAGTGAACATAGCCTTTGTAAGAGAAAATGGGAGCAAATGGAAAGGACGAACCACAGAACCGATCAACTACACCAAAGAAGAGTGGGAAAGAATAAAATCGGAAAACTGTGTCCATCATTCGCAATTTGGGGAACCCACCCATACGAACGCACAATGTCGGCTTAACAAGCATATGAAAGGCAGTGCAGGATCCGGAAACAAAGGAAAAAATCCTAAGAGGAAATTTTCCAAGCAAAAGCCAGAAGCTAAAAAAGAAGACAGTGAATGAGACACTGACGAAAAAATCCAGGAACAACAGCGAAAAGGCGAGTCTAAGTTTCCGAGAGTTGAAGGATAATGCAACCTAACTTTCCTGGCAACTCCATCAGCAAAGGTGGCAAAGAGAACACTTCGAGAAATAAACGCGGTTGTCCCACCAACCCCGAAATTCTTGAAGTACTCTAATACACCAATTACCTGAGATCAGTCTGATCATCCCGGAAACATCCCAGAACCCGGCACACAAGCTCTAGTCGTAAACCCTATCGTTCAAAACACTAGGCTAAAAAGAGTGCTGATGGATGGAGGATCCAGCATTAACGTAATGTACCTGGATACATTGAAGAATCTGCGAATCTCCAAAACCCAGCTCAATCATAGTAACATACGCTTTCACGGCATCGTCCCTGGCAGGCAAGCACGATCCCTAGGAGAAATTTCCCTAGAAGTAACCTTTGGAGAGAAAGAACATTTCCGGCAGGAAAAAATATCCTTCGAGGTCGTGCCGTTCGAAAGCGTGTATCACGCAATACTCGGACGTCCAGCTTTCACCAAGTTCATGGCAAGATCATGTTATATCTATAACAAGCTGAAGATGCCGGGGCCAAAAGGAGGAGTAATCACCATAAGTGGAGACTTCAAATTGGCAAACAAGCTGGAAAAAGAAAACGCCCTTTGTGCAGAAAAAGTGATAGCAAAGGAGGAATTAAAGGAGCTGGCCAAAGAAGTATCGCCAACAGAGATGCCGGCAGGAAAAAAAAAAGCCGGAAGCCGGCAGAAATCTTCAAATCTTCCGAGAATACAAGACAGGTTATCCTAGACCCCAAAGATTCGACAAAGTTTGTCGTGGTGGGAACTAGCATGACCGACAAATAGGAAAGCGAGCTCATCAAGTTCCTCCGTGAGAACTGGGACATTTTCGCGTGGTGTCCAGCGGACATGCCAGGCGTACCCAGGGAACTTGCTAAGCACCAACTCAAAGTAATTCCAGGATCTAAACCCGTCAAACAAGGCCTCCGTCGATTTGACGGAAGAAGACGGAAGACCATTGGCAAGGAAATTATCACGCTATTAACAGCAGATTTTATCCGGGAAGTTATAGATACTGATTGGTCTGGAAACCCAGTATTAGTCCCGAAGAAAGATAGTACTTCTCTCAGGATGTGTATAGATTACACCGGCTTGAACAAATTGTGTCCAAAAGATAGGTTCGCGTTACCGCGAATCGATCAAATAATAGATGCCACTGCAGGCTCTGAGCTTTTATGCTTTTTGGACGCTTATTCCGGGTATCATCAAATACGCATGAAGGAAGAAGACCAAATTAAAACCTCCTTCATGACTCCATATGGAACATACTACTACATAACCATGCCTTTTGTCCTAAAGAATGCAGGTACAACCTACCAGCGTTGCATGCAACGATGTTTGCATAGTCAAATTGGCAAAAATGTCCACGTTTATCTGGACGATATTGTTGTCGTTTCCAAGGAAAAAGACACGCTCCTTGAAGATCTGCGAGAAATCTTCGAAAATTTGCGCACTTATAAAATGAAGTTAAATCCATTAAAGTGCGTATTCGGTGTTCCCTCAGGAAAACTTCTGGGTTTCATCGTTTCTCACAGAGGAATAGAAGTAAATCCAGAAAATATCAAGGCAATCCTAAACATCTCAAGGCCTACGTGCTTAAAAGATGTATAAAGATTGACGGGTTCTGCAGCTGCCGTCAGCAGGTTTATAAGCCGGCTAGGAGACAAAATTATGCCATTATACAAATTGTTGAAGAAATCCGACAAATTTGAATGGACGGAAGAGGCGGACAAAGCATTAACCCAGTTAAAAGAAACCTTGATGCAAACTCCGATTTTGGCATCGCCAAAAGACGAAGAACCCATGTTATTGTACCTCACAACGACAAACAGGGTTATCAGTGCGGTGATAGTTGTGGAAAGGCGGAAAGACGAACAAACCATACCAGATCAACATCCGGTGTATTATGTAAGTGAAGTTTTTTCCGAGTCCAAGCAAAGATACCCGCGCTATCAAAAACTGGCATATGGTGTATTTTTCGCATCCCGAAAACTCCGCCATTCCTTCCAAGGACATTCCATAACAGTGGTATGTAAAGCACCACTAGGGGATATAATCAACAATGCGGACGTAACAGGCCGAGTAGCCAAATGCGGCATCGAGTTAACTACGTTCGACATTAAGTACCAACCCCGCACGGCAATAAAATCCCAGGTGTTGGCAGATTTCGTCGCTGATTGGACATAAGCAATGGAAAACACACCAATGACGGAGTCGGAATACTGGGTTATGCAGTTTGATGGATCCAAGATGAAGTTGGGCGATGGAGCTGGTGTAGTCCTAAAATCCCCCAAGGGAGATACAATGGAGTACGTATTGCAAATACACTTCAATGCCAGCAATAATGTGGTAGAATACGAGGCTCTGCTTCATGGCTTGCACATCGCAAAAGAAATAGGTTTCAAACGCATCTTATGCTATGGTGACTCAGATTTGGTACAGCATCAGCTTAACCAAACATGGGATGCCAAAAGCCCCATCATGGCTGAATATCGGAGAACGGTGGACGAGTTTGCAATTTGTTTCCTGGGATTCGAAGTACTTCACTTCAAAAGGGAAGAAAACTGGAACGCGGATGCATTAGCCCGCATGGGCTCGGAAAGAGTAAAAACCCTACCACCAGGTGTGTTTGTCTAGCATTTGCACGAACCATCCATAAAAGGTGGAGATGTCGACTATCCTCTCGTTTCCGAATCAATCGAAGCCTTGCTCGTTAACCCGGATTGGACAATTCCATATCTAAACTTCTTAGTAGACCAGAAGTATCCGGATGGAGCAGACGAGGTCTTGCAAAGACAAATAAAACGTCGATGCAAAGGATACACAGTAATCAATGGTTGCCGGTATAAACGCAGCACTACCGGAATTTTTCTGCGATGTATTTCGCCGGAAGAAGGCCGAGAAATTCTGCAAGAAATCCATGCTGGAGATTGCGGACATCATGCTCAATCAAAAAGCATAGTTAAGAAAGCATTCCGTGCAGGATTTTTCTGCCTAACAGCCAAGACAGATGCCGAACACATAGTTAATACATGTGACGGATGCCAGTACTACACCAAGCAGACGAATATGCCAGACCAAGCACTCAAAACTATCCCTATTACATGGCTGTTTGCGGTCTGGGGCTAGATATGATGGGACCATTCAAAACTGCAAGAGGTGGACTTACACATCTACTCATTGCAGTGGATAAGTATACCAAGTGGGTGGAGGCAAAACCCATCAAAAAGCTTGACGATGTAACAGCCAGAAATTTCATCATCGACGTAGTCATGAGATACGGCGTTCCACATAGCATAATAACCGACAACGGGACAAATTTCTCCATTGGAGAGTTGGCAAAATATTGTCGACAAACGGGAATACGCCTAGATCTTGCATCTGTGGCACACACACAATCCAATGGTCAGCTTGAAAGAATGAATAGTTCAATCCTGCAAGGAATACGCCCAAGACTTGAATCTCCTCTTCATAGAACAGCTGGAGCATAGGTCGAGGAGTTACCTTCCGTGCTTTGGAGTATTCGAACGACACCAAACAGGTCAACAGGGCAAACCCCGTTTTTCCTAGTTTACAGCGCGAAAGCAGTCCTTCCAACGGACATGATCCATGATAGCCCAAGAGTGCAGGCTTTCGATGACTCGGATTCCGAAAGTGCACGACAGGATGCCGTCGATCTCCTAGAGGAAGAACGAGAACTTGTGCTTCAAAGATCCGCCATTTATCAGCAAGGTTTACGACGTTGCCATAGTCAGAATATCAGGCATCGTTCTTTTAAGGAAGATGACCTAGTGCTAAGATTTGTACAACAAAGAAAGCACAAATTGGCTCCAGTTTGGGAAGGACCATTCGTCATCAGCAAAGCTATGAAAAATGGATCATACTGTCTTGTAGATATTCGAGATACGGAAGATGATCCCGAAAGGCCGAATCGCAAAAGAAAGAGAAAGATAGACGAAGAACTAGGGGAGACCAAAAGACCCTGGAGTATCCAGCAGTTACGTCCCTTCTATACTTAGTTCAATTTCTATGTAAACATCTTTGAGATCATGAAATAAAGTTGTCGGAATTCATACATGTGTGTTTTTTAGATGTTCATTATAGTTTAAAACATAATTCCGTCTTATCTATTTTCCAATGATCTTTCAAAATACTCAATGTTAACCCGAATTGTGCCTGCGTGCTCGGTGTTAAAAAACTGAATGATTTTCAGCCTAAAAATGGACTAAGGAAACCCAGATTGTGCCTGCGTGCCTGAGTTTCATATGAAAAATTCCTTACTGTTCTCTAAGTATAATCTGATTGTTTTTATGCTGGGTCGTTGGAGCTAGTAACTAAAAATGCCTTTAGTATGATCCATGTTTCCGAGTTCAAACTGATTGGTCATACCCAGTCACTTGGCATGAAGATTAAAAATGGTATTGAGCCAATTCAAACACTAAGGACAGTTATGGCATATAAACCAGAGAACTTAGAAGATAAAGGAATAACAACCCGGAAAACTTGCAAAAAACTTAAATTATGTTACTGCAAAAGGCGGAGTACTTGTTCATACAAAAGAATAGAAAGCATTACAATAAGTTTACATTCTAAGATCAGTAATGCTCCTATTTCCTATTTCTCTACCCAGGTCCAAGAAATTTCCTTCAGGCATCTGAGTCATCTTCACTGCTGGATTCCTCGGGAATATCTGGAATGGCTTCCTCTGGGTAGAAGGTGGAGATGTTGACCATGGCGGCGATCTGGGTGGCGTGACCCTTGATGGCTTCAAAAATTTCGGCCCGCTGCGACTCCGTGTACCCTTGCGGGATGTCGGACGCCACGCGCCAAGACTTGGCGTCAGGGTAGTGCATGCGCATGAGCCCTAAGGCCATGCGCGCACCACCGTGCGCCGCAGAGCGCAGGACGGATTCCCTGGACTGCGCCACCTCCACCAAAGCTTCCGAAAGTTTCTCAACTTCCGAGAACTCCCCAGTCCTTGTGGGAAGGCATTTGCTCACAAACAGCATTCCCGCAGCTTTGATTGCGGTGAAAACCTTTCCAAAGGCTCGGATTTTCTCAATCCGAGTTAGCTGGGGGTTATCTCCTGTTTTAATAAAGACACAAAAAGTGTTAGAAAAAACAGAGAAAGATGTCAACATAAAAAATCCGGTAAAAGATAAAAACTTACTGAGAATCTTGTCCATCTCGGATCCCTCCTCGAAGCGCTGGGTCAAGGCGTTCTCCAGATCTCGGATCATCGCCTTGTCCTTAGCAGCTTGCTCGGAGGCCTTGGACTCGGCAATACCGACAGCCAATTGGCTGGCCTCCAGGTCCTGCTGCAACTTCATATTAAGCTTATGAAGGTCCAGGTTTTCCCGGCGCAGGTTTTCGGCATTGCCAGCATCTTCAGCAACTTGTTTGGCTTTCGCCAAAGAAGCTGAAAAGTAAGTAAAAAAGTTCTTACCTGGAAGCAGAGAAAAATCTTACCTGTTGATTCCTCCAGCTGCTGCTGAACGGATACCAGTTCCGCATTCTTACCCTCAAGAATAGAAATAAGGGATTTCACCTCCTTATTCTTGACGGAAAGTTTGTTGAAAACTTCCAGATTTATATTTTCAGCAGTTCGTTGAAACACGGAAAAGAAACAAAAAATGCTTAAGTTCAAAACAAGCATAAAAGCGAAAAAGCATTAAGGCAAAAGCATGCATTTGACTTATTGCTTGGGGGCTAGAAGTATTACCTGGCTTGTTTGTTGTAAATCTGACAAGTTTTCGTTGAATTCTTTTGCATACTCGGCAAAAAGAATCCCAACGTGGTGAAGGTCGTCTTGGATGACCTGCCGAGGTGAAAATACGAAGTTATTCCTTACAATTAATCCGCCTTGCGGCCAAGGACGGATCAGAGGAGCAGGAGCAAAGAACTTCTTAGCCCATGGACAAATACATCCATGTTCGTCGAAAGGTTCCTCCTTTACCTTGAATTCTCGGTTAAAGGTGGGAATGGCTCTTCCTCAGGTACACGAGAAGGGCCGCCCACATCCGGTTCCGCCCTTTCCCTCGCATCCTTCTCGGATGTAATAGGCTGGCTGGTCGGTAATGGGTATTCCCCCGGCTTCGTGGATTGATTCTCTCCCCCAAGAGTAACTGGGGTGGGAGGAGCCACAGCTGGAGATGGCGCTCCCTTGCTAGCAGTGGCCTTATGCTTTTTTAGCTTCTTTGATTTCAAAGAAGTTGGAGCAAGGCTGAAAGGGGAAAGGAAGAACAAAAAATCCGAGATATAAATATCCCGAGAAACCAAAACAGCTGGTGCAACCAAAAAACTGGCAAAGGTATAAAATTCCCAGAGAGTTACCTGGATGTAGCGACGGGGATTCCTTCAAGATTTACTACTTCCTCTGTGGTTGCTGGCCTCTTGCGCTTACGACCACCGTAGAAATTGGCATGTAATTCGTCAAGCTCAGTGTCGGTCGCAAGATCCCCTTCCGTAAGGTCATCGAACTATGGAAGTGGCCAAAAATCCGATTAAGACAGGAAATCGGGGAAAGATAAACATCCGATAAAATTGCCTAAAGGAGAAAGATGTATTACCTTGGGAACTGGGTTTTCCTCGTGATATATTCCCAGACTTTCCTCGTATTGATCGCGAGTAGCAACCAAGTGGTTGATCCGCTTATTGAAATCTCTTTTTGAGAAAGCCTTTTATGTCCCTCTCATCTCGTCTTCCGGACTTTTGTATTCGCAAAGAAGCCGGGTTCGGTGGGCGAGAGGTTGGATGCAACGTCCGAATCAGCACAAAACTGTGTCTGTTCCGGTGAGAGGAGGTTTCGAAGAGGTGAGTTTAGCGATGCGCCGTTTGATTTTCATCAAATCGTCCAGCAAAGTTTGCACCGCTTCGGCAGCCCAGCTATCTTGAGGAATAGCAGCAGCGTTGACAAATGGAGGAACCCCATTTTCTTTTCCGGGAAAGGGGATGTCTTGGTGATAAAAGAAAGAACCTGTCCAGAATTTGACGGATTCTGATGTTTTTATTTCCGAGAACCAATCTTCCCTGAATCTACACAGGGTAAAAGATATGGCTCCACAGGTTGGAAGAGCGCCCTCTGCAGGGTTTCGCTTAACTCCAAAGCAATACTGCCAGATTCTAATCTAGGTGCTATCCCTAAATATCCCTCGAAAAGGGCTTGGAAGCCGGCCAGATATAGAATAGAATTTGGTGGGAGATTGTGGGGCTGGATACCGTAATGTTGAGAACATCGAGGAAGAAGGCGGAAGGCGGGATTCCCATACCTCTAACAATGTGTGAGGTTAGGAGAACTCATTCCCCGGCCCTGGGCAATGGCTCAGACTCCTCTTCTTCGTAACGCCATTTGCCTTCCACAATCAACCCCTCCTTCTCCATTGTCGGAAGAAGAGAGGGGGGATGCTACTCCGGCTCCAATTGCCGGAAGATTCACCTTCTTCTTTGGCTCCGGCGGCCGCGACAGCGAGCTCTTCTCCGGCGAGATTAAGTTTTCCTTCGTCGTTTCGGAAGGCGGAGGCGGAGGCGGAGTAGAAAAGGTGTGGCCAGGGTTGCAGCCGTGAGGGGTGGATCCTCACGGGCCTGGCCACCGGAAGATTTCTCCGGCTCGTCGCCGGTGGCGCGGTTCGGTGAATCCACCATGGGATCTATGGTGTTGATTATGTCGTCGATCTCAGCGACGATGGAGCGGGCCAGGGAAGCGTACGGAGAGGCCATTTCCGGGCGGCGCGATGAGGTTTTCATGCTCTCCGACGAGGTCTGGGAACGGCGCAGGGGTGTGTGCGTGCTCGGGCGTTTGCTCTGCTCACTGTGGCTCGGGTGCTGTGCGCTTAGGTCTTGAAGATAGGGGAGTGGAAGGTTTGCCGGAGGGGATGAAGTAGGCTATTTATAGCCGGAAATCCATCACGATACGTGCTAACGGCTCTTTTGACCGTTGGATGATCAACGTGTGTCACTCGCCGAAAAATCCGGAAAATGAATCGACAGGTGATAATGGCTATCTCCTCGTTTCCTGTGAGAATCTGTCAGAGATACGTTTCAGGGTTTCACACGCGAAAACCCAAACGTCCCTGACGTCAACACAATTTCATCGCTGACGTAGGAAGTTCCTTTTCCACGAAGGCTCGTGGAAGAAAAAGCCGGATTTCCCAAAATCCGAGTTTTGTGTTAAAGCATGATTTGAAGGAAAAGAAGAATCAAGACGAAGAGCCAACATTTCTCGGAAAGAATGCAATTTGACGAAAGACGGCGATTCCGAGTCTTAATCCTTCTTGGGGGCTACTGTCGGATATATACCAATTAGGCGTATATCAGATGGTATCCTAAAGTGCCGGATTACCAGGGTGGCCTAAATGATAATGGGCTACGGTCCATTAGGCGGCCCAGTAAGCTAACGCACAGAAGCCGGATTCTAGAAGAACCCGGACCACGGCCTACGTGGTACGGCTTGGAGTAGAAACCGGATTCCTTATTTTCCAAGTTGGCACATACCGTAGTCTTGTAGGTTTCCATTTCTGTAAGACCTAACCCGGTTATTATATAAAGCCGGACGGGAGATAAGAAAGATATACAAGAAGCTAAAGGCTAACTCGCCGAGAGGTTGATCCTTGTCGAGTAGCTAAACCTAACCTCACATTGTATTCTGTATAGCTCAGGCTTTCGTTCTGAATAGTGAGATTGCAGGTGTAGGAATGTCGCCTAGTTGCGACGTATCGAACTTGGGTAAAACCCTATGTCATTGTTCATCATACGATCACGTCCCCCCACTTCTAGTCTCATGTCACTCCCGTCTATGAATTCTACTACGATGTCTCGACATATAGTGACCCAACAATCAGTGCAAATCATAGCAAGCGAGTCATTTGTCTCATATAGTAACATCCACATGTACGAATGACAGGGAAGACGCATCCAAAGGAATGTCTCAAACATGGTATCAAACACCATTATGTTGTGGGATGGATCATTGAAGTGTCGTCCAACCTCCCAATGCAGGCAACCACGATGTAGTACTGGTGCAGTGCAACAACATATGAGTCCATCCAATAAATCTCGAGACACAGCTAGTTTTCCAATTGGCCTTGGCTCGGCGGATCCCACTGCTAGGACATAGAAGTCAACATTGATATTGAAAATATCCACATTGTTTGTACGGATCAAGTAAAAGACCCGATATTCTCTAGATGGATGATGTTGGTAGAATGTGGCTATCTGAATCCTTCCAGTTGGTATCTTGTGTTGAGGAGGTTGTGGCAGGTGAGCATTTTGGTGGGTAGTCGGGTTGCATACAACAAAGAGTCCCCTGTCCTCAAAGATCGATATGATGAAGAGGCCATCACAGCAAGCATGGACATGTGGCCTTTCTTTACCAACCCCTGGGTTAGAGCAATTAAGTATGGCCTAGCCACACAGCCTGCGACTGATGGTTGTAGCACTGGAGTCATTAAAGACCAAGAAAATACAATCGTACCCTTTATTGGTGCGCCTAAAGAGCTTGACAATTGGGAGAGAAGGTTGGCGGTGGTAGTGCGCAAGAAGGAAGTTGTTGGTGGATGTTGCATGGCGCCATGACTTACGGACAACACGGCACCGAAGAACGTCCTTTGTCGGCAACCTGAACATGATCTCTTCAATGACGACTGACCCAGGCAAGTCATCAAGGACAGTCGTATTTCTTCCCTCCTCCATGGTTGATGATTAACTAAAACCAGGTACGTTAGTTATTTTGATCTGATGTGCTAGCGGATTGCAAACTCTTATTTCCTTTAACATTTTGGTAAAACCTAAAAGTAAATTCCTTTAGTAAAGAACAGAATATTTCTATTTTGGTAGTACTCCCTCTGTATCAAAATATAAGATCGATGTTTAAGCATTTTGTAGATATAATGCATCTAGACATGTTTTAGTGTGTAGATTCATATGCATGTTACACTAAAACATGTCTAGGTACATATTGTTTAGAAAATGCTAAAACATCTTATATTTTGATACGGAGGGAGTAGTATTTTTCTCACACTTGACTTCGAGAAATTTTCATGGAATGATGGTCATACAAAATAGTTGGATTTTATCCAATCTAAGTCATCATTTGATCATATGTTCAAAATACACAAAAAGGGAGATGTCGAGACATCGTAGTAGTTTTCATAGACTGGGGTGCCATGAGACTACGGTAGAGACGTGGGGTAACGGGATAGCGTAGTAACACAGAACACGGGATTTACCCAGGTTCGGTACGTCGCGACAGTACGGCGTACCTACTCCTGCACTTCTCACTATGAGGGACTAAAGCCCGTATAATAAGGTTACAATGTAAGGGAATAGATCTAGCTACTCGTCGAGGATGAACTTCCCGGCGAGTTGCGCAAAGCTTAAGCTAGAACCTAGAACCTTGGAGCTAAAGGAACTTATTCAACTTATCAAATCTATCTCCCGTCCGGCTTTATATAATAGCCGGATTAGGGTTTACAGAACCAGTAACCTAGAAGACTACGTTTAACTTGTAACTTGGAAAGTAAGGAATCCGTCTTCTCCTCCAAGCCAGATCACGCGGGCCGTGATCCGGGTTCTTCTAGAATCCGGCTTCTACGCGTTGGACTACTGGGCCGCCCAATGGACCTAAACCCATTACCTTGCAGGCCACCCTGGTAGTCCAGCTCTTTTGTCTACCATCTTCTATACCCCTATTCGGTATATATCCGACAGTAGCCCCCAGGAAGGATCAAAACTCTGAAACTCCGCCTTTCGTCAAATACACTTTGTCCGGGAAACTTGATTCAGCAGTCTTGATTCTTTCTTCTTTCCTTTTGAAGGAGATGGTAACATAAAACTCGGAACTACGAAAATCCGGCTTTTCTTCTCGCGATCCTTCGCGGAAAAGGCACACATGACATCAGCGCTTTAATCATGCTGACGCAAGCGCCGCTTGGTTTCACGCGGGAAACCCTGCAACGTATCTCTGACAGATTCTCACGAGAAACGAGGAGATAGCCATCATTCCTCTGTCGTTCCGTTTCCCGGATTTTCCGGCGATCGACACGCGTCGAACATCCAACGGTCAAAAGAGCCGTTGGCGCGTATCTAGAGGGTTTTTAGGCTATAAATAGCCGTCTTCGTCGTCTCCGCAAACCTTTCCTCACTCCCTCTGCCCACGCCATTGACGCAAACGCGAGCACGAGAGCTTAGAACGAATCTTTGCCCCGACGAGCCCTTTGCACGCCGGAGCGCTCCGTCACCGCCGAAAACGATGGCCTCTCCGTCGTCCTCACCGGCCCGTGCCTCCATCGACGAGCTTTTGGGCGACCTGGATCCACAGCCGGGGTCGCCCAAGCATGCCGGCGGCGGGCCGGAAAGAACCACGGCATCCGCGGCGGGCGGAGGAAACGCTTTCGCCGCCGCGGACGTAGCGGGCCCAAGCACGACAACATCCCCGCCGTTCGCACCGGAAACGGCGGGGGTCAAGACTCACTCTCGTGGCACTGAGCGCTTCTCCGCCGGAGCTGACGAAGAAGCAGAATTTGTCGGAATTTGGAATCAGAGTGATACTTCACTCGTCCTCCTTCGTCGGATGTCAAGGGACAAATTAATAGTTAAAGGCAAATGGCGGATCTCGAAGAATGAGCCAGAGCCCAAGCCAAAGGAAGGTGAACGCGTCCTCCTCACTTCTCATATCACGAGAGGTATGGGTTTTCCCCCTTCCGCCTTTTTCCTAGACGTCCTCAATTTCTATGGTGTCCAACCACATAATATCTCTCCAAATTCCATCCTCCAATTAGCTAGTTTCCAAGCTCTTTTCGAAGGGTATCTTGGAATAACTCCCAATTTAGACTTCTGGCATTATTGTTTCGAGGTAAAACACAATATCACAAACGGTGTCTCGCACATCTGCGGTACCATATCTTTTATCCTCAGAAACTTTAGGGAAGAATGGTACCCCAGGATAAGAATGCCGAAACCTGACCAATCTTGGCTAGGTTCTTTCTTTTATCATCAAGACATTCCGTTCCCCAACAAAGAAACCGGACTTCCTCCCTTTGTTAATTCTGCTGCCACTCCTCATGAAAATTGGACACTTGAAATAACAGAGGATTTGCCTGAAAGCCTGATGAAAATAAAGCGTCGCATTGCCAAACTTTCTTCTTCTCAACCACCTTTGGTTTGGAAGGATATCGTATTATGCTGGTTTGGACGTCGCGTACAACCTTTATCCCTTCGTTCCCGACTTCTTTGTGAGTACACGGGACCGGAAGATAGCATGAGAGGCACTGATAGATCCTTTAGCAAGAAGGATTTTGTCGAACGCCTTCATCAGATAGTTGCCGCCGATAGCCAGGTTGAAGAGAGTCTAGCTATATATCATGCGGAAAATCTGGTTCCTAAGGTACTTTTCTTCCCTTGTTTCTGAGTTTCCTCAGATTATCTTCTCTCTTCATTTTTAACATACTGCTGATTCTTTCCTAGTTTGACGAACTTGGAGAAGATGATCTTGCTTCTGATGCTGAAATCAGCCAATTGTATGCCGAGTTTTACAACACCCAAAAGCGCAAGAGGCAAACTACCATCAAAGAAGAATTCCCTTCTGCAGCTGCAGGTAAAAGGGGGAAAACGAATATGCCAATGGGCGGAAATCTTCAATCACCCGTCAGAAACGAATCCATTCCTGCTCCAGATGATATCCGGGTGAAAGAAGAACTTTTCGACGAACTCGGATATATTCGTCCGGAAGCTAAGAAGTTTTTTGCTCCTGCGCCTCTGGTTCGCCCTTGGCCGCAAAATGGATTAGTTATCCGCAACAACATCGCATTCTCGCCCCGGCAGGTCATACACGATGGCCTTCATCACGTAGGAATTCTTTTCATGGAATATGCCCGAGAATTCAAAGAGACCTTAACTGATTTGCGAGAAATGAGCCAGGTAATACCTCTAGCCCCCAAGCATTAAGTTGAAAATCTAAATTCCTCTTAATGATTCTTTGTATGCTTGTTCAAACTTAAGCATCTGGCTTTCATTTCCATGTTTCAGCATTCCGCAGATGCCATAAACGTGGAAGTTTTGAAAAAACTTAGCCTCAAAAGCAAAGAAGTAAAAACACTTCAATCTGTTATTGAGTCAAAGAGCAACGAACTGGCGTCGACTCAAAAGCAATTATCCAAAGCCACCGGTATTTTTCTTCGTGTTTGTTGATTTTTGCTGGAAAGTTTTTTCTAAATCTTGCCGTAATGTCGGATTATTTTGTCCCTGCTTTCCAGCTGCTTTAACCAAAGCCAAGAAGCTCACAGCGAACGCTGCTTATTTTTCTCAACTTCGTGAAGAAAACTCCAACCTTCAAAGAGAACTTTCAAAAGTTCGAGAAGAACTGGAAGCCAGTAATCTAGCCCTTGGGATTGCACAATCCAAGGCTTCTTTGCAGGCAGCAGAGGATAAATCCATTATCAATGATTTAGAAAGTATGCTATTTCCTCGTATGAAAGAAAGCGATGAAATTGACGCGGTTCTTGGTAAGTTGACTTCTTTTACCAATACTTTCATGCCATACTCTTATATTTTCTAATCTTTGCCTTTTGTCAAAAAAGCAGGAAATTTTCCAGGGATTTCTCGGACGGAAAAGATCCGGGCCTTTGGGAAGATATGGAATTCAATCAGAAATGCAGGAATGCATTTACTTAATAAATTCCTGCCTACAAGCAGTATACAATTCTCAGAAGTTTACCGACTTCCGGATGGCATTATGGAAGTAGCAAATTCGAAGGAATCTTTCCTTCGCTCTGCAGCACGGGGTGGTGCGCGAATGGCACTTGGCCTCATGCGCTTACACTACCCTGATGCAAAATCCTGGCGTGTAGCATCCGGTATTCCTCAAGAATGCTCAGAAGCACAAATAAATGCAATCTTTAAAGAAGTTGACGGTCATGCCACGCAGATTGCTTCCATGGTAAATATCTCCATTACTTATCCGGAAGAAGAAGTGCCCGCAGCCCCCGAGAATGATGGCAGTGATGAAGACTCAGAAATTTAAAGGGGGCGCACTTAACCTGGATGATGGATGCGCATAGTAGCTTCTTTACAATGTAACTCATATTGTAATACTTCTATGTCATTTGTCGAAACAAGAACTCCGCCTTTTGCGATTTCAAACTTCTTGCAAAGTTTTTCGGGTTTGGCTGCTCCTTTATCTTCTAAGTAATCTGGTATATATGCTTTAACTGTTCTTAGTGTTTGAAATGGCTCAAATAGCACTATGAATCGTTATGCCGAGTAACTG
Organism: Alopecurus myosuroides; assembly: GCA_028641055.1. Lineage (NCBI taxonomy): Eukaryota > Viridiplantae > Streptophyta > Magnoliopsida > Poales > Poaceae > Alopecurus > Alopecurus myosuroides. The sequence continues at coordinate 507,209,513 of CM054059.1, forward strand.
GGGACGAACCAAGCAGTTTTGAAACTCGAAAGCATGAATCATGCTAAAGGCATTTTTGCTAACTAGTTCCAGTAACCCAGCATACGCATGATCAGATAAGACTTAGAGAAAATAAGGAACTGTTCTGAAACTTGGGCACGCAGGCACAATCCGAGTTTCCTTTAACCTTTAACAGGCCGAATCATTCAGCTTTTAAACACCGAGCACGCAGGCACAATTCGGGTCAACATTGAGTATTTGTAAGATCATTGGGAAATAGAAAAAGCGGAAATATTTTGTACTTATAATGAATATGAATTCCGATAACTTTATTTCATGATCTCAAAGATGTTTACATAGAAATTGAACTAAGTGTAGAAGGGACGTAATTGCTGGATACTCCAAGGCCTATTTGTCTCTCCTAGTTCAGCATCTATTTTTCTCTTTCTTTTGCGATTCGGTTTTTTGGGATCATCCTCCGTATCTCGAATGTCGACAAGATAATATGATCCATTCTTCATGGCTTTACTGATGACAAATGGTCCTTCCCATACTGGGGCCAATTTGTGCTTTCTTTGCTGCACCAATCTCAGCACCAAGTCACCTTCTTTAAAAGAGCGATGCCTGATTTTCCGACTATGATATCGTCGTAAACCTTGCTGGTAGATGGCGGATCTTTGAAGCACAAGTTCTCTTTCCTCTTCTAGGAGATCGACAGCATCCTGTCGTGCTTCTTCGGCATCTGAGTCATCAAAATTTTGCACTCTTGGGCTATCATGGATCATGTCCGTTGGAAGCATGGCTTCCGCACCATAAACTAGGAAGAACGGGGTTTGCTCAGTTGACCTGTTTGGCGTCGTTCGAATACTCCATAACACGGAAGGTAGTTCTTCTACCCATGCTCCGGCTGCTCTATGAAGAGGGGTTTCGAGTCTTGGGCGTATTCCTTGCAGGATTGAGCTGTTCATTCTTTCAACCTGTCCATTAGATTGCGGGTGCGCCACAGATGCAAGATCCAAGCGAATTCCCGTTTGTTGGCAGTATTTTGCCAACTCCCCAATGGAGAAATTTGTCCCGTTATCAGTTATTATGCTGTGTGGGACGCCATACCTCATTACTAAATCAATAATGAAATTTCTGGCAGTTGCGCCATCCAGCTTTTTGATGGGTTTAGCCTCCACCCATTTTGTGTACTTATCTACTGCTACAAGTAGATGTGTAAGTCCACCTCTTGCAGTTTTGAACGGTCCCATCATGTCTAGCCCCCAGACCGCAAACGGCCAAGTGATAGGGATAGTTTTTAATGCTTGGGCCGGCAAATTGGTCTGCTTAGCATAATATTGACATCCTTCGCATGTATTCACTATGCGTTCGGCGTCTGTCTTGGCTGTTAGCCAGAAAAACCCTGCACGGAATGCTTTTTTGACTATGCTTTTTGATTGAGCATGATGTCCGCAATCGCCGGCATGGATTTCTTGCAATATTTCTCTTCCTTCCTCTGGTGAAATACACCACAGAAAAACTCCAGAAGTACTGCGTTTGTATAAGTGGTCGTTGATTACTACGTATCCTTTGCATCGACGTTGTATTTGCCTTTGCAGGACTTCGTCTGCTCCTTCCGGGTACTTCTGATTGACTAAGAAGTTTAGGTACGGGATTGTCCAATCCGGTTTAACGAACATGACTTCAATTGTTTCAGATGCTAAAGGGTAATCGACGTCTCCACCTTTTATGGATGGTTCGTGCAAATGCTGGACGAATACCCCTGGTGGTAAAGTTTTTACTCTCTCTGATCCCATGCGGGCTAACGCATCCGCATTCCAGTTTTCCTCCCTTTTTATGTGAAGGACTTCGAACCCGAAGAAACAGATGGCAAACTCATCCACCGTTCTCCGATATTCGGCCATTATGGGGCTTTTCGCGTCCCAGGTTTGGTTGAGCTGATGCTGTACCAAATCCGAGTCTCCGTAACACAAGATGCGTTTTACCCCTATTTCTTTTGCAATATGCAAGCCATGAAGCAAAGCTTCGTATTCTGCTACATTATTACTGGCGTTGAAGTGTATTTGCAATACGTACTCCATTGTGTCTCCCTTGGGAGATTTTAGAACTACGCCGGCTCCAGCTCCTTCCTTCATCTTAGATCCGTCAAAGTGCATGATCCAGTACTCGGACTCTGGCATCGGTGTATTTTCCATTGCTTCTGTCCAGTCGGCGACGAAATCTGCCAAAACCTGGGATTTTATTGCCGTCCTTGGCTGATACTTAATGTCGAAGGCTGCCAGCTCGATGCCCCATTTAGCTACTCGGCCTGTTGCCTCCGCATTGTTTATAATATCTCCTAGTGGTGCTTTACATACCACTGTTATAGAATGTCCTTGGAAGTAATGGCGCAGCTTTCTGGATGCGAAAAATACGCCATATGCCAGTTTCTGATAGTGCGGGTATCTTTGTTTGGATTCGGAAAAAACTTCGCTTATGTAGTATACCGGATGTTGATCTGGTATGCTTTGCTCTTGTTTTGCCCGTTCCACAACGATTACCGCGCTGATAACCCGACTAGTAGCCGTAAGGTATAACAACATGGGTTCTTCATCTTTGGGAGATGCCAAGATGGGAGCATTCATCAAGGTTTCTTTTAACTGGGTTAACGCTGCGTCGGCCTCTTCTGTCCATTCAAACTTGTCGGATTTCTTTAACAGTTTGTATAGTGGCAAGGCTTTATCCCCCAGCCGACTAATAAATCTGCTGACGGCTGCAGCGGAACCCGTCAATCTTTGGACATCTTTTACACATGTAGGCTTTGAGATATTCAAGATTGCCTTGATTTTTTCCGGGTTCACTTCTATTCCTCTGTGAGAAACGATGAAACCTAGAAGTTTTCCTGAGGGAACCCCGAATACGCACTTAGATGGATTCAACTTCATCTTGTAAGTGCGCAAGTTTTCGAAAGTTTCTCGCAAATCCTCAAGGAGTGTGTCTTTTTCCTTGGTTACGACAGCAATATCGTCCACGTAAACATGGACGTTTTTTCCAATCTGACTATGCAAACAACGTTGCATGCAACGCTGGTAGGTTGCTCCTGCGTTCTTCAGGCCAAAAGGCATGGTTACGTAGTAATACGTCCCGTACGGGGTTATAAAAGAAGTCTTGATTTGATCTTCCTTTTTCATGCGTATTTGGTGGTACCCGGAGTATGCATCCAAAAAGCATAAAAGCTCAGAGCCTGCAGTGGCGTCTATTATTTGATCGATTCGCGGCAGCGCAAACCTATCTTTCGGACATAACTTGTTCAATCCTGTGTAATCTATACACATTCTGAGGGCAGTTGTGTCTTTCTTCGGTACTAATACCGGATTTGCGGACCAATCAGTATGGATTACCTCCTTGATGAAATCCGCTGCTAAAAGCCGGATAATTTCCTTGCCAATAGCCTTCCGTCTTCTTCCGTCAAATCGACGGAGACCTTGTTTGACAGGTTTTGATCCGGGAATAACCTTGAGTTGGTGCTCAGCAAGTTCCCTGGGTACGCCTGGCATGTCAGCTGGACACCAGGCAAAAATGTCCCAGTTCTCACGGAGGAACTTGATGAGCTCGCCTTCCTATTTGTCGGTCATCCCAGTCCCTACAACGACGAATTTTGTCGGATCTTTGGGATCTAGGATTACCTGTCTTGTATTCTCGGATGCCTTGAAGCTATCTGTTGGCTTCCGAGTTTCTTTTCCTGCCGGCATTTCTTTCGGCGATACCTCCTTGGCTAACTCCTTCAGTTCTTCCTGAGCTATAACTCTTTGAGCGCAAAGGGCGTTTTGCTTCTCCAACTCGTTTGCCAGCTTGAAATCACCGGCAATGGTGATTACTCCTCCTTTGGGTCCTGGAATCTTCAGCTTGTTGTAGATATAGCAAGATCTTGCCATAAACTTGGCGAAAGCCGGACGTCCGAGTATTGCGTGATACACGCTCTCGAACGGCACAACTTCGTAGGATACTTTTTCCTGCCGGAAGTGATCTTTATCTCCGAAGGTGACATCTAGGGAAATTTCTCCTAGGGATCGTGCTTGCCTGCCAGGAACGATGCCATGGAAGCGTATATTGCTGTAGTTGAGCTGGGACTCGGATATCTTCAAGTGCTTCAGTGTATCCAGGTACATTATATTGATGCTGGATCCTCCGTCCATCAGCACTCTTCTTAGCCTAGTGTTTTGAACAATAGGGCTTACAACAAGAGCTTGTGTGCCGGGTTCAGGGATATTTCCGGGATGATCAGACTGATCCCAGATTATCGGTGTGTTAGAGTACTTCAAGAATTTTGGGGTTGCAGGAACAACCGCGTTTATTTCTCGAAGTGTCCTTTTGGCCACCTTTGCTGACGGGGTTGCTAGGAAAGTTAGCATTGCTTCTCCGTCAACTCTCGGAAATTTAGGTTCGCCTTTTCGCTGTTGTTCCTGGATTTTGTCATCAGTGTCCGATTCACTGTCTTCTTTTTCAGCTTCTGGCTTTTGTTTGGCAGGTTTCCTCTTGGAACCCTTCCCTTTACTTCCGGATCCTGCATTGCCTTTCATATGCTTGTTTAGCCGGCATTGCGCATTCGTGTGGGTTGGTTTCCCAAACTGAGAGTGGTGGACGCAGGGTTCCGACTTAATTCTCTCCCATTCTTCAGGAGTATAATTGATTGGATCCGGACTGCGGCCTTTCCACTTGTTCCCTTTTTCTCCTCCAAAGGCTAAGTTAACCTCCTTGGGCTTTGTTGTTGACTCCGGGGTTCCTTTTTTATCAGAACGAGGTGTTTTCTTGGCCAGTATCAGTGACTCAATATTACCTCCTCTTGCCCTGATATCGTCTTCGGCTGCAGCATGCTCATTAGCGGTTGTAAGCATAGATCCGAGATCTTTGTGCTTTTTAGAGCCAACCATGAACGGTACAAGTCCGGGTTTTAGGCCATTGACGAAAGCGTGCATTGCTTGTACGTCAGTTACTCCAGAGCAACTATTCTTCATTGCAGTCCATCCGGAGATGAAATCCACGTATGGTTCGTCTTCAAATTGGGTGCAACGGTTCAGCTGGTTGATGCTATTTGGGCGTTTGTATGTTCCTCGAAAATGCTGAGTAAATACTCTCGCCATATCATCCCAACTGTCGACAGTTCTTGATGGTAAACCATTAATCCAATCTCTGGCTCCGTCTAACAACATTAGGGGAAGAAACTTGACAGCTTCCAGGTCTGTCCCGTTGTTGATCTGGACGGCTGTGTAATAATCTGAAAGCCAGGTATCCGGGTTTGTACTGCCGGTATATTTTTGGTAGGTTGGACCAACTTTGGCAAAGCCAGAATGCAGGGTTATCCTTCGGATCCTGTCTGTAAAACACTTAGGACCAAAGTATAGATCATCCTTTTCTGCTCTATCAATATGTGCAGAATATCTCCCGGCTGAATGGACAGAAGGGGATCTGCTCCTTTCTTTTCCATTGTTACGCGGACGCGTTTTTCCGAGGTTATCTCTATCTCTTCCGTTGTCACGCCCTCTGGGATTCGGTGGAGTCCTGCTCCTGTACCTTTCCTTATCTTTGGGCGGTGTCCGAGATCTTTCACGCCTGTGAGGTGTATCGTATCTTCCAGCTTTTTCAGCTGGGTTTCTCGGAGGTGGCATTATTTTGCCGTCATTCCGGTGTTTGTCTTCCCGATCATGTGGTTTGTATCCATCTTTCGGGAGATGAGGTCCGGTTCTAGACGCTGCGTCCCGGTTGTCGGGGTTTTTCTTGTCTTTTCTCGGATCCTCTTTTTTATCCGAATCTCCGGGTTCTTCCGGTCCAGGTGCTCCAGCAGCGCAAGTAACAGTTTTGCAGAGGGCGGAATTATCATGCAGCCTCCCTGATCTCTCTTGTCCTCGCTGTTGCTGCTGTAGTGCTTTTCCTAGGAAAGCATACACCCCTTGGAGTTTTTCCCCGTTGGAGTACAGATCGTTATTCAGGATGGCGAACGCTGCTTCCGCGTTTTCGGCTGCGGTTTTGTATATTGGTTCGCCCTTGGCATCTTTGCCGTTTAACTGCTTTTGCCAAGATGGGTTATAGAACCTTTCTTTTGGCGGCAGTTCTTCCGGTTTTGTAATTCCGGGTAACCTTGTAGGTTTTAAGACAGATCTGTGCTTTCTCTCGTACTCCTCAATTTCTTCCTTCATAATTTTGATGTCATTATGGGTTTGTTGGAGGTGTTGCCGAGATCTAAGCAGTTGTTGCTGTTGCCGTTGGAAAGCTTGTCTCCTGGCTTCCAGCATCTCAGGGGGTTCATTGGGTCCCACTGGAGTTTGTAATAATTCTTGCTCTTCCAGTTCTGTCATTGGCGGAGCAGTGATTTCCTTAGATTTCTTTTCCGTAGGCTTTGTGCCACTAATATCTCCGACTTCCAGGTTTTCATCAGCGAGATCAGCTGACTTTTTCTTCCGGAGTTTGTACTGGAGTTTTTTAGAAGCACGGTGCTTTTTCTTGGAAGACGGAGGTTTTTTGACAGGTTCATCCTCTGTCATCTCCTTGACATTAGGAAATATCGGAGAAGTTTCTCCGTCTTCCCTCTCCTCTGCTGGTGGAGGGGTTTTAGGGCTTTCCTGGCTATCGGCACCCGTTGTATCAGCTGGTTTTGCCATTAGCACTTCATGGAATCCCTCTTGAAAGGACTTAACTTTTCTTACGAAGGCATCATCATCTTCGTCTTCGGATTCGAAGTTATCCGATCCGATTTCCGACTCCAATCTCGCCTCAATGGCGGCAAGCACGGACTCTGTTTCCGAGTTCATCGTCTGGTTGACAGATGTCGGATCTTCCGTCTCTGTGACGGGTATTGGTTCTTCCGTCTCTGAGACGGGTGTATTGTTGTCTGCCTCTTGCACGGGATTTCCGTCATCCGTGTTTTCGGCGATCTCGGATTGCACCATGCCGATAAAGTGCGTATCACCGTTTTGTCGGTGATCTGAGCAAAATCCGGCATCATAGTCGTCTTCGACTGGGTATAGGGCGGGTGGGAGATAATTGCTTTCACCGCAAAACCCCATTGCTTCCGCGGTTAATCCGATAAAGATATTAGCAGATCCAATCGGTAAAACGCAGGCACTTACCAGATGGTTTTGCGCCGGGATGTAGGATCCGTTGTCGAGGAAGCGCCCGACGTCGTTGTCGAATTCCAAGCTTCCGACGGTGATCGATCTTCCGATTCCGCCTAAAATCCCAGATCGGAACTTCACGCCTGACGTCGTCTGCCCCACGGTGGGCGCCAACTGTCGAGACATCGTAGTAGTTTTCATAGACTGGGGTGCCATGAGACTACGGTAGAGACGTGGGGTAACGGGATAGCGTAGTAACACAGAACACGGGATTTACCCAGGTTCGGTACGTCGCGACAGTACGGCGTACCTACTCCTGCACTTCTCACTATGAGGGACTAAAGCCCGTATAATAAGGTTACAATGTAAGGGAATAGATCTAGCTACTCGTCGAGGATGAACTTCCCGGCGAGTTGCGCAAAGCTTAAGCTAGAACCTAGAACCTTGGAGCTAAAGGAACTTATTCAACTTATCAAATCTATCTCCCGTCCGGCTTTATATAATAGCCGGATTAGGGCTTACAGAACCAGTAACCTAGAAGACTACGTTTAACTTGTAACTTGGAAAGTAAGGAATCCGTCTTCTCCTCCAAGCCAGATCACGCGGGCCGTGATCCGGGTTCTTCTAGAATCCGGCTTCTACGCGTTGGACTACTGGGCCGCCCAATGGACCTAAACCCATTACCTTGCAGGCCACCCTGGTAGTCCAGCTCTTTTGTCTACCATCTTCTATACCCCTATTCGGTATATATCCGACAGGAGAATTTCGTTGATTTTAATGGGGGTGTCCTAAGAAATTATTTATAAAACGATGGTGCATTTGCGTGGTGAATGAAGTTATTAGATAAGGAAATTACATGGAAATGAAATATAGCGGAGAGACATTTTACCTGGTTTAGACATTGAAGGAGGACCAACGGTGGTGATTGCTAAGGTTTCACGGTGATTTTTGACTTAACAATGTTCCATCAAACCTAGAAACAAAGAGAGGAGAGGGGATTTTAGTGCACGTGATAGATGTAAAAAAACAACTATAGAAGTTGAATAAACCCCCTTAGAAACAAAGGGTGGTGGAACACACGAAGGTGCACACCTGCATGGGCGAAGAAGGTTCTTGCAAGTAATTTGTCTTTATTTTATATTGCTACTATTTGTATGATGAGGGAAGGAAGGTATAATACTAGAAGAAAATTATGTGCCAGTTATAGAGGCTTTATAAGGCAACTTCCAGTTGTAGAGAGTATAAAAAACCATTACGAGAAAATATTAATTAGATATCATTAAATGATGTAAATGAAGCATTAAGTGGTATGGTCAAGTGGTATGTTAGGAAATGTCCGACCTTCAGTTAGGTTTTTTTTCTTTTTAGTTTGTACACTTAAATATCTATTGACCGAATGTTAGAGTTATATATAATTTATCCATTGCTTTGTTTCTCTCGCTGAACGCATTGACTAGCTTTACGTTATTCTCCTTATATGCTAATTGTGTGAGAATTAGCAGCTTATAAGCATGTATGCGATATCAGGTCAATCGCTCCTGCCGGTTGTACAGATTCTATCACTGATATAGGCATATAGCTTATAGGTTGAACTTCGTCGGATGTTGTATTCAAACAATATTTATTCTAATTTTTCAACTTATTTTTGTATTTATCAAATGTTTGAAAATAATATAAAACCACACAAAAATATAGAACACCAAAGAAAAACCACAAAAAACAAGAACAGAAAAAGACATGCATAACCAACATGTCATGTAAAATGCTTGTTGAACACTCTAGAAGCAATATGAGTCATCTAAGGTACACCCCTAAAGCATCATTTGCGATTAAAACCAAGAATGGTGAAAGGATGGAGATGATAACCTATAGGGATGAATAGGTTTCTACATATTTTACTTTTATTTTTGCAAATGTTAGGCTATACAGATAAATAAGTCATGTGTAATAATTAACTAGATTAAACAACCTATATGATGGGTGAAAGCAAGCACAAAGAAAAAAAAAACTTGTGTACAAGTAAGGCATAGGTTGCATGAAAGACCCTTGAATGTTATGAAATCTCACTTTCTTCTCCTTGATACTCCTCGAAGAATTAAGAGCTCAATCATTGGTGGTAGGACTTAATTAATGTGAGCTCCAAGTCTGCACCAACTTTTTTTTGGCAAAATTTAATAACTCAGAAGCATCCGGGAGACCAAGAAACCCAAGAGTAACAAGTAAAGTTGATTAAGGCAAGGGTAATTCAGTTTGGTTTGCTGGGAGCATTCATCGGGACCTCCTCTTGCTTCCCCCCCCCCCCCCTCACCAAAGGGATTAGTGTTTGATTGGAGATGATGGGATATCTACAAATTTTGGGTGCTGAAAAGTTAATGGAGGGTAAGTGTGAGATGAAATCAGCTTGCCAACATTATACTTGGGTGAAGAAGGGTAGTATTTCAAACCACTCTAATAATCTTGACCGTTGGGGCCAAAATGGGCATTCCGAATTTTAAGTTGGTCCGACCGGGCCTAGGATCAGAATATTTTGGTCGACCATACTAGGAACTGAAAACACTACAAGACTCAGAGAATCTCTAGCGGGCCCCTTAGAACCCGAGGAATGGCAAAATAACTGTTAGTTTACTGTTTTATGCTAAAAAAAAGAACCGACCCTACCCCTTAAAAAACTTTGAGGGTTGCGGAAAAATAACCCAATAAACTTTAGAATCACAGGGCAGGAGGAGCTGGTCATCTTCTTGGCAAAGAGTGACGCAGTCAGCCTCCGCTACCACGAGGTGACGTCCGAAAGCAGCTAAGGAGTCAAGGACGGCCTGCGGCATAAAACGATCAGAGGTGTTAAAATTTGTATGTGAGTCTATACTCGACTACATGCTGTCGAACATAGACTCGAGGGGCTACTCCCATCGGGAGCACTGCCGTGCACCCGGTAAAATAATTAACTAAAATCGTGAAGATGATCTTTGAGTCTACACCCGACTATAAACAGCCGACTGTAGACTCCGGGGGCTACTCCCATCGGGAGCACTGACATTCGCCCGATAAAAGAAAAATTAGTCGAAGGAAAAAGCAAAAATAATTCTCCTTGCCATTTAGAGTCGACAAAGGACGAACTACCTGAAGTTTCACGCCTCATCGACACTTTGAGCTCAGCAGGATCCTTCGGATGATCACCCGCGAGGCCGGGCGAGACTAATTCGGAGTCCGCCACTGCCTTCGGTGGACTCAGAGATCGCACGTTCGGACTCAAAACCTTTTGGACTTCCTTGGCACCTTCCTTCAACTTAGAAGACTGGGCCAAAGAAGCGAATTGGTCCTTGCTAAGCATCACACACCTGAAATATGTTAAGAAAGAGGATCTAGATAAATTGGCATGACGAAGAAAAGAAAAGAGACTCACTCGTCATCTTCGTCATCAAAGGCGTCCAAGTCCCAAGGAACAGGAACCCTCACTTTCTTAGCCAGGAGAGGGAGCATGCTTAGGGGAGTTGCGGAATGTACCACCTTCGGGCCGATCTCTTCGACCAACTCCTGGCTCAAGGAGGCATCCTAGGAAGTTAACGCCTCATCATCTCTTCTGATGCACTTGCGGGGAATGCGAGGGAAATTATCATCTTCCTCTTCCTCCTCGTACCCATCCTTCTCTTCACTAGACTCTGCGGCTGCAACACTAGTGTCGAGAGGGGCCTCGAAGTTAGTCGCCAGAAGATCAGAAGCATCGTCATCCGTCCCAGGAAGTGGCGGGTAGAAGATCTCGATGTCCTGATTCTGGAGAAGAAAAGGGGAACTCGATGATAAGTGATGTACTCGAAATAATCAAAACAGTAGAAGGAAATGCAGAAACTCACCTTGGTCGAAGGATTTGCGAAATCGAAAGCTCTCGCGGGAACAGCTGAAAATTTATATCCCTTCTTGAGGCTAGTGATGCCGCAGATGTTCGTCTCGAACTCGTTCTTTGAAATCTCGTCCTCGCGAGTCTGGCTCAGATCTGAAGACCCCGAGTACTCCCATAGGGTACTAGGGCTATTTTGTAGCGGTTGCACTCCGTTGATCCGGGGTCCTCTATCCTTAATATGAAGTTCCGCGAGTTGCTTCAGCAAAGGCGTCGTGGCGTTGATTTTGTTAGGAGACATAGTGTGGCTCCAAAACTTTCTCCTCTTCAAAATAGCGAAGGGATTAAACTCTGGCACGCCATTCACGTCTTGGTCTTGGACGTAAAACCATCGCATGCGTTGTCCCTGAGCTGACTCAACGAACTTCATCTCGAAGTAGGGAGACTCGATGTGAGCTTGGATCCCGAAGCTTCCGGTTGCGAGTGGCTTCCCGGGCCCCTTTTCGCCCGCGGGAACTTTCTCCCGGTGGATCTTCACGGTAAAAATCTGCGTCCACAAGAGAATGCCAAGGAAGCATTTGCACAACACGATGAAGCATGAGGTGTGATGCACCGCTTTTGGCGGGAGGTCGTGGAGCTGGATGCCATAAATATAGAGAAGCCCACGGAGGAATGGGTGCAGGGGGAAGGAGAGACCCCGTGCAACATGTTCCGCCAATACAACTCGTTCGTTACCTCGTGGAACCGGGACATCCTCCTCCTTCCCAGGCTAGCACACCCGCTCTTAAGAGTCACATTCGAAGAACCCCACTCATCGGTCTTCTTCGGATGAGCCGACGAAGCGGCGCCCCCTCTTTTGGTCGACGTAGACGCCACGGCTCGCTTGCTCTTGTCACCACCGGTCATGGAGGTTTTCCTCGAGGAACAGGACAGGGAGAGTGGGTGCTAAGGAAGAAGATGGGGGAAAATGCGAAGGGGAAAGATTTACTATTCCCCACGGACCCCATTTTATACTAGGACCGAATCAACCTGGGCCATTGATCTTCGCCGAAGAGGGACACGTGGCGTCGATCCCGACCGCCATGCACCGCGTGAAGGTGAAGCGCTTATGGGAGGTTGCCCTCCATGATTCTTAAATTCACCCACGCGTAATTTACTGCGCATTGTGCGGGAAAATCGACGCATGACAGTTGTTTTCCGGTCAAAAAGCTGACAAGGTGGGCCCACCATGTCTTGTCCCACCGCTGCCACTTTACGTCACGTCCCATCGGGAGCATAGGAGTGTGCTCTGACGTCATCGTCAACATCAGTCTACAGATTCATTCTCGCATGAATCCTAAGCAAAAACTTGCTTCATTTTGGAGTATGAAGAACTCTCAAGTTCTAGGTTAAGCTCATGTGGCATGTACATTACACTAATTGTAAATTTCCTCAGGTGAAAACTCCATGTGTATCATTCCGGTGGAAGGACTGCCTATCATTATGGGACAAATTTATGAATACCACAGATGTGGTGTTTGGAGAAGGTAAAACAATTAGAGCATGGCATGATAAATGGAGTGACCCTACTGCCATTGAGGAATTTCCCCACCTTTTCTCATTTTCCAAGGATCAAGATATATCACTGTCTGATTTAATATTGGAAATGGAAGAGGATATCTACAATCATTATCACACCCCAATTTGCATGATTGCCAATGATGAATGTCTAGAATTAAAATAAATACGTGATGACATCCATTCTAATGGGAAAAATAAAGATATTTGGATATTTGACTGGAAAGGAGGACATAACTAACTGGAGGATAGTATATAATGCTCTCTGTCCATCTGCAAATGCACCTAACCCATTTAATTGGATCTGGAAATCCAGAGTCATAACGAAACAACAATTTTTCTTCTGGCTCTTACTGCTGGACAGATTGAATACTAGGGATCTTTTAATAGGAAACATTTCTATATTGAATCAACTGCATGTGTGCTTTGCACAACTTATCCTAATGAAACTATGATCCGTCTATTTTTTGGATGCCAATTCAGTCAAGATTTTTGGAACAAGCTTAATTTCAATTGGGACAACTCACTTCCCATTATTAACCTTTTAGAGGATGGCAATAGTAGATATCATATGGATTACTTTAATGATATTTTGATAACTGCTTGCAACAGCATACGGAATCACATTAATAAGATCATTTTTTATAACCAACAGCTTAGCATTAATACTTGTTTTAGATTTTTTTTAAGATACATTTACCCTTATTATGCATAGGGCTAAACCTAGTCTTAAAGAGGGGATGCAAAAAATGGCTGGATACGTAGTAGGGGCCTTCCCTACTGTTTTCGTGTCAAAAAAACGAAAGGGAGAAAATCACCCTAGTTTCTCGTATTGTATATAATGATAAATCAGAGTACGTGAAGAAACTTACTTTCCCACCACTCTCTCCTAAGGCAGCTAAGAAGAGGAAGAAGAAGAACAATCAGAGTACGTGAAGAAACTTTAAAATACCGTTGCTACTTATAATGTGATGTTTGCAAATTATTTGCTAGCAATTATAATTATCCTAGTTCTCGTGATGATGATATAATAACTGAAAATGAACTTCTTAGCTCACCTAGCTTGGAGGAGAAAATTGAGTATGATTATAATATGCCACCTATTTATGATGATTACAATGATGAAAGTGGTTTTGGAGATTCCATGACTTTAGATAGTATTAATCCCACAAGTTTGGAGAGTATTAAATATTATGATAATATTTTCAGAAGTGGGTTTGGAGAGACCATGACTTTATCTAATGATGATCCCACTATTTTGGAGAGTAATAAAAATCAAGTTGATTTATGCTTCAATGAGTTATTTCTTTACAGTATTATTTTTCATAGGAAGTGGGTTAGATTTAAATGTGCTTTATATTTGCTTCTTGATTATCTCTACTATTATGCTTCAATTATTCTTCTTATGTGAGCATCTTTAAAAAAAACACTATGCCTAACGAAAATGCTTTAAAGAAAAGCGCTTGCGGGAGGCAACCCATTTTGTTTTCTTTATGTTTTCTTTTGTTATTTTCGTGTCTTGAAAGTTTTTATCGCTATAACAACCGCTCCTTATCTTTTTTATTTTGTTTTTGTGCCAAGAGTAACCTCTAATAGAGAGGTAGTGCGATTTGGGGAAGTTGCTGTTCTGAAACATATTTCTTGGCTGACACAAAAAAACTATTTCTCTCAGTCAGAATGTCGGATTGCTTTGAAAAAACATAGATGCATGCCCCATGTTGCTATATAACTTTCATTAGTTTCCCTCTTTTTTATTTGAGCAACAAAAGATTTTCGAAAAAAACATCTTTACCAACTGTTCTGTTTTGACAGATTTCTGTTAATATTTGCATTTGCCTCTTAATCTTTTTCTTTTGGTGTTCATTTGAGGGGTAGAGCTTCAAACTAAGTTGTGAAAGTAGCTAATATTGTAAATTGAGTGTTATACTTTCCTTGAAACTGAACCAAGTGGATTATTATTTTGAAAGTAGCTCGCGACGGTTTAGTGTTCATTTAATCGTCGCAGAATCGTCCGTGACAGTCGATCAGGGACGTTCTCACTCCGTCGCGTAAACCGTCGCGGATGTCCCTTAGCGACGGTTTGGATCCCATCCGCAACGGTATTGAAACGTCCCAGACCGCGCGGAATTTGGTAGTGAATGTTGCTAATGAGGAGTGTGAGAAGTTTTAGGTGGAGGAAGTTTTCAAGTGTAGGGAGAGAAGCATGATGTGATGAGATGAAGGATGGAAAAAGGTCAAGATTGGGGATGCCCATGTCACCCCAATACATATCCAAGAATTACAATCTTCAAAGCTTGTAAATGCCCAAGGAATCCCCTTCTTCATCAACAAAAATATCAGGATTCTTCCAAAACACTATATTTTTATTCCTTCACATGATATGTGATATTCTTGGAGCGTCATTTTATTTTTATTTCATTTTTTTTTGTTTTTCTTGCTGGTCATAGCTATGATTGATCCTATTATTCTTATGTGAGAGAGAGCCACGTTCCGTTTTCATTGTTTAAAACACTCTAGTTTTCACTCTTATTGTTCTGTGAGTGTTTAGTTTTTGCTACTACTGCGTTTAGCTCTTTTTTTATTCTTATTTCTGTTCATAGATTGTTGGTTTGCTTCATTTATGTATGATTAGCTCTCTGGTCTTTAATGAATATTTTATTTAAGAGTTGTTTCAAATAAGTTGATTGGTGTTGGAGAAGAGTAAAATATTTCATGCTTATAGTGGTGCAATAGGAAGCTTGTTTAGACTGTGGCCTAGACTTTGGCATGTTATGTTAGATGTCATTTTAATTTTGTGCTTAGTAGTATATGATGTATTATGACTAGTCTCAAATAGCTGAGAGCGATTAACATGTGATTGAAATTAAATCATGTGTTGTTCCCTCATATTAAAGCATGGTATTGCGGTATTCTCCTTTGAATGATTTATCTGGACTGACTTGGCACATGCTCACACCATGTTATGACTATAAAAAAAAGTCACCTCTAGCCTTGATGATCATTTAGTTTTTGACTTTTAATATCACTTCATGCTTTTATTAGTAATGTTTTGTCGCTATGCATGATTATGGCCGTTATTGCTCTCTTAGTTGGTCGCTCCCAGTCTTTTGCTAGCCTTCACCTATACTGAGTATGAGCTCTACTCGTGCATCCAACTCCCAAAAACCAAAGTTTGCCAAATGTGTCCACCATACCTACCTAAATGTGGGATTTCACCTACACTCCAAGTAAATTTCTCGTGTGCTACCTTTAGACCTTCAAAATTATTAGCCTATTTTGTGTTCTTCTTTTAGCTCATGAGGAACTATTGAATACTTTATTATGTTTTCATGTTTGATGGCTTTACACCTGACTAGCATGAATAATGTGTCAGTCCTTAATATTGCAAAAGGAGTCGGCATATGGGTGCCCAGCCCAAAGTAAGCTACAATAATAACGTTAAAATCCCCTCACGCAATGGACTTGAGAAATCATGAAGTTATCTTGTGCAAACAAGGAGACATAGTAATGTTATGATTCTCCTATGGGGGCCGCTCTTGAAGCCATTAAACATGAAAAGATGATAGATCATTTGATAAGCATTCGTTGACATAGACATACACCTCTCTCAAAATTGTTTTCAATACCTCTGTTTTATTAAATAAAAAAATCTCTAGCACATGAGTAATCCTTGCTTCCCTATGCGAAGAGAATTTATTTTACTTTTATGCCGAGCATCATCTTCTTACTTTATGCACCAATTAAGAGACCATAGTTGTCATTCTGAGTATAATGTGCATAGTCCCAAAATTTATTATTTATTGATTCATGATTAACTGTGGCATTGCTTACTCTCAAATTATTTGTATCTAGTCACCATTTAAACTTTGAAGGTGTCCTGTCATTTATGGTTTGCTACCACACGAAGTATAATATGGATACCACTATATTATGTTTTCTTTATGATTGAAACAAATGTATCACTTTCAATGCTTCATTATTCATTGTCCTTTATTCGTGTTACTTTTTATGTGCAACATAGTTGCTAAGTTTATATTAGTTCGAATAATATTTATCATGCCTTTATTGAAATACTTTGATCTCATCTTGCAATACTTTTACATAACATTCATCAAGATTTTTGTTAGCTTCATGTCACCTCAAAAATTATTTTGTTATCACTTACCTACTCTGGGACAAGCATGAATTAAGCTTGGGGATGTTGATACGTTGCAAACATATCTATAATTTGCGTGCTTGTTTTGTACATGTTTTCTATCATTTATTGGACTAACCTATTAACAATATGTCCAGTGCCAGTTTCTGCCTATGTTGTCTTTGCATTGTAGAAAAGGTCCAAAAATCAAAGTGCTCGGAATAAGCTAGAAATGTTTTACGATTTTTTATTCACCGGAAGACCCCGAGAGCCAGAAGGAGAGCTAGAGGGGGCAGGGGGCCACCAGGGGCCCTCCAAGCGCGGCCACCCCCTACCCGCACCTGGGACCCACCTGGGGACCTCGGGCACTGCCTCGTGTCGCCTCTTTGCCCATAAATTCAGTCTTGACCTAAAACGGAAGACTCCCCGGAGGATTTTTCCAGAAACACGTCCGAGCTCCGCCGCCATCCAAAACCCTAATTTGGGGGACATAAGTTCCTGTTCTGATACCCTGCCGGGACGGGGAAGTGCCCTAGGTACCATCTCCATCGACGTTGCTGCCTTCCACGATGATGCGGGAGTAGTCCCTCCGCGAGGCTGAGGGCTTGTGCTAGTAGCTATGTGGTTATCTCTCTCTCCCATGATGTGATCTTGATTGCTATCGTGAACCATGTTAATATAGTTCATTTGATGATGTTTACCCTTCATTATGTAATATCTATGTTGTTGTTTGTTGGATTGAATTATGGAAGCATGAGCTTTCTTGATGTTTATGTTGAGTGTAATCTTTGTAGTGCCAAGGTGAAGGTGTGGGTGCCATGTTTGTATTAGAAAGAGACTATTCAAGAGATAGGTTGTGGTGTTTATTAGTACTATCTTTGGATGCTCAAAGTGACAGAGTTGGGGCGTCCATTGACGGAAACATGAACTTTAAGGAGTGCTTTTGTTGCCCTACGCGTTTCTCATCCTATTTGATCTATCATGCATGTTGTTAGAGGAAATATCATGTGTTTAATTATGTTAATATTTTTGAGAGTTTCCACTAGTGAAAGTATGATCCCCAGGCCTTGTTTTCCACCATTGCTATATCGTTTGATTACTATTTTGCTACTTTTTTTATTGCTGCCATTTTTATTACAGGTTTAATAAACCTTGTTTTCCTATACATATTACCCATATTTTATCATCTCTTCGCTGAACTAGTGCACCTATACAACTAAAAAATTGTATTGGGTGTGTTGGGGACACAAGAGACTTCTTGTATCTTAATTGCATAGTTGCTTGAGAGGGATACACTCAACCGATACCTCCCTGAGTTCTATAGACCTTGGGTTACTCACTTGAGGAAAATTTGCTGCTTGATGGCGTGTAACACACGTTCGTTGGGAGACCCCGAGAGGAAGGTATGAAGAGCATAGTAGCAAGTTTCCCTCAGAAAGAAACCAAGGTTGAATCGACCAGTAGGAGAAACAAATCACTTTCGAAGGTTGTTGGCAACTGATGTTGGCAGGGCGCACTACCGGTTCAGGAGCAACATGGAATCTACACAACACAATCAAGTTACTTTTCCCCAACAAAACAGTGAGGTTTTCAATCTCACCGGTTTTGCCGAAACAAAGGATTAGACGGGTAGTGTGGAAAACAGTACTTGTTTGCAGTAAATGAAAGAGAACAATGATGACAGTGAATGAGAGAAAAACAATGATTGCAATAGGAAAACAATGGTTGCAGTGATTTTATTATGAGTGTAAAGAAATGGACCGGGGTCCACAGTTCACTAGTGGTGTCTCTCCAAAACAGATAGATAACATGCTGGGTAAACAAATTACAGCTAGGCAATTGACAGATATAAAGGCTGCACCATAGGGCATATGCATGACATGATGATTGCTATGTGATTCATGCGGGTATTACAACATAATTCATAGACCGTTATCCAACTGCATCTATGACTAATAATCCACCCTCGGAGTGTCATCCAATCAAACCTTGGGTATTAAGTTGCAAGCAACAGATTATTGCCTTAAGTAAAGTGTGTAATGTAAACAATGTAAACATCGTTGTTTTCTCCCTAATGGCAACAACACATCTCCCATCCGTTATGTTTCTGTCACTCGAGCGTGAGTGAAAGGGAGGCATGAACCCCCTATCAAGCATAAATACTCCCTCTTGGAGTTACAAGCATCAACTTGGCCAAAGCATCTACTAATAACGGAGAGCATACAAGATCATAAATAACATAAACATGAAAGAACATGATAGATTGATAATCACTGGACATAGCATTCAATATTCATCGGATCCCAGCAAACACAACATGTAGCATTACAATAATATGATCTTGATCATGTTAGAAAGCTCACAAGATCTGAACAAGAGGCATAAAGTGGAGAGAACAGCCATCTAGCTACTGCTATGGACCCGTAGTCTAAGGATGAACTACTCACGCATCACTCCAGAGGAAGTCAAGGTGATGAAGAGCCCTCCGGTGATGATTCCTCCTCCCGACAGGGTGCCGGGGAGAGATTCAGAACCCTCCCGAACTAGGGTTGACGATGACGGCGGCTATAGAACTTTTCATGGAAAAAGGCTCTCGTCTTTAGGGTTAACCCGTGGAGGAGCTTAAATAGGCAAAAGGGCAACGTGGGTGGGTTGCCAGTGCCCCCCTTCAGACTCCATGTACGTGACAGATTTATAAGACCCTGGGATTTTGTTTCGTAAAATTCCGAGAATATTTCCAGAACAACTTTTCTGAAACCAAAAACAGCAGAAAACAGGAATTGGCTCTGTGGCATCTTGCCAATAGATTAGTCCCAGGAAATCCATAAAAATGACATAAAGTTTATAGAAAACATGTAGCGTATGACATTAAAACAACATGGAACATCAGAAATTATAGATACGTTTGAGACGTATCACTGCTGTCCTACAAACTTCTGCGCTTGGAGGCCCAACATAGTCTACAAGAGTAGTAACATGTAGTAGACATAACTGGTCCTCTCTATAAAGTGTTATAGATTAATTTGTCAAACACAATGGAACTTCCTAATCTTAAGACTGGTCCTCTCTTGCAAGTCCTCAAATTATCGTGCGAAACAACTTCTAACTCAATTTCGTCCATTATCCCATCATCGCGCGCATCCCTAGCAGTGATATTCTTCTTTCGAAAAATCTCATTCCTTCTAGCAAACTCCCACTTACCATTGTAGTTACCCTTTATAGATTGTGTTTTTGAACGTACTAGGTTCGTTTGTATCCCTCAGGCCTCACACTAAAAACCCTCTTCTTCTTACTCTGTTTAAAAAAAACCTCAAACTAATCACATGTAAGATAGATGTAGAAGCATAATAATGACAAGCACACATTTCATAAGAAGATTTTCCAAAAGGGTTGGTTTTAAGCAAGTGAGATTTGGAGCGAAAATGGCCTTTCGGATTTGTACTGGTTCCATTGCTGGTCCAACTGCACTAGGAAATAGAAAATTTCTGGTCGGCCGGAGCTAGGACCAAAACAAACCCTAGGCACAGTTTGTGTCAAAACTTTCTCCACTTGTTTGCAAAATAACCACTAATCCATGAGAAGTCATGTATAGACGTGGTAGACACCAAGGAACAAGATCTAATAACAAACAACATAAAATCCTCATATGGGTATGGTGTAGCAATTAATGGAGGAGAACTTGAGGAGGAGAGATAATATTGAAGGAATTACCAAAAACATCATGCTACTTTCCCTAACTAGTGAAGAACACAGTTACAAAAAGAGATTTTATTGGTAGATGCCCAAACTTCTCCTGATATCTTCAAGAACTCGAGAATAAGTGTGTGGAGGGTGTCTAAAGCACACACTTGACGTTGAGAGAGGTTGATCTGCAGCTAAAAGTGGTGGAATCACACTTGGAGGTTAGGAATAGGTGGTGGAGGAGGTTATAGAGGAAACTAGGCAGCTGGGGAATAAAATTAGGGTTCCAAGAAACCCCCGAGAAAGGCATAAAACGAGACATGTTTGTAAACAGTCCTAGTTTGGATTCGATTGGACTGGTACCAAAACAAAGATGTATAGATTTTGTCCGGTTGAATTATGGTTCAAAGTAGTCCACAAACTGGAAGTTTCCAATTCGAGAGTCGGTCACTGAACCACCACAACCACTCTTTTCGGAAAGTTTAAAACATGGAATGTGTTTGTAGATGAATAGAAAGGGTAGACATCATAACATATACACTACTAAGGATATTATAGTGCTTTCAGCATACCCATTGGCGAAGAAAACATCAGTATAGAAATAATGAACATGATCCTCATATGGGTGTAGCTGCAGGAGAACTTGAGGAGGAAAAAAAAATATTTGAGGAATATACATGAAACCACCATGCTCCTTTCCCTAACGCGGTGGGTGGGGGGGGGGCTTCTATGAAGGAGATTTGATGGGTAAATATACCCAGATTCCTCCCAAACTTCTAGAACTCAGGGGTCCCTCGGTGGAGGTTGTCTAAAGAATGCATTTGACGTGGATACGGGTTGATCTTCAGCACCATGGGTGGAGTCACATTTGGAGGTAAAGGAGAGTGGTAGCGGCGACTCTAAAGGAGAGCAGGCTAGCGGAGAATCAAATTAGGAGTCGAAGGAATCACCCTTCCCGACTAAGCCCAAAAAGGAGCCGTTTTTGTTTAACATTCTAGATCTGGTTGTACCAGACCTGGGATTGGGACCCACCCAAACATGGATTTTGGTTCAAAGTCGTTCACAAAGAGGACATTTTGTGTTCGATAGCCGGTTCGAATGAACCACCACAAGTCCCAATTTTTAAAATTTTAGACATGGTAGTGTGTGTAGATGAATATAACATGTAAGGATATTTTAGTGCCCCATTCATCGAGAAACATCGATGTATGAACAAGCAAAGAGACACATTGGCCACGAGCTAGTCCACGGGTCTGTTTTCGCAGGCGGGCACGACACATTGACCCATATGTGGCCCGACGAGACCTATTTTGGCATGATGGCCCTTTTCAAAGCCTAGCACGGCTCGCACGAATAGGGAGGCGGGAATTTCGAAATTTGAAATTCCCGTGGGTCCGGAAGGAGCGGGAGGGACCGGGGGAAGGCTTTGTTTCCAAATTGTGGGGCCGAGAGGAGTGGGGACAAGTTTTTCTTCGTTAGAGGGCAATTAGGGGCATAATTAGGCCATTTTAAGTGTGATTTATGTCAATTCAGATCTGTTTAGCCATATTTAATCATTAGAGGGCTAATTTAGTCCGAAAAAGTATTTTTTTCCCTATAAAAAGGGCTGACCACCCCTCTAATTTAATCGTGCCATGTCGGGCCCGTGCCGGCCCGCTTACGCCGTGCCGTGCCTGGCCAGCCCACGGACTCCAAAATGAGGAGCGCTCCGGACACTACCATGCTCGTGCCGGGCCACGACCCGTTTAGCATGGGCCGCGTCGTGCTTAAGCGGGCCAAAAGCCGTGCTTCGGGCCAGCCCATTTGGCCCGGCCCGTTTGGCCAGCTATACCACCGCTCGCCGAACGCTCATCTCTGATGGAGGGTTCGCCTCGTCGCGCCGCCGCTTGATTCGCCGTCGCAGCTTGTCCTCCACCCAAACCACGCACAGGTTCCCCAACGCCTAGCCCACGCTGCTCCGGTCCAGGCAGCGAGTCGCCACCTAGGGGGAAGGCGGACGGGCGACAGTCCCAAGAACACGATCGGAAATGCCAAATCGACTCGCCGGCTTGCCGGAAGAGATATATCCTGGTGCGCCTCCCGGCCAACTCCATACTCTGCTGCCGCGCCGTCTGCTAGCTCTGGCGCCGCCTGACCTCGCCCTAATCAGGTCCTTCCGAACCGCCGATGCCGCTGACTCCTTCCACCTTCCCCGTGAGGCGCCGTGGGACTTGGTCCAGTCCGGCGGAGTACTGCGTCCTCGCCGTGGGAACTGACCAACCGAGGAGCGTGGATTGCCCGGTAGAGCGCCACAGGGGAATACACGTCTTTGGGGCTCCGGTCCTTCTCAATGGCAGCCTGCACCTACACTGGAGGGAACGCCCGGGTGTCCGCTACCACAGGATACTGGTGTTTGACACGGTGGCGGAGACCTTCCGGCACATGAGCGCCACCGGATGTGGAACCCTGCCATGCTATGCAATTGCGTCACATGTGTGGCAGGCTTGCTGCGTCCATCAGCAAGGGTGGCATGACCGGGATGACCATCTCTGTGCTGCAGGACCAGGAGCATCATGTCTGGGCATTCCAGTACCAGATCAAACTTCCGGTGATGGAAATCGGGCCTTTCCAGGAGCAAGGGTATTGGTCGGCAAAGGTTGTGTCGGAGGAGGGAGACCTGCTTGTCAGCTGCTATGGCCAGCTGTTATAATGTGACAAAAAGGGCAATTTGGTAGCCAACTTCAGTTTCAATGATGACATGCCAGTGGTTCTGTGGTTGTTCCTCATATGCTTAAAGAGAGTCTTATTCAGCATACATTTTTCCAAAGAAGAAGATTACAGAAGAAGAAAAGATTCCTATTGACCTTGTTGAGGTCTGATTTGCGCCATACTGTAAGTAAACTCTTTTTTGGTTATATAATACAAATCAATGAGACCACTATGCATACTCTAGTGATTTAGAACTCTCTGTAACATAGTATTTCAATAGAAACAGGGATTGGGTTCTACTTAGCAGACAAATCATATTAACACGCAGATATCGCTTCTTGCTGGTTACCTTTGCTAGCACTTTTAAATCTCGTAACAATTGAAATCGAAAGCTGAAATAATATTGAACATGAGAAACTGCTTGAGAACTCAGCTACTGGGCAACACAAGGAGAAAACTGGATTTGCATGCAAACTTGTCATGTGTTTCCGAAATCAACTGCACAAATAACAATCTTGTAGTTACTGATTTGTATGTTAT
Organism: Alopecurus myosuroides; assembly: GCA_028641055.1. Classification (NCBI taxonomy): domain Eukaryota; kingdom Viridiplantae; phylum Streptophyta; class Magnoliopsida; order Poales; family Poaceae; genus Alopecurus; species Alopecurus myosuroides. The sequence continues at coordinate 507,233,016 of CM054059.1, forward strand.
TTCTGTTCTTCAGCACAATCTCGATAATGGATAGTTTTTTTTTTCCAATAGCGGCAGAGAAAAGGGCAAAAGCCCTGCCGCGGCAGAAGGGGCATGCATCCCGGGTTGTATTGAGGACCGGGACTAAAGGCCCTCGCCAGGGTCCAGCTAACGAGCCACGTGGTCAGCCCCATTTGTCCCGGGTCCTGGCACAACCAGGACCAATGGGGGGGTATTTGTCCCGGATGCCCCATCCCGGTTGCACAACCGGGACAAATGGGGCTTACGGACCGGGACTAATGCCCCTGTTTCCACTAGTGTAAAGCCGGACGGGAGATAAGAAAGATAGACAAGAAGCTAGAGGCTAACTCGCCGAGAGGTTGATCCTTGTCGAGTAGCTAAACCTAATTAACCTCACATTGTATTCTGTATACCTCAGGCTTTCGTCCTGAATAGTGAGATTGCAGGAGTAGGAACGGCGCCTAGTTGCGACGTACCGAACCTGGGTAAAACCCTGTGTCATTGTTCATCATACGATCACGTCCCCCCACTTCTCTATCGGTAGTCTCATGGCACCCCCGTCTATGAATTCTACTACGATGTCTCGACAGTGGCGCCCACCGTGGGGCCAACGACGTCAGTCGTTATGTTTCGATCGGGGAGACTCGACGGAATCGGCAGTACCATAACTGCCGGAAGCTTGGAATTCCACAAAGACGTCGGGCGCTTCCTCGACAACGGATCATACATGTCAGCACAGAATCATCTGGTAAGTGCCTGCGTTTTACCGATTGGATCTGCAAACATCTTTATCGGATTAACTGCAGAAGCAATAGGATTCTGTGGTGGAGGAAAATTTATCCCACCCGCCCTATACCCAGTCGAATAAGACTATGACGCCGGATTTTGCTCAGATCGCCGATATGTGGCTGATTCGCACTTTATCGGTATGGTGAAATCCGAGATCGCCGAAAACACGGATGAAAATAATCCAGTGGAAGAGGTAGAAAACAACAGTCCCACAACAGAGGTGGAAGATCCGACATCCGTCAATATAACGACAAACTCGGAAGCTGACTCTGTGCTAGCCGCCATCGAGCCGAGATTAGAGTCGGAACCCGGATCGGACCAATTCGATTCCAAAGACGAAGATGTAGACGCTTTCGAAAGAAAGGTCAAATCCTTTCAAGAGGGATTCCACGAAGTACTAATGGAAAAACAGGCTGAAAACACGGATGCCGAAAGTCAGGAAAGCCCTAGACCACCTCCGCCAGAGGAAAGAGAGGATGGAGAAGCCAGTCCAATTTCCCCATCTGTCAAGGAATTGACAGAGGAGGAACCTGGTAAAAAACCTCCCTCTTCCAAGAAAATACACAAAGCTTCCAAGAAACTCCAATACAATCTCCGGAAGAAAAAAATGGCTGACCCGTCCAATGACAACTTGGAAGCAGGAGGAGGAAGTGGAGTTAAGCCTGTGGAGAAGAAAACGAAGGAAAACTCTGTTCCGCCAATGTCAGAACATGACGAACAAGATCTATTTCAAACACCAGTGGGGCCCCATGAACCCCCTGAAGTGATGGAAGCCAGGAGACAAGCTCTCCAAAGGCAACAACAACATCTATTCCGAACTCGAGAACATCTCCAAAAAAATCCAAGCTGACATTAAGTTAAAGCAGGAAGAAATCGAGGAGTATGAGAGAAGGAATAGATTTGGCATTAAACCTACACGGTTACCCGGAATTGCAAGACCAGAAGTACTGCCGCCAAAAGAACGGTTTCAAATCCCGGCCTGGCAAAAGCAAGTAAACGACAAAGATGCTAGGGGCGAACCTATATACAAAACCGCAGCAGAAAACGCGGAGGCCGCGTTCGCCATCCTCAACAACAATCTGTACTCCAATGGCGAAAAACTTCAAGGGGTGTATGCTTTCTTAGGAAAAGCACCGCAACAGCAACATTGAGGGCAAGAAAGATCAGGGAAGTTGCATGACGACTCAGCCCTATGCAAAATAGCTACATGCGCCGCTGGAGCACCTGGACCTGAAGAACCCGGAGATTCAAACAATTCGAAAGAGAAGAAAGAAGATCCGAGAAAGGACAGGAAAAAGCCAGATAACAAGGATGCAGCATCCAGAACCGGATCCCATCTGCCGAAAGATGGAATTAATCCCCGAGTTCGGGAAGAGCAAAACCGGAAAGACGGCAAAGCTATGCCGCCCCCGAGACGCCCCGCTGAGAAAGCCGGAAGATATGACATTCCTCACAGGCGTGAGAGATCCCGTACACCTCCCAGGAATAAGGAAAGACATAGGAGCAGAACTCCACCTTATCCCAAACGGCATGATAACGGAGGTAATAGAGATAACCCTGGAAGAGCATGTTCGCGCAACAATGGAAAAGAAAGGAGCAGATCCTCTTCCATCCATTCAGCCGGGAGAAACTCCACACACATTGATAGAGCGGAAAGAGATGACTTATACTTCGGGCTTAAGTGTTTCACTGACAGGATCCGAAGGATAACTCTACACTCTGGCTTCGCCAAAGTTGGTCCAACGTATCAAAAATACACCGGCAGTACAAACCCGGATATCTAGCTCTCAGACTATTACACAGCCGTCCAGATTAACAATGGGACAGACCTAGAGGCGGTAAAATTCCTCCCCCTAATGTTACTGGATGGAGCCAGAGATTGGATCAACGGGCTTCCGTCAAGAACTGTCGATAGCTGGGATGATATGGCTAGAGTATTTACTCAGCATTTTCGGGGAACGTGCAAACGACCCAACAACATCAACCAGTTAAACCGCTGCACCCAGTTTAAAGATGAACCATACGTGGACTTTATCTCAAGGTGGACTGCAATGAAAAACAGTTGTTCTGGAAAACCCGGACTCGTACCATTCATGATCGGTTCCAAAAAGCACAAAGATCTCAGATCTATGCTTACAACCGCAAACGAGCACGCAGCGGCCGAATATGACATCAGAGCGAGAGGCAGAAATATCAATACTTTGATTGAAGCAAAAAAGAATCCTCGTCCTAAGAAAAAGGCAGCTTCAGAAACACAGCAAAAACCCAAAGAAGTGAACATAGCCTTTGGAAGAGAAAATGTGAGCAAATGGAAAGGACGAACCACATAACCGATCAACTACACCAAAGAAGAGTGGGAAAGAATAAAATCAGAAAACTGTGTCCACCATTCGCAATTTGGGAAACCCACCCATACGAACGCACAATGTCGGCTTAACAAGCATATGAAAGGCAGTGCAGGATCCGGAAGCAAAGGAAAAAATCCTAAGAGGAAATTTTCCAAGCAAAAGCCAGAAGCTAAAAAAGAAGACAGTGAATCGGACACTGAAGAAAAAATCCAGGAACAACAGCGAAAAGGCGAGCCTAAGTTTCCGAGAGTTGAAGGAGAATGCAACCTAACTTTCCTGGCAACTCCATCAGCAAAGGTGGCAAAGAGAACACTTCGAGAAATAAACGCGGTTGTCCCACCAACCCCGAAATTCTTGAAGTACTCTAATACACCAATTACCTGGGATCAGTCTGATCAACCCGGAAACATCCTAGAACCCGGCACACAAGCTCTAGTCGTAAGCCCTATCGTTCAAAACACTAGGCTAAAAAGAGTGCTGATGGATGGAGAATCCAGCATTAACGTAATGTACCTGGATACATTGAAGAATCTGCGAATCTCCAAAACCCAGCTCAATCATAGTAACATACGCCTTCACGGCATCGTCCCTGGCAGGCAAGCACGATCCCTATGAGAAATTTCCCTAGAAGTAACCTTTGGAGAGAAAGAACATTTCCGGCAGGAAAAAATATCCTTCGAGGTCGTGCCGTTCGAAAGCGTGTATCACGCAACACTCGGACGTCCAGGTTTCGCCAAGTTCATGGCAAGATCATGTTATATCTATAACAAGCTGAAGATGCCGGGACCAAAAGGAGGAGTAATCACCATAAGTGGAGACTTCAAGTTGGCAAACGAGATGGAAAAAGAAAACGCCCTTTGTGCAGAAAAAGTGATAGCAAAGGAGGAATTAAAGGAGCTGGCCAAAGAAGTATCGCCAACAGAGATGCCGGCAGGAAAAGAAAGCCGGAAGCCGGCAGACAGCTTCAAATCTTCCGAGAATACAAGACAGGTTATCCTAGACCCCAAAGATTCGACAAAGTTTGTCGTAGTGGGAACTAGCATGACCGACAAATAGGAAAGCGAGCTCATCAAGTTCCTCCGTGAGAACTGGGACATTTTTGCGTGTGTCCAGCGGACATGCCAGGCGTACCCAGGGAACTTGCTGAGCACCAACTCAAAGTAATTCCAGGATCTAAACCCGTCAAACAAGGTCTCCGTCGATTCGACGGAAGAAGACGGAAGGCCATTGGCAAGGAGATTATCCGGCTATTGGCAGCAGATTTTATCCGGGAAGTTATACATACTGATTGGTCTGCAAACCCAGTATTAGTCCCGAAGAAAGATAGTACTTCTCTCAGGATGTGTATAGATTACACCGGCTTGAACAAATTGTGTCCAAAAGATAGGTTCGCGCTACCGCGAATCGATCAAATAATAGATGCCACTGCAGGATCTGAGCTTTTATGCTTTTTGGACGCTTATTCCGGGTATCATCAAATACGCATGAAGGAAGAAGACCAAATTAAAACCTCCTTCATAACTCCATATGGAACATACTACTACATAACCATGCCTTTTGGCCTGAAGAATGCAGGTACAACCTACCAGCATGCATGCAACAATGTTTGCATAGTCAGATTGGCAAAAATGTCCACGTTTATCTGGACGATATTGTTGTCGTTTCCAAGGAAAAAGACACGCTCCTTGAAGATCTGCGAGAAACCTTCAAAAATCTGCGCACTTATAAAATGAAGTTAAATCCATTAAAGTGCGTATTCGGTGTTCCCTCAGGAAAACTTCTGGGTTTCATCGTTTCTCATAGAGGAATAGAAGTAAATCCGGAAAAGATCAAGCAATCCTAAACATCTCAAGGCCTACGTGCTTAAAAGATGTACAAAGATTGACGGGTTCTGCAGCTATCGTCAACAGGTTTATAAGCCGGCTAGGAGACAAAGCTCTGCCATTATACAAATTGTTGAAGAAATCCGACAAATTTGAATGGACAGAAGAGGCGGACAAAGCATTAACCCAGTTAAAAGAAACCTTGATGCAAACTCCGATTTTGGCATCGCCATAAGACGAAGAACCCATGTTATTGTACCTCACAACGATAAACAGGGTTATCAGTGCGGTGATAGTTGTGGAAAGGCAGAAAGACGAACAAACCATACCAGATCAACATCCGGTGTATTATGTAAGTGAAGTTTTTTCCGAGTCCAAGTAAAGATACCCGCACTATCAAAAACTGGCATATGGTGTATTTTTCGCATCCCGAAAACTCCGCCATTACTTCCAAGGACATTCCATAACAGTGGTATGTAAAGCACCACTAGGGGATATAATCAACAATGCGGACGCAACAGGCCGAGTAGCCAAATGGGGCATCGATTTAGCTGCGTTCGACATTAAGTACCAACCCCGGACAGCAATAAAATCCCAGGTGTTGGCAGATTTCGTCGCTGATTGGACAGAAGCAATGGAAAACACATCAATGACGGAGTCGGAATACTCGGTTACGCATTTTGATGGATCTAAGATGAAGGAGGGCGCTGGAGCTGGTGTAGTCCTAAAATCCCCCAAGGGAGATACAATGGAGTACGTATTGCAAATACACTTCAATGCCAGCAATAATGTGGCAGAATACGAGGCTCTACTTCATGGCTTGCACATCGCAAAAGAAATAGGTGTCAAATGCATCTTATGCTATGCAGACTCAGATTTGGTACAACATCAGCTTAACCAAACATGGGATGCCAAAAGCCCCATCATGGCCGAATATCAGAGAACGGTGGACGAGTTTGCAATTTGTTTCCTGGGATTCGATGTACTTCACGTCAAAAGGGAAGAAAATTGGAACGCGGATGCATTATCCCGCATGGGCTCGGAAGGAGTAAAAACCCTACCACCAGGTGTGTTTGTCCAGCATTTGCACGAACCATCCATAAAAGGTGGAGATGCCGACTATCCTCTCGTTTCCGAATCAATCGAAGTCTTGCTCGTTAACCCGGATTGGACAATTCCATATCTAAACTTCTTAGTAGACCTGAAGTAACCGGATGGAGCAGACAAGGTCTTGCAAATACAAATAAAACGTTGATGCAAAGGATACACGGTAATCAATAGTTGCTTGTATAAACGCAGCACTACCGGAATTTTTCTGCGATGTATTTCGCCGGAAGAAGGCCGAGAAATTCTGCAAGAAATCCATGCTGGAGATTGCGGACATCATGCTCAATCAAAAAGCATAGTTAAGAAAGCATTCCGTGCAGGATTATTCTGGCTAACAGCGAAGACAGATGCCGAACACATAGTTAATACATGTGATGGATGCCAGTACTACGCCAAGCAGACGAATATGCCAGACCAAGCACTCAAAACTATCCCTATTACATGGCCGTTTGCGGTCTGGGGGCTAGATATGATGGGACCATTCAAAACTGCAAGAGGTGGACTTACACATCTACTCGTTGCAGTGGATAAGTATACCAAGTGGGTGGAGGAAAAACCCATCAAAAAGCTTGACGGTGTAACAGCCAGAAATTTCATCATCGACGTAGTCATGAGATACGGCGTTCCACATAGCATAATAACCGACAACGGGACAAAATTCTCCATTGGAGAGTTGGCAAAATATTGCCGACAAACGGGAATACGCCTAGATCTTGCATCTGTGGCACACCCACAATCCAATGGTCAGCTTGAAAGAATGAATAGTTCAATCCTGCAAGGAATACGCCCAAGACTTGAATCTCCTCTTCATAGAGCAGCTGGAGCATAGGTCGAGGAGTTACCTTCTGTGCTTTGGAGTATTCGAACGATGCCAAACAGGTCAACAGGGCAAACCCCGTTTTTCCTAGTTTACAGCGCGGAAGCAGTCCTTCCAACGGACATGATCCATGATAGCCCAAGAGTGCAGGCTTTCGATGACTCGGATTCCGAAAGCGCACGACGGGATGCCGTCGATCTCCTAGAGGAAGAACGAGAACTTGTGCTTCAAAGATCCGCCATTTATCAGCAAGGTTTACGACGTTACCATAGTCAGAATATCAGGCATCGTTCTTTTAAGGAAGGTGACCTAGTGCTAAGATTGGTACAACAAAGAAAGCACAAATTGGCTCTAGTTTGGGAAGGACCATTCGTCATCAGCAAAGCTATAAAAAAATGGATCATACTATCTTGTAGATATTCGAGATACGGAAGATGATCCCGAAAGGCCGAATCACAAAAGAAAGAGAAAGATAGATGATGAACTAGGGGAGACCAAAAGACCCTGGAGTATCCAGCAGTTACGTCCCTTCTATACTTAGTTCAATTTCTATGTAAACATCTTTGAGATCATGAAATAAAGTTGTCGGAATTCATACATGTGTGTTTTTTACATGTTCATTATAGTTTAAAACATAATTCCGTCTTATCTATTTCTCAATGATCTTTCAAAATACTCAATGTTAACCCGAATTGTGCCTGCGTGCTCGGTGTTAAAAAACTGAATGATTTTCAGCCTAAAAATGGACTAAGGAAACCCAGATTGTGCCTGCGTGCCTGAGTTTCATATGAAAAATTTCTTACTGTTCTCTAAGTATTATTTGATTGTTTTTATGCTGGGTCGCTGGAGCTAGTAAGTAAAAATGCCTTTAGTATGATCCATGTTTCCGAGTTCAGACTGATTGGTCATGCCCAGTCACTTGGCATGAAGATTAAAAATGCTATTGAGCCATTTCAAACACTAAGGATAGTTATGGCATATAAACCAGAGAACTTAGAAGATAAAGGAATAACAACCCGGAAAACATGCAAAAAACTTAAATTATGTTACTGCAAAAGGCGGAGTACTTGTTCATACAAAAGAATAGAAAGCATTACAATAAGTTTACATTGTAAGATCAGTAATGCTCCTATTTCCTATTTCTCTACCCAGGTCCAAGGAATTTCCTTCAGGCATCCGAGTCATCTTCACTGCTGGATTCCTCGGGAATATCTGGAATGGCTTCCTCTGGGTAGAAGGTGGAGATGTTGACCATGGCGGCGATCTGGGTGGCGTGACCCTTGATGGCTTCGAAAATGCCGGACCGCTGCGACTCCGTGTACCCTTGCGGGATGCCGGACGCCACGCGCCAAGACTTGGCGTCAGGGTAGTACATGCGCATGAGCCCTAAGTCCATGCGCGCACCACCGCGCGCCGCAGAGCGCAGGACGGATTCCCTTGACTGCGCCACCTCCACCAAAGCTTCCGAAAGTTTCTCAACTTCCGAGAACTCCCCAGTCCTTGTGGGAAGGCATTTGCTGACAAACAACATTCCCGCAGCTTTGATTGCGGTGAAAACCTTTCCAAAGGCTCGGATTTTCTCAATCCGAGTTAGCTGGGGGCTATCTCCTGTTTTAATAAAGACACAAAAAGTGTCAGAAAAACATAGAAAGATGTCAACATAAAAAATCCGGTAAAAGATAAAACTTACCGAGAATCTTGTCCATCTCGGATCCCTCCTCGAAGCGCCGGGTCAAGGCTACCATGAGGTGACGTCCGAAAGCAGCTAAGGAGTCAAGGACGGCCTGCGGCATAAAACAATCAGAGGTGTTAAAATTAGTATGTGAGTCTATACTCGACTACATGCAGTCGAACATAGACTCGGGGGCTACTCCCATCGGGAGCACTGCCGTGCACCCGGTAAAATAATTAACTAAAATCGTGAAGATGATCTTTGAGTCTACACCCGACTATAAACAGCCGACTGTAGACTCCGGGGGCTACTCCCATCGGGAGCACTGACATTCGCCCGATAAAAGAAAATTTAGTCAAAGGAAAAAGCAAAAACAATTCACCTTGCCATTTAGAGTCGACAAAGGACGAACTACCTGAAGTTTCACGCCTCATCGACACTTCGAGCTCAGCAGGATCCTTCGGATGTTCACCCGCGAGGCCGAGCGAGACTAATTCGGAGTCCACCACTGCCTTCGGTGGACTCAGAGATCGCACGCGTGGACTCGAAACCTTTTGAACTTCCTTGGCACCTTCCTTCAACTTAGAAGACTGGTCTAAAGAAGCGAATTGGTCCTTGCTAAGCATCACACACCTGAAATATGTTAAGAAAGAGGATCAAGATAAATTGGCATGACGAAGAAAAGAAAAGAGACTCACTCGTCATCTTCGTCATCAAAGGCGTCCAAGTCCCAAGGAACAGGAACCCTCACTTTCTTAGCCAGGAGAGGGAGCACGCTTAGGGGAGTTGCGGAATGTACCACCTTCGGGTCGATCTCTTCGACCAACTCCTGGCTCAAGGAGGCATCCTAGGAAGTTAACGCCTCATCATCTCTTCTGATGCACTTGCGGGGAATGCGAGGAAAATTATCATCTTCCTCTTCCTCCTCGTACCCATCCTTCTCTTCACTAGACTCTGCGGCTGCAACACTAGTGTCGAGAGGGGCCTAGAAGTTAGTCGCCAGAAGATCAGAAGCATCGCCATCCATCCCAGGAAGTGGCGGGTAGAAGATCTCGACGTCTTGATTCTGGAGAAGAAAAGGGGAAATCGATGATAAGTGATGTACTCGAAATAATCAGAACAGTAGAAGGAAATGCAGAAACTCACCTTGGTCGAAGAATTTGCGAAATCGAAAGCCCTCGCGGGAACAACTGAAAATTTATATCCCTTCTTGAGGCTAGTGATGCCGCGGATGTTCGTCTCGAACTCGTTCTTTGAAAGCTCGTCCTCGCGAGTCTGGCTCAGATCTGAAGACCCCGAGTACTCCCATAGCGTACTAGGGCTATTTTGTAGCTGTTGCACTCCGTTGATCCGGGGTCCTCTATCCTTAATATGAAGTTCCGTGAGTTGCTTCAGCAAAGGCGTCATGGCGTTGATTTCGTCAAGAGACATAGTGTGGCTCCAAAACTTTCTCCTCTTCAAAATAGCGAAGGGATTAAATTCTGGCACGCCATTCACATATTTGTCTTGGACGTAAAACCATCGCATGCGCTATCCCTGAGCTGACTCGACGAACTTCATCTCGAAGTAGGGAGACTCGATGTGAGCTTGGATCCCGAAGCTGCCGGTTGCGAGTGGCTCCCCGGGCCCCTTTTCGCCCGCGGGAACTTTCTCCCGGTGGATCTTCACGGTAAAAATCTGTGTCCACAAGCGAATGCCAAGGAAGCATTCACACAACACGATGAAGCATGAGGTGTGATGCACCGCGTTTGGAGGGAGGTCGTGGAGCTGGATGCCATAAATATAGAGAAGCACACGGAGGAATGGGTGCAGGGGGAAGGAGAGACCCCGTGCAACATGTTCCGCCAATACAACTCGTTCGTTACCTCGTGGAACCGGGACATCCTTCTCCTTCCCAGGCCGGCACACCTTATCTTAAGAGTCACGTTCGAATAACCCCACTCGTCGGTCTTCTTCGGATGAGCCGACGAAGCGGCGCCCCCTCTTTTGGTCGACGTAGACACCGCGGCTCGCTTGCTCTTGTCACCACCGGTCATGGAGGTTTTCCTCGAGGAATAGGACATGGAGAGTGGGTGCTAAGGAAGAAGATGGGGGAAAATGCGAAGGGGAAAGATTTACTATTCCCCACGGACCCCATTTTATACTAGGATCGAATCAACCTGGGCCATTGATCTTCGCCGAAGAGGGACACATGGCGTCGATCCCGACCGCCATGCACCGCGTGAAGGTGAAGCGCTTATGGGAGGTTGCCCTCCACGATTCTTAAATTCACCCACGCGTAATTTACTGCGCACTGTGCGGGAAAATCGACGCATGACAGTTTTTTTCCGGTCAAAAAGCTGACAAGGTGGGCCCACCATGTCTTGTCCCACCGTTGTCACTTTACGTCACGTCCCATCGGGAGCATAGGAGTGTGCTCTGACGTCATCGTCAACGTCAGTCTACGGATTCATTCTCGCATGAATCCTAAGCAAAAACTTGCTTCATTTTGGAGTATGAAGAACTCTCAAGTTCTGGGTTAAGCTCATGTGGCATGTACATTACACTAATGGTAAATTTCCTCAGGTGAAAACTCCATGTGTATCATTCTGGTGGAAGGACTGCCTATCATTATGGGACAAATTTATGAATATCACAGATGTGGTGTTTGGAGAAGGTAAAACAATTAGAGCATGGCATGATAAATGGAGTGACCATACTGCCATTGAGGAATTTCCCCACCTTTTCTCATTTTCCAAGGATCAAGATATATCACTGTCTGATTTAATATTGGAAATGGAAGAGGATATCTACAATCATTATCACACACCAATTTCCATGATTGCCAATGATGAATGTCTAGAATTAAAAGAAATACGTGATGACATCCATTCTAATGGGAAAAATAAAGATATCTGGATATTTGACTGGAAAGGAGGACATAACTAACTGCAGGATAGTATATAATGCTCTCTGTCCATCTGCAAATGCACCTAACCCATTTAATTAGATCTGGAAATCCAGAGTCATAACGAAACAACAATTTTTCTTCTGGCTCTTACTGCTGGACAGATTGAATACTAGGGATCTTTTAACAGGAAACATTTCTATATTGAATCAACTGCATGTGTGCTTTGCACAACTTATCCTAATGAAACTATGATCCGTCTATTTTTTGGATGCCAATTCAGTCAAGATTTTTTGGAACAAGCTTTATTTCAATTGGGACAACTCACTTCCCATTATTAACCTTTTAGAGGATGGCAATAGTAGATATCATATGGATTACTTTAATGATATTTTGATAACTGCTTGCTAGAGCATACGGAATCACATAAATAAGATCATTTTTTATAACCAACAGCTTAGCATTAATACTTGTTTTATATATTTTTTAAGATACATTTACCCTTATTATGCATAGGGCTAAACCTAGTCTTAAAGAGGGGATGCAAAAAAATGGCTGGATACGTAGTAGGGGCCTTCCCTACTGTTTTCGTGTCAAAAAAACGAAAGGGAGAAAATCACCATAGTTTCTCGTATTGTATATAATGATAAATCAGAGTACGTGAAGAAACATACTTTCCCACCACTCTCTCCTAAGGCAGCTAAGAAGAGAAGAACAACAACAATCAGAGTACGTGAAGAAACTTGAAAATACCGTTGCTACTTATAATGTGATGTTTGCAAATTATTTGCTAGCAATCATAATTATTCTAGTGCTCGTGATGATGATATAATAACTGAAAATGAACTTCTTAGCTCACCTAGCTTGGAGGATAAAATTGAGTATGATTATAATATGCCACCTATTTATGATGATTACAATGATGAAAGTGGTTTTGGAGATTCCATGACTTTAGATAGTATTAATCCCACAAGTTTGGAGAGTATTAAATATTATGATAATATTTTCAGAAGTGGGTTTGGAGAGACCATGACTTTATCTAATGATGATCCCACTATTTTGGAGAGTAATAAGAATCAAGTTGATTTATGCTTCAATGACTTATTTCTTTACAGTATTATTTTTCACAGGAAGTGGGTTAGATTTAAATGTGCTTTTTATTTGCTTCTTGATTCTCTCTACTATTATGCTTCAATTATTCTTCTTATGTGAGCATCTTAAAAAAAACACTATGCCTAACGAAAATGCTTTAAAGAAAAGCGCTTGCGGGAGGCAACCCATTTTGTTTTCTTTATGTTTTCTTTTGTTATTTTCGTGTCTTGAAAGTTCTTATCGCTGTAAAAACCGCTCCTTGTCCTTTTTATTTTGTTTTTGTGCCAAGAGTAACCTCTAATAGAGAGGTAGTGCGATTTGGGGAAGTTGCTGTTCTGAAACAGATTTCTTGGCTGACACAAAAAAACTATTTCTCTCAGTCAGAATGTCGGATTGCTTTGAAAAAACATAGATGCATGCCCCATGTTGCTATATAACTTTCATTAGTTTCCCTCTTTTTTATTTGAGCAACAAAAGATTTTCGAAAAAAGCATCTTTACCGACTGTTCTGTTTTGACATATTTGTGTCAATATTTGCATTTGCCTCTTAATCGTTTTCTTTTGGTGTTCATTTGAGGGGAAGAGCTTCAAACTAAGTTGTAAAAGTAGCTAATATTGTAAATTGAGTGTTATACTTTCCTTGAAACTGAACCAAGAGGATTATTATTTTGAAAGTAGCTCGTGACGGTTTAGTGCTCATTTAATCGTCGCAGAATCGTCCGTGACAGTCGATCAGGGACGTTCTCACTCCGTCGCGTAAACCGTCGCGGATGTCCCTTAGCGACGGTTTGGATCCCATACGCAACGGTATTGAAACGTCCCAGACCGCGCGGAATTTGGTAGTGGATGTTGCTAATGAGGAGTGTGAGAAGTTTTAGGTGGAGGAAGTTTTCAAGTGTAGGGAGAGAAGCATGATGTGATGAGATGAAGGATGGAAAAAGGTCAAGATTGGGGATGCCCATGTCACCCCGATACATATCCAAGAATTACAAGCTTCAAAGCTTGTAGATGCCCAAGGAATCCCCTTCTTCATCAACAAAAATATCAGGATTCTTTCAAAACACTATATTTTTATTCCTTCACATGATATGTGATATTCTTGGAGCGTCATTTTATTTTTATTTCATTTTTGTTTTGTTTTTCTTGCTGGTCATAGCTATGATTGATCCTATTATTCTTATGTGAGAGAGAGCCACGTTCCGTTTTCATTGTTTAAAACACTATAGTTTTCACTCTTATTGTTATGTGAGTGTTTAGTTTTTGCTACTACTGCGTTTAGCTCTTGTTTTTTATTCTTATTTTGTTCAGATTGTTGGTTTGCTTCATTTATGTATGATTAGCTCTCTGGTCTTTAATGAATATTTTATTTAAGAGTTGTTTCAAATAAGTTGATTGGTGTTGGAGAAGAGTAAAATATTTCATGCTTATAGTGGTGCAATAGGAAGCTTGTTTAGACTGTGGCCTAGACTTTGGCATGTTATGTTAGATATTATTTTAATTTTGTGCCTAGTAGTATATGATGTATCATGACTAGTCTCAAATAGCTGAGAGTGATTAACATGTGATTGAAATTAAATCATGTGTTGTTCCCTCATATTAAAGCATGGTATTGTGGTATTCTCCTTTGAATGATTTATCTGGATTGACTTGGCACATGCTCACACCATGTTATGACTATAAACAAAAGTCACCTCTAGCCTTGACGATAATTTAGTTTTTGGCTTTTAATATCACTTCATGCTTTTATTAATAATGTTTTGTCGCTATGCATGATTATTGCCGTTATTGCTCTCTTAGTTGGCCGCTCCCGGTCTTTTGCTAGCCTTCACCTATACTGAGTATGAGCTCTACTCGTGCATCCAACACCCAAAAACCAAAGTTTGCCAAATGTGTCCACCATACCTACCTAAATGTGGGATTTCACCTACACTCCAAGTAAATTTCTCGTGTGCTACCTTTAAACCTTCCAAATTATTAACCTATTTTGTGTTCTTCTTTTAGCTCATGAGGAACTATCGAATACTTTATTATGTTTTCATGTTTGATGGCTTTACACCTGACTAGCATGAATAATGTGCTAGTCCTTAATATTGCAAAAGGAGTCGGCATATGGGTGCCCAGCCCAAAGGAAGCTACAATAATAACGTTAAAATCTCCTCACGCAATGGACTTGAGAAATCATGAAGTTATCTTGTGCAAACAAGGAGACATAGTAATGTTATGATTCTCCTATGGGAGCCTCTCTTGAAGCCATTAAACATGAAAACATGATAGATCATTTGATAAGCATTCGTTGACATAGACATACACCTCTCTCAAAATTGTTTTCAATACCTCTGTTTTATTAAATAAAAAGCTCTAGCACATGAGTAATCCTTGCTTCCCTATGCGAAGAGAATTTATTTTACTTTTATGCTGAGCATCATCTTCTTACTTTATACACCAATTAAGAGACCATAGTTGTCATTCTGAGTATAATGTGCATAGTCCCAATATTTATTATTTATTGATTCATGATTAACTGTGGCATTGCTTAATCTCAAATTATTTGTATCTAGTCACCATTTAAACTTTGAAGGTGTCCTGTCATTTATGGTTTGCTACCACACGAAGTACAATATGGATACCACTATATTATGTTTTCTTTATGATTGAAACAAATGTATCACTTTCAATGCTTCATTATTCATTGTCCTTTATTTGTGTTACTTTTCATGTGCAACATAGTTGCTAAGTTTATATTAGTTCGAATAATATTTATCATGCCTTTGTTGAAATACTTTGATCTCAGCTTGCAATACTTTTACATAACATTCATCAAGATTTGTGTTGGCTTCATGTCACCTCAAAAATTATTTTGTTATCACTTACCTACTCTGGGACGAGCATGAATTAAGCTTGGGGATGTTGATACGTTGCAAACATATCTATAATTTGCGTGCTTGTTTTGTACATGTTTTCCCTATGTTTTCTATCATTTATTGGACTAACCTATTAACAATATGTCCAGTGCCAGTTTCTGCCTGTGTTGTCTTTGCATTGCAGAAAAGGTCCAAAAATCAAAGTGCTCGGAATAAGATAGAAATTTTTAACGATTTTTTATTCACCGGAAGACCCCGAGAGCCAGAAGGGGAGCTAGAGGGGGGCAGGGGGCCATTAGGGGCCCTCCAAGCGCGGCCACCCCCTACCCGCACCTGGGACCCACCTGGGGACCTCGGGCACCGCCTCGTGTCGCCTCTTTGACCATAAATTCAGTCTTGACCTAACACGGAAGACCCCCGGGAGGATTTTTCCAGAAACACGTCCGAGCTCCGCCGCCATCCAAAACCCTAATTTGGGGGACATAAGTTCCTGTTCTGATACCCTGCCGGGACGAGGAAGTGCCCTAGGTACCATCTCCATCGACGTTGCTGCCTTCCACGATGATGCGGGAGTAGTCCCTCCGTGAGGCTGAGGGCTCGTGCTAGTAGCTATGTGGTTATCTCTCTCTCCCATGATGTGATCTTGATTGCTATCGTGAACCATGTTAATATAGTTCATTTGATGATTTTTACCCTTCATTATGTAATATCTATGTTGTTGTTTGTTGGATTGAATTATGGAAGCATGAGCTTTCTTGATGTTTATGATGAGTGTAATCTTTGTAGTGCCAAGGTGACGGTGTGGGTGCTATGTTTGTATTAGAAAGAGGCTATTGAAGAGATAGGTTGTGGTGTTTATTAGTACTATCTTTGGATGCTCAAAGTGACAGAGTTGGGGCGCCCATTGACGGAAACATGAACTTTAAGGAGTGCTTTTGTTGCCCTACGCGGTTCTCATCCTATTTGATCTATCATGCATGTTGTTAGAAGAAATATCATGTGTTTAATTATGTTAATATGTTTGAGAGTTTCCACTAGTGAAAGTATGATCCCTAGGCCTTGTTTTCCACCATTGCTATATCGTTTGATTACTATTTTGCTACTTGTTTGATTGCTGCCATTTTTATTACAGGTTTAATAAACCTTGTTTTCCTATACATATTTCCCATATTTTATCATCTCTTCGTTTAACTAGTGCACCTATACAACTGAAAATTGTATTGGGTGTGTTGGGGACACAAGAGACTTCTTGTAACTTAATTGCATAGTTGCTTGAGAGGGATACACTGAACCGATACCTCCTTGAGTTCTATAGACCTTGGGTTACTCACTTGAGGAAAATTTGCTGCTTGATGGCGTGTAACACACGTTCGTTGGGAGACCCCAAGAGGAAGGTATGAAGAGCACAGTAGCAAGTTTCCCTCAGAAAGAAACCAAGGTTGAATCGACCAGTAGGAGAAACAAATCACTTCCGAAGGTTGTTGGCAACTGATGTTGGCAGGGCGCACTACCGGTTCAGGAGCAACATGGAATCTACACAACACAATCAAGTTACTTTTCCCCAACAAAACAGTGAGGTTGTCAATCTCACCGGTTTTGCTGAAACAAAGGATTAGACGGGTAGTGTGGAAAACAGTACTTGTTTCCAGTAAATGAAAGAGAACAATGATGACAGTGAATGAGAGGAAAACAATGATTGCAGTAGGAAAACAATGGTTGCAGTGATTTTATTATGAGTGTAAAGAAATGG
Organism: Alopecurus myosuroides; assembly: GCA_028641055.1. Lineage (NCBI taxonomy): Eukaryota > Viridiplantae > Streptophyta > Magnoliopsida > Poales > Poaceae > Alopecurus > Alopecurus myosuroides. Next base: position 507,250,162 of record CM054059.1, read on the forward strand.
ACCGGGGTCCACAGTTCACTAGTGGTGTCTCTCCAAAACAGATAGATAACATGCTGGGTAAACAAATTACAACTGGGCGATTGACATATATAAAGGCTGCACCATAATGCATATGCATGACATGATGATTGCTATGTGATTCATGCGGGCATTACAACATAATTCATAAACCGTTATCCAACTGCATCTATGACTAATAATCCACCCTCGGAGCGTCATCCAATCAAACCTTGGGTATTAAGTTGCAAGCAACAGATTATTGCCTTAAGTAAAGTGTGTAATGTAAACAATGTAAACATCGTTGTTTTCTCCCTAATGGCAACAACACGTCTCCCATCCGTTACATTTCTGTCACTCGAGCGTGAGTGAAAGGGAGGCATGAACCCACTATCAAGCATAAATACTCCCTCTTGGAGTTACAAGCATCAACTTGGCCAAAGCATCTACTAGTAACAGAGAGCATACAAGATCATAAATAACATAAACATGAAAGAACATGATAGATTGATAATCACTGGACATAGCATTCAATATTCATCGGATCCCAGCAAACACAACATGTAGCATTACAATAATATGATCTTGATCATGTTAGGAAGCTCACAAGATCTGAGCATGAGGCATAAAGTGGAGAGAACAGCCATCTAGCTACTGCTATGGACCCGTAGTCTAAGGATGAACTACTCACGCATCACTCCAGAGGCAGTCATGGTGATGAAGAGCCCTCCGGTGATGATTCCTCCTCCCGACAGGGTGCCGGGGAGAGCTTCAGAACCCTCCCGAACTAGGGTTCACGATGACGGCGGCTATAGAACTTTTCATGGAAAAAGTCTCTCGTCTTTAGGGTTAACCCGTGGAGGAGCTTAAATAGGCAAAAGGGCAACGTGGGTGCGTTGCCAGTGCCCCCCTTCGGACTCCATGTACGTGACATATTTATAAGACCCTGGGATTTTGTTTCGTAAAATTCCGAGAATATTTCCAGAACAACTTTTCTGAAACCAAAAACAGCAGAAAACATGAATTGGCTCTGTGGCATCTTCTCAATAGATTAGTCCCAGGAAATCCATAAAAATTACATAAAATTTATAGAAAACATGTAGCGTATGACATTAAAACAACATGGAACATCAGAAATTATAGATACGTTTGAGACGTATCACTGCTGCCCTACAAATTTCTGCGCTTGGAGGCCCAACATAGTCTACAAGAGTAGTTACATGTAGTAGACATAACTGGTCCTCTCTATAAAGTGTTATAGATTAATTTGGCAAACATAATGGAACTTTCTAATCTTAAGACTGGTCCTCTCTTGCAAGTCCTCAAATTATCGTGCGAAACAACTTCTAACTCAATTTCGTCCATTATCTCATCATCGCGCGCATGCCTAGCAGTGGTATTCTTCTTTCGATAAATCTCATTCCTTCTAGCAAACTCCCACTTACCATTGTAGTTACCCTTTATAGATTGTGTTTTCGAACGTACTAGGTTCGTTTGTATCCCTCAGGCCTCACACTAAAAACCCTCTTCTTCTTACTCTGTTTTAAAAAAACCTCAAACTAATCACATGTAAGATAGATGTAGAAGCATAATAATGACAAGCACACATTTCATAAGAAGATGTTCCAAAAGGGTCGGTTTTAAGCAAGTGAGATTTGGAGAGAAAAATGGCCTTTCGGATTTGTACTGGTTCCATTGCTGGTCCAACTGCACTAGGAAATAGAAAAATTCTGGTCGACCGGAGCTAGGACCAAAACAAACCCTAGGCACAGTTTGTGTCAAAACTTTCTCCACTTGTTTGCAAAATAACCACTAATCCATGAGAAGCCATGTATAGACGTGGTAGACACCAAGGAACAATATCTAATAACAAACAACATAAAATCCTCATATGAGTATGGTGTAGCAATTAATGGAGGAGAACTTGAGGAGGAGAGATAATATTGAAGGAATTACCAAAAACATCATGCTACTTTCCCTAACTAGTGAAGAACACAGTTACAAAAAGATATTTTATTGGTAGATGCCCAAACTTCTCATGATATCTTCAAGAACTCGAGAATAAGTGTGTGGAGGGTGTCTAAAGCACACACTTGACGTTGAGAGAGGTTGATCTGCAGCTAAAAGTGGTGGAATCACACTTGGAGGTTAGGAATAGGTGGTGGAGGAGGTTATAGAAGAAACTAGGCAGCTGGGGAATGAAATTAGGGTTCCAAGAAACCCCCGAGAAAGGCATAAAACGAGACATGTTTGTAAACAGTCCTAGTTTGGATTCGATTGGACTGGTACCAAAACAAAGATGTATAGATTTTGTCCGGTTGAATTATGGTTCAAAGTCGTTCACAAACTGGAAGTTTCCAATTCGAGAGTCGGTCACTGAACCACCACAACCACTCTTTTCGGAAAGTTTAAAACATGGAATGTGTTTGTAGATGAATAGAAAGGGTAGACATCATAACATATACACTACTAAGGATATTATAGTGTTTTCAGCATATCCATTGGCCAAGAAAACATCAGTATAGAAATAATGAACATGATCCTCATATGGGTGTAGCTGCAGGAGAACTTGAGGAGGAAAAAATAATATTTGAGGAATATAGATGAAACCATCATGCTCCTTTCCCTAACGCGGGGGGGGGGGGGGGGAGGGGCTTCTATGAAGGAGATTTGATGGGTAAATATACCCAAATTCCTCCCAATCTTCTAGAACTCAGGGGTCCCTCGGTGGAGGTTGTCTAAAGCATGCATTTGACGTGGATACGGGTTGATCTTCAACACCAAGGGTGGAATCACATTTGGAGGTAAAGGAGAGTGGTAGCGGCGACTCTAAAGGAGAGCAGGCTAGGGGAGAATGAAATTAGGAGTCGAAGGAATCACCCTTCCCGACTAAGCCCAAAAAGGAGCCGTTTTTGTGCAACATTCTAGATCTGGTTGTACCAAACCTGGGATTGGGACCCACCCAAACATGGATTTTGGTTCAAAGTCGTTCGCAAAGAGGACATTTTGTGTTCGATAGCCGGTTCGATTGAACCACCACAAGTCCCAATTCTTTAAAGTTTTAGACATGGTAGTGTGTGTAGATGAATATAACATATAAGGATATTTTAGTGCCCCATTCATCGAGAAACATCGATATATGAACAAGCAAAGAGACACATTGGCCACGAGCTAGTCCATAGGTCGGTTTACGCAGGCGGGCACGACACATTGACCCATATGTGGCCCGACGAGACCTATTTCGGCATGATGGCCCGTTTCGAAGCCTAGCACGGCTCGCACGAATAGGGAGGCGGGAATTTCGAAATTTGAAATTCCCGTGGGGCCGGAAGGAGCGGGAGGGAACGGGGGAAGGCTTTGTTTCCAAATTGTGGGGCCGAGAGGAGCGGGGGGAGCGGGGACAAGTTTTTCTTCGTTAGAGGGCAATTAGGGGGCATAATTAGGCCATTTTAAGTGTGATTTATGTCAATTTAGATCTGTTTAGCCATATTTAATCATTAGAGGCTAATTTAGTCAGAATATTTTTTCCCTATAAAAAGGGCTGACCACCCCTCTAATTTAATCGTGTCATGTCGGGACCGTGCCGAGCCGCGTGCCGGCCCGCTTACGCCGTGCCGTGCCTAGCCAGCCCACGGACTCCAAAATGAGGAGCGCTCCGGACACTACCATGCTCGTACCGGGCCACGACCCGTTTACCATGGGCCGCGTCGTGCTTGAGCGGGCCAAAAACCGTGCTTCGGGCCAAAGGCCCGGCCCGTTTGGCCAGCTATACGCCGAAAGCTCATCTCTGATGGAGGGTTCGCCTCGTCGCGCCGCCGCTTGATTCGCCGTCGCAGCTTGTCCTCCACCCAAACCACGCACAGGTTCCCCAACGCCTAGCCCACGCTGCTCCGGTCCAGGCAGCGAGTCGCCACCTAGGGGGAAGGCGGACGGGCGACAGTCCCGAGAACACGATCGGAAATGCCAAATCTACTCGCCGGCTTGCCGGAAGAGATATATCCTGGTGCGCCTCCCGGCCAACTCCATACTCTGCTGCCGCGCCGTCTGCTAGCTCTGGCGCCGCCTGAGCTCGCCCTAATCAGGTCCTTCCGAACCGCCGATGCCGCTGACTCCTTCCACCTCCGCGGCGCCGAGTTCCGGCCAATCTTCGGGTTCCCGGAGCAATTCGGCTCCCACTTCCCCGTTCGCGCCTCCTGCGGCGGTGTCCTCATCGTCGGGCAGTGCATCTGCAACCCGGCAGTGGGCGCCCCTCGCCACGGGCCCGAATCCCCATGTCGGCAATCTGCTCGCCCTCTTCCGCCACCAGCCTTCAGGGCAGTACGGCGTGCTCTACTGGACACGATGGAACCACCATGGGACTTGGTCCAGTCCGGCGGAGTACTGCGTCCTCGCCGTGGGAACTGACCAACCGAGGAGCGTGGATTGCCCGGTAGAGCGCCACAGGGGAATACACGTCTTTGGGGCTCCGGTCCTTCTCAATGGCAGCCTGCACCTACACTGGAGGGAACGCCCGGGTGTCCGCTACCACAGGATACTGGTGTTTGACACGGTGGCGGAGACCTTCCGGCACATGAGCGCCACCGGATGTGGAACCCTGCCATGCTATGCAATTGCTTCACATGTGTGGCAGGCTTGCTGCGTCCATCAGCAAGGGTGGCATGACCGGGATGACCATCTCTGTGCTGCAGGACCAGGAGCATCATGTCTGGGCATTCCAGTACCAGATCAAACTGCCGGTGATGGAAATCGGGCCTTTCCAGGAGCAAGGGTATTGGCCGGCAAAGGTTGTGTCGGAGGAGGGAGACCTGCTTGTCAGCTGCTATGGCCAGCTGTTATAATGTGACAAAAAGGGCAATTTGGTAGCCAACTTCAGTTTCAATGATGACATGCCAGTGGTTCTGTGGTTGTTCCTCATATGCTTAAAGAGAGTCTTATTCAGCATACATTTTTCCAAAGAAGAAGATTACAGAAGAAGAAAAGATTCCTATTGACCTTGTTGAGGTCTGATTTGCGCCATACTGTAAGTAAACTCTTTTTTGGTTATATAATACAAATCAATGAGACCACTATGCATACTCTAGTGATTTAGAACTGTCTGTAACATAGTATTTCAATAGAAACAGGGATTGGGTTCTACTTAGCAGACAAATCATATTAACACGCAGATATCGCTTCTTGCTGGTTACCTTTGCTAGCACTTTTAAACCTCGTAACAATTGAAATCGAAAGCTGAAATAATATTGAACATGAGAAACTGCTTGAGAACTCAGCTACTGGGCAACACAAGGAGAAAACCGGATTTGCATGCAAACTTGTCATGTGTTTCCGAAATCAATTGCACAAATAACAATCTTGTAGTTACTGATTTGTATGTTATTTCTGTTCTTCAGCACAATCTCGATAATGGATAGTTTTTTTTTTCCAATAGCGTCTTCTGGTTTTGATCGTACTGCTGAGACCTACCTATCCACTGATAAACTGATTATATTGTGTTACAGATTCATGCCAAATTGTTTCTCTTCGACACACATTTGTTTGTGAGTAGAGATACACCTCCATTTTATTCAAAACCACTCCACTGTATCTTTTGTTTGTTGCGCATTCAGAATTTCTGTTTATTAATTTGTGTAAATACTTTTCATAACATATGAAGAAAAGCTTAGCTTTGTTCATTGGCAAATGAAGCTATAATTGAACTGCCCAACTGTTATTCTTGTTGGAACACTTAGATCACCGAGTGCAGTTATGTTATAAACCGGGTTGCTGTTTGGTGTGGACTTTATGCTGTAAGTAGTTTGCACAACCGACCATTTTGATGGTTTCAGAGGCTCTTATGTAGTTGATGCCTCTTTTGTTTCAGATACTTAATTCATGTTTGAACAGAATAAATGTTCTGTTAGTCTTATGCAAAAAAAAAGACCCAATTGTTAATCGAATTTCCCTTGATTAGATGTGTATCTCGCTTTAAGCTTCCATGGGTATAAATTTGAATTTAAGCTTCCATGCATTTAGCTTGGTGACTAAACTCTTAATTTGTCTGCTGCTTTCAGGTAATCTTAAATTACTTCAATTGTTGCCTATGCTGAGGAGTTCTCTGCTACAGTTAGAAAATTAATCTTTATGTACAGGTGCCATGTTGAGAAGTTTAGGTGCTTCCTTACTATGCTACTGTTTTGTTATTCACATCTTGTGTTTATCAATTTATGTTACTTGTTTTAGAAGACAACAGTCTTGGCCATACGGTTCTCATATATGTTACCTGAAGTAAGAAGTTGCAGTATTGTGTTACATGTCTTCTCGTGAGATACAGATCACGTGAATAATTGAAGTGATTAGAGAGAGAGGGTGAGGGGTACAAACAAGAGTCATAAAACGGAAGAGAGGAGCTAAGGGAGAGCTGATATTGTTCTCTTCTGTTAGTTCCAAAATGAGAGAGAGAGAGAGAGAGAGAGAGAGAGAGAGAGAGAGAGAGAGAGAGAGAGAGAGAGAGAGAGAGAGAGAGAGAGAGAGAGAGAGAGAGAGAGAGAGAGAGAGAGAGAGAGAGAGAGAGAGAGAGAGAGAGAGAGAGAGAGAGAGAGAGAGAGAGAGAGAGAGAGAGAGAGAGAGAGAGAGAGAGAGAGAGAGAGAGAGAGAGAGAGAGAGAGAGAGAGAGAGAGAGAGAGAGAGAGAGAGAGAGAGAGAGAGAGAGAGAGAGAGAGAGAGAGAGAGAGAGAGAGAGAGAGAGAGAGAGAGAGAGAGAGAGAGAGAGAGAGAGAGGAGGAGGTAATAGAGCCTTGTGGAAACTTATTTGGAATGCTCCAGTCCCAAACAACATTCACTGGTAGAAAAAAGGCCTTCGATATGCCAGCATCAGTCCCCAAGCGTCGCGCACCGTGACCAATGAGTCTTTAGTCCCGGGTCGGGAGGAGACCCGCGACAGAAGGTCAGACGTCGCGGGTTGGGAAGCGCGTTGCGACGCGTGGAGGGAATTAATTCCGGTTGACCTGGCCGCCCGGGACTATTGGTCCTTTATTCCCCGTTCCCGTGGCCAACCGGGACCAATGGCCCTTTATTCCCTGTGCCCGTGGCCAACCGGGACTAAACATCAAGCGTCTCGCCTCCCCCGCGGCGGTTTTTATTTCGCGAGCGAGGCAGAAGGGCGTCATTCCACTGCTCGCTCTCTGTTCTTCCTCTCGCTCTCTGTTCTTCCTCTCTCGCTCTCTGTTCTTTTCGATCCAAGCACACGCACGCAAATGGCTGAAGTTTGGACGCAATACAATGGTTCCACACCGTGCGGCAAGGATTTGGACGTGCTCTTCACCAACAGTTCCGCGAGGCTGCATGAAGCTCTAGGTCATTTGGCCGATCTCTATTTTGAAGCTCCCGAAGAACACCGGTTCTTTGGGCTCGATCTGGAGTACACGGCGAATCAGAAGGATGTTGCCGTCATCCAGATATCGTTCAAGCAGTCGGTGTTGGTCTTCCAATGGTCAAGGTAGAAGCATATATAGCACACGTGTACAATCTTGCATGCATCTGCTTCGAGTTTTTTTGTTGCATGTGAACAATACGTGTGTTGCAACATATCTAACACATATCCTATTTTTGTTGTTACAGTAGTTCAAAGCATTGCCCGGACCTTGTTGATTTTCTTGTCAACTCGGGGTTTGACTTTTGCAGCGTTGACATCACGCAAGACCGTGTGAAGTTGATGCGCATCGGTATTATGATACCTGAAGATCACTACGTTGATCTTCAGAATCTTATCCAGTTGACCAGGCCAAAGACCGGGATGGCTGTCATGGCAAGCACCTTCATCCACCAGGGCTATGAAAGGATGAAGATTGATTTCCACCGGGAGAATCACTTCTATTGGGAGGAGACCCCATTGCGCATGACGAACCTCAAGTATGCAGCCATAGATGCATATGTCGCGTACGAGTTGTTCCGCATCTACTCGGCGGGGCCATAGATGATGTATGCATGCGTTCGATATCTATGTGCATGTAATGGGTATCTAATTAGTAGTATATATATGTAATGGATATCTTTTGTGATCGACTCTATATATATATGTTAATTATGAAATGTGATCGACTCTATGTTTGTGTTATGTGTGATCGACTCTATGTTTGTGTTATGTGTGATCGACTCTATGCATGTAATGAATATTGTTTGTATTATTGTTCTTTATTTTTGATATATTTTTTCATTTTAAGATTTTAAAATGAATTAGTATTATTTTTCTTCATTTTTTGATATATTATTTGTATTTTTAAGATTTTAAAATGAATTAGTATTATTGTTCTTAATTTTTGATATATATTTTGTATTTTAAGATTTTAAAATGAATTAGTATTATTGTTCTTCATTTTTGATATATTATTTGTATTTTTAAGATTTTAAAATGAATTAGTTCTATTTTTTTCAATTTTTGGATATATTATTTGTATTTTTAGAAATAATACAAATTAAAAGTTAATGTTTATTTATTTATTCAAAATTATTAATTACATCATTACTTTTGTTTATTAAAAGATTTATTTGAAATTCAAACAATAAAGAAATGTGGCTTCGGCCAACATGTTAATAAGATTGATATGATACTACTATCATATACATGCGTGAGAAACACTTGGATTCGGGACGGGATGGAACTCGGAAGTTAAGTGTGCTAGTGCTAGAGTAGTGGGAGGATGGGTGACCGAGCGGGAAGTTTGACCATGAGTAACTAATTTGACTAGAGATAATCTTAGTTAGACACTAAGCAAATAATACAAACTAGCTGAATGCCCGTGCGTTGCCACGGAGCAACAAAGTAAGGCGTTAATCGAAACAATACTGTAACTCAAAACGCATGCTTTACAATTGTCTTGCCATAAATATTGCCTTATGATCGCTATCAATAAAATATGTGTCAGATAAACCTAGTGAAGGAACGGAGAAAAACTCTGCCTAGAAGAGGGTGTACTAACTGAGTTCGTAGCATAGTAGTAGATGCACCTAAATGATTCAACTATCTAGAAAATTAGAAAGGTTTGAGTGCGACAATCCGATGGAAGTTATATATTTTTGAAATGAAACAAAAAACTATATATGAATAACGATGCACTCATTATTATTCATCTTTCTCAGACACCAAATACCGGATGGATATGATGCATTTCATTTGTATATCCCCATGTAGTAGCACTTTCAAGTAGAAATCTTATTTAAGTCGAAACACCAAAGATAACATTTACTGTATGTGCCCCTTTCTCCATTGTTCTCGAAAAACATATATACGAATATGTTTTTTATAGGAAAACGATTACTTTAGTTTGCACGCAATCCACAATACTATGCACCGGAAGGGAAAATAAATAAATTATCGGGTACACAAATACGCAGAAAAATAATCTTCTATCTTCTTTCACCGTTGAACTTATATGCTTCTTTAGTTCAGACTCTAGAAAACAATATGCCATGCAACTCTTCTCTTTCCCGTGAACCATGTTGTCGCACACATCTTTTTTCCTTTTCTTAACTAATCTCTTGCACCCTGCCAAAATCCACTCATTCCGTCATGTCAAGAACAAGATCCGACAATGAAATTGCGAAATAACAATCTGAATTGTCGAATAGTAGGTAAATATGAATTTAGTGGGTTAAACAGAAAAATACAAACTGCCACAAGAACCGAAACCTTATAAAGCCATCCTTATACAACGGGTGTAAGCACCTACTGCCAATGCCCAGTAGGATATTAATATGTTCCACTTAGCTACAATGAGTGTAGTTCAATGTTTCAAACTCCATCTCCGGTGCATATGTCTTACCTAAGATAAACGCCACTAATTCTGGTTCTGAGTAGAGGACGCTGACCAATACTATGCTAGATCGCTACATGAAATTGGCATCACCGAAGGCAGAGGGTAATTTGTGATAAAAATCATGATATCACTCTGACACTGAAACATAAAAAAATACAGCCTCACATCTGATCACGAAGGTAACAAATTAGTAACACCTGCCGACATCGAGTCTGCTAAGAATCAGTGAAATGATTTTACTTTCAGACATCCAGACCATACAAACAAGTCTGAAATCTGACCCGTGATTATGAAGTTATTAACATGATTGATGGGAAGGATAAATAACTTAGCCAAAAGGGCCCAAACTTGCAATCTAGATGTGCCAAAAAAAAAGAGAGCTGAAAGTAAGCAGTTAAGTCAACAATAGGCATGACGAAACATGTCTGTCAGATTTGTGCGTACCTAGTCCATAATACAACATTCTCTCGGAACTCAGGACTTATTTCCGTGGGTTTAGAAATTTCAAGATCAAACATATCAAGCACTCATTTTGCAATGTACAAACAGAGCAGTATACTACATTAGCTATAAATCAGAGGAGAAACCGGTATACATGTACTTTATTGGCCACTCACATTGATAGCTAATGTACTGGTGACCTTTAGTTCTGCTGTTGCTGAAGTATACCTGATATATGCTCTGATGAGCGGTTAGTGGCTTCCCGCAACGAGCTCCCCGTCTGCCTCGCAATGTCTCTTCCCTGCCACATGGCTTTCTCGAACCAGCAATCCAGCATGATGGCACGCCATCCCCTGCACGAGTCTCATCTGCCTGATCCACTTGGCCAGGGCCGCCTCGCCGGCGCATGGCTCGTGCACACATGCGTGCAGGGCTCCGGCCACCGGACGCGGGTGTCGTGAATGGGTCGGCTTGCGTCCTCCTGCTTCTTCTTCATTGCAATGCTTCCGTCGTCGCATTTTTCTGGATGTGGATCTGGTGTGAGATACAAAGTGAGAAGGAGAGTAGAGAATAGATTGTGTCCAACAGTGACCGGGCGCTGGAAGGCGCATGGGTGTGAGGAGACGACATAACACGATGGTGCCCATCTTGTCTTTAGTCTGGTCGCCATCCTTCGACGCCATGGTGGTCGTGCGCGGTGGAGAAGAAGACCATGAAGGACCGCGAAGACGCCTTCGGCAGTCGATCTCGCCCCAGGCTGGTCGCCGAGCGGGAATAAACCGGCAAGACATGGTAGTCAGGGTGGCGGCGTCCGGGAACTCGAGCGGCCGCATGTGAAAGCCAGCGGTGATGTGGGCGTGGCCGTGGGGAGGTGGCACAGTTTAGGGGAGACTAAAACAACCGTGAAAAAAGGAGGAACGAGGAACGAATGTGGAACGAAACGCCTGAGATTAACAGATCTCTCAGCGCTAATGAGGAGTCATGGGTTGATATTAAATATTGGCGGACGAGGAAGACAAGGAATTGTTTGATTCGGTCGCAGATTTCGCGCGCTGATTGATTTTGTAAATAGAGATCGTTGCTTGATTGCATTATAATGAATTAAGCGGGTAATTACCGCGAGGGAAGCGGGACCACAGGATGCTGGACGAACAAGAGATTACTTTTGCGCTAATAACGGTGAGCGACGAAGGGGAGTTGGACGAAGGAGGAGCAAAATGCTAACAAGAAGAGGAACGGAATTCTTTTATTAAGTACTCCCTCCGTTTCTTTTTAGTCTGCGTATTAGGTTTGGCAAAAGTCAAACTTGCTAAAGTTTGACCAATTTTGTAGGAGAAAATATCAACAATCACAATACTAAATTAGTATCATTTGATTCCCCATGTAATATGCTTTCATATTATATCGATTTAGTATTATAGCTATTGATATTTTATTCTACAAATTTGGTCAAACTTTGCAACGTTTGACTTAAGAGAATTCTAATACGCGCAGTAAAAAGAAACGGAGGGAGTAGTATAAGTAGTAGAGATAGAGACAGGAGAGAAATGATAGAGGAGATAAGCCTGCATGCATCAAGGTAGGTAACAAACCTAACAAACTTGACAAGATAAGGTTGCATGCAACGTTATTGTTGGCAAAAAAATTAGTTCGGTGGCATTTGATGCGTAATTTAGTGGAAGTGTGACACCGCCTCACCGCCACAACAACCTTAATAGTAAAGATTGTGAAAAAAAAGGGAGTGAAAAAAAGGGAGTGAAAAAAAGGAGTGAAAAAAAGGGAGTGAAAAAAGGTGAGAAAAATAATTAGAAACCAAATGAATTAAAAAAATTACGAAATAAATCTAGTCCCGGTTCATGTGGCCAACCGGGACTAAATGTCCTCCGACCCCAGGCTCCGCCACCCGCCCACGTGGACGGGCCTTTAGTCCCGGTCCGTAAGAGATGGGACTATAGGGGGGGGCCTTTAGTCGCGCGTAGCTAGTCCCGGTTGCCCGGACGGGATTAATGGGCCTGGCGAACCGGGACTGTAGGCCTTTTTTCTACCAGTGATTAGAATTTTTTATCTGGGGTGTTGCTTGTGATAATCTTGCCATGAAATGCGACAAATTCAAGAGCAACCCAAAGGAAAAACTAGAGCCTTCACGCTGAAGCTTTCTTCATGTCCTCCTGAGCATGTGAACGGTCGTCGCCATGTAGAGGAGCAGTGGTTCATCCTTGGCTGGTGACGCCAACACCAGCGCCGTGGCCAGGAGCTGATTTATCTGCACTGGAGGGAACGCCCTGGTGTCCGCTACCACTGGATGTGAAACCCTGCCATGCTATGCAATTGTTTGACATGTGTGGCACACTTTCTGTGTCCATCAGCATGACATGTCTGGGCATTCTAGTACCAGATCAAACTGCCGGTGATGGAAATCAGGCCTTTCCAGGAACAAGGTTATTGGTCGGCAAAGGTTGTGTCAGAGGAGGGAGACCTGCTTGGCATCTGCTATGGCCAGCTGTTACACTGCGACAAAAAGGGCAATTTGGTAGCCAATTTCAATTTCAATGATGACATGCCAGTGGTTGTTCCTCATATCCTAAGGAAAGTCTTATTCAGCATACATTTTTCCCAAGAAGAAGATTCTATAAGAAGAGGAAGTGATTGCTATTGACCTCATTGAGGTCTGATTTTGCGCCATGCTAACTGTATGTAAGCTCCTTTTGATTATATAATACAATCAATAAGTGAGACCACTACGCACACTCTTTGTATTTAAAATTGTCTATAACATAGCATTTGTCAATATAAACAGGGATTGGGTTCTACTTAGCAGACAAATCACATTGACATAGAGATATCGGCTTCTTTCTGGTTACTTTTGATAGCACTTCTAAACCTCGTAAAATCGAAAACGAAAGCTCAAACGATCTTGAACGCAAGAAACTGCTTGAGAACTCAACTACTAGGCAGCACAAGTAGGAAAACCAGATTTGCATGCAAAGTTGTACTGTGTTCCCGAAATCAACTGCACACATAACAAGCTTGTAATATCTAATTTGTAGGTTGTTTCTGTTCTTCAGCACAATCTCTATAATGGATAGAGTTTTTTTCCAATAATCTATACCCATATACCCTCATTCATATCAGCAGAAAAATTGATAAACTGATTATATTGTGTTACAGATTCATGCCAAACTGGTTTCCCTCGTATGGAAGACACACATTTATCTGTGAGTAGAGATACATCTCCATTTTGTTTGTTGCGCATTCAGAATTTCTATTAATTAATTTGTGTATAGTTCGTAACGTATGAAGGAAACCTTAGCTATGTTAGTGGCTAATGAATCTATAACCGAACTGCCCAACTATTATTGGTGTATTCTTGTGGAACACTTAGATCACTGGGTGCATTTAAGTTATAAACTTGGTTGCTGTTTGGTGCAGACTTTATACTCTAAGAAATTTGCATGACTGACCATTTCGATTGATTGATTTCATTGTCTATAATTGGGGGCTCTTTTGTAGTTGATGCCTCTTTTGTTTCAGATATTTAATTCATATTTGAATAATAGACATGTTCGGTTAGTCTTATTGAAAAAAAGGTACTTTTTAGTCAAATTTCCCTTCACTGTATGTGTATATCGCTTTAAGCTTACCCCTGCATATATATCTCCATGGATATGAATTTGAATTTTAAACTCCAATGCATTTATCTTGTTTAACTTAGTGACTAAACTCTTACTCTGGCTAAACTGCTGCTTTCAGGCAATACTGAATTACTTCAATTTTTGCCTATGCTGAGGAGTTCTCTGCTACAGTGAGAAAATTAATATTTATGCGCACATCATTTTATATGAGAGGTTTAGGCGCTGCCTTACTATGGGACTGTTTTGTTGTTCACAACTTCACATGCTGCGTATATCATCTTATGTCACTTGTTTTATGAGACAACAGTCTTGACCATATGGTTCTCATATATGTTGCCTGAAGTAAAAAAATTGCAACATTGCGGTACATGTATTCTTGTCTTCAGATCTGATGCGGAGAGGCATTGCGCATGGCTGCGAGCTCCTGAAAATAGGTGTTATCTGGAGAGTTGGAATCTAGAGAGACAATTGGATCCGAGAGAACCCTCCGGTCCTGGGGATGCTTAAACCTACAAGAAAACACATGTTTAGTGACCTCCTGCTCCCTAACTCGAACACCTGGAATGAAGAAATCATTAGGAACTTCTTCTACCCTCTTGATGGATCTGAAATCCTTAAGTAGTTAAGCTGAAGACCACTGTGGATGGCCGCGAGGATCTGATTGCTTGGCACTATGAAAAATCTGGTGTTTTTAGTGTGAAAATTGCTGATCACCTAGCCTATAATCTGAAATTCCAAGAAATCACCCCAAACTCCCACCAAGGCAATGATGATAAGCTCTGGAAGAACATTTGGTCAGCCCCGGTACCTAACAAGGTGCAGATCTTCGGCTGGAGGGTGGCTAGCGACAATTTAGCTACCAGAAGGAACAAATGGAGAAGAACGCTTGAGGTGGACAGTACTTGCCAGATATGTGGCAATGGAGAAGAAAATAGCTTTATGCTGCTGTCACGTGCACGAAGACTGCTGCTCTGGGGCATGAGATGCGGAAGATCTTGTGTATTCCCAACGATTGCAAGTTAATATACACTGGGAAGGATTGGTTGCTGCTACTCCTCTCTCACTCCCCTAAATCGCAACATGGTATGATCTTGCTCCTCCTAGCGTGCTTGACACTTGCGAAACGATATCATCCATGACAAGGGCAATGCAACTATTGGTAATTCTGCTGGCTTCCTAACAAGCTATGCTGACGCTCTAAGCCGTGCCACTGGATGGCACCATGATGACAAAGGAAAAAAAGGCTTTGTTGCTGAACTGGTGCACACCTGCTCCTCCTACTGCTGGTTCTCCACAACGCATTTGGTACCCCCCTCCAGCTTGTTGGATTAAAATTTAGCTTCTTGTAAAACACAGGTAGTGCCACGGCTGGTTTCCCTGCCCGCCAAGACACCGGTGTTGTCTTAATCTCCAGGATCGCTTCTCTCCCAACTTGGGTAGATACCGAAGAAGCCTAAGCACTTTCCTGCCCCCAAGGGCTCAAGACCTGCAGCCCTTTCCTCCAAAACAAAGTCATCATGGAAACTGATTGTGCTGCCCTCGTTGCTAGCCTGAAACATACCTCCAGAAATCTTTATAGCCTTTGCTTTGTTCTCTCTGAAATCAAGTCTCTAGTTAAGCACTTACCTGATGTTGCGATTAGTTTCTCAGCTAGAGATAGCAACTACGTTGGTCATGCCCTGGTCAGGCTAGTGGCTAGGCCGCTGTAGTGGGTTGTTTTGAGCTTTGGATTCTACTATCCCAGAAACTATTTTACCTCTCTTACAGTGGTTGCTGATAATAATGAATAAAGACAGCTCTGTTGCCTCAATTTTTTTTAAATGAGACATAATTTCCTAACATTAAAATTCTTAATGAACTGAATCACGTACTCATATACAGTTTCAAGTACAAGGGGTGTATGGTGCCGTTCAAAAGGTTTACTATGCAAATGGAGGAGGCTTTGACGATTCTAATATGAGGTCAGCTACACATAAAAGGCTGGGCAAGTCCACTGTTTTTGCTGAAAGTAGCTAGCCCAACACCTTCACTAGAAAGATAAGACAGTCCCTGTTGGAAATAGTTTTTATGTTTCTTACATCTGGATCCATGGTTGTTGATAAATAATTCTTAATAGCCCATATGAAATGATGGTAACTGTATACTTCCAATAGTTTTGATGTGTAATGTTGGATGCAAAGTACAAAAAAAATATTCTCAGCAATCTGGACTCACTCTATTTACAGGTTTATCACAAAACAATTGAACATGTGGTTCCTGTTATATTTAATCCTTTTATTTTTCCCGTATGGACTAGTATATCTCCAACATTTTCTATATGCAAGCTGACTTAAAGGCAACTCCTGATTTTTGCTGCTCACGCAGGTAGTGGAAAACCTACTCCATGAGGCCACTTTCTCTCAGGCATCCCAATACATTTTGAGACTAATGCACCATGCGTATTGTATTCAATGGTTTAAGTTATTTTGTAGTTTCTTCGAGGTATTTGCTGGGAAATTGTACAAATCTTGTCAATGAAACGAGGCAAATTAATCCTAAATCTATTTTGTTTATAAATAGTATATATATTCATTGGGCATGTTATGTCTCGTATTCAGAACACAACTTTCTTATTCAGCAAACTTTGCATTAAAGAAGATGAAGAACATAAAGCATGCGTAGTTTGTTAACAGTAGTACTGGTACGACCTAGCTGCTCGTGAGCATGGTGCTGATACAACTAAAACGATAAACAAACAAGTTTATCTTCCATAGTTGCTTTTCTTCCGTCGCTGCCTTGCGTAACTAATGCATATGTTTTTGCCTAATTCTGCAGTGCTCTATTTGACATACAATGCAGAACTGAGGGTGCCGAGATCAATACAGGTTTGCTTCCTTTAAGATATGCATCAGGGCACTTGGTAACGATCAAACCCATATCCCTTTCATGCCTCTCATTTTTCTAGGAATGAATCCAGACGTGGAACTGATACAGGCAGAGATTTTGTTGATCCGATCCATTCGGCATGCATCATCTGTATAGTGAAGATATAATGTCCTTCGGAGGCGCTGACTTGCCATCCCAGTCGGCCTTTGAACCCTTTGCTCGATGGCTTGTGTTGTGGAAAGTGGTCAGGTGGGGATAAATTTTTCCAGACGGAGTATGTGAAGCGCAGTAATTTCATCGGGGCATAAACGAAGACCACAAATTTTCTGGGCCAGAAATGATACATCGCTGGGCTGGAAAACCAGGTTCGGACGGCAATCCATGCTAATCCCTGCCTCTTTAGGAACTAGAGGAACGAGGCCCGAGGGGATGCACATTAACTGAAGTTTTCTGAGATTGATCCAGTGGGAACTCGCGCCCTGTCATGAGCAAAACACGCTCATACTCCCTCCATCCACCAACAAGTGTACATCTAGGTTTGTACTTAGTCGAACCTTTTAAACTTTGACCAAATTTATAGAAAAATGTAGCAACATATATGACATCAAAATGGTATATTTTAAAACTTCATATCAAGAAAAATCTATTAATACTACTTTGGTATCATAAATGTTAGCACAATTACCAATAAAGTTAGTCAAAATTCAATAAATTTGACGGCAGAAATGGAAAACGTACACTTATTTGTGGACGGAGGAAGTAGGTGATTGTCTTTCTTCATTTTTTATGTTAATATATAGTACGCACTATGTCCATAAAACGTGGCCAAGTTATAAAGCTGAACGTATCTGCACCATGTCCAGAATCTTGTCCCATTGGGTCGCGTCGTAAAATCTTTCATAGTTCTGTACCCTATACATATGGGGGTACTCTATAGTCGGACCAATTCTAGCCCAGCATCTCGATTTCTCTGTCATGCCTTGACTAAACAGACCACTCGCCAAATTGCGTATTTTTTAAACCAGATAAAATCTCGTCAACTGTTGCATTAATTGCCGCAACGTCTCGATTTTGTTTTCTTTTTTCCATCATTCTGACATGAATCTTGGCATTGATGAAGTTTATAACAGGTAGTACAGGCCTCTCGTAGACGGTGCAGTCTGGGACACTCTGACTTTCTGGCCATGAACTCGCTGAGGAATTTGCTGTGCTTCGTTCTGGGAGCAGCGTCCACGGCAGCCTTTGTGGTGCTGCTGCTGCCCGCAGCTCCGTGCCCGTACACCATCGCTGATCTCGGCATCAGGAAGCTCAGCACGGTTCGTACATGCATTCTCTTCTCGTTTCCATTCTTCTCTTCTCGCATGTGTGAACTGAAACCATCCATCTCGCTCGTGCGTGCGTACCTGTAGGTCGCGGATGCGAGCGACGACGCGCTCGCGGAGCTGCTCCGGAGCGCGTCCATGGAGGACAAGACGGTCATCATGACCATCACCAACGAGGCGCATGCGCTGCCCGGCTCGCTCCTCCAGATCATGCTGGAGAGCATCCGCACGGGCGTGAGGACGCAGCCCCTGCTGAAGCACCTAGTGGTGGTTGCCACGGACGGCAAGGGGCTCGAGCGGTGCAGGCGTATGCACACGCTCTGCCACCTCCTCCCATCGAACGGCTCGGCGGGGAACGGCTCGGCTCTATCTTTCTTCGACAAGGACTACGTGGACATGATGTGGGCGCGCAACAGGCTCCAGTCGCGGGTGCTGGCGCTGGGCTACGCCTTCCTGTTCACCGACCTGGACATCCTGTGGTTCCGGAACCCGCTGCTGCGCATCCCAGTTGGCGCCCACCTCGTCCTGGGGTGCGACAACTTTTTCGGCAACAACCCGTACGACCTGGACAAGTACGCCAACGGCGGGTTCGTGTACGCGAGGCCGAGCGTCGCATCACTGGCCTTCTTCAGGGACTGGTACGAGGCGAGGACGCTGTACCCCGGGGAGAACGACCAGGTGGTTTTCAGAGAGATGAAGCACGAGCTGGCGGCGAGGCACGGGGTGACGGTGCAGCTGGTGGACACCAGCTACTTCAGCAGCGCGTGCGAGTCGTGGAAGAAATTCAACTTCCATGAGATGTGCACCTTCCACGTAGCCTGCATCCACGGCCTGGACGACAAGATCGACAGGCTCAACGCCGTGCTCCAGGAGTGGAGGCAGTACCAGGCGGAGCAGCTGCTGCTCGGCACCAACAGCACCGCACTCACCTACTGATCATACTTTTCGTCCGTCGCTGGCTGCCTGTTTGTTGCCTTGGTTCACCTGTGCAATTGTTAGATTCTTCCTACCGGGATACATAAGGAACTAGCAGAGTGGCCGACGCATTTGCGCTGCTAGATTTGTGATGAGTTTTATGCATCGATAATTTTGATTTTTCCCCATTTTATTAATTTACTTCCTTTATTCTTTGTGCTTAGATATTTAGAAAATTATTTTATACTAGCGCAATGACCGTTTTTCACTACGGAGTAAATGTCAACGGCTTAATGCCACTTGACAGAATTACTCAATCTAGCAAAAAATGATTCGTGCCAAAAATTTAAAAGAAAATGTCATACCTCGCTGGAGTTATTATAGAAAAAAAAAGAAAACCATGCTACTGTAACAAAATCAACTTCGTCGGAGGCATCGCTGGGAGACTCTCGCTGGCAATCACCGGAAAACTCGCCGGACAATCTCATAGCAAATAATGTGTACTACTGTAGCAAAAAAAAATTGTAGCAAAAACATTATTCTATAATAGCAAAAATTCGACATCACCGGAAAACTCGCCGGACAATGTCATAGCAAATAATTTGTACTACTGTAGCAAAAACATTATTCTATAATAGCAAAAATTCGACATCACCGGAGACATCGCCGGAATTCTCGTAGCAAAAAATTTGACAAAAAATAGCAAAAAAAAAGATGAGTATGTAGCAAAATTTTCGTCATCGCTGCAATTTTTAGAGCAACACCGTCCTGCAATGGGAGCACTGGCGTGCTCCTTTTGCAGCAAAGCCGCTGTGTGTCCTCCATGGCGCAACCATGCTGTGGGGGCGTTCGAGCAGCTCTTGTGGGAGCACCGCCCGTTGCCGAAGGTAGCATCCTCGACCAGCCTTTGTAGCATCCCGATTCCCGAAGCTGTGAGCGTTGACGAGGTTGAGGAGGGAGCACGACGCGGCCACCACCGGAGCAGCGACGCGGCCTCCATCACCGGTGGCGCCCACTCGCACCTCGTACCGGCCGTCGCCAATGGAAACAACACCACAGGAGGAAGGCGAGGACGAGTGAGGGCGCCGTGGCCTCCATCTCCGGCAGCGCCGCCCGCACCTCACGCCGGCCGTTGCCCATGGGACCATCACCGTAGGAGGAAAAGGCGAGGACGATTGATGGCGTCCTGGCCTCCATATCCGGCGGCGAAGGTGCTCACCACGATCCGCGTGCGGCCGAGGACGACGCCACGAGCCCCTCACGGCGATGGCGGCCGTCTCGAAGCCCAGAAAAGCATCGGAGAAGAAGGAGCGCATGTCTCGTGGGAAAGAGATAAGGTCGAGTAGGAGAGGATAAGGCGGAGATATTTTGTTGACCGGGTGGTGCGCTGGTGGGGCTTAATGACGCCCACGCGATCTGTTTCCATCCAACCGTCGCACACCCGTAGGACAAAAGATCGTGATCCCCCCGGGGGTTGATAGCGTTTCCGTTAGAAAAAGGAGGCTTAACTAACGAAAGAAAGATGAAACCCGATGCTTCTTTAAAAGAAAGCGCTTTCCTTACCTTTGAATTAATAAAAAATGATGCCCCTTACTTGCAGATTAGGAAGGCTTTTATCGTCGACTAAACTACGTAACCAAAGTGATTCCTTCTTGGTAGAGGATAGGCGGGTCCCTGGCCCAACCTAATTCAGTTCGAACCTGACGAGTAGCCCGGCATTGATTTCATGTGTTGGTTGCCCAATCCAATAAGTAGTTTTTGAATGATTCGCGTTTGCCCGGAGTTAGAGATGTACTTCCTATTTCAATGAAGTAACCAACCAAAAGAGAGTGTTAGGTCTGGGCTAAAAAATATTCCTATTTGTACCGGAAAACTTATTATTTGCCATAAAACCATGCGTAATGTAGTGAACACACTGCAAAGTTTTGCGATTGACAACAAGACATATGGGTTTCTAATGTAGGAGACAGTTTGGAAGGGGCGGCGTACTTTCTATTTCAATGAAGTAACCAACCAAAAGAGAGTGTTAGGTCTGGGCTAAAAAATCTTCCTATTCGTACCGAAAAACTTATCATTTGCCATGAAACCATGCGTAACGCAGTGAACACATTGTAAAGTTTTGCGATTGACAACAAGATAGATGGGTTTCTAATTCAGGAGACACTTTGGAAGAGGCCGCCGCAGCTGTCCAGGATGGCATCCTCCATTTTAAGGGTGTGTTTGGTTGCTGGAACCAAGTAATATGTAACCGGATGGTTCCTCTCCTAAAGCTCGCTCCTATGTTTGGTTGAAAAGTGGAACAAAACCAACTAGTTCCTCGTAAGGGAATATACCTTCAATATGCGAAATGGAGGGGTTCCTCCAAATTGGTGGAACAACATGGAATTTGTTGGGTCCTCTCATAGGATTTGTAGGTTGATTGCTAATCTATACATGTTAACAACAAATTTGGACGTTGATTTGGATTTTAGAATGATATTAATTACTATTTTTTACTAGTTAATGATATATGCTAATTTGATTTGGATTTTAGGGCGATGTTAATTATTAATCTGTACTAGTTAATGCCATATGCTAATTTGATTTTCATTCTAGTTTGATGTTGAATTTGGAGGCTGATTTGCAAAAAAAAAAAACTTGTTTAGTTTTTTTAAAAAATTGGAGTAATTTTGGTGAGCTGAACCAAATTATAGCCATTCAATTCTACCTTTTTGTCCCAATCAAACACGGAACAAAACCATTCCATTCTATCGTTTTTCCAACCAAACACAAGAATGGAACCGACCCGTTCTACTGGAATGGAACCACGGCATTATATTCCACTTCATTCCCAAACCAAACACTACCAAAGTGGATGGGCGTGTAGCCTAATTTGATATAAGATTAGTTACGAGGACACCTGCTAACTATTAGTAAAAAAGAAATAATTGGGCCCTAGTCGATGTGCTCTGCGTCGCAGCAGCAACCGTAACCATCCATAATGCTGGCCTCCGTCGTCTCGATGCGACAACGATTATGAGGTGGAGCCCCGGCCAGAACTAAAACAGAAAAATATATTGAATTTGGTCAAGTAACATCGTCAAAGACTCAAAGGGGTATGTAGGACTAATTAATGAACCTAGAAAATGGGGTTGTAGGTTAGCTAACATACACCCCTTGCACATAGCCATATTCAAAAAATATGATAGCCCAATCATATACATGCATTAGCCCAAAACATTAAGGTCGATACAGTTTATAGAAAACAATGTATTTGTTCTGAACCTTTTACTATTCCCTATGATAAGGAGCTAAAATAGCACATGCCTAATTACGTTTCTTGATAACCATTCATAAGGTTAAACGATGGTGTTATAAAGGGTTCACCTCTACATTTGGCCGATCACAAAGAAGGAATGGAAGGTGAAACGATGGTGTTATAAAAGACACAAGATAAAGGAATGGAAGGGCGTAATGTAACTCGTATTCAGTTCAGTCATATGCATCGGAAGTGTATTTTTTTGCCTCTATATTCTGTACCTTATTATGCTGGTGCCAACGGGGTCGGTAGGCCGGGCGGTATCGCCCCGGCCCGGGCGACAGCGAGGCAGGAAGGTAGGCGCGGGCGGTGGCACCGTCGCCCGGCGGTAGCGCCCGCTACCGCCCGGCTACCGCCCGCACTAGCGCGTGGAGGGGGGCGAGAGGCGGGGCGAGAGGGAGCGGCGCGTTGGCGGGAGGCGGGCGAGAGCGGGGGCGAGAGGGGGGAGCGGGGCGTGAGCGTAACAGCTAGCTGACGTGGCACGTGCTGATTCGTCCACGTCAGCTAGCCGTTGGGGTTAGCCGTTGTTGGCTCGAAAAATCCGAAAAAAATGGAAAAAACCCCAAATTTTCATCCCTCCCCCTATAAAACCCCCCATATCCCTTCACTCACTCCACACCCATTTCATCTTTTTTCTCTCCTTCCGTCTCTCAAACCTTCTCTGCCATGTCGGGTTGGACTCCAGATATGACCTCGTTCACGGATCTCTTGCAGTCCGACGGGTCACAAGCCCCTCACCTAGATGATATCTCTCCGGCACATCGTCGCTCCAATGTCGGTTCTTCGCCGGTTCCCCGAGTATTATACTCCTCCGGCACACCACCTCCGGGGCCATATGGTCCATACGGTCCACCTCCGGGGCCATATGGTCCATACCCTCCGCCTCCGTATGCATACCCCCCACCACCTCCACATGCTCCACCTACAGGTAGCGGGAGTGGGACTGTACCTCAGTACCCACCACCTTCGTACGGTTCATACGCTCCACCTCCGTATCCATACGGGCCATATGGTCTGTACCCCCACCTCTTGAAGCCAGTGCTCCAAGCTCCGGGTCCGATGCCGCGGAAACAATCCTACCAAAGCGTGCAAAGAGGCTTGAGTGGACAACTACGGACGAGGAAAAACTGGTACTTTACTTACCCGTCACATATGTATTTCGGGGTTGGTTCTTGCTTGGATTTTTCACTAACAATATCTATTTCGGGGTAGGTTCATGCTTGGGTTTTTCACTCCAAGGACTCTGTCGCCGGTAATTGTAAGACCACGAAAGTTTTTGCGGTCAGATAGTTGCAACCTTCAACTCTACCTCCGATCCTGCCCGTAATCGGACCGCGAAGCAACTGAAGGATCATTGAAACGTCTACAACTGTGAGGTATCCTTGTTCAATGCATACCACATCCAAGAATCAGCGGTACGTCAGAGTGGAGCAGACGATGCAATGGTCATGAAGGCGGCAATGGCGAGGTACGCGAATGACACAAGAGTGACTCAGCCTTTCAGACGGCACCACTGGTGGGAAGCTGTTCGCAATGAAGCGAAGTGGAAAGGACAACATGGTCCTGATAGTGGAACCGATTCCAGTTCCAAGAGAACCCGTCTGAGAGTTTCTGGTGAGTAGAGCTCTAGCGAGCCGACGGAGGAGGAGGAGCGTCCACTGGGCCGCGATAGGGCCAAGGCCGCGGCACGTAAGGAGAAGGGAAAGAGGAAGGGGAATGAATCCTCATCAAGCAGTGAGGTAGCAAGTAAATCCTTCGCGATGAAGACCATGTGGAATGGTTTAGTGAAGGCTAAACTACTCAAGCAATGGAACAAAATGAAATACCGATCAACCGCCGACATGAACGAAACAGAAAAGCGCAAACATGCGAAGGCCATCCAGATGGTGGAAAAAGAGCTTGGGCTGGAAGATGATGACGACGAGGAGGAGCAAGATTAGAATTTATTTTTTATTTTTTATGTAATTTTATTTATTATTATGTAATCGGTAACATTTTAAATTGAATAAAATAAGTTTGTTGCATTATTTTAAATGTTTTAATCTGCAAAATATATGTTGATGTGGAGGAAAGAGAAATGTTGATGTGGAGAAGAGAGAAGTGAGAGTGGTAACTATAGCCCGTGCACTGGCACCGTGGAGTGAGAGTGGGGTGATAGTGAGAGGAAAAACTGACGTGGCGGGGCTATAGCCCGTGGTGCACTGGCACCGGCCTCTTAGGATCTCTATATTCATGTCCGAGTCGGACCTATTCTAGGCCAGCATCTGGATTTCTCTGCCATGCCCTTGACTAAACAGAACACACACGCTCCCAGTGTGCCATATGCCAAATTCGCATCTCATCCCTTATTTTTTTTGCTCAGATACGTCAACTGTGGCATTAACGTCAGGATTTTGTTTTGCTTGATTATCCTGACAGGATTCTTGGCATCGACGAATTTCATAACAGGCACTCGATCTGGACTTCGGATCACTGGCTATCGGATTGGTGAGGAATTCGCTGTTCTTTGTTCTGCTGCTGCCCGAGCAGTCGAGTACTGCTACGTGCACCAACTTGTATAGTACCATCTTTGTCAGATGCATTCTCTCGGCCGCTCGCTGCTTAATTCTGACGGTTTGATCAAGGAATCGTACAGAAGTCGTAAGGTAAATGTTGTAGGTGAATCAATTCCGGTTCTAGCTTAGCACCTCGATTTCTCCGCCATGCCTTGAATAAAGGAGTAGAACACACGCTCCAAGTGCCAGGTGCCAAATTGCGCATCTCGCCCCATACTATACTCAGATGATGAGATCTGTTGCATTAATTTCCATGAAATCTGGTCAACTGTGCATTAATCCCCGCAACGTCTGGATTTTATTTCCTTTTACCTCGATTCAGCTGTCAGCATTAATCTTGAAATCGATAAAGTTTATAACAGGCAGAGGCCTTGCGTAGACAGTGCACTCTGGACTGAACGGAAGTTTCCTACTTTCTGGCTTTCTGCCATGAACTCGTTGAGGAATTCGCTGTGCTTCCTTTTGGGAGCAGCGACCACGGCAGCCTTTGTGGTGCTGCTGCTGCCGCCAGCTCCGAGACTGTACACCATCGCAGATATCGGCATGAGGAAGCTCAGCACGGTTCGAGTACATCCATTCTTGTCTTTTTGTTTTGATTCTAGTCTTTCCGCATGCTGTATGTCTTAACCGAAACTATCGAGTGTAGGTGGCGGGTAAAGTCGAGGACGACGGGCTGGCGGAGCTGCTCCGGAGCGCGTCCATGGAGGACAAGACCGTGATCTTGGCCTTCACCAACGAGGCGCATGCGCTGCCCGGCTCGCTTCTCCAGATCATGCTGGAGAGCATCCGCACGGGCGTGAGGACGCAGCCCCTGCTGAAGCACCTCGTGGTGGTGGCCACCGACGCCAAGGGGCAGGAGCGGTGCCTGCGCATGCACCGGCTCTGCTACCTGCTCGCCGGGAACGGCACGGGCAGCGCGGCGGAGCTGATGTTCTATGACAAGGACTACGTGGACATGATGTGGGCGCGGAACAGGTTCCTGTCGCGGGTGCTGGCGCTGGGCTACGCCTTCCTCTTGACAGACCTGGACATCCTGTGGTTCCGGAACCCGCTGCTGCGCATCCCCGTCGGCGCCGACATCACCCTGGGGTGCGACAACTTCTTCGGCGACAACCCGTACGACCTGGACAAGAACATCAACACCGGGCTGCTGTACACGAGGCCGACCCGGGCGTCGGTGGCGTTCTTCAGGGACTGGTACGAGGCGAGGACGCGATTCCCCGGCGAGAATGACCAGGTGGTGTTCAGAGAGATGAAGCACGAGCTGGTGGCGAGGCACGGGATGACGGTGCAGGTGGTGGACACCAGCTACTTCAGTAACGCGTGCGAGTCGTGGAAGAAGTTCAACTTCCATGAGATGTGCACCTTCCACACGGCCTGCATCCACGGCCTGCAGGACAAGACCGACAGGCTCAACGCCGTGCTCCAGGAGTGGAGGCAGTACCAGGCGCAGCAGCTGCTGCTCGGCACCAACAGCACCGCCCTCACATACTGATCAAACTTGTCGCTCGCTGCCTCTTTGGAGATCCTGTGCAGCTGTTTGTGTTCTTCCTTGTCTACATCTATAACGTCATCTATAGTCAACATGTACACTAATTAGTAATAAATTTATGTTATTTATCAGGATACGATCCACCTCTTACTCTGGCTCTTGCATGAGAGCTCACTCCCCTCCCCTCTTCTCTTCTCTCTCCTCCATGTCATCACAATAAAGTTATTTTAATTCTTATAGTCTGCTGACTGTACCTTATTGTACTTGCTCTTAGCACGGTTTCCCATGGCTCAGCATACGTCCCTTCATGTTTCCCATGAAATTTTTTGGCCTTCATGATATATCCATTTAAAACAAATTAGTTGATAGTAATAGGATGCTCATTTTTTTACGTCGATGTTCTCATCATTCCGTGGGTATTGTACCGGCTTTAGCCTAATGCTA
This sequence comes from Alopecurus myosuroides, assembly GCA_028641055.1. Taxonomy (NCBI): domain Eukaryota; kingdom Viridiplantae; phylum Streptophyta; class Magnoliopsida; order Poales; family Poaceae; genus Alopecurus; species Alopecurus myosuroides. Next base: position 507,276,914 of record CM054059.1, read on the forward strand.
CAATAATTTGAGCCATGCCCCAAAGTAGAAAAGGCAGAATTATTACAATTTAAAAAGTATACGGGAATCGGCAGCAGCCCTACCAAGGCCGACGTCACTGGAAGAAAATACTATATGACCCTCTCTAGAACGACCACGTCGTGGACCCAATCGTGTACCGTTAAGCAAATCTCAAAGCAAGTCCCGCTTACCCCTTAACAAGGGTTTTGCCACGTGTTAGGTGGAAAATATGGTCCATAGCCTGGGTCGTGGCGTAGGAGGTCGTATAGGATTTTTTTTTCCGCCGTCACTGCTGCTTCCAGAAAGAAGACCAGTACATCTCTCACCGATCTCATAGCTGACAGGAAGTCCCAAGCTTCCCCGAGTCCAGAGTAGGCGAGGCTTGTTGTTTACTTCGTCTTTTTTTTTTTGAAATTTACGGGGCAAAAGCTTTGCCGCCATGCATTGATTAAGAGAGAGTTTGAACAAGAGTTTAACAAGAAAAGTAGCAAATACAAGCGGATTACTCTCCCGGCAAAATTTCTCCAAGGTGCTTAGCGCCCATAAGCATCCAAAGCTGTGTCTCGTTCTTTATCTTGGAGAGGATGGACAACAGGGAGGCATGCTTGTTTTGGAAGATGCGTGCGTTCCACTCACTCTAAGTATCCCAAGCAACAAGGAGGGTAAAGGACGCCATGACTTTGCGATGAGGCAAGTTCAAACCAGACATTTGATGCCACCAAACCTTGATGTTGAGGGACGACCAAGAGGAGAGATTTAGGGCGTGTAGACCAAACCAATCCTTTATCATCCCCCATAATCTCAAAGTGAAACGACAATGAATGAGAAGGTGCTCAACGGACTCGGGGCTTTCTTACAAAGCGGGCAAACACCACAATTTGACCAACCTCTTCTTGCCAAACAATCCGCCGTTCAAAGCCTATTTTGGATCGCAAGCCAAACAAAAAAAATTTGACCTTTGGAGGGGCCCAAACTTTCCAAATCAACTTGTTAAAGTTTGTAGTGGTAGCTCCAAAGAATGGAGCTTTGTAGGACGACTTGGCCGAGTATTCTCCACTTGGCGAGAGGTTCCAAACAATGGAGTGCCCCACGGTAGCATTGAGGTGTACATGTTGAAGTTGAGACCAAAGGTCCACGAATTGTATAACATGTTGCATAGAGAAGTCTTCCACCATTTTTATCTTGCCAATCCAAGCGTTATTGACCAAGGCTTGATGGATGATCCACTTTTTCCTCGAAGAGAGGTCAAAGATTAGCGGCACAATGCTCAAAGGGCTCCGTCCATTTAGCCAAGGGGAATTCCAAAAGGGTGTCATCGAACCATTGCCAACGGTGACATTGGTGGACGCATAAAAAAGAGTGAGGTCTTCGGTGGTGCAAGGGTTCGCCGAACCGGCCCAAATCTTGTTGGGATCCCTCCAATGTAGCCATGGCCACCGCAAACGAAGGAATCTTGCTAACTTGTCGATATGAAGATCCCAAGACCACCAAGAGCGGTGGGGCGGCAAACGGTAGACCAATTAACCTTGCATTGGCCCCCCGAAGTCTTATCGGAGGCCGACCAAAAGAACGCCAGCTCTATCTTGTTGAAGTTATGGATGAGGTAAGGAGACACAATAGGGGGCGTCAAGTATTAAGTGGCTTGGGGGGGGGGGGTAGAACGTATTTGACAAGGGAGCTCCGACTGGCCGCGGTAATGTATCTTCCTTGCCAAGCGGGAATTTTTCCCGCACATTTATCCTCAGAGTGTTGGAAATCTCCCTTCCAAAGGCGCCGAACCGGAAGAGGTAGACCAAGGTAGGGCAAAGGGAATGACGTCCGCAACACCGTTAGGTCATCAAGGATAGACTCAATATCAATGTTTGCACAACGGATAGGCACCACAGAACTCTTGTGGACGTTAGTGCATAGGCCCGTGACCTCACCAAAGCTTTGGAAAATCGACGCAAGGTTTTGAATGTATTCTTTGAAAGGGGCAACAAAGATTGCCGCATCATCCGCGTAAAGGGAGGTACGCAAAATGGTGCGCCTCCCTCGAATCTTGTGAAACAACCTGTGGGTTGGGGCCAACTCAAGAACCCGTTGAAGAGGGTCAATGTCGACGACGAAGATTAGCGGAGACAGAGGATCCCCTTGGCGCATCCCGCAACCATGATGGATAGGAAGGCCGACCACCCCATTAAGGAGGACGCACGAAGACGAGGAGGTGAGCAAGGCGGCAATCCTAAATTTGTCCGGGAAACCCCTTCGTTGGAGAATGTCAAGAATGTACTTCCAACGAACGGCGTCGAAGGCCTTCCGAATATCCAACTTGAACAACAAATAGGCAATTTTACTCTTGTGAAGCCTACGAGCCAGGTTCTTGACATAGAAGAAATTGTCATGGATACTTCTCTTTTTTATGAAAGCGCTTTGAGCATTGGAAACTAAATCATTCACGACGGGCCCAAGACAGAGAAAAAGCACTTTGGTGATGATCTTTGCGATGGCATGGATGAGGCTAATGGGGCGATAGTGGGAGACCTCGTCTGCACCATCCTTCTTGGGCAAGAGGACAATGTTTGTCGAGTTCAACCAATGGAGGTTGGAGACATGGAGATCCAATAAAACGCACGACATCCGCTACACTTCTTGAAAAAGATCGGGGTGAAGCCATTCGGGCCGGGGATCTTTGTCACAAGGCATTTGTTTAATGGCACTCCTCACTTCCTCCTCGTAGAACAGCTCGGCCAAGCACTCCACAGATTTACAAAATTAATCTTCTCCCAATTGAAATCTTGGGTTCTCCCCGGCCCATTGCCAATTGTCGAAAGGAAGTGACAATGGATGATGTCCTCCTTTAGCTTATGGTCCATGATCCAACCATTTTTTGTGCTTGAGACGGTGGATATGGTTCTTCCTCCGGCGCCAATTCACCTTGTAATTTGACGTATGGCACGGGAGGAGTATGTATTACATTTATTCAATTAATGGCATGGGAGATAAATGGAAATGTTGGGTACAACTGGTCTGACTATAGAGTGCCACTCCATATGCATGCGTAGGGTAGAAAATACATTACAGAGACCTCGCATTTAATAACTAAGATGGTTGGTTGTTATAACTTCTAAATTGGTTACTAATGACATAGTGTCACCAATGGATCTTGTCGTTTTGTGGTGGCTACAATAGTCGTTAAAGATATTTAACAACCAAATTTGCCTCGTAGCATATCCACGTAGAACGTTGCTAACAATAAAACGCCTCGACCCATCCCCTACCTCTCGCGACCTGGTTGCCCCCTCCCAACGCGGGTGACTAGGCCGTGTCGTTGGCCCACCCTTCCCCTCCGCTGTCGCCGGCCTTCGCCGGCCCAGGTGGCGCCGGTGGCGGCGTCCCCTTGTTTCTTCACTCACGGTGGCGTCTTCGAGCGGGACGGCACGACATCGGGTGGTGCTCCTAGGCGGCAGAGGTCTGGCTCGACGATAGCGGGGTGGTCTGCTGCCGCACGGATGGTAAACGGTGTGATGGAGCGGCATCAGGTGGTGCTCCCAGGCGGCAGAGGTCTGGCTCGATGATGGCGGGGTGGTCTGCTGCCGCACAGATAGTAAACGGTGTGATGGAGCGGCATCGGGTGGTGCTCCCAGGCGGCAGAGGTCTGGCTCGACGATGGCGGGGTGGTCTGCTGTCGCACGGATGGTAAACAGTGCTATTGGTGGCAAGCTTGGCTCGGCCGGAGCCATGCATGCTCCGTGCTGGCGATGGTGGCAGGCTTGGCTTGGCTAGGCCCCAGAGGTAAGGGCGGGTTGAAGTTGGCCTCGCTGGCTCTGGGTTGACTTCGAGCAGCTCGTTACATGGGTGGCAGCAACGCCACCGTACCTGCTGCAGCGTGGCGGGGGGAGCTTCACGAATCCTCTGGGTCCAACCCGGTCTTGTGCTATCGAGCATGAGGGTGGTGGCGGCTATAGCCTCCGTGCAGCTGCGCGGCGGGGGAGAGGAGGGGGGACTTACGAACCCTCCTAGGGCTCAGCCAGTCCTTCGGCCTTGTGTGTCCTTGCTGCCACGTACGTCCGATGATGCCGGTGGAGGACGTCCTCCAGGTGGCCGTGCTGCTGTCGCCTTTTGGCTCGCTTTCCCTGGTGTGCTCTTGTCACTATGTCCAGTCGGCTATCGTCTATGTCGGTGGAGGTTGTTTCCTCCCGTATGGTTGTGGTCCTGCCGCTCGTTGTCTACGACTGGGTTTTCTCATTTCGGCCTCTCCGTGTTTGTCATGGTGAGACGATGATGGTGACTACAAGACTATGTTGGTGTATGCTGGTAGGTGGCAAGATTCGTGGAGTGCTATGGATTGCAATTCGGAGATGTGGCTTTTTGGCAGTCGGGAGAAATCCCTCTCATGTTTGCACCGATGTCGTGATGCTTGCGAGTGTCGACATTCCAGCCCGAAGGGCGTCAGGTGTACCTTTTCCCCACTCCCCGTAACGTACCAGGGGAAACTCTAGGACTAGCCCAGGTAGCAACGTCATAGTAGTCTCTTTCCTTCTTGGAGGTGCTGCTTGGTACGCAGCGATTCGAAGTGCTAAAATTGTGGTGGGAATACTCGGAGGATGCAACGGTTGCGAATTGTCTTAGTTTTCGTCGATCCGCCGATGTTGGCATTCTTTTATTTTCTTTTCTTCTCTCTTTTTCCTTGTAGGCTTGTTTCGGCCGGGGCAATCTGTTTTTCCCGAGAAGAGGACTCGAAGTTGTACCGTGTTGTAGCTATATTAATATAGCGAGACGAAAGCCTGTTTTGTAATTTGCAATAGGTGGTCACTATAGGTCCAGTCAATGGCTTACAATGTTTACATAGGCCTATAGTAACTAGGTTGTAACAAATTGGTTGCAATAGTAGGTCTATATATAGTGGACCGTGGGCCGCCGCCTGTCGAATAGTCATCTCAACAAGTCCCTCGGATGAACCGATAGGGTTTCGATTAGGAGAATGTATAGGCGCTGGTGACGATCGTCGGCTAACACGGGGGCAAGATTTACCCAGATTGGGGGCCCTCGTAGAGGTAAAACCCTTACTCCCGCTCTGTCGATCTGTATTATCAATAGATCGGTTACAATAGGGGGGTGCTCAAATCGAGAGTATGAACTCGAATTGAAGGCTTTGGTGGTGCGAAATTGCTTGGATCCCCCTCCCGGTACTTCTCCTGGCCTTATATTTGTGGCCAGGTCTCGAACCATACCCGGGGGGGTTACAAACCCTTGCTTTAGGTCGGTTACAAGTTTCTTCTTGACCCGCAAGGCTTTGCCGGTGGGCCTTTGATTGGGCCTTCTAGAACTGTTGGTGGCACCTCTCCTTGAGCTTAGGTCTTGTGCTTTGGACCGGGTAGCCTCACCTGATAGGTACAGGATTCATCCCCACGTCAGTAGCCCCCGAGTGTTTACTCGACTGAGAATCTGTTGGGTGGACACTCAAAGTTCGTCTTGATTTCCTTCGATTGATCGTTTCAATCGCTTGATTTTGGAGGGAGCATACCCCGTGCGCGATGTGCTTCTTGTACTCGAGCATCGAGCGATAAATGTGCCCGTGTACTGGCTGTTTTCGCAGAAGGATGTGGCTCAGTCGCTTGGCTCTCCCGAAAGCTCAGGGCCAATTAATTGCATCTAGGGCAAAAACAGTTCTGACCTACACAGACTCGAGACCTCCGACTCGAATCCGGAGAGGTGATCATTGCGACTGGGCCGTGGAGGTCTTACCGGGTCGAACTTAACCTATAGGGGTACCCGTCGCGTCCGCTAGGATTTTTCTTCGTGTTGTTGACACGGAATTTTACCGGAGGACGCAACTTGAGTGCGATTTCAGGCCCATAAGAGAGATCTTTGGGTCTTACCTTCGTACTTGAAAGAATACGGCATCCGGATGTGCCTAGTCGGCTGAACAATCCAGGGTAGAGATGTGCAGATTCATCGTGTGATAGAGTAACGGTAGCCGCATGTTGGGGCGCGTGGAGATAAACGAAAAACTTTTCCTACGCGGTACTCCCAAGATCTAGCCGAGGTAGAAGGCCACGAGTATTACCACTAGACGCGCAGGTGCGGATTATCGATGTAGCGCGTCGGGTCGGGGCAGTGCAGTCCCACGATCCGCTCCGGCCGATCCAATCCCTCGAACGTCGAAGTGCTGAACGTACAGCACCTCTGCCGGTATCCACACGTACGAGGAGGAGCTCCGACGGCGGACTGCTAGGTCCGGTGCGGCGGCTGGACTGAGTGGGGCTAGGGTTCCCAACGCATGGGAGAGTGGACTGACGTGCCCGCTGGGCAACCTGCGCCCCTCTTTATATAGCGTACGGTAATGGGCTGCACAACACTTGTGGCCCATTCCCTCTGTGAGTCCGACTCACTAACTCAGTCCATTTCCGGTTCGGGTCCAACCCAACCAATACTTGCTCCCGCTCTTAAGTGTGTGACCCTGCAGGCTCATGGCGACATGGACACGATTGGAGTCCTACTCCCAATCGATCAATCGGTAGCGGCTCCTAGCAGAACGTGCCGACTCCCAAGTCCCATTGAGTCATGACGACATACCTTTCAATGTGATATTCATCTTAGTCCTTTTTGCCTCACGATATACCTTGTCGAACTATAGGCGATTTATCGTCATCCCTTTAATAGTTCAACTCTCTTCTCGATCCGTGATATGTGATTCATCTGACTAACTCTTAGTCAACCAACACAGTTAACACTTAACTGAGTTGCGCATGGCCATGCTTCCTGAATCATATCACTCGAGAGGGCCCAGAGAATATCTCTCCATTCGGAGGGGCAAAATCCCATCTTGATTATCCACATCACGCAGCTTGCTTCTCATTCGACCCGAACTCTGCCTTTATAGTTGCCTTGTCACAGAACAACGTTTGACAGAACCTAAGTCGGTGATCCACAACTCGGATTGTGCGACAACCTCAGGTCTGAGGATTACATTGATTGAGACATGCAAATGACGACTTGATCGTTGCATCTCAATGTGGGTCAGTCCGACTTGCTAAACTCTTTAGCCAAGTCCGTGAACGTTGGAATGGCATCACCATGCCCATGACAAGTGGAACCGTGTCATCAGCCAACACTCACATTAGTCTAGGGTGTGTGTCCAGCACAACCTAAAAGACTAAGGACAATCTAGTATGAACAACATGAATACATAGTTCCACAATCGAATCACATATTCAATGACATGTATCAGATGTTCAAAACAAGGACAGCTTAATAACTTTATGAATACAGTGGGAATTACATCATACATGATTGCCTCTAGGGCATATTCCCAACAGTCTCCCACTTGCACTAGAGTCAATCATCTTGGCATCATATGCCTAGGCATCGAATGCCCATGCCTCTCGTGTGCGCCTCATGCTTAGGCTGTGGTAGCGCCTTTGTCAACGGATCTGCAACGTTTGCATCCGTGTGTACTTTGCATAACTTGATATCACCTTGTTCGACAAACTGGCGAATGAGGTGGTACCGCATGAGTATATGTTTGTTCTTCTGGTGTTGTCTAGATTCCTTGGCCTGTGCGATAGCACCATTGTTGTCACAATATACGTCCAAAGGATTGGACGTGCCCTGAACCACACCAAGATCAATCAGGAGGTTCCTGATCCAAACAGCTTCCTTTGCCGCCTCTGAGGCAGCAATATACTCAGCCTCTGTTGTAGATGCAGACACCGTATCTTGCTTGGAACTCTTCCAGCTCACAGCTCCTCCGTTCATTACGAACACGTATCCCGATTGCGAACGAGAATCATCCGAGTCGGTGAGATAACTCGCATCCGTGTAACCCTTTACACTGAATTCCTCATCACCTCCATAAACTAGGAACATTTCCTTAGTATTTCTTAAATACTTAAGAATGTTTTTAACCGCTGCCCAGTGGGCTTCGCCAGGGTCAGCCTGGTATCTGCTCGTAACACTTAGAGCATAGGAAACATCTGGCCTAGTACAAATCATGGCATACATGATGGATCCGATTGCCGAAGCATACGGGATCACACTCATCCGACTTCGCTCATCAGTCGTCGAAGGACACTGAGTCTTGCTAAGTTTTATACCATGGGACATCGGCAAGAATCCCTTCTTGGACTCTTGCATTTTGAATTTCTTCAAAACCTTTTCCAGGTAAGTACTCTGACTCAATCCAATGAGCCGCCTGGATCTATCTCTATAGATCCTGATTCCTAATATGTAAGTTGCCTCACCCAAATCCTTCATTGAGAAACTCCTTTCCAATGACTCTTTGGTTTCTTGCAACATCATGACATCATTTCCAATCAGCAATATGTCATCCACATATAAGATTAGAAAGTTTACTTTGCTCCCACTAAACTTCTTGTATAAACAAGAATCATGATCGCTCTTGATGAAGCCAAACGATTTGACTACCTCATCAAAACGAATGTTCCAACTCCGAGATGCTTGCTTCAACCCATAAATGGATTTCTGAAGTTTGCATACCTTGTCAGCATTAGCTGGATCGACAAAACCTTCGGGCTGTATCATATACACGTCCTCAGTTAAATTTCCATTAAGGAAAGCCGTCTTGACATCCATCTGCCATATCTCATAGTCGAAATAGGCTGCTATAGCTAACATGATCCGAATTGATTTAAGCATCGCTACAGGCGAGAATGTCTCGTCGTAGTCAACTCCTTGAACCTGTCGGAACCCCTTCGCGACAAGTCGTGCTTTATAGACGGAAATATTTCCATCCATATCAATTTTCTTCTTAAAGACCCATTTGCACTCGACGGGTCTTGCACCGTCAGGCAGATCAACCAAATTCCAAACTTGGTTTTCATCCATGGACTTTAACTCGGATCTCATGGCTCCAAGCCATGACTCGGAATCAGATCCCACCATCGCTTCCGAATAAGTTGCCGGCTCATTACTGTCTAACAGTAAAACATCACGAGCACTCTGTAATCTGGCAGATCTCCGTGGTTCAGGTGCTATTACCGGTGTAGGTACCACGACCGGCTCAGCCTCCAAGGCGTTCGCCGACTCGCCCCTAGCGGGTTCCTCTCGAATTTCTTCGAGTTGCACCGTGCTCCCACTGACTTCCCGACTGAGAAACTCTTTCTCAAGGAAGACACCATTCCGAGCGACAAACACTTTGCCCTCTTCCCGGTTGTAGAAGTAGTACCCCAAGGTTTCCCTCGGATACCCCACGAAAATACACTTATCCGACTTGGGCGTGAGCTTGTCCGACTGAAGTCGCTTGACAAATGCTTCACAACCCCAAATCTTTAGAAAAGACAAACTTGGCCTTTTACCAGTCCACATCTCATGTGGTGTCTTCTCTACTGACTTTGATGGTACTCTGTTTAGTGTGAAAGCTGCAGTTTCTAGACAATAACCCCAAAATGATAAAGGTAGATCTGTCCGACTCATCATTGATCGTACCATGTCCAACAAGGTCCGATTTCTCCGTTCCGATACACCGTTTCTCTGCGGTGTACCCGGCGGAGTGAGTTGAGGAACTATTCCACAACTCTTTAGATGGTCATCAAACTCATGGCTCATGTACTCGCCTCCACGGTCCGACCGTAGAAACTTTATTTTCTTGCCGAGCTGATTTTGTACCTCATTCTGGAATTCCTTGAACTTTTCAAAGGCTTCCGACTTGTGTTTCATTAAATAGATATATCCATACCTACTCAAATCATCAGTGAAGGTAATGAAGTACTCATAACCACCTCTGGCTGTCGTGCTCATTGGACCACATACATCACTATGTATTAGTTCCAACAAGTCGGACGCCCTTTCACAACTCCTTGCAAAAGGTGTCTTGGTCATCTTGCCTAGTAGGCATGATTCACATGTCTCGAATGACTCTAAGTCAAACGAAGTTAGAAGTCCATCATCATGGAGCTTCTTCATGCGCTTCCAACTTATATGACCAAGCCGACAGTGCCAAAAATAAGTCATATTCAGATCATTTGGTTTCAACCTTTTAACATTTATGTTATAGACCGATTCACTATCAAGATTTAAAATAAATAACCCGTTCTGAACGGGTGCAAAGCCATGAAACATATCTTTCAAATATAAAGAACAACCATTATTCTTAATATTCGACTCATAACCTTGTCTCATCAAACATGAGGCGGAAATAATGTTTCGACTAAGCGCTGGAACATAATAACAATTATTTAGTTCCAAAATAAATCCTGAAGGTAAATGAAGTTGCATCGTGCCGACTTCCAACGCAGCGACTCTCGCCTTGTTGCCGACCCGAATGTCAACCTCTCCTCTTGCCACGCTCCTAGTTCTTACCAGTCCCTGCAACGAGTTGCATATGTGAATAACTGATCCGGTATCATATACCCAAGAACTATTAGGCGCATCAGCAAGATAAATGTCTATAACATTGCACACAAGCGTTCCTGAGTTGGAAGTCACACCTCCACTCTTGGCTCTGTCAGCCAAATACTTGGTGCAATTCCTCTTCCAGTGGCCATCTTGCTTGCAATAGAAGCAGTTGGCTCCGGCTGTAAGAGAAGGCTTAGTCTTTGAGGAAGCACTCTGGACAGGGCCATGGGCGCTACCTCCTGACTTATCCTTCTTCTTCTTAGTCCAAGAACTCTTCTTGAACTTAGCCTTATTCTGCACCATCAACACTTGACTGGTGCCTTTCTTGATATCAGCCTCTGCCGTTTTGAGCATCCCATGTAATTCAGTGATACTCTTATCCATACCATGCATATGATAGTTCGAGATGAACGGACCATACGCACTAGGAAGAGAGTTCAGAATTATATCAGTGGCGATCTCTTCTTTAATTGAGAAGCCCAAGCGATCCAAAGACTGTATGTAACCAATCATCTTGATTACATGCGGACTCAGTGGATCGCCGTCTTTCAGCTTACAGCCAAGCAAAGCTTGAGAGACTTGATACCTCTCAGTCCTTGCTTGAGCCTGGAACATACTTTTGAGGCTTTCGATCATATCGTAGGCCTCAACATTCTCGAACTGCTGCTGCAAGTCCGGTTCCATGTGTGCAAGCATAAGACAGCTAATCTCCGTAGACTCATCTCTAGCCTTACGGTAGGCATTCATGACAGCGACAGTCGCATCGTCATCAGGCTCATCTGGAAGTGGAGTTTCTAGAACATGTTCTTTCTTGTCATGCTTGAGGACTATCCTCAGATTACGATACCAGTTGGTGAAATTAATTCCATTAAGCTTATCTTTCTCTAGGATTGACCTCAACGCAAACGTGGACAACTGAGGAAGGTTGCTAGGTGCCATTGATCTACAACAGAAAATACGCAAAAACACTTAAGACATGTATTCATAAAAGAGCAGGCATATTAAACGCTTTAATACTTATGCTCCCACTAGAACCAACATCCCTCCGATGGTTGCTAAGTGATTCAGGACCCTAAATAAGCAAGCCGACTAGTGAGCTTTAGCATCACCGCTAGCCGTCAAGTGATCTAGGTAGGCAACACCTTGCCAATCGTATCTCTATACGACTCCTGTTAGTTGGGTGACATCACATGCCCCGGCTCCCAACCTACCTCGCCCCGAGCCCCACAACCGTTGTGATGGACTCGTCTAGATTACCAAGTGCTTCTGCTTGTAAGAGTCCGACTCGAACCCACCTAACCGGAAAGAATTGGTAGCACCTCAATTTCATGAGCCCACTACCAAGAATGTCCGACTTGTGATGGTGCAGCACTGGCGGGGCGACCGACTAGACCTTCTTTGAGGGATTAAAGAATCTACCAACTATCCAAATAGAGGTAAATAGAGACATAACAATAACACAAATAAAGCAATTATAATGTGAAATGGTATGGCTCTCTTCATGGTGATCTCCATCTCCACGAAGCTTGTAAGTCGACTCGTGCCAACTCTTGTCACGTGCCATCTTACTCCATGTAGCCGACTTGTACATCAACTTGCATGCCACCGGGTTCTCCAACAAGCTACACTAGCTAGTAAATCAAAATTTACATAGAGAATCCGACACGCAGGCCGGTATACAATAAAATGACAGCACCTAGGCTCCAGCCGGCTGACAAAAACATGATACGCAGATCATGTATGGATTACACACATCACATGCACATAAGCCATACCATTCACAACTTCCTGCAAAATCAAGTTATGCATAGATACGATATCTACCGGCGTTGTGAAACTCGCAACGACATCTAAGGCGCTACGATTTCGGAAAACGCAGATCTCATCTGCATTCCGATCATGGATTTCTTCATCGGATAAAACGATTTTACCCGAATCTGATCCGTATTCCGATTCGACCAAACTCTTTGATCTTCGATCACCGCAACTGGATTTATGTGTCACGGTATACCCCGATGGCGGAAACCGACCGGTAGGGGTAAGTTGTTCCACGACCTTAGCAGTATGATCACGGAAACCAGATCATCCATTAACCCCGAGTACGATTGATCCAATCAACCTTGTACAAAACCGATCTATCTCATAGACCGACCACCAAAATAGCAATTAGATCACATCTAACGCTAACTACATATCACATATGTACGGATCTCGGGCCTAATACCAGAAGCTACCGCTCTGATACCACTGTTGGGGCGCGTGGAGATAAACGAAAAACTTTTCCTACGCGGTACTCCCAAGATCTAGCCGAGGTAGAAGGCCACGAGTATTACCACTAGACGCGCAGGTGCGGATTATCGATGTAGCGCGTCGGGTCGGGGCAGTGCAGTCCCACGATCCGCTCCGGCCGATCCAATCCCTCGAACGTCGAAGTGCTGAACGTACAGCACCTCTGCCGGTATCCACACGTACGAGGAGGAGCTCCGACGGCGGACTGCTAGGTCCGGTGCGGCGGCTGGACTGAGTGGGGCTAGGGTTCCCAACGCATGGGAGAGTGGACTGACGTGCCCGCTGGGCAACCTGCGCCCCTCTTTATATAGCGTACGGTAATGGGCTGCACAACACTTGTGGCCCATTCCCTCTGTGAGTCCGACTCACTAACTCAGTCCATTTCCGGTTCGGGTCCAACCCAACCAATACTTGCTCCCGCTCTTAAGTGTGTGACCCTGCAGGCTCATGGCGACATGGACACGATTGGAGTCCTACTCCCAATCGATCAATCGGTAGCGGCTCCTAGCAGAACGTGCCGACTCCCAAGTCCCATTGAGTCATGACGACATACCTTTCAATGTGATATTCATCTTAGTCCTTTTTGCCTCACGATATACCTTGTCGAACTATAGGCGATTTATCGTCATCCCTTTAATAGTTCAACTCTCTTCTCGATCCGTGATATGTGATTCATCTGACTAACTCTTAGTCAACCAACACAGTTAACACTTAACTGAGTTGCGCATGGCCATGCTTCCTGAATCATATCACTCGAGAGGGCCCAGAGAATATCTCTCCATTCGGAGGGGCAAAATCCCATCTTGATTATCCACATCACGCAGCTTGCTTCTCATTCGACCCGAACTCTGCCTTTATAGTTGCCTTGTCACAGAACAACGTTTGACAGAACCTAAGTCGGTGATCCACAACTCGGATTGTGCGACAACCTCAGGTCTGAGGATTACATTGATTGAGACATGCAAATGACGACTTGATCGTTGCATCTCAATGTGGGTCAGTCCGACTTGCTAAACTCTTTAGCCAAGTCCGTGAACGTTGGAATGGCATCACCATGCCCATGACAAGTGGAACCGTGTCATCAGCCAACACTCACATTAGTCTAGGGTGTGTGTCCAGCACAACCTAAAAGACTAAGGACAATCTAGTATGAACAACATGAATACATAGTTCCACAATCGAATCACATATTCAATGACATGTATCAGATGTTCAAAACAAGGACAGCTTAATAACTTTATGAATACAGTGGGAATTACATCATACATGATTGCCTCTAGGGCATATTCCCAACACCGCATACTCGCGATTTTTCCTTTGATTATCTTCTTGAGAATTTTCAAGTGGAGAGATCTCCTTTCCTTGTTGTACTCGTGCAAAAGAGATTTTTGCGTTTGTAATACCCATACGAAAGAAATTTTGTGTCAGGAAGCTTATGCGAAAGAGTTTTCGCGTCTTGATATGCCCATACGAAAGAACGAAAAAGTTTTCGCGTCTTAATATGCCCATACGAAAGAATTTTCGTGTTAGGGATCTTGTGCGAAAAAGTTTTCGCGTCTTGATATGCCCATACGAAAGAATTTTCGTGTCAGGGATCTTGTGCGAAAGAGATTTCGCGCCTTGATATACCCATACGAAAGAAAATTCGTGTTAGGGAGCCTACGCGCAAGAGTTTTCACGCCTTGATGAGGTATGCAGTGATGTCACTGCGCACCCGTCTGTTCTGACTTCTTCCGATGGGACGTGACGGAGCGAAGCAGAGCACGCTGACCCACCTTGTCAGCCTTTGACCGGAAACGATAGGTAGCATCCGGGTTTTCCGCGAGCCACGCGCTATAAATGCGCCCGATCTTTTGTAAAGATCGTGCCAGAGTAACCGCTCGCCGCCGCTTCGTTTCTGCTTTACGCGTGGCGGCCACGATGGGTGCCACGTTGCCAAATCCACGGTCTGGATCAGCCCGGCCTGTGTATAAATAATAACCCTTAGGAGATGGGTAAATCTTCCGGCCCTTTGCTCATCTTCTTCCTCCTCGCATACACCTCCTGTTCTTTAAGCACAAGAGAGCTCCAATGGTTGGCGGGAAGAAACGCAGCGCTGCCGCGTCGTCTTCGAAGGAAGTGGCAGAAGCTTCTGGGCCGCCTCCCGTGAGAACGAGCGATTGGCGCGCCGCCAACACCACCAAGAAGAGCATCGCCGAGATGTAACAGGAAGGACTGCTCCTGCCTGACACCGATAAGCACGTGCGCTTGTCCAAGAAAGAAGAGGTACCCAATCCGCACGCGAACGAGCGCGTGTTCTTCACTGAGCACGTCTCACGCGGCCTGTCTCTTCCTCTCCACCCTTTCTTCTCGGGCTGCTGTATGTCTATGGCATACAGCTGCACGACATGCCTCCAAACGCGATTCAGCACATATCGTGCTTTGCGAGTGCTTTCTGGGTATCCGCCCGCACTGGGGCCTCTGGAAGGCTCTCTTCAAGGTGCGGATCTTTCGGGAGAGGGCGTGGCCAGGCGAGAAGCTGGGGAGCCGCTGCGCACCGGAGGCTTCGGGATCCAGCGAGAACTGACATCCCCTACATGGAGATGTATTTCGTCGACTCGGCGCAGGCGGAAGAAATGGTTCTACGTCATCGAGAACAACGCGGGTGGAGCCCCTGAATTCCACCCATTCGCCATTCTGAAGCGGAGGAAGTCTTGGATGCACAAGCTCACCGCCGAAGACAGCAAGATTGTCTCCCCGCTACTCGCGAAGGTGGCGAGCTTCCGCGACAAGGCGTTGGGGAATACACTTATCGAGTGTGTTTCTTTGACGAAGGATCCAACCCCTTCAGGCAAGGCCATCCACCATGTGGGAGTACCAGGGCACCCAGGACCCGAGCCATGCCTGCGAAGATATTCTCTCGAATGCTGAGTTCGAGAAAAAGATCGTGGCCATCACCAAGCTGAAGAAAGGAGAGGCCTACTCGGCCTGTTCTTTCGAGCCATTCGAGGCTTCGAAACCTCCCCCAGCTGAGGTGAGTTTCTTTTTGTTCTTCTTTAGTTTCTTTCTTGTACGAAATTTTGTCGACTGAAGATCTTCTCTCTTTTTCCTCTTCTGCTTCCATAGAGCTTGAAGGTGGCGACGTGCTACCCGCCAGTTTCGGCTGATGATGCCTCGGACCTTTTGGTGAGTAACGCCGAGACCCCTCTCGAAACTAGCGTCACAGAAGCTGATTCGAGCTCCGAGCGCGACTACATGGATGACGAGGAGGAGTCGGGCAGCAACCAACTCCGTCACCGCAAGCGCCGCTGGCACGAGGATGACGAAGTCACTTCCAAGGATAGCTCCCTGGGTGATGGGTCTACCAAGGCGACCGAGCCTCTCCAGGTTCCTCTCCTCCGTGCACTTCCACCTCTTGGTCGTCGACCCAAGGTTTCCACCGCCTGGAACGTGGACGTTCTAGATGATGACGACGATGATGAGTAAGTTTTCCGCACTCCATTCTTCAATCGCAAATTCCTTTTCTTGTTCTTATCCTTCTTGAATCTTTATCTGAATTTATCTCCAATAGCAGTCTGACGACCATCAGCCCAGGCCGGTATGCCTCTTCCTTTTGTGAAGAGAAAAGAAACCGTCCTGGATGAAGTTCCAGCCGTTGAGGCTGTCCGAAAATCTCCAAGTCCCGCAAGGGTAGTCGCAACTTTGGAGTATGGCCTGTCCAGCTTCGCGGGTGGAGCGTCTGCGAATAAGGAGGTTTTGGTTAGCTCAGCCGACCCTCTATCTACTGCTCAGGGCGAAGTAAGTACATTCGTCTTTTCGTGTCTTTCTTTTCTTGCTTGAAGTTTTATCGGGTGCACGACAGTGCTCCCGATGGGAGTAGCCCCCGAGTCTGTTGTTAATTGCTTGCAGTTGGCCACGGACTCAAGTCGAAATCTTCTCCTGTTTCTTTGTTTTCCTTGAATTCTATCGGGTGCACGGAAGTGCTCCCGATGGGAGTAGCCCCCGAGGCTATACTCGACTGTGTACAGTCGTGTATAGGCTAAAATTACCTTGTATTTAACTTGAATTTTTGCCTTGCGCTTTTGCAGACTCTCCTTGACTCCCTTGCTGCTTTTGGTCGTCGAGTGCTTTCGGCTGAGGCGGATTGCGTCTCCCTTAGGGCGGATCGCGACCAGCTTGTCGAGGACAGCCGTTCCCTTCGGGGTAAGTTATTCCACCTTTCTTGTCTTTACTGCTTATCTTGATTGTAAGGTTGCTCCAGACGTATACTTTGTACTGCAGAGCAAGTTACTCGCCTGAAAACTGAAAATGCTGAAGCTGTTGCTCGGGTGAAAACCCTTGAGGCGGAGCTGGAATCCTCCCGAAAGGAGTTGGAATCCACTCGCAATCATTCAACCGATCTTGAGGGGAGCTTCGCGAAGGATCAAGAAGCGCTGAAGCAGCTGGAGGAGGTGGGTGCTAAGCATGACGATAATCTTGTCGGCCTCATCCGTCCTTCGGTTCAGAAGCTTGCGGGTAAGCTGTGTTTCGCCTTTCTTCTACTGTGGTTTTGAATTTATCCTGTTTTCTTAGAGTTTTAATCTGCCTTTGTTCCAGACGCCCTTGGGGTTGGACTGGAGCTGCCTGGAAACCAGCGACTGGATGCCCTCACGGACTCTTGCACTTAGCTCCAGGAACATGCGAGTAGAATCTGCTCCCTCGTTGGTTATGCCAACCGAGTGTTGACACGATTCCACGAGCATTTACTGGTGGATGTGGCGATTCCGCCTATGCTGGACGGCCTCCTGAAGGTTTTCCTGGGCAATGAAGGTCTTCTCCAGGAGTACTCAGTCGCTCAGTCCGAGTGCGGGACCAGGATGGCTATTTAGTTTGCCTTGGCGCACGAAATCTCGGATGACCTGGAGAAGGTGTATTCGAGCGTTCCGTATGACGCCCATGGCAAAAAGATAGCACTCTGTCCTTTGGGCGCTCGTGCTGAAGTCCTCGCGAAGATGCTTTCTGAGGTGCTCGCTCGTGCTAGTCGCAAGGGGCATCCTTCCGCGAGTGGGACCACTTCTGCAGCCCCTTAGGATAGTTTTCTTTGTTTCCTTTTGCTTGTCGATGTAATGAAACTTGGGATGTATTCCCGTATTTTATGTTTTTTAATCAAAGTGTTTTCTGAAATCCTCAGTGTCTGATTGTTGCGCTTTACTTTCGTATGCTCCCGATGGGAGTAGCCCCCGAGCACCCGAGGTATGGGTGATATGTTCTCGAGTGGGGTCTTGTGATTTTTCTGAACTTTCCTCTTTTCTTTCGAGGTAGTGGATCCTAGCGTAGAGTCTTCGAGTGGGTCTGCTTCACGGGTTAATCCCCTTGGTGCTGCTGCCAGCACGTTTGCATCACTCCGTGACTGTGTTGCGGATGGCGAACGCAAGTTGCAGGCTCTGCGAGGTGTGGCCGATGTTGCCAAGTCGAAGCAGAAACTTGCTGCGGAGCGTGAGCAGTTTGTGATGGAAGAACTGGCGGCTGTTTCCAAGGGCATGCTCTGTAAATTTGCGAGCCCCCGAGTACTTTGTCGTTGGTTCCTCTCTTTGTTTTGACGCCTTTGTTGTCCATGCAGTTGCTGAACCTGACGGAGTCTGTGAAACCTATTGGGTGGATAATCACATTATTCAAGAGTCAGGTAGCCCCAAACCTCATGCGAATGAGTTCTGGTCTGACCGCAATCGAGGCTTTATCCTAGCTACCCTGAAGTATCGGGCGAGCCAAGCGCAGATAATCGTTGAGTCTTGTCGCGAGGCCCTATCTTCTTTCCATCGGACATTTTACCCATTGGGTGTTGTCCCGGATAGCTTGAGTAGCTTGCTCAGAATGTTCCGTCGGGTGGGGGAGGTTCGAGAGTGCGTACGCCAACAACTTGTCAGTGGAGCCCAAGTGGCACTTGCCTTCGTTCGACTGTGGCACCCTGAGGTCAACTTTATTTCTGTGGCGCGGCTTCCCGACTCGAGTTCACCAGTGGATTTTTCTCCTCATTATGCAGCCGTGCGTCTAGCAGCGGAGCAGATTGTTCGACTGACTTCCGAGGAGGTTAATCAAATGCTCGCAGATGAGGCCGCTCGCCGTTAAGTGTAATTCCAAGATGTAAATATCTTGTTGTAAGGTGTTTTGAAGGTGTAAACCTTGTGACCTTGTATATTCCGTGCGATGTTGTTAAGGTGTTTATAAGGTGTGGACCTTGTTGTACCTTGTATTATTTTTAGAGAGAATTCCTTATTTGGCCCTGTCTGAATTTTATCTTCCTTTTTTGGCCCTTGCAAATTTTTTCTTCCTTTCACGACACACAAACTTTGGTTAGTTCCTTTTTTGGCCATTTAGTACTATTTAAGCAAAAAGATGACACTTTTGCCCCTGCTGTGATATGTAACGAAATGACACTAAAAAGGTTACACAAATTATTGGCACTTACAAAACACACATGTTTGTTGTACACGTATTAGCATATGCAAACAAAATGCAAGGTCTGCGCGCGCAGGCTAATTTGTGTCGTTTCGGGTCTGTGCTTATTCATCATACTACTAGACTGTGTACGCACATATACCGGCACACGGGAACTACGAGTAGTTTTTTTTTACTAAAGAGTACATACAGGGAGTAAAATACTACCAAGTGCTACCGACCGCGAGTAATTCAGTATGCAGCCAGTTCAAAAAGAAAGAGCATACCTCGTTCATGCACATGCGTGCTAGCACTTATCTCCACAGTATTGTTTTTTGCAACGTGCATTATCACTTTTATCTCGACCATGTATAAGCTACAAAACATTTGATTAGTATTACACTCGCTGAATGTTTGAGATTTTTATACAATGCTAAACACTCGCTGAATGTTTGAGAACTTGTTATTGGCATGGAGGCCATGCATCCATTGCTAACACTCTTCATTTTTTATTAGAAACCATCACTGTCGTAGGAAAATATTGCCTCCTAATAGGAGCGTGTAGCTCACGACAACTAGCACTTGGCGCACTGCATGATTAATAGTAGTACATGCGTGCAGTCTTTTGCTTTTTTCGGATGACCCGTGTGCGTGCAAAGTGGGAAGAGAGTGGTAGTTCATGTGTACTCCCTGTATGTACTGTTTAGCAAAAAAAACTACCCGTAGTTCATGTGTGCCAGTATATGTGCGTACACAGTTATATGAATGAGCAGAGACCCGAAACAACACAAATTAGCCTCTGCGCGCAGACCTTGCGGAAGGATCGGCCGCACAAACCAGCTCCCGTGAAGTTGAATTTTGTTTGCATATGCTAATTCATACGTATACTGTTCTGTAACGTGCCAATAATTTGTGTAACCTTTTTAGTGCCATTTCGTTACATATTGCAGCAGGGGCAAAAGTGTCATCTTTATGCTTAAATAGTATTAAAGCGTCAAATAAGGAACCAACCAAACTTTGTGTGTCATAAAAGGAAGAAAAAAATTGACAGGGCCAAAAAAGGAAGACAAACTTCAACCAGGGCCAAATAAGGAATTCTCTCTTGTTTTTATCGAGTGATGTTACTCGAAGGTATTTGATGATGCTGGTTAGGCGTATCCCTCGTGTGTATGGGGTGTGTACCTGTTGTTTTAGCATGTTTAGAGAAAACACGAAGTCGCGATTGCTATGGTTGAGAAACCATGTATTTATTGATATGGCTATGAAGCCATGTGTTTGGTCGAGCTACAGTGTGGCTGGTGCAACCTTATTTCTTCCTAGTAGAATAATTCTAAGGGTAGAACTTGCGGAGATGCGCAACGTTCCACGGGTTGGAGTAAATACCACCGGTCCTCGGGTTCTTCAACTGATAGGCGCCTCCTAGGATAACTTCATGTATTATGAAGGGTCCTTCCCAGGGTGGCTCGAACTTGTGTCCTTCTTTTTACTTGAGCCGCAGCACCAGGTCTCCTACCACGAAAGATCTGTGGCGTATACGGCGACTGTGATAGTGGCGCAACGATGGCTGGTATACTACGGATCTTGCGAGTGCAATGTCCCGGATCTCATCCAGTGCGTCCACGTCTTCTGCGAGTGCCTTGTTTGAGGTTTCTTCGCTGTATGCAACGACTCGTGGAGCGCTGAATTTGACGTCTTCGGGTAAGACGGATTCGGCTCCATATACCATGAAAAATGGCGTGTAGTTTGTTGACCGATTTGGTGTCGTGCGTAGACTCCACAGTACTGATGGTAGTTCTTTGGCCCAGTGCCCTGCCGCTGGGTGCAATCGATCAAGTAGCCGCTTCTTCAGGCCAGCCGAAAACAATCCGTTGGATCATTCGACTTGGCCGTTAGTTTGCGGGTGAGCCACCGAGGCGAAGCTGAGGGTAATTCCTTTATTCTCGCAGAAGTCCTGTGTTTCCTTGGCTGTGAAATTGCTTCCGTTATCCGTGATGATATTGTGCGGTATGCCAAATCTGCATACGATAGAGTCGAGGAATCTTACGGCGCACTGGGCGTGCACGAAGGTGACTGGCATGGCCTCTATCCATTTTGTGAATTTGTCGACTGCCCTGAGCAGGTGTGTGTACCCTCCAGGTGTTGACTTGCGCAGCAGTCCCACCATGTCTAGCCCCCATTGGGGAAGGGCCAGGCGATGGGAATCATGTGTAGTTCTGTTGCAGGGGCGTGCGGCCTGGGTGCAAACCTCTGGCAAGCATTGCATCTGTCGACTAGATCTTTGACGTCTCTGGCTGCCGTAAGCCAGTAGAATCCTGCCCTGAAAGCTTTGCCCACGATTGCCCTCCAACTGGCGTGGTGCCCGTAATCTCCTTGATGTATGTCTCGGAGCAGCTCTTTGCCATCCTCGGGTGCTATGCATCTTCGTAGTAAACCCGATATGCTTTGTTCGTAGAGCTCTCCGTTGATCACCCGAAAGGATTTGTTGCGTCCTACTATCTGCCGGGCCTCGCAAATGTATGCTGGGAGCTGTTTGTTGGACAAGTAGTCGAGGTATTTCTGCGTCCAGACTGGCTCGACCAGAAAAACTTGCCTTGAAATATTGTGGATGAGCTCGATCATATCAATTTGCGGGATGTCGTCTGTTTCCACTACTGTGGGTGTCCCTGCTGGCTTTCTGACTTTGGCTGATCGCTTGATCATTCGTTCGAAGTAGATTCCTGAAGGGATGGGGGCGTTTTTTGACCCCATGTTGGCCAGCTTGTCTGCTTCCTCATTGCTTGATCGCACGATGTGCCTCAATTCGCCCCCTTTGAAATTTCCCTCGAGTAGATTGTGCATGTCACAATAAGCGACCATGTTTTCCGCGATAGCATCACACTCCTTCATCGTCTGTAGCACGATGAGATTTGAGTCTCCATATATCATCAATCGGGTGGCTCCGCAGGCGATCGCCATTTTCATGTCGTGTAGGAGGGCCTCATACTCCGCGTCGCTGTTGGACGCTGGGTCATCAGGAGGGAAATCCAGTCGTAGGACGTATTGCAGCTTGTCGTCTTGGGGAGATATAAGAATAACTCCGGCTCCGGCTCCTTCGTTTCTTTTCGACCCGTCGAACTACATGATCCAGTTGCTCGTGTATTCTGGGGGTCCTGGTGTTTGTAGCTCCGTCCACTCCCTTAGGAATTCCACGATGACTTGGGATTTTATAGATTTGCGCCCTGCATAAATGATGTCTCAAGCGCCTAGCTCGATGCTCCATTTTGCGATTCTTCCGGATGCCATTGGGTTGTTAATGATGGTACTGAGTGATGCGTCATTTAGCACCGTGACGGTATGCTCCTGGAAGTAATGCTTGAGCTTTCGGGCCGTGAGGCCTACGCCATACGCGAGCTTCTGATAGTGAGGAAATCGCTGCTTGCATGGCGAAAGCACCTCGCTGACATAATATACTGGCCGCTGAACACTGTATGTCGTGCCGTCTTCTGGCCGCTCGACGACAATAACCGTGCTGATGACTTGGTTTGTTGCGGCTAGGTATAGGTATAGGGGCTCCCTCTCTTGTGGCGTTGCCAGGATGCGCCTACTCTGTTGTGCTCTTTTCAAGTCGATGAACGTTTTTTTTTGCTTCGGGTGTCCACTCGAACTTATCTGTTTTCTTCAGCAGCTTGTAGAAGGGCAATGCTTGCTTGCCTAATCTTGCGATGAATCTGCTCAGAGCGGCTAGTCGCCCTACGAGCTGATGTACGCCGCGAAGATTGGTTGGTTCCTTCATTGTAAAGATTGCTTGAATTTTCTGATTGGCTTTGATTCCTCGCGCGGACACCAAATACCCGAGAAGTTGTCCCGCAGGAACGCCAAAGACGCATTTTGTCGGGTTAATCTTGATCCTGTACGCGTAGAGAGCGTCGAATGTTCCCCTGATGTCCTCTAGGAGCATATCTTCCACCCGAGTTTGGATGACGATGCCGTCAACGTACACTTGTACATTCTTGCCAATGAGCTTGGCGAGGCATTTTTGCATGCAACGCTGATATGTTGCGTCTGCGTTTTTCAGCCCGAAGGGCATTGTCGTGTAGCAGTACACACTGTGAGGTGTGATGAACGTTGTCTTCTCCTCGTCCTCCTCTTTCATCCTGATCTGATTATATCCCGAGTAGGCGTCCAAGAAGGAGAGTCGCTGGCAGCCTTTAGTGGAGTCCACGATTTGGTCGATCCGTGACAAGGGGAAGTTATCCTTGGGGAAGTGTTTGTTCAACGACGTGTAGTCGATGCACACACGAAGGATGTCGGTATTTTTCTTAGGGACCAGCACCGGGTTTGCTAACCAGGTTGATATTTTTATCTCTCTGATGAACTTTGCGGCGAGTAATCGATTCACTTCTTCTCCGAGTGCCTTTTGTTTTGGCTCAGAGAATCGTCGGGTCGTTTGCTTGATGGGTTTGGCGTCTTTGAATACTTCGAGTGAGTGCTCGGCGAACTCCCTGGGGATCCCTGGCATATCTGAAGGCTGCCAGGCGAAGATTTCCCAGTACTCACGGAGGAGTTCGACGAGCGCGTCTTCCTATGCAGGCGAGAGGGTGGTGGACACCATCGCTGTCTTCGCGGATTCTGTCGGGTGCACTTGATGCTTTCGAGTGTCGTTGTTTGCACTGAACTCGAGTTCTGGAGAGTTCTTTTTGGTGAGTGGCATCGCGGAGTGGTCCGTGGTCTTTGCCAATTCTGCCAGCTCCTCCTGCATCCCGAAAGACTTCGCGATCTCATTGAACTCAATGTCACACTTATCGGATTTTTGGAAGTCTCCATTTATGGTGATGGTGCCGTATTTCCCAGGAAGTTTGAGCTTCAGGTAGGCATAGTGAGTACTGCCATGAATCTCGCGAACGCTGTTCGGCCGAGAATGGCGTGGTACTGTGAGGGCTAGTCGACTACTTCGAAGTCGAGGAATTCTCGCCTGTAGTTTCTTCGGTTTCCGAGCACAACTTCCAAGTTGATTGTTCCGAGTGGTCGGACTGCTTTTCCTGGTACTATCCCATGGAAGGATGTTTCTGATTCGGCGAGTCCGTCCAGGTTCTAGTTCATCTTACGGAGTGTGTCCGCGTAAATAATGTTGATCCCGCTGCTGCCGTCCATGAACACTCGTGCGAGATCGTAGTTGCCTATCTGCGCCTGAATGACGAGTGCGGCGTGTCCTGGTCGGTATACCCGAGGGGGGGGGTACTCATCTTTGGAGAAAGTTATTGATTGGTCTGCCATCTTCAAGTATTCAGGTGTGGACGGTGGAGCTTGGACTGCCATGCCCACTTGGCGTGTTTTTTTTTCTGGACCCTGCGGGAGGGGGCAAACTTTCTGTATCATTCCGAGTAGTCCCTGGGGGTCCGGACACCCATTGTTTTCTTGGGTTGCGGCGGGTGGCGCTGGTAGCGCGGCCAATATCGCGATCTGATGTCCTGGTGGAGGTAGGGACTGTGGCGGCTGGTGTCCTCCTAGGAGTTGCGAGTATCCCTGGTTGACCGCGGCTCTGTTCTTCCTCGTGAAGGCCTAGTGGATGTCTTGAAATTTTCGGCAGTCCTTTGAGGAGGTGAGTTGCCTTGGTCTTTCCTGTGCACTTATCTGTGAATAGATGTAGCGTGCAGTAACCGTCAAGGTCTTCCTCGGGAGTTTTGTCATCCGGCTTTGGCTTCCATTCGCGATTTACACGGGGTCCGCTATCGCGATTTTTGGTGAACTCTGCTGCCATCAACTCTTCTTGATCGTCGTGGTCGTAGTGCCTCCTTTTCTTCTTTCGACCGTGGCGAACTTCCTCAGGTGCGGGTGATGATGCTTTCTCGTTTCGCACGGAATCTTCACCGTTGGCCCATCTGTCGGCTATTGCCATAAATTCTCCGATGGTTTTGGGCGCAGCCTGTCCCAGTTCTTCTCGGAAAGCTGTGCGTTGAGCTCCTTTCGTGAAAGCCTCGACCGCAACTTCTTCAGATATGTATCCTGCCGTATTCTTGAGCGTGGTCCATCGCTGAATATATTCGCGAGTAGACTCGCCAATTTTCTGTTTGCACGCCCGTAGCTCTTCTATAGACGCGGGCCTTTTGTATGTTGCTTGGAAGTTTTTGCGGAAGTCGTAGGTTAGATCGTCCCATGACCCGTAGAACGCCTTTGGTCTTCCTTCGAGCCAGCTGCGTGCAGCGCCTATGAGGTGTAGGTTCAGGTACTGCATGACCGTTGTCTTATTCGCACGTTGGCATTTTACTACCGTGAGGTAGTCTGATAGCCAAGACTTGGGCTCTAGCGACCCGTCGTACTTTGGGAGTTGCATCGTGAGTCTGAACCTTTTGGGCATTGGTGCCTCGCGGATGTCGCGGGTGAAGCACAATGCGCCACAGGCCTCCTCGTCGGAAGATGCAGATAATGATCGTGCACGGTTCTCTGATTGCTCGGGCCCTGTTTACTTTGTTCTGCATGATGTCGTTTCGTGCATCGTACCCAGGCCGGTCGCGACTATCTTCCTTCCGCGGCTCACTGCTGCGATCTCACGAGCGACTGCTATGACGTCGTGGGATCCGATCACGATCTCTCGGGCTATCGTCACTGCTGCTCAGACTATCGCCACGGCGCCAGGCTTCTTTTCCTCGGGCGCCACGAGGCAATTCCTTCCTTGGAGGTGACGTGCTCCCGCGTCAGCGGGGTGTTTCCTTGTCCTTTCGAGGGGTTTTTTCAGTTTCTTGTGCTGCCGCGTTCCTGCGCGCTTGGACGGCAATTTTCGCGGCTGCCATGCCTAGCCCCTTCTGGACCTGTCGATACTGCTCCGCGCGGGGATCGTTCTCGCCCGGTTGGTTTGCCTGTAGGTACGTGGCTGCTGCCAAGACTGCGACGGCGGGAGTCGTCGGGTGCACGTTGCCGTCGTCGTCGACGTGCATTAGGGATGTCTCGAGTGTCTTGCTGATTCCCCTGAGGGATTCGTGATCCATGGCGGCGGTCTTCAAGAAGTATATCTTCTTCGAGGGATTGTTTCCCACCGAGCGAGTGTGAGAGAGGGTTGCACGGCGTGCGCTTGACTCGTCCGCTGCTTTCTTATGTATTTCCAAATTCTTGCGGGCTTCATTGATCAGTCGACCCGCTCGCACCAAATGATAGTGGTACGCGGTTAGATCCTCCTGAGGAGCTCCGTCCGCGATTGGCTGGCCTAGATGTACGGCCTCCTTCGCTCTGACCCAGGCGTTGCGTGAGACTTTGATGAGCTCTCGCTCCTTCAGGCTTTCCTCCGTTTCTGCGGGTGGGTCAGTTGATCCTGCCATGCAGACCTGGGCCAGATATGGCTCGCGAGTCCTAGGCGTGAGCTGACAGCTTCTGCCAAACCCGAGAGGGTTCCTCAGCCGCGATAGTGTGGAAGTTGCGGATGTTGGGGTGGATGGATCCACCACTGGGCGCTAGGTCGCGACCAATATCGTCGGATGGCGAGTCGAGGGTTGCCGGACTTGAGACGGACTCGGAGTCTGATTCGTCGAGATCGATCTGCTCGGGGAAGTGCAAGATCCTTGCTTTGTTCGCGTGGAAGTGGAGGCTCCGAAACGTCAAGTTGACGCTTTTCTCCAGCTTGCTGAACGTCGGGCACGATTCCGGCGAGTGGGGCGCGATGATGATCGACCCGAAGCGGATTGGTTCCGCTAGAGTCGAAGTTCTGGGGCTCCAGCCGAAGGTTGGCGATGAAGAGACCGAAGACGTCGTAGATCCAGCGCCCGCCGTTTCCATAGACAGCGCCAATTGTCGAATAGTCATCTCAACAAGTCACTCGGATGAACCGATAGGGTTTCGATTAGGAGAACATATAGGCGTTGGTGACGATCGTCGGCTAACAGGGGGCAAGATTTACCCAGATTCGGGGCTCTCGTAGAGGTAAAAACCATTACTCCTGCTCTATCGATTTATATTAGCAATAAATCGGTTATAATGGGAGGGGCGTGCTCGAATCGAGAGTATGAACTCGAACTCAAGGCTTTGGTGGTGCTAAATTGCTTGGATCCCCCTCCCGCTAGTTCTCCTGGCCTTATATAGGTGGCCAGGTCTCGAACCGTACCGGGGGGTTACAAACCCTACCTTTAGGTCGGTTACAAGTTTCCTTTTTGACCCGCAAGGCTTTGCAGGTGGGCCTTCGATTGGGCCTTCTAGAACTGTTGGTGGCACCTCTCCTTGGGCTTAGGTTTTGGGTTTTGGACCGGGTAGGCTCACCCGATAGGTCCAGAATTCATCCCCACGTCACCGCCGGGGGTAGGGAATTGTGGACGGGGTGGGCTCGCGACACGAGTGTTACGGTTTGGGAATGAGAGGATCGAGCAGGTGTCAATCCTCTCCTCTCTCCCACTGGATGGACGTCCTTATTTGTAAGGGGTGAAAATGCAAATACGGCCGTGCGGTTTGATTGGAAGACTGTTTCCGAATCATGAAGAAACTAGGGACTGATCGAACGGGGGACTAACCTACAAGTGGAAAATCCGCACTCTAAGGCACGTTCGAAACTTCCAAGAGTGCAGAGTGCACTACATACGAAGGTCTGTGCATGTAAAGATTCCTGTCAGAATCAAATAAAAACAAATCAAAATCGAGACGTTGTGGCAATTAATGTCACAGTTGACTCAGATTTCATCCGAGTAGAATGAATGAGGTGAGATCCGTGATTCTTACTTGGCTTTTGCCTCGTGCGACCTGAATGCGCCAGAAATAAAAACCCTGAAATACAGTGGACGTCCAGCTGCCTCTTCCCGCGTACCGGCTTCACCCCAAAGTCAAACCATTGAACTAGACAGGTTGGCGGTTCCCATCCAGGATGTTCGTAGCCGGAGCCCAGCTGCCTCGTCCCGCATCCCAGTTTCGCCGGCGAGATCCGCCGCATCCACCAAAGGTGACCTATGGGACTTTTGGGGGTTGGAGGTGGAGATGCTCCAAGCCAACCAGTGAACTACATTGGTCGGCCGTTCCCACTCTCACCACTACTCCAGGATCCAGGATGTTAGTTGCCGCAGCCCAGCTGCCTCTTCCAGTGTCCCAGCTCCGCCGGCGAGATCCGCCGCACCCACCCAAGGCGCTCGACGCCATACTGCGCTCGCGCGTCATCGGCTGCCTCCGCGCGCAAGAGTAAGCAAAGACCGATGATTGGCTCGATCACCCGTCTATTCCTCGCTCTTATTTGTGTGGCTCCCTTGCAGCGAAGAGACGGCGAGGCAGGCCGCCCACGCGGCCGTTCGCGGCGGCGTCTCCGTGGTGAGTCAGTTGCTGCCTGCAATGCCTTCTTTTATTTGTTTGGTGCGTGCAGTGGTAGAGTGCTCCGAATATGTTTTTTGCTCGCCGGATGATTATTTTCTGTTTAGAGCTGATCTTGTATATCTGTGTTACCGATCCATCCATTCCTTGTAGGAACCTTTCATGCATGCCAAACTTTTTCTTTGCATGTTACTACTACTGTATTGTTGTTTCATTCCCCGTCCCTGGTGCTAACAAACACGTACCTGCAATATTGTTCAGCTGGAAATTATGATGTCCACTCCTGGAGCGCTAGAGGTGCTCCCATTCTTCTGCAATTTTTCTCTTTTACCACGACTCTTGGTGCCGGCAGGCTAGCCTTTAACTGATTGCTATATCCGGCCTCTTCTTGCAGGTTGTTGAAGATCTTCGCAGGAGTTACCCTTCTTTGACATTTGGGGTGAGTCTCTGGCATTACTTCGTATGATTTGGCATCATTGCCTCAACATATGTCTTATCATACGTAATCAGCTAAGAGTTCCTCCGGATGCACTATTTATTTGTATTAACACCAGTGTTTTAAATAGCTGGCTATAGAACATAGCCCCGATCCTCAAAATGGGTCTATAGACGGGCTAAATGGGGATATAGTCGGGCGTTAGACGGCTATTTACAAGTATGATCGAAACAATGATATTTTTTTATATAAACCTTCAATATGTGATAGATAATCTTATTACCAAGTACTGGCAAAAAAAAAAGGTACCGACTACATAGTTTTACAGTCTTTACACCTCAACTTTCAAATACATGTCTTGTGAGCGCATTGATGCTCCCAACGTGTTTATAAGTGATATCCTCTACTTTCCATCAAAGCTGGCCTGCACAATCCTAGTTATGCCAACTATCATCAACAATGTTAAGTTTCTCATGATACTTTCTGGTCTTTATGCACATTGTGCTTTTAGGTTGGCACGGTCCTAAATGCTGATGATGCAAAGAAAGCCATTACAGCTGGTGCCCAGTTTCTCATGAGTCCTGGCATAGTCATGGTAAGAGCCCGTTCTAGTGCATCTATAATACGCATATTTCCATAGTATGTGATTACTAATTATATACATCACTTGGAAATTCTCTGTATCGTTCGTCAATGTAAAGTAGATGCTCCGACACAAATCTCCGCAACTACTTGTGTAACATATTTTGATTTCAGAGATCCTTGTAGGCTTGTAGTCTAGGATGCCAGTAATTTAATTCTGCAAATTTGATCCCTTAACTTGGAGTTACTTTGACATTATCCAATACTACAAATCTATTTCTACTTGCTATTTAGTGACTATTACTTTTGTATCTTGTACATCTATATAGTATGTCAATGTAACATACAAATGCTGTGATTTATTCATTTATTTTGTATCGTTTAAGGAAGTACTCCGTGATCTCGAAGAAAGTGGAGTACTATATATTCCAGGAGTGCTGACACCAACTGATGTATGTAACACATGCCAGATACCAATTTCCATTGATATTAATTGGTACAGTTCTGAGTAGGTTTATTGTATTTGTTTTTCTTTTTTGCAGGTTATATCTGCTCGCGATGCTGGTGCTAAAGTCGTCAAGGTTCATGACTTATAACTCTCCTCTTGTAGCTATGGTGGAAACATGTCAGATCTTGAACAATATATTAAGATTATAAGTTTTATCTGACACTATTAAATATTGTACTTTTCTATGATAATTATGATTATGTCCTAACCAGCAAAATGTGGTAATTTGTTTCGTGTTAGTTTCCTATTATATATGTTTATAAGCCATCTGACAGTACTTGGTTTGTGTGGGCTAATTTTATTAGGTGTACCCAGTTTCAGTGATGGGTGGAGAGAGCTATATGTCTGCGCTAAAGAAACCATTTCCTCTTCTACCCATGGTTCCTTCTCAGGGAATTGCCATAGGTAATTGACCTTGTCTAATACACGTCCCTTTTCAATTGACCCCTTTGTAGCAACATCCAAGTTTTTGTCGTAGAATACCAAGACTCATTAAATTAACTACAAATAAATCAATTTCCCAACTTATTCAAAGTGTAACTACTGCTTTGCTGTATGATACTACTCACTCTCTAATGATATGGCCCCTGTCTATAGGTTCGATCAAGTCGTATATGGAGGCAGGGGCTTCCGCGGTGGTGCTATCTGATGCTATTTTTGACAAAGAGCTGATGGGAAACATGGACTTTATTGGCATTTCAGCGCTCGCAAATCGGGCCACTGTAGAGGCATCACAGTAAGGAAGATGAGGAAAAACCAAAAACATTTTTGCAACCATTCTCAGCCGGAAGAATAGACTGTGTGACAACACATGCACTGTATCACTTTGACAACAGTGTGTTTGGCAAATTCTCTGGCTTGTATCGAGGACTGTAGTGCTACTGATTTTATAGGCATGTGCCTCATTTCCCTTGTTCCGGAATTGCAGCATCTTTTTTAGTGACTAGGGACATCTTGATCAGGGAGTGTCTTTTATGTCCTTCAGTTTCTAGCTACTAATACCTACCTGAATGCAAAAGTTTGTTGTGATTAAGTAAAAATAGAAAAGTTAAATAAATCTATCCCTGGAAGAAGACAACTAACTGCGGTCAAAACGTTTCAAAATACCATACTTTGCGGACATACTGTAAGAAATTCACAGGTAAACGGTCCGACCGTCTATGAACTTGTCGCATATGTGCATGCTGGTGACAATACTCGTAGAGAGAGAGAGAGAGAGAGAGAGGAAACTTGTCCATAATTTTTTTGAAATTTAACCGGGGATAAAGAGTATCATTAGCATAGTTAGCGATACAGATACAGTTCAACAAAATTGATTTGAGTCAGACGATGATGCTCGCCAATAGAGATCTTTGACCGTTTTAGATCATTGACCAAGGTTATGTACTCCATGTACATGTTTGGATGCATTTTTGGGAAAGTTCCACTTGAGAGTTAATACCTTGACTTAATCATTTCTTTTGTATTTGATTTGTGATGTTCTCAAGTTAGAGTTAGATCCAACCGTACGGGAGAGTCTCATCGCATGGCCGTAATTAATGTTGGACCCACTCCAGGTCGCTCCCTGCTCAAGCTGAAACCCCTCACCCCTCCAGCCCCCATTATTTCCATCGCGAAACATCAAATTTTCTTTATCTTTATCTTCATATGAATTTGGATCACAATAAAATAACATTGCCAACTCCTGCTATCAGATATTTGTCTTCATCCATATCCGCTACCTTTATTAAAAAGAACATGAAGAGCAACTGAAGGTTCACTAAGCCACTTCCATTCGCTAATCTTCATGAGTTTAGACGTAATTTAAACATTCTAGAAAGTTCAGATTAAGGGGGCTGTTAGACAAGTATGTGGATATTGAGTAGTACTCCAATTCTATTTGGTATTCATGTAACACCTTGTAGGGGTTTTACCTATATAACATGAACCTGATGCCTCTAACAAGGCCATCGTTTTCCGCAACGTTTTTAAGTTTCTTGTTGCACATAATTAAAAAATCGAGTATGTTCATGGTGCATTAAGCTAAAGGGCATGCATTGAAGGAAGGGATTTTTTTTTAGACTAAAAGGGCTCCCCCCCCCCCGGTTTCATTGAAACCAAACCAAACACAGAGTACATTATTACAGTCCAGCTCCTCGAGCAAGCGAAACAGCAAAGCAGGGAATCAACGAACAATCCCCCCAGGCTGCAGAAGTTCAGACAACAAAGGCTCAAAAGGGGCACGAGCAACTCGACAGAAAGACTAACTAAGGAACAGCTCCACTCCTATTCTTCGAAACAAACTTGGAGAGCAGCAACTTGCAGGTCTCCTCTTGAGCTTCTGCGGCAGAAAGGAAGAGCTCCGAGCCTCCCCACGAACGCTGCCTCAACGCCAGGCGATCCGCAAAAGCTCTCCGCGCTTCCTGTTCAGCTTCAGAATGCACTGGTCCAGCAGTGTTGAAACGTCGACGCTTGCCAGGATCTTCCATTGAGAGAGCTCTCCTACCATCCTTCGCCACACGTCCTGAACACCTGGCCAGCACATACCCTGAAAACACAAATCGTTACGCAGCTTCCAAACAGACCATAGTGCAGCAGTGCACACAATATTGATGAAAGCATTTTTTTTGTCACTAAGCCACCACCGTGCCACTGATTCAAAATCTTGTCCTACAGAAACTTGTAGAAGTTCTGAAACAAACGACCACACCATCTTGGCCACAAAGGAGTCAAAAAACAAGTGGTTGCTAGATTCTGCTTCAGAGCAGAACAGGCAAGAAGAATCAGGGACTGCACGACGTTTAGCAAGGTTGTCTCTTGTGAGAAGCCTGTTATTCGCAAGCAACCAAAGAAAAATATGTAGTCTTGGAGGAACCTTAAGCTTCCAAACTGCTGGCGTATGAACAGGAACAATCCCACGATCATTTACTAAAGCATAGAAGGATCTTACACTATAATTTCCTGAAGATTCAAACATCCAGATGGGATGGTCAGGTTCATCAGAGAGGGGGAAGGAACCCACTAATTGCTTTAATTCCTCCCATTGTTGCCACAAGGCTGGAGAAACAGTTCTCCTGAAGGTGAGCCTAAGTTCTCCTCCCTGACAAGCCTGGGCAACAGTGATTTCTTGCTCATTGGAAATCTCAAATAAATTCCAAAAGCAGACAGCTAAGCTGCAGTGCCCAATCCAAACATCACTCCAGAATCTAATACTAAGTCCATTACCCAATTTCCATTTGAAGCCACAGATTGCAGCTCGAGCAGCCCACATGACTCCTTTCCAAAAAGGTGAGCACACATGGGGAACTGCTGAGAAGATATTTGGGTTGGGGTGGTATTTGAACTCAATGATTTCTTTCTAGAGCTTATTTTCATCTTTGTGATATCTGTTAACCCAAGAGGCCAACAAACACAAATTAAAATCCCCTAGGTTCTGAATACCCAAGCCACCAAACTCTTTTTTCATAGATACCAAATTCCAGTTAGCTAGATGATATTTCTTATTTCCTTCAGAGTCACTCCACAAGAAATGAGACATCTGGGAATTAATGGCAGCAATGGCCTATTTAGGGAATTTGATAACAGATAGGAGGTACATAGGGATACTAGCAATGCAGGCTTTCAGTAAAACCAATCTACTTTGATAATTCAGGAGTTTACCTCTCCAGCCAGAAAATCTTTTAAAAGTTTTATCAACTACAGGCTGAAGATCTTCTCTTTTTAGTTTAGCAAAGTGGAGTGGCACCCCAAGGTACTTACATGGAAAATCAGCAAGCTTGCAACAGATTACCTGTGCAAAAACAAGCATCTCTGCCTCCCCAACATGAACCCCCATGAGATCAGTCTTATGGTAATTAATTCTCATACCAGACATATTCTCAAAGCAAGCTAGCAACCATTTAAGAATTCTGGCATACTCTAAATTGGCTTTTAGAAACAGAATTGTGTCATCAGCATACTGGAGGCTGATAACACCACCAGGAACCACTTGAGGGAGCAACCCTTGAATCAAACCAGAAGAAGCAGCTTTAAAAAGCATTTTAGTAAACACATCTGCCACAAAATTAAACAAAATAGGAGAGCTAGGATCACCTTGTTTTAGACCTTTCCCAACTTTAAAGTAAGGGCTATTCTCATCATTAATTCTAATACACAAGGAGCCCCCTACTAGAAGGGAGTTAATCCAGGACCTAATAATAGGTCCAAACCCCCTAGCCAAGAGCATGTCATCTAAAAACTTCCAGCTCACCCTGTCATAAGCTTTTTTATAATCTATTTTCAACACCAGGGATGATTCTCCTCTGGAGTGAGCAGCATGGATAAGTTATTGTGCAAAAACCACACTTTCTAGAATAAATCTGCCTTTTATAAAAGCAGTTTAATTTTTAGAAATCAATCTGCTGCCCACAGTAGACAGCCTATTATTGATGGCTTTGGAAATAATTTTTAAGCTGCAGTTGCCCAAGCTAATAGGTCTAAACTTTTTAAGGTCCCTGGCATCAGGTTCCTTAGGGATCAGGGTAACAATAGCATAATTCAGTCTGGAAACAGACAGCTTGCCAGACTCAAAATCCCTCACCAAAGCCATAAAATCATTTTTAATCAGTTCCCAAAATCTCTAATAAAAGAGAAATGAGAAGCCATCAGGGCCAGGAGCACCACCAGCATAAGAGGAGAAGACAGCATCCTTAATCTCCTCTAAAGAGAAGGGTTTTTGGAGAAGATCATTTTCCTCACTGGTGACCAAATCATCAGGGTCCCAAAAATTAACCCCCAAGGAAAGGTTAGCAGTAGGCTCTGCAGCAAAAAGTTTCTTATAGAAATCTACTGCAACCTTGACCATCTCTGGGTTACTATCTACAGGACCCAAAGGTCCTTCCAGGACAGTGATTTGCTTCTTTCTTCTTCTTTGATTGGCAACAGCATGAAAATATGTTGTATTCCTATCCCCTTCCTTAATATATCTGTCCCTAGATCTTTGCCAAGCCTTGGTCTCCTCATCTCTATATATTTTATCAAGATCAATCTTGATCTGCTTAAGTCTAGAAGACTCAGATTCAGAAAGAAGAGAGTTTTCAGAGAAAGTATCCAAGATATCAAATTCTTGGAGAAGATCTAATTTGTTCTTCCTATTGGCAGCATCAACATTGATACTCCACCCCCTACAATGCCTCCTCAAGGTCCTTAACTTAAACTGCCACCTATCTATGGAGGTAGGCAAGTTACAAGGGGAGGTCCAAACTTTATAGACCATCTCAGAGAAATCAGGATACTCTAACCACCACTTCTCAAACCTAAAAAGCTTGGGGGGCATGGTGTTATGAGTTCCAGAATCAAGAAGGAGAGGGGCATGGTCACTGACAGGCCTAGGGAGAGTCCTAACAGTACAGAGTGGGAATTTAGCTTCCCACTCTGTGCTGACTAAAATCCTGTCCAGGGTTGCCATAATTGGTACATCCTGATAATTAGACCAAGTGAACATCCTGTTAGCAGGTTTCAGTTCCACAAGGGCCCACCTGTGTATCCAATCATTAAAGAGCATAGTGTGGTTAGTATTAACCACACCATTGCTTTTCTCATGGACCCCCCTAACTAGATTAAAATCCCCTCCTAACAGAGTAGGGAGAGAGCTAAGCTCCATGACATCATGAAGCTCAGCAAGAAAATCCAGTTTCTTTTCCTGGTAAGGGGAACCATAAACCACCACAAGTTGCCAAATGAAATCTTCCAATGAGTCCTTAACTATTACAGAAATACAGAATTCAAAGCAAG
The DNA here is from genome assembly GCA_028641055.1 of Alopecurus myosuroides. Taxonomy (NCBI): domain Eukaryota; kingdom Viridiplantae; phylum Streptophyta; class Magnoliopsida; order Poales; family Poaceae; genus Alopecurus; species Alopecurus myosuroides. The sequence goes on from CM054059.1 coordinate 507,312,460, forward strand.
AGTGGATGATCACTTCAAATCTATCCTTCTTAAACCCAACTAGAATACCACCAGCAGTATTCCTAGCAGGTAAGGAGAGCCAAGTAAAGTCACCAGGTCCAGAAATATAATTCAGGAAGTGGTCAGGGAAAGCCCTTCTTTTGGTTTCTTGAATACCCACAAAGTCTAGTTTATTTTTAATAATGAAGTCAGCTAAAGCTTGCTTGCGGCCAGGTCTCCCTGTACCTCTGCTAGTCCATAGGCCTCCTATCATGATTACTTTTATTTTTTCTATGAGACACTACAGTCCAGGTGCTATGGTTATCATCAAGTTCACAGCAAGTCAGCTTACTAGAACTTGATTCCTTCAACACCAAAGGGGAACTGGCTAAATCACTACCAGTAATAGCATTATCATCTAAAGAATTAGGTAGAACCAGTACAGGATTGTTCAAAGCATACACATGATTGAGAGCAATCTCCTGTTCCACTATCTGTTCCATAATATCATGTTTCTCAGCAAGAGAGGAACCACATTCAATATCAACAGACTCTAGAACATCACTAAGGACATTAGAGTCAAGAACAACAAAAGAATTACCTCTAAATGTAGAAGGGACCTCAAGATTCCTTTTCTTCTTGTAATTCTCTGCCTTCTCCACAATGCTCTGAGCACCATGATTTCTGGCACTTCTTCTAGTAGCAACCACAGGCCCCCACTTGGAATTTATAGGTTTCTCAGCTTGAGGAGGAACAGCAGAGGATGCTTCATTCAGGAAAGGAAGCAGGTTTTTGGAAGCCCCAGCCAGATGTTTGACAGTTGCCTCATCCAAGTGTTCAGAGCAATCATCTTCATTTGAGTCTCCATCAAGGTCATCAACATCTGAATCCATGCCTGCTTCAAACAGGTGCTTGCAGTAGGCCAGGTTGATGGAGGTAGAACCCACCTTGAGTATACATTCCTTTTCAACTTCCTCAGGATCAATAACTTTCACCTTGGACAGGCTTGGTGGCTCCCAGTCCCAGACATTGTCATCAAACGTATTACAATCCAACCTGTCAAGCAAAGAACATGTAGATTTAGAGCACCAGTCAACAGCCGTCAGTTCTGGACAGCTCTCACACTCCCCATCAGTAACTTTGTTACAGTTGTCTGCTGAAGAGCCAGGAAGTATGCTTCCCATTGTAATTGGAGCAGGGGGAGGTAAGATAGCTTGCACAACAGGATCAGTGTCCATCACAGTAGGAGTGACTGCAGTAAGGGGAGCACCACCTGGGTTGTCTCCACCATCATTGGTATGAGCAGGTGAAGGATCCACTGAGAAGGTGAGCAGGTACAGATCTTGGTTCATCTCAATAACTCTTTGAGTAGGGATCTTAGTTTTATCCTTGACAGCAACCAACATTCGAACTTCAGCAAAGAAGGATTTGAAGATGGATGTCCAATCAACGTCCATAAGCACCCCGAGGAAGGATGCCACCTCACAAAAGGATTTCCAGGCCAGCCACTTGGGGGGGATCCCCTTCACAGTAACCCAGATCTGCTCCAAAGCCCCGTAGGTAGGCACCTCACCACACCAGGCCGCAATCTTGATCGTAACTCCTTCCTTTTCCAAGTCGAATACAGGGAATTCCGCAAGATCAGAAACCTTCTTCCAAGGAGGGAAACGCACAAGGAAAACATTCTTCTCAAGCTCCCTTAGTTGCCAAGGCCACCTCCGTTCCTTGCAGAAGATAGATTTGAAATTGGACTCCAGTTCGGACAGCGAGATTTCACCTTTCTTCACCCTGACGATGCCACAGTTGTCCATGTTGAGCCACTTCATCTCAGCCTCTGACGGAAGGTCAAGATGATAGAACCCTAGCCCAGAATTCCCGCTGCCAAAATACTCAGCAGCATGATGATCCTTTGTCCATTCGTTGCAGGCCTGCACAACATGCCCTGGGAGATTACAGATAAAGCAGAGTCTAGCCTTCACACAGTTACCAACAAAGTGGCCTGGATCTCCGCAGTTGAAGCAGATGAGCTTGCTGTAGCGAGGATCCAGAACCTGTTCACGAATTGGGCTTGGCGGCACCTCCGAGCTCGCAGATTGGGAAGAGCCAGAAGCAGAAGCAGCTTGAACAGCACCCCCACTATTTCCAGACCCAGGACCAACACCACCTGAGTTGCTAGGGTTCCGTGGCTGGTAGCGAGGTTGGTTTCTCACATACCTCTGATTCACCCGAGGAGGCGCCATGCCTTGTTGACGCAGATCAGCAGATTGCGCCGATGCAGGAGGCGTAGGAACCACCGCAGCGGATCCTTGAGGAACCCGCCCACCACGGCCCCTACCGCCACCGCCTCGACCGTTTTGCATTGGTCTTCGAAGGATCTCAGCAAAGGAGGGGTGGGAGGCTGCAAACTCAGGGGCCAGAGGGCGAGCACGATGGTGGAGGAGAGCAGATTTGGCGGCGGGGAAGCAATCGGCAATGGTGAGATCGCGATCTGAAATCCCCTTCCGGACCCAGCAGAGAATACTGCGAGGATAAGGGCGACCCGCACGAAATGACGGAACTGCCCACAGCTCACCAAAAAGCTCTTCGACCACATCCACCTCTACCTCCGGGTCGCTGGAAACTGGGGCCGCGCAAGTGGACCCCCCCGACGCGGATCTCCGTTCGCGCCCTGTCTAAATCGGCGGAAAAGCAGCTCGATCAGCCGGCCATGGCGGCGGAGGCGGCGAAGGATGGCGCGCAGCACCCAGGCCAGGCACCGCCTCAGGATGAGGATCCCGAAGCGCAGCAGGAGACGCGAAACCTCCGCCATCTCCGTCGAGAATCGCCGCGGATCGGCTCCCTGATCGGCGAGGAGGCTGAACCAGGACCGACGCCTCGCGACCTCGAGATGGGGAGCAACCCCCGGATGAGGTCGACGCGCAGGAAACGCGATCATCCTCCACAACAGGATGGGGACCAGGTGGGAAACCCACGGCGAGGGCGCGAGCACCGGTGGAGGACCGCGGGGACTGGACAGTGATGTGTGTCGAACGCGGGGGAGGCGCGCGGACGCAGCAAACTCCGGCGAGAGGGGAACGAGGGAACGCCCGAGACGGGGAGCGCGTCGCTAGCGAAGCAGCCATCGGCCCTGTGTGGCCGTCCAAGGTAGCCGGTATAGCTCTACTTATCTGGAGAGCTAGCTTAATTCATACACCGAGCGATCGATTCTAAATGGCGGTATATTATCTTGAACCCCGTCCGGAACTCCGGATCTCTAGCTAGCTTGCATAGATATGCAACATACTGTATTACCTTGAAGGAAGGGCTTGAATTGGCGGAATGTTGGGATACAATAGAATTGACATGGTTGTAACCATGAAGGAAAGAAGTAACTCCAAGGTGTAGGTATGCCATCTTAGGCATCTTTGATGATTGTTAGTTAGTGAGTGTGAGGTATGAGCATGCTAGCAGGTGGCACATGAGCTTGCTCTGATGGCGATGCAGTCTGATCCTGATGTTTGATTAGAACACTAGTCGAAAAAAGCCCTTCCATACGCCCCCATCAGTCCCCAAACGTCGCGCACCGTGACTAATGAGTCTTTAGTCCCGGGTCGGGAGGAGACCCGGGACAGAAGGTCATACGTCGCGGGTTGGGAAGCGCGTTGAGGCGCGTGGAGGGCATTAATTCCGGTTGACCTGGCCGCCCGGGACTATTGGTCCTTTAGTCCCGGTTGGCGTGGCCGCCCGGGACTAAAGATCAAACTTCTCGCCTCCCGCACGGCGGTTTTTATTTCGCGAGCGAGGCAGAAGGGCGCCATTCCACATCGCGCGTCTCGGAGTCTCTGTTTCTCTTCCTCTCTTCTCTGTACTCTGTCTTCCTCCTCATCTCTCGATCGATCTTCACCAAGCACACACCATGGCTGAAGTTTGGGAAGAATACAATGGTCCTACACCATGAGGCAAGATTCTCGACATGTGCTACACCAACAGTTGTGAGAGGCTGCCCGGTGCTCTTGGTTATTTGACCGATCTCTATGACGCCTCTCCCGATGAACACCGGTTCTTCGGGCTTGATCTGGAGTATACGGCGAATCAGAGGGATGTTGCCGTCATCCAGATTGCATTCAAGGAGTCCGTGTTGATCTTCCAATGGTCAAGGTAACGCACACGTATTGCATCTTCGATTTTTTTGTTGCATGTGTGATCATACATGTGTTGCAACATATCTAACACGTATCAATTTTTTGTTGTTGCAGTAGTTCAAAGTATTGTCCGGCCCTTGTTGATTTTCTTGTCAACAGGGGGTTTGACTTTTGCAGCGTTGACATCACGCAAGACCGTCCGAAGTTGATGCGCTTGGGTATTATGATACCTGAAGATCACTACATTGATCTTCAGAATCTTATCCAGTTGAAGGGGCCAAAGACCGGGATGGCTGTCATGGCAACTGCCTTGATCCACGAGGGCTACGAAAGGATGAAGTCCGATTTCCCCTCGAAGAATCACCTTTATTGGGAGAAGACCCCACTGGACTTGACGAACGTCAAGTATCCAGCCATAGATGCATTTGTCTCCTACGAGTTGTTCCGCATCTACTCGACGGAGCCATAGATGTATGCATGTAATGGGTTATCTTAGTATATATATGTAATGGATATCTTTTGTTATGTAAATGTTCCGTATTGTGAGACTTATGTAATGGATATCTTTTGTTATCACTTGTCTTTTGTTATCACTTGTCTTTTGTTGTTCATAAAACTATGTGTGAGACTTATTTTATTTGTGATTTAGTTATCACTTGTCTTTTGTTGTTCATAAAACTATTTTTGTTTCCTATAATTTTAAATGACTTGGATATTATTTCTATATTAATTCCTAGCTATACTATTTCTATATTATGTCAAACACACGTTTCAAAACAAGCAAAAACAAAAACACATCAAGAAAACAAAACAGAAAAACTACAGATTCTATATATCTGTTAACAAAAAATTAGTATTATTGTTCTTCATTTTTTGATATATTATTTGTATTATTAAGATTTTAAAATGAATTAGTATTATTGTTCTTAATTTTTTGATATATTATTTGTATTATTAAGATTTTAAAATGAATTAGTATTATTGTTCTTCATTTTTTGATATATTATTTGTATTATTAAGATTTTAAAATGAATTAGTATTATTGTTCTTCATTTTTTGATATATTATTTGTATTATTAAGATTTTAAAATGAATTAGTATTATTGTTCTTCATTTTTTGATATATTATTTGTATTATTAAGATTTTAAAATAAATTAGTATTATTGTTCTTCATTTTTTGATATATTATTTGTATTATTAAGATTTTAAAATGAATTAGTTCTATTTTTCTTAATTTTTTGATATATTATTTGTATTATTAAGATTTTAAAATAATTAGTATTATTGTTCTTCGTTTTTTGATGTATTATTTGTATTATTAAGATTTTAAAATGAATTAGTTCTGTTTTTCTTAATTTTTTGATATATTATTTGTATTTTTAGAAATAATACAAATTAAAAGTTAAAGTTTATTTATTTATTCAAAATAATTAATTACATCATTACTTTTGTTTATTAAAAGATTTATTTGAAATTCAGACAATAAAGAAATGTGGCATCGAGTCTCATGTTAATAGGATTGATATGATACTAGTATCACATACATGCGTGCGAAACACTTGGATGCGGGACGGGATGGAACTCGGAAGTTAAGCGTGCTAGTGCTAGAGTAGTGGGAGGATGGGTGACCGAGCGGGAAGTTTGACTAGAGATAATTGTAGTTAGACACTAAGCAAATAATACAAATTCTGAAAAAAATTCTGAAAAAAAAGGATTGAAAAAAAGGTGCGAAAAATAATTAGAAACCAAATGAATTAAAAAAATTACGAAATAAATCTAGTCCCGGTTCATGTGGCCAACCGGGACTAAATGTCCTCCGCCTCTCGGCTCTGCCACCCGCCCACGTGGACGGGCCTTTAGTCCCGGTTCGCAGTCGGCGCGACTATAAAGTGGGGTCTTTAGTCGCGCATTGCTAGTCCCGGTTGCTGGGTCGGGACTACAGGCCCTGGCGAACCGGGACTACAGCCCTATTTTCTACCAGTGGAAAATCCTCCTCCCAAAGATGTAACTCTTTTAACCAATGGTGTAACCTTTATTATTAATGTTTAAAGAGGTATCATTTTGTCAAAAAGAGTACTCTATAGCTAGTCGGACCAATTCTACCTCAGCAGCTCGATTTCTCTGCCATGCCATGAATAAATAGAACACACGCTTCAGCACCTCAAAAACAAAACAAAAATCTCGTCAATTGTGGCAATAATAATGAGAAATGCAACTTATTTTACGGGGTGCACTACGTGATGCCCTCCACTTTCCTCCACGTCTGCCCGGGGTATAGTTTTATTGGGCACATCGTCTGCATTTTCAGGGAATGTTGCATCGATCGATGAAGTAAATAACACGCGCACAAGGCTTGCGTACACAGTGCGCTCTGAATTCCCGTGACGGCAATGGGATCGGTGAGAGATGTACTGGTCTTCTTTCTGGGAGCAGCCGTGACGGCGGCCTTGGTGTCGCTGCTGTTACCAGCAGCTCCGTTCCCACACGCCATTGCCGATCTCGGCATGAGGAAGCTGAGCACGGTTCGTACATGCATTATCTTCTTGTTTCGGTTCTTCTCTTCTGGCATGTCCGAACTGAAACCATTGATCGCGCCCGCGGCGTACCGTGTGTAGGTCGCAGCTGCAAGTGGTGAAGTCGCCGACGACGACGGGCTCGCGGAGCTGCTCCGGAGCGCGTCCATGGAGGACAAGACCGTCATCATGACCTTCGCCAACGAGGCGCACGCGCTGCCCGGCTCGCTCCTCCAGATCTTCCTTGATAGCCTCCGCACCGGCGTGAGGACTGAGCCCCTGCTGAAGCACGTACTGGTGGTGGCCACGGACGCCAAGGCGTTCGAGCGGTGCCTGCACATGCACCCGCACTGCTACCTGTTCGCCGCCAACGGCACGGCGGCGGAGCTGTCCTTCCACACCAATGTCCAGGACTACAAGGACCTGATGTGGGCGCGTAACAGGTTCCAGTCGCGGGTGCTGGCGCTGGGCTACGGCTTCCTCTTCACGGACCTGGACATCGTGTGGTTCCGGAACCCGCTGCTGCGCATCCCGGTCGCCGCCGACATCGCCCTGGGCTGCGACAACTTCTTCGGCGACAACCCCTACGACCTGGACAAGAACGCCAACGGCGGGTTCGTGTACGCAAGGCCGACCGCGGCATCTGTGGCCTTCTTCAAGGACTGGTACGAGGCGAGGGCGCAGTACCCCTGGGACAACGAACAGGTGGTGTTCGGAAAGGTGAAGCACGAGCTGGCGGCGAAGCACGGCGCGACGGTGCAGCTGCTGGACACCACCTACTTGAGTAGCGAGTGCGAGGCGTGGAAGAAGTTCGACTTCCATCAGGTGTGCACCTTCCACGCAGACTGCCTCATCGGCCTGCAGAAGAAGATCGACAGGATCAACGCCGTGCTCGACGAGTGGACGCAGTTCAAGGCGGAGCAGCTGCTCCTCGGCGTCAACAGCACCGCGCTCACCTACTGACCAAAATTCACGGTCCTCGCTCGCTATTTTATTCAAAGATATGCTATGTGAAAATGAATTAGCTTGTTTTACTGGATATAAGAATATTGCTTTACTATACCTGTACAATTGTTTTATTTTGTGTATTTCATTAAAGAAGATCAAGAGTTACATGCATGAATGTAGTGCCCTGCAATTTCTAAATGTTAATTTTGGCATAGTTCCATAAGGTTGAGTGAAATTTGACTTTTGGAACCATAAGATATATATGGAAAATCCGAGACCATGCATGGCTGGGTTCGTCTCGGGGATCCGATCCAAAATGACTAGTATAAGCTTGTTGAAAACCGAGACGGAATTTTCTTCCGGTTTGTTTGCCACTTTAGGCCCCGCTTAGCTGATCGGTTCCATTTCCCCGCCTGCTATTTTTTAAGGATCGTTTTCTCGGTGCACAGCAATACGGCCGTACATAAAAGAAACAGGATTTACCCAGTTCCGTGAGTTTCTCCGGAGAAAACGGCCGAAAACGACACGGGGCGGGGGAACAAAAACGCCCAACTAAGTGGTCTTACTGGGCTGCATCAAGAAATTTATGGGAACGTAAAAAAAACCCTGGTTTGGGCTAAAATCCAGCCAACCAAGCAGGGCCTTAATCTTCTTGCGGTTTCACACATTAAACATAGATTGACTATTCCTGAATCGACCAATGAAGAAAGTCAAATACGTCTAGTCTGGTGAGAAAATTACACGTATTCGTACAAATTCAGATCTATCATGTTCATGCATCGATACCCGCATTCTATTTTCAGTTCAGATCTTATTCTCGTTTGAGGCCTTGTTGACTTTTCGGTTCTATATTTTTCCAGTCTTATTTGTTCTTTGTTGGTTTTTATGTCGTTCTAGGTACTCAGCAAAATGGAATGCATGAGAGGGAGTAGCTCACAACCACTTGGGCACACACATCTACAGCACATATATTAGACGCCTTGAACCTTAAGATTCTTAGTTTCATCATTAGATACTTGTCATAGTTGTTAGAGTCTGTTGCATAGTTTTATGAGCCTAGGGTTGCTCTAGTTTAAATGCTTGTGTCACGAGTCGTTATGGTCTATAGGGACTGGGTGGGATATGGATTATGCCACTGATAATGGATGAATTATATTTGTGTCATGAGTGTGTATGTCGTGGATGACCATTTAAACAAAGGAGATGCCGTCAAAAATTGATTGACAAGTATTTAAACTAGAGCGACCATGGGCTCTCATAACCATGCAACAAACTCCAAAAACTATGATCATTATTTAATGATAAAACTAAGAATTTTAATGTTCAAGTGTATATTTTATACGGAATTACTTCGCGTAGGATGGAATCCATCCGATACTTGTACGATGTTGTAACGTCCGGTCAGGATGCCGAGGGAAGTTGCAACAACCAACGCTCCAGATCTAGTGACGTACAGAGTTCGAACAGGTTTTATCGTACGTGTAGCAACACTCTATTATATACTCCCTCCATCCACGATAAAGTGTACGTTTTCCTTTTTCGTCGGTCAAATTTATTAAACTTTGACTAACTTTATCGGGAATAGTCCTAGTATTTATGACACCAAATTAGTATCAATAGATTTATCTTGATATGAACTTTTAAAATATATCATTTTGATGCCATATATATTGCTACATTTTTCTATAAATTTGGTCAAAGTTTAAAAATTTCGACTAAGTGTAAAAATGAATGTACACTTATTCATAGACGGAGGAAGTATGTGGTTTGAGTGTGTGCGTCCAAGTGGTGGTGAGCTAGTCCTACCCCTGCATGCCATTCCAACAACTATGAGATGTATTATAAAACTATTAGTGTCAAGCATCTAATAAATGTGTGGTTTAGATGTGTGTGCCCAAGTGGTGGTGAACGACTCCCTCCCATGCATGCCATTACGCTGAGTACCTCGAAACCAAATACAAACCACGGTGAGTAAATGATACTCACAAAACTGAAATATAGATCGAAAAGCAACAATGTGGGTATGTAGCGTCCCACCTTTTAATATAGGTAAGGACTCTCTGTTGTGCGCTAGTCATTGGATCACTGCTAGCACCACAGTACGATACGAAATATCATTGCAAAGGGTCAAATTTATTACATAGTTCGATCCATCATCCAAGTATATTTATTACAACCCGCATAGTCACTAGGACTAGCTAAACTTCAAAGCAAACAACGGAGACCAAACAATATAAATGAGCCTCCATCTTTAGAATGCGTCACATGCAGACATGTTGGTTGCAGACTCGAGACCTAACAGCTGCCTCATTCTTCATCCAAGGAAACTGCAATTTGGAATTTGCAGCCCCCGGAGGTCAGTACAATTTATGTACTGGCAAATGACACTATAGTGAATATAGTGAAAAACATAATGCTACATGATATTTGGCTTGGTGTAGCTTGGCTATTTGCGAAATGCTGCTTTATGGTATGATTTTCAAAACTTACTTTGTTTTCAAAAGTGGGCAACACTGACAAAAACCAGTGAACCATCCACTACTGTTTACCTATCGTATTTTACTTTATTGAAAAGGGTGATAAGACTCTTCTATCATTTCCCTGTCTAGTGCTTATAGTTGTACATAACCGGGGACACGGCTAAAATCTTAGTTTACTATCTGCAGAGATTGTGCACTTTCATCTTTAGACCCAATCAATTCATACATCCTATTCACTCGGAACGTGTTAAGGAAAGGATAATATTGAGATGAGGTCTTTCAAAAGCAAGAAATCAACCCACTAGAAAGACCCGTTCCACCTATGTTTTGCTACATCTGCTTGTCAAGCCGACATGTTGACGCTCACAACTTAGTTGATCAAGAAATATCCCATATATCAAAAGGTTGCACTAGAAGCTATCTAAACATTGAAAGACAGACAATCGACAAGTGAACACCTCAGAAGATTAAAGGCCATGAGGCCAGTGGCGAAGCTTGAAGATCAAGTCTTTGGGTTCAGCTCCATCTTCTAGGGGTAATATTTCACTAAGTTAGCACGGGCCAATACAAAATTAGTGAAGGATTTCGAAAATCTATTGGGTTCACTTGAACCCAACGCTTGTACAGCAGCTCCACCACTGCATGAGGCGACATCAACTCTCAACAGCCAAGCAAGTCCAAATCTACCTCAGGAGATTAAAGGTCCCGAGGAAACATTCTATGAAAAACAAGTTTGTTCCTAATTCTGAATTAGCCAAATCACCTTTAAATATTAATGATGGTGATTTTAATTTCCCAGTTGTGGTAAAGAAATGATGATGTTGTCGTTCATTTGACTAAACTTTTTAAGATTGGCGGTCTATTTTCTGATAAAAATTTGATAAGAGGTTATTATGTGGTTAAATTGTTTATTTTATCGTTAAAGGATGATGTTAAGGTTTGGTACCATAATTTACCTTATGTATGTATGGAGATCCCTCAATGCTTGACTAGCATCTTTTGCAAGAAGTAGTCTCCTGCTCATATGCAATAGGGATATTTAATTATGTGCCCCTGATTACTTAGTCTTACTCGTTATTCCACATGTTCTAAACTTGTGCTCACTTTTCCCCCATTCTCTTAGCTGAAACTCTCGCAAAAATTGAAAACTGGTGTTTGCCGTCCATTCAATGCATTGACCGCCAAGTGATGAGTTTGTGCTGATGAGTGGGGCCTGGTCCTCCTTTGATCGTTGCGTGCCTAGTGGGACCGCAAGGAGACACGTAAGCGAGGTTGTCTGAGGCTGAAACAGATCGACACTGCTGCATCGCGCAACCTCGCCCCCTCCGCCGCCGCCCCATCCCCTCCGCCGCCGTTGTGCCACGTTCGCCGCCGGCCCATTCGCCCCTCCGCGTTCTCCGACACATCTACCCTACCTCGCCATCTCTGAAGCCATGCTGCTCCAGGACCCCCGGAATGCCCTCAGCCGAGAGGATTGGGTCGAATTAACAGCAGATACTTTATGGATTAAACACGGGTAAGCAACGCTTCCCCTTAAATTGGTGTTCTAGCTTGTAAATAAGGCCGTATTTTACATTTCTTTAGCTTGAATCGCTCCAATTTCTCTCCTCTGTCCCGTGCCTAACTACAACAGTATGTTTGAACTAAGCAGGATTGTCCCTGCGCTAGGTATCCGGCTGGCGGTTAGAATGGAGAGTAGTGTGCTGCGTGGTACTAAATCGCATTTTCTTCATTCATTTTTCTATCCGGTTGTGATAGAAACAAACATTTGCTTTAGAGATTTTCTCACTACCCTCCGTTCATCCTATCCGTGGAGCGATGCCGATGTTGTTGAATTTAGTTACTTCAGCAGTACCGAGCAAAGGTTTCTCCCACTAACTTGCGACGAGCATCTCGGTTTTTTTACTCTAAATGTTGGCAGCCGTTTCGGTAAACTTTATATCGACGTGCTTCAGCCACGCGCAGAACCAGTCAAGGGGAAGGGTGTTCGGTAATCATCTGACGAGTGGGGCAGGGGTTTCTTGATGGATGCAGGCCTTATTTGGTTGTAGATGCTACCCCTTTGACTGGAAGATGGAGAGGACAACAAGTAGCAGCTTCTGCAGTTGATGGACACAACTGGCTATTCCCAGTTACATTTGGTGTTTTGGAGGCAGAGTCCGAGGAAAGTTGGGTCTGGTTTCTGCAGCAGTTGCGCAACATTGTAGGCACACCCCCAGGTTTAGCTATTGATACGCCCATTTTGCATCACCGTTTTATGTTGTTATTTTCTGTTATTCCTCGATATATTTCATGTTATGATGCATCCCTTATGTTATTTTATCCTATTTTGCATGATTCATAATTTTTGAGAATATACACCAGGACCAGAAATCTGATGGAAAAAGCATCGTCGAAATACCCTATTTCAGAAGATCATACGAAGAGGGGGGACACCAGAGGCACCTTAGAAGTTCAGAAGAGGGAGCCAGCCACGAGGAGAGCCGAAGGGGGACCACCAGGGGCCCACACCATGGGGTGGCGCACCGCCCCTTGTTCCCGCCGCCAGATGGTGTGGCCACCCTAGCCCAAATCTAGTCGACATCTTTCACGTACTTGACCCCGAGGGAACCCTAATCCCCATACCATCATTGAATAATTATTCCGCCACTGCCTCGGGGCGGAAAACACCCGAGAAAGAAAAGCTCCCTGGCAGGGAGAAATCTGCCAAGGAAATTCCTCTCCGGAGAGGGGAAATCACCGCCATCGTCACCATCATCGCTTCGGGAATCATCAAGATCGTCATCATCATCGTCATCACCACCAGAACCATCACCCTGATCATCCACCGTCATCCCGTTGTAACAATTATGGGCCTCTATCTTTGTTTGACATTAGATCTCTCTCCCGATGTGGATTACTTATTAGTAGTTGATGCTTGTGAAATTCGGTGTTAGCACTTTATGACCAGATTGTTATCATCCATTATATCACCTCTGATTATGTTCCATCTGATGTCTTGTGACTAGTTCGTTTAGTTCTTGAGGACATGGGAGAAGTCATGATATTAGTAGTGAAGTTATATTGAAGTAATATATCGTGGTTCGGTATTTAAGATGTGGTGCTATTCTTCTAGTGGTGTCATGTGAACGTCGACTACATGATACTTCAACTTTATGGGCCTAGGAGGATTTATTGTGTATTTGGCTACTAATTGTGGGGTTGCCGGAGTGACAGAAACCTAAACCCCCGTTAGGAAACCAATGCCCGGGGAAGCGTAGAATCCCGGAGTTTTAAGGTTGTTGTTAGTTTTATCTTAATGACTTTCTTGTATTTGCGGATGCTTACGAGGGGTATATTCACAAGTATGTATTAGTCCTAGTTGGGCGGTGCATTAGAATAGGTTCACCCACACAACACTTCACAAACCAATGGATATTAATCAACTGTAACGAAGCGAAAGCACTTGAAAAAATTCCCATGTGTCCTCAAGAACGTTTGGTAGTCATAAGTAATACAACTGGCTTGTCCTTTTCTCTCAAAAGGATTCGGCCACTCGTTGCAATATTATTTACTCGCACTTTATTAATCTGCCATATCAAAAACCTCCAAAAACCCGTTTGCTAGTGTTTAAAGTGAATCCTCTATCCAACCTGCTTGTCAACACATTCTGCTCCTTGTTGGGTTCGACACTCTTATTTATTAAAATTACTAAGATACACCCCCGATACTTGTGCGTCATCAAGACTATTTTCTGGCGCCGTTGCCGGGGAGCGAAGCGCTTTTGGTAAGTGGAATTGGTAAGAGAAACTTTTACTGTGAGTGCTATTATTATTTCTGTCTGTTGTTTTATTTCATTATGGAGAATACTTTCTGTTCTCTGTTTAGGGGTACTTCTACCGTTGCTACTAGGGTAGTTGGTAACCCGTCTTCTTCTGAATTAGATCCTTATAAAATACCTATGAAAATTGTTGGACGTGTTGTGGATAACTGCTACTACGGTGATGGAACTGTCCACCCCGGTGATCATTTGCTCTTTATACATGAATTATGCAAGTTATTCAAGTGTGCATGTATTACAATGGATCAAGTTAAAAGCAAATTACTTTCCTTATCGCTGAAAGGAAGAGCCGCTGAATGGTTCAAATTACTGAAGAATGGTGAAACTATTGGATGGGAGGAAATTACTCTTTTATTCTAAATTCTATCCTCCTAGTGAGTTTCATAAAGACCGGAATCAAATCTATAATTTCTGGCCTCATGGGGGAGAGAGTATTGCCCAAGCGTGGGGGAGAATGAAGTTATTAATGCTTAAATGTCCAGTTCATGAACTCCCGAGAAATATTGTTATCAATAATTTTTATGCAAGGCTTTCACACGTATGAAGGAAGAAACTAAATGGAATCTTCTTGACCGTATTCAAGAAAACACTGAAGGATGGGAGAACGACAAAGTTAGAAAGTCAGGTATAAATTATGATTATGAATGCACTAAATCTTTTATGGTAACCAATGATTTCTATGATGTTAGTGCTCTTTGTGGTCTTGATTCTTAAATCTTTGCAAACTGTCTTAAAGCTTTTGCCTCCTATCTTGATATTCCTAAAAAGAATTATCACAAGTACCATGCACCTTATAAAGATATTGTTCCTGCTAGTAATATAGAAGTGCGTCAGACTCTCTTCCAGGTTCCAGGACTGCTCAAACCCCGAAACTCCCGGATCTGACGTAACAGGGGGAATCTTGCAAAGAGGTGGGCCCTACCATTGTCTTGGGTGATCCTTGGGCCTAACATGACACAACCAAGCAACTAGTTCCACTTTGCTACCCCTTCCGGCTCACGCAGAGGGGGCTGAACGCTAGTTCCGTCTTTTTCTACACCGGGGCTAGGGTATCTCCGGAGAGGGGCTCCGGAGCGTCTGAATCCCACCTAAACCAATGGTTTGCCATGCCATGTGTGTTAGAGTGTGTCACGGGTCTTGTGTGCCAAAGATACCATCACTCTTTGTGTTGGGGCCTCACCGGCGTCGGATTCTCTCTTCCGGGTTCCCGGACTGCTCACACCCCGAAACTCCCGGATCTGACGTAACGGGGGGAATATTTGAATGGTTGTGTTCGACTGGACCCTACCAAGTCATAAAACAAGATCACAACCCACCCCTACAGAAGATACCCCCCCCCCCCCGACGTTCTGTTTCTCGGAGTTTCAGGCTAGTAGTCCAGAAACGAGAGAGAGAGAGAGAGAGAAGTCGATGTCGGTGAGGCCCCAACACAAGGAGTGATGGTACATTTGTCATATACAACCCTAATGACACTTGAACACACACCACTACGATTATTTTTGAATTTTCCGACTAGATTGAAATTCCAAGGAGGCGGGATACACGGCAGTTGATCTAAACAATCTAGGATACATGGACAAACCATTTGTCCTAGCCAATTTGTGGCTCAGGTCTAGTCATACTCCTGCCTAGGCCTATAATACATGTACTCGTAGTCGTCGAAGTCGCCGCCGCCGTCGTCGTCGCTTTCGTCAGATGGGGGCTCAAACGTCGATGGGGGAGCACGTCTGGACTGGAAGTGAGGGTAGCGCAGGCGGGGGTTATCGCCGTCCCTGATGTAGTTCATGACGCTCTGGAGAGTCCGGCCGCGCCACCACAGCCGACGACCAGTCTCGTTGAAGTTCGAAGGAGGCGGGCCGTCCTCCTCGTACCCGGCGAGCGCCCTCTCACGCCGATTGATGAAGAAGGCGTCCTAAGTCGGGCGGTAGTTGGGATCCGAACGGGGATTCGTCCGCTGCTCTGGTATCAGCTCGAAGTAGTAGTGGATCGTGATGGCCGCCCGGCGCGCCACACCTTGAGGGACACGATGGACCGGCACGCCTCCGGCGCTCAGCATCCAGCCGGTGGGGACGCCGTACCCGGGAGGGCAGGGGTAGTTCGAAGCGCAAAGCTCCTCCGTCTCCGAGTAGGTTATAGTGGGTACGGTGGAAGCCATGTGAGAGTGATGAGTTGCAGATATGTGCTAACCTAGATGTGTATATATAGTGAGAAATGGCAGGAAGAAGCACACGGATCGTGTGTTTTCTTCGAGCTCTTTCGAGCTGTTGGATCTTTCAACTGCTTGTGAGCGGTTGGATCAAAGGTGTGCACACGGATTGTGTGTTTATTTCACGTCTTCGCCGAGTGCCAAAGCACGGGACACTCGGCAAAAAGCTAAACTGGGCGGGAGGAGTTGGCGCGAAGGGGAAAGCATTCGAGTGCCCATTTATATGCTGAGTCATCAATGAGACACTCGGCAAAGTTGCGAACCGTAAGACGGGAAGCGTTGGCGCGAAGGTGCAAAAGTTACACTGCCGAGTTTGCCGAGTGGAGGACCGAGGCACTCGGCAAACTTTCGAACGTAAGGGCGCGAAACGGGCGAAAACTTCCGCGCGTGTTTGTTTGCCGAGTGTTCGTTACAAAGACACTCGGCAAACCTACAACCCCGTTTCTGCACGGTCGAATCGCACGGCCCGCCACGTGGAACGTTCGTATGCCGAGTGTTCTATATGTGCCGAGTGTGTTTTGTGGATTCACCGTCGTCTATATGTACGCCGAGTGTCTGTAGCAGGGGACACTCGGCGTAAACGTGCTACGCCGACGTTTCCTGTTATGCCGTGTGCCTGATGCAGGGCACACTTGGCGTACGCTCTGTTTCTGAGTATGGATTTATGTCGAGTGTTTTTTTGGTATGTTGTCGGCGTACACCGTAGTATGCCGAGTGGCCCGTGCTTTGGCACTCGGCACAAACTGAGACAGCCGGCGATATTCGATTTTGTAGTAGTGATGAGGGCACTTTCTCTCAAGGCATCCCAATACATTTTGAGACTAATGCACCATGCATATTGTAGTCAATGGTTTAAGTTATTTTGTAGTAGGCATGTGCTGGTAAATTATACAATCTTCTCAAAGAAAGGAGGTAAATTATTCCTAAATCTGCTCTATATATATATATAGGGTAAATTAACAGATGCTCCATGGTGCCCATGCTCCTGTATGAACAGCTGTATATTTTGGGTATGTAGACACCATCGATATCGCGGGTATATGCATACCTTGGGTATGTAGGAGGTATATATATCATGTGTATACGTATCTAAGTTAACTACATACCTTGTATACCTAGAATACACATACCCAAATGTACAGGTACAGAACAGGTATGTATATATACATACATGTATGTGTATACATTTTTAGGTACATATACCCGATAATATGCATACCTAATGTTATATATACCTCTTACGTACCCAAGGTATGCATACTCGAGATATTCATGTTGTCTACATACCTAAAATGTACGGTATTTGATACTGGTGCCCATGCTCCTAGGTGCCCCATTTGGGCTTCCTATATATATATATATATATATATATATATATATATATATATATATATATATATATATATATATATATATATATATATATATATATATATATTAAGAACACCAACTTTCTTATTCAGCAAACTTTTCATGACAGGAGATGAAGAACTTAAAGCATGCATATCGTTTGTTTACAAGAGTACATGGTGTCTGATCTTGAAACTTGTTAAACGATAAGGCTTGTAGGTTCCAACGTGTCTAACACGTCTGTATTCGTTTGTATTCTTATCTCTTGTACTAAGCCTATGGTATGATGTAAACCGTGCTTATCTCTAGAGCTACTTGATAGCCAAGTTAGGTTTAAGTTGTTGTAATCTTGTAAATCCGTATGCCACGGTTTGGCACTATATTAACACGCAAATGAGCCGATTCCAAGGCATTGTTCCCATCCAATCTACATACGTTGATATGGTATCAGAGCTGACCCTCAGTACGACGACCATGGCGAGCTCCTCCTCGTCCTCGCGTCTCGGCGGCTCCCAGTTCGGTCAGGGCGTGACCGAGAAGCTGGTGAAGGGCAACCACGTGATGTGGCGTGCCCAAGTCCTCTCGGCGATCAGAGGTGCTCAATTGGAGGAGTACCTCAACCCCAAGCACACGGCGCCGGCGAGAGAGATCTCGGTGACCAACGGCACCGCGGTCACCAAGGAGCCAAACCCTCTGTACGGTATTTGGGTGGCCCAAGATCAACAAGTACTCAGTTTTTTGCTAACTACTTTGTCTAGAGAGATTGGACAACAGGTAGTATCGAACACAACCTCGGCAGCAATGTGGGCGGCGATCAAAGGCATGTTCGCCTCGCAAAGCCGCGCCAAGACTGTCAACTTGCGCATCTCCCTCGCCAACACGCAGAAGGGTTCGCAAAGCATGGCGGACTACTTCGCCAAGGTACGCTCCCTTGCGGATGAGATGGAGGTGGCCGGCAAGAAGCTCGACGAGGAGGACACCATCTCCTATCTCCTCGCGGGCTTGGATGGCGACTACAATGCGATCGTTGCGGCGATCTGCTCACGGGATGACCCGATCACCGTGTCCGAGTTGTATTCTCAGCTCCTGGCCTTCGAGATGAGGCTTGATCTGCTTCATGGCGGCTCTCAGTCGTCGGTGAACGCAGCCGTGCGTGGCGGGCATGGTGGTGGCCACGGGCGCGGAAACTTCGGTGGTGGAGGCTGCGGTGGTGGCGCTCCGCCCCAGACTGGTCGTGGCAATGGAGGCCGCGGAAATTTCGGCAACAACAACTACGGCAACACCCCCTACGGTGGTGCAAACTATGGCGGCTACGGAGGTGGTCGCGATGGTGGAAACGGTGGCAATGGCGCAAAGCCCCGTTGTCAGCTATGTGGCAAGCCTAGGCACACTGTCCTCAAGTGTTGGCAAAGGTTTAACCCGGATTTCAACGGGCCTGTTCAGGAGAAGAGTGCGGGCTCGGCATCGACCTCCTATGAAGCCCATTTGGGCCCTGTTGGGCTTGGGCCTGCTCGTCTGCTACTCCCGGACGTAAGCCACTCCACCCAAACCCCGCACACATTCCCCCTTGGCGGCGCGTGCGGGTCCGATGCTGCTCCAGGAGCAAGAATTGCCGCCCTCCCGGAGGTCATTCTGCTGCAGGAGATTCTGTCCCACCTTCCGGCTAAGTTCGTGCTCCCCTTCCGCGTGGTCTGCTGCTCATGGAGCCACCTCTCCTCTGATCCCGCGTTACCGCTTTCAGACGGATCTCGCCGCCATCAGGTCCTACCGAACCGCTGATGGCGTGGTGTCTTCCCCCGCCACTACCACAATATAACTGTGTTTGATATGGTGGCGGAGACGTTCCAGCATATTAGCCCACCGTGTGATGTGGAACCCAGCCATGTTATGCAATTGCTTGCTGCATGACTACATCAGCAAGGATGACATGGCCGGGAGGAGCATCTTCTTGCTGCATGACCAGATCAAACTGCCGGTGATGGGTAGTAAAGAATTTCCAAGAACAGGGTAATTAATTGGTGGGCAAAGGTAGTGTTGGGGGAGAGGGAGACCCTGCTCGTCAGCCGATATAGCTAGCTGTTACATTGTGAGAAAAAGCGCAATTTGGTAGCCAACTTCAAGTTCAGTGATGAATTACCAGTCAATGACAAAAGGGGATATAGGCTTAGAGATTCTTAGAGCATTCACACTGCAGCGGGAGCAAGCGCCCATCGCCTGGAAGCTGTAGTTTGCACGGGCTTTTCAAGCGCGCGTCGGACTTTCGCTTATTAATGGCCGATGAAAAAAAAACGACCAGGGATCGGTCGGGAGTAAGTCCAATTTTTTTTTTTGAAACATAAATACTCACTAAAACGAGCAAGCAAGCCGCCTCATTAAAAACCTCCCAGTCCCCTTAGGTACCCTGGGAGGAAAAGAGTGCGTCTGAAACTTGCTGCCCCCACAGTTACATGATTGTTACATCATTAGCTAAACAGGAGAGAAGAAAATCAGGGGGATCCCCATGCCAAACGGCTGACATGGGTCCCTCAGCTAAGCTAGCTAGAAGATGAGCAGCCCTATTAGCTTCTCTCGGACAATGGGAAAAAATAACTCGGGCAAAATTACGGGATAGAAAAGCACACTCCTCGAAGATCGCCGTCGCAGGCCCAAAAGAATTCCCGCCATCTTTCATCACTTGTATCACGTCCATGTTGTCGAAATTCACCTCCACTCTATTACACCCCACATGTCCTGCCAACAGAAGGCCATCACGAAGTGCAATCGCCTCGGCCATCCCCACATCGGCTACATGGTTGATCACCCGGTTACCTGCAGCTACAAAATGCCCATGGTCATCTCTGAGAATAGAGCCTACCCTTCCGCTCCCTGTATCACAATTGAAACTAGCATCAACATTATGTTTGACAAAATCAGTCTGAGGTTTAGTCCAGCCATGGCGTTGTATCGACGATTTTCTTGCCCTGGCCCTCGAGTGGTTCAGAGAAAGGGTTGCTATCGCATGAGCCGTTCTAGTAGGCGATTGCACCACCTCCCCGTGTGTAGATTTTCTCCTTTCCCACCATATGTACCAAACAGCAACCGTCACTAGGTCCTTCATATCAACCTCCTCGATCAGCGGGGCTTTACCTCTTCCATCACACAGTAGCACTTCAAGGACTGATCGCCCCTCGACTTCAACCTCGCATGCATTGGCTATAGTTTCGGCTAGGCCTAGGTGCTGCCAGATCTCCTTTACCCTAGGACAACCAAAAAACGCATGTCTGATGCTTTCACAATCCGTGTTGCAAAGAGTACATTGGCCTGACGGAATCATATGCCTGTTTGCCAGAATACCGTTGCATGGAATCGCTCCAAGGAGGGCCCTCCAGCAGTGAATTTTGACCTTTGCTGGAACATGTAACGACCAGAGAGATTTCCAAATGTATCCATTTGACGAGGTACCAAATGGTGTAAGTCTGCGTAGTTTATCTCCATGCTGATGTTCCCACTCCATGTGATAACAAGAACGAACCGAAAACACACCGTTCTTGGAATAATGCCAACCAATAAAATCCCCAAATCTGCCGACGGTGAGAGGAATTTGCAAAATTCGGTGGACGTCCACGTCCCAAAATAATTCTCTAATGAGGTCCTCATCCTATTGTCCAGTCTCCACATCAATAATTTCCGAGACTTTGGAGAGTACAATGTTGCCCCTCCTAGTGATGATCTGTCGGTTACTACCTCCTGGTATCCACGGATCACTCCAGATATTGATCTCCGATCCGTCACCCACTCTCCAAATGTGCCATCTTTTAAATGTTTGGATGCCAGCCCAAATACTTTGCCAAGTATACGAGCTACCTTTTTTTAGTTGACAATTGAGGATATCACCATTAGGATAATACTTTGCTCTCAGGATAGAGGCACACAACGAATTTGGTTCAGAAACCAGTCGCCAACATTGTTTCGCCAGCATTGCAAGATTGAAACATTGGAGATCCCTAAAACCCATGCCACCCTGTCTTTTTGGAACACACATCTTCCACCACGCAAACCAATGCGTATGTTTTTGTTGGTCATCATCTCCCCACCAGAACTGGGACATTGCAGATATAATCCCTTTAACGATCTGTTTGGGTAGCTTAAAGACTGACATAGCAAATGCTGGAATAGCCTGGATAACCGCCTTTAACAGTACTTCCTTTCCTCCAAAAGATAAATTCTTCTCTTTCCAACCAGTGAGCAGTTTACACACCCTATCCACAAGGTGCTGAAAACAATCCATTCTGTCCACCCCAATCAACGGAGGTAACCCTAGATATTTGTCAGTAATAGCTTCTGACATAATGTTGAGAATAGTACAGACCTCCACTCTCGTATGAACCTCCGTACAAGGGCTAAAGAAAATAGTTGATTTCTCTTCACTGACCAATTGACCCGAAGCAGGACAATAATCATCGAGAACCCTCCGTAAACCGGTGGCATTTGACCAATCCGCTCTCATAAGGATGAGAGAATCATCTGCAAAAAGCAAGTGGGATACAAACGGGGCCCCCCTACAGACTTGTACCCCAACAATAGTACCAGCTCTTTCTTCAAATTTTAGTAGACTTGTTAATCCCTCGGCACAGAGGAGAAACAAATATGGTGAGAGAGGGTCCCCCTGTCGGAGTCCCCTTGAGGGAATAAAATAATCTGAGAATTCATTATTAATACGAACGTGATACCTGACCGAAGAAACACAGGCCATAATAAGGGAGACCCATCCTTTGTCGAATCCCAATTGGAGAAGAATTTTTTCCAGAAAGCACCACTCCACCCTGTCATATGCCTTGTGCATGTCTAGTTTCACCGCACAAGTACCATATTTACCCGACCTCTTCTTCTTAATAGAGTGATAGGACTCGTAAGCCACCAAGAAATTATCCGTGATCAGCCTTCCGGGAACAAAAGCGCTTTGTGTAGGAGAAATAATCCCAGGCAAGAGATACTTGAGTCTATTAGCAATTAATTTTGAGATCACCTTGTACACAACGTTGCAAAGACTGATAGGGTGGAATTGGGATATATTCTCTAGGCACTCCACCTTCGGAATTAGGACAATTGTGGTGTTATTCCACCCCTCCGGTATAGTTCGAGAATTTAATGCATCTAACACTTATCAGTTAAGTCCTCCCAAATGATATGCAAAAACCGTTTATAGAAAACAACATGTAAACCATCAGGCCCAGGGGCTTTTAAATCCCCAATGTTAAAAAGCGCCCTTTTTACCTCTTCCCTTGAATATGGTGCTGTTAGGGTCTCATTCATTGCGTCCGAAACACAGGGCAGCACCTTGTCGATCACGTCCTGCCTTGGATTTTGAACCTCCGAGCTGAAAAGGGTTTGAAAATAATTAGATGCAGGGTGCTTAAGCTGGCTCGGGTCCTCTTCCAGCTCACCACTAGCATTCTTGAGAGATCTTATATAGTTCTTCTTCCTACGAGCAGATGCGCAGCGATGAAAAAATGCCGTGTTTTGATCCCCATGTTGGAGCCAATTAACGCGCCCCCTTTGCACCCAATAAAGTTCCTCCTGTTCCTGGAGATCCTCAATTTGTAACTGAATATCCCGCTGCCTTGCGCACCCATCATCCGATAGGGGGCCGGCCATAATAGTATTGAGTTCTTTCTGTAATGCTCGCAGCCGTTGTCGAGGCCCCCTTAGAACTGATTTATCCCAAGCATGAAGAGCGACGTGCACCTCCCTCGTATGCTCACTCAACGATTCCTGAGCGTGTAGCAGGTTGGCCCGCTCCCAAGCAATTTGTATAATTGTCTCGATTGATTGTTCACATAACCAGCGGGCCTCAAACTTTAGCTCTTTTTGTTTAGCAACCGAGAGCAACCCCGAGTCGAATTTAGTGTTAATAACAATCGGTCGGTGGTCCGATTTTCCATAATCCTCATTAATAACCACAGTTAACGGAAACATAGCTCCCCACCTGGGATCACACGCCGCCCGATCTAGACGTTCCCCGATCTTCCCTCTCCTCCAAGTGAAAATATCACCTCTATAGCCCATATCTTCGAAGTTGCATTCTGATAGCACATCACGAAATCCTTGCATGCACCTTTGTGGTCTAGTAGCCCCCCTCCTTCTCATGCGATGATAAGATCTCGTTGAAGTCACCCGCCAACAGCCAAGGAAGATCAACAGCCCCATGTTGGTTACGAATATATTCCCATGTCAAGTATTTTCTGTCCCCGTTTGGTTCGCCATATAAGCGAGTAAAACGCCATCCCGTTCCACCGTGCTACGATATGCGAAGATCAATAAAATTAGGGGTAACTTCCATCGATGTTATAGTGATATCACTATTCCAAAACATCACCAAGCCTCCACTACGCCCGTCACTTGCTGAGACCGCCATCTCGTCGAACCCAAGCCTTCTACGAAGAATTCCTGCCTTAACATGACACAGGTGTGCTTCAGACAGAAAAAGCACATCTGGATGCAAATGGGCCTGGAGCTCCAGGAGCGCACGAACTGCCGAGTACTTACGCATTCCTCGGTAGTTCCAGCATAGGATAATCATTGCTCCCGGCGGCGCCCGTCGAACGAGCCCGCCGATGAATTAGATGGTGTTTGCATGCTGTCATTGTCCCCCTTGTGTCTTTTATGCGAATCCGAAGAGGAGTTCCCTTGGCTTTGCTCCCCCACCGGTCCTGCAAGAGTAGTGGTTTTCACTGCAACCAGAGCTCCTTCGGTATTATCTTGGATGTAGTTAAGTCGCTTCCGTGCTGATTTTTCTGCCTCTGACATCACAACATCCGCCCGTTTGATGGGACTAGTTGCTGTGTCTGCTAGCTCGTTATTCTCCATTGCCGTATCCTTCCTCCCCATATCCCGTTCTGGGTGTACTCGCCAATCAAAGTCCGGGGCGCCACGGCCGCGACCCCTACCAGCCGGGTCTCTCCATCCCCTTGTTCTCCCTCTTCCAGAATCCCGTGATCCCATGTTCTGTCTGCGTCCCTGCCAAGTTTCCCACTCGGCTTTAAGCCAGTCACCCCACTTGAGCGTGGAAACATCATGCTCCCCCGAGCCGCACTCTGTGTATGTATGACCAAGTAGACCGCATGCTCCACAGAATTTGGGAAATTTCTCAAATTTAATTGCGTAGAATATTCTCTGTCCTGCTCAGGAAACTGAGACAAATCTAGCCAAAACTTTTCGAACATCCAGCTTGACACGGACCCTGACAAAGTTACCAATCCCATACATTTCAGATTCCACCTTTAAGACCTTGCCAAGCTTCTTTTCAACCAGATTTGTAATCAAACTAGTGGATTTCCTATACCCCGGGGGGAGGTTGTGGATTTGTACCCAAACAGCAATGAATTTAGCTCCACTGATTGAACATACGCCAACCCATCATAGGGTTCGATTACACCGCATGCTGCCTGAAT
Source organism: Alopecurus myosuroides (assembly GCA_028641055.1). NCBI lineage: Eukaryota > Viridiplantae > Streptophyta > Magnoliopsida > Poales > Poaceae > Alopecurus > Alopecurus myosuroides. The sequence continues at coordinate 507,337,308 of CM054059.1, forward strand.
AACCACGGGCCACCTTCGGTAATCTTCAACCAATCGCCAAGACAAAAGCTTTGGATCGTGAACAGGTTCTCCTCGAGATTCGTAATTTCCACAGTCTTTGCCGGGGACCAAGCGTTGATCAAATGTTGTTCAAAAGTTTGGACACTGAATTTATTCGTCGTATGGACGCGCGCTAGGGCTAGCCACTTGACCCCTTCTTTCGGTGCATCCTCCTCCTCTTCGAAAACCAGGTCATCAAGTTCATCATCCTCGACACCCAAGCGTTGAAGAAGGACATCGATTGGTTCTGTGGAAGATCTCTCACCACCCGATGCCATATACCCAGTCTTACTCTCCTCCGAGCCCGTCAGAGCCGCCATCTAGTCCACGATGAAAAGCTGTTGTGTCAACTGTTGCGGTCTCAACGCTCCCCCCGATTTTGTAGAAGGATCATAGAGGCAGCGATGGGATCGATCCGGAGCCGAGTCTGATCTTGATCGAGCAAGAAAAAGCAAACCCTAGTTGCCTAGGTCAAAAACCCTAATCGCCTCTCTGTCGCCAGAGCGAGACGAAGAGGTACATGAGTTGTATATATTAATCCTGGATTAGCGTCCCGTTGTGGATGCTCTAATCGATTCGGAGGGATCTATTTTGTTTCTTGGTGGCGCCTTACGTGCAGTGGAGGGGGTCCGAGATCGTTGCCTCGTTTTTTCTTCTGCCAGCAGACTTGTGGTGCCAGCTTTAACAACAATGCAACATGATCCATCTCAAAATTAAATATTCAACATGACGCGCGCCATCACAAGCACGCGCACGCTACATACAGAGCGACTGCTACAATTACAGCTCAGGCATGTCCACCACCGACACCGAGTCGCTGTGCGCCGTGAGCATCGACGATGCGCTGGCGTAGCACGCGGGGGAGTCCGGGCGATGGCAGCTCCGGCACTTCGTGCTGGTGTCGGCGGCGTGGGTGCTGAAGGCCATGCACGCCATGGTCATCATCTTCGCCGACCGGGAGCCGGCCATGTCGTGCACGGCGGGGGACGGGCGCTGCGGCGACCGCTGCGCCGGCTCTGCGTCCGGGTGGGAGTGGGGGGAGCGGCTCGTCCACGGCGGCCGAGTGGGGCCTCGTGTGCGGCGACCGGTACAAGGTCGGCCTCGTGCAGGCCAATCTTCTTCGCCGGGTGCATGGTCGGTACGTATCACCTAGCTTCTCTGCTCTGCTCTGCTCTGCTCCCATCAATCGATAGTTTGATTCTTGTAGATCCTACATTTATTTTTTTTCCTCTTTTCCTATTACCCATTTTGAGCCTAACTTTGGGCTGCGTTAGACTACCCACAATGGGAGTAATATAGGTGGTATGATAAGTGCCACATAGGTAAAAAAAATATGATGTGGTACTCATTTAATGAGGAGAGAGGTGTTTTAGTGGTATCATAGGTAGATACCGTAACATAATGTATTTCAAGACAACATGAGTCTATAGCTTGCCTAATAAATATACTAGTATATGATACCACATATATGTTACTATGCATTGTGGAAGTGGTAACATAAACTAGTATCATATACGTGATACTAGGATATGATACTCCCATTGTAACTAGTCTTAAGCAGACAACGTCAGCGTCTGCCTCTCGTTCTCTCTCTTCTCCTATCCAAATCTTCTCCTTCCCAACCTTCGCCTAAGCTAGCGACCGACGGAGGACACCGCCACCGTTCGTGCACGACTGGCCGTATCATCATCATCTCGGCTTGGCAGCTCGGGCGAAACGTTGCCGAAGACATTGTCCTAGTAATATTGCTTTTTTTAGAACCAATTCTTGCTGGACGATTGGACCGAGCTTCCAGGCTCGCAACGAGTTGTGGACGGCTCGATCGGGCTTTCACTCGGCCCGCTGAAAGAATGGACTGAGGCGAGCCTTTTTAGTGGACAGCAGAGGCCGCGGGCCGAGCCTGGATCGGCTCGGTCTGGCCATAACACCCGTCATTTAGACCGAAATCCTAGAATGTTCGGAGGAGATACATCATTTATGTGAACACATTTTAAACACAACTGTCGTATTCCAAGTTTATTATTTTGGTGGATACTAGGACATATATAATGACACCAAGCGAAGGTCTTGCATCATTTTGGTGTTTTTTGAATTTTATGGAATTTTCTAAGCCGATTTTAGGGAATAGCCAAGACAGCGGGCATGACCGTTCATAGCTAGGGGTTGAATATTAAGAAACTCTTGGTGTATCTCTGATGAAATAGGTAGTTGTGTACCTAAAAGTTATTTTTTTCGAAAAAATCATAAGCAAACTATAAGGCACCTGTAGTTCAAACTTGACCCGTTTCCAACTAAATCGGCACAAACTTGTGTTTTTTTAAAGAGGTGGATAGAAATCTTTTCGTGGGAAACAAATTTGTTATTTTTGCATATGACATGGTCTAGTATTTTCAAAAAATGCAGCTCCCAATTTGTGCAACATATTTGTGGTAGGTCCTTCACAAAAAAACTTATTTTCAACACTCGGAAAATGGAAAATGGTTTTTTTATTCAATGAAACGGAAACATTTCTCCGTCAACATCATTCATGCTTCCAAGATGCATGTTTTTGTGCAATATGGGAATATTTAAACAAACTATATCATGAATTTTACCATAACACCCATCATTTGGCCCGAAACCCTAAAATGTTCGGAATAGATAGCTCATTTCACTAGTAGGAAAACCCCTACCAGTGACGAACAAATATGGGCTACCGATGGCGAAGCGCTGTTCGCCAGCGCTGGCTCGCCAGGTTACCGCTGGCGAACAACGTTTCGACAGCAGTAGCAGATGTTACCGCTAGCGAACAGGGTCTTGTTCGCCAGCGGTAGAGCTGTTCGCCAGCGGTAGGTTCGCCATCGCTACGGCGCCCAGTTTTACTTTTGTTGTTATTTTCGTATACAGTGCTGTATTTCCTGATATTATACTATACATGTGCAAATACATGTATGTTATGTAATTTCTATAATTCACACATACAAATCACTACAACTTTTTGATGCATAGATACATATGCATATATGTGTATATGCAATACACAAACCGAGATCCATCGATAACGAAAATAACTTTCATAAATATTAATATATACATGCATTAATTCATGAATACACATCGATCTCGATAACATGTTTATGTCGGAAGATTTCGAACCAAAAGTATAGCCATCTAATTAGTTTAACGATTAAAAAAGTATGACATGCATACAATGCGCCATATATAAATCAATCGCAAACAACACATCGACGATTACAAAAGTATCACATATGCTTTAGCTTTCGCCTCCGCTTGCGATCTTTCGCTAGGCCAGCGCGCCGTCCACTTCTTCATCTCTCTGTAGACCAAGATAAAAGCATTAGTCCGGCAAAGAAAATCACAAGTTCTTATAAGGAGCACAATTCGTACCGAAATGAATACATACTGTCGATCATTTCTTTGTCGTTGTTGTGATCTTCTGTTTCTTCACCGGCGGGAACGGAAGAGCACCTTCTAACAAGTTGAATGGTCTCTCGTCAGACTGCTCTAGTACACATTGTCGCAACTCATCGTTAGATAGTGGGCACCGCTAGTGGAAGGCCCCGTCTGCAGTTACTACATCCATATAGATGATTGTGCAGAGCTTGCGCTGGATGCGACCAAAGTTCTGTCTGAATTCAGCATCAGACCATTCGACGATGCTGCGGGACCATTTGTCCACAGAAGACATGAATTGTAGACTCTGTTGCTCCTTCACGATCTCCATCATGTGTTGGATGAGGTACCATGCCTCCATATGGCCGCCTGGCACCTGCTTGGGGCAGGGGAACACTGTTCTGTGTCTGAACACATATTTGCCTTGACTTTGTTTTATTCTGTCGCAGAATCCTTCCGCCCTTATGTAGTCGTCCATAGCATCATTGAGAACAGACTTGATGAAGGAGTAGTTCTTCTCCTTCAGTTTACTCCCGGAGTCGAGATATACGGCGTGCCCGTCTCTCGGGTAGAGCATGATGAGGGTGCCGTAATTGTTTCTGCGCAAAACAGAAGTCCATATATATATTCCTCCAAAATTGTAACCACTATTAATTGTATATGTGCGAACTTAACTAAAGATGGGAAATAACTTACTCGGGAAAGTAAGGCAGGAGGGTGATCCTCTTGTGCATATAATTATTGAGCAACACCTCTTGGATGCACTTTGCCGCTTTTGCCCTACCCTTGGGGTTGTTCAAGTACATGTCGTGCATGTAGTAGGGGTCTACTAGCGCGATGCTTTTGGTATTCTCTATGGATAGTTGATGCGCCAAACTGAGCGTAAACAGGCGGACGATTGATGAGTGGAGGGATTTCATGTGGAACATCCGAAAAATGTCGTCAAATCTCACGATGATCTTGTTTGCGTTGCCTTCAGTGAAAAATCCCACCGTAGATGGCACCTTCGCGACCAATACCGGCAGCATTGGATTTTTCTCTTTGAGAAGCATCGTCTCCATAAATTGAACACTGTCATGGACGCTAAGCATATCACCTGTCAACAAGGAGGCCAACCTCGGTGGAAGCATCGGTTTGCCAACTCATGGATCTGATGCCAGTCGTGTATGGGTATCCTGTCCAATACCCGTTGTGCCGGCGGCTTAGACTTGGTCCCCTCCACTGGTTGGCTCATGGATGCAACTGCAGAACTCTTCTTAGTTCTTTTTCGTGCCGTCTTCTTAGGCTGACTCTCAAATACATTTGCTACCGCCTCTTTGACTGTGTCCTAGCTGAGGCCAACTTGCTCGTGGGCTGGCGGTTCTTGAGAAGAGAAAAGACGATGCGTGCATCGATATTTATCCGCTTCCCCCGCTGGCAAGAGAAGTTCATCAAGATCATCCAGGTCGGCCCCATCGTAATGATTGTCGACGAGGTAGTCGTTAGGGTTCTCATCTTCAGCATCGTCGTCGTCATGTCGCACGGACTTTGCAGGTGAGAAATCCTTGTGTTGGCTTGGGTGCCCCGACCCCTGGACCGGTGTTGGAGTGTTGACAGGAGTAGTTTCCAAACGAATTAGTGATTTTGGCCATGTCAATGGCCAAACCAAGCACTGCTCCAGGTTTAACTCGCTGACGGCTGCGGGGGGTTGGTTCGAAGGATCGAGACCACCGCAACCAGGGAGCACCCGACTTAATGTCACCCTGAACACGTCATCGGGCATACAGACGCCATGGAACACGCAGTTGAGAGGTGTGATGATCTTTCTTTTTGCAACGTCCTTGAACTCGCCGTTCACACGGAGGAGCAATGTGCATCCCATCTCGTCGGCCTGCGAAACGTCACACGATCGTCGTTAGAGTCTGAGGCCGTCACGAATGAAGTCATAATATATATTTAAGTTGTGGACGCTGAATTACTGTGAGGGCATTGAGATCGGACAAGGGCGATGGACCGCTAAGGGTCGTCGGCGGCGTTGCAAAGACATGGCGGGGTGGCGACAGATCTTCGCGACCTTGCGGCTCAGGGTTGGAGGCTGCCTCGTTCTGCGTAATAGGCGCCACAATGGGGGCCACGTTCTACGCAGCAGGCGCCACGATGGGGGCTATATTGATCACGGTGGGAGGCCCTTGTCCGCCACCTTCCATCCAAGGCGCTAAGGACTGAGCGACGGACGCACAGATGCTAGGGAGGAGCGTGTTGACCCTCTCGTTCACAAGCTCATCGACCGTCTTCTGCGGCACCTTGTTCCGCTCCTTTCTCTTCTCCTTAGTGTCCGGGTAGTAGTGCACATGCCGATGACCCTTTCCGAGGCCATGAACATGGCCACGATGCGGCTTCTTGTCAATGGACACTCCCTTCGTCGCGTTAAGCGCCCTAATAAAAGGGGTGTCATACAGGTCCTTGTTCATCGTCGCCGAAGACCCCGCGTCAGACTGGGATAGACGTTCTTTTTCTTCTTCCTCGAGATATTTCTTCTCAAGCTCTTTGATCTTCTCGTTCAACATAAGATCGCCGGGCTTGTGGGGATCTTCCCTATAATGGGCCTTGACAAAATTTCTCACGTGCTGGTCGGGGATCTTTTCATACGGGTTCGGCCCTTTTCTCTCCGCATCCTCCTTAGCCCAAACCTTCTGCTCCCCAAGCTAACCCCGGCTTCCGAGATTGTGCGGACCAATGTTCTTTGCTCGGAAATATTTTCCCCATTTACTCAGCGCCACCCTTTCCGGTTTGAGTTCGTCGAGCTTTAATTGGGCCAAGTCTTCCTCATAAATGGAGGGCCACATTTTATGGATCTCATCGAAACCCTTACCCTTCGCAATCATCTCCCGCAAACTGGATCTCCAAGTCGTAAACGCCTTAGTGAACTTTCCAAGTGCTAACGAGTTGACCAGATTGCTCTTCAGGTCTTGGTTGTCGTAAGGAGCCGGGAACTTGTACCTCGCGTGCAGCTTCTCAATCAGCAGGGCGGCCATAACCTTGTTTTCTTTATCTCTGAGCTGGCCCGTATTAACGTTGCCAATGTCTCGAGCAATGCAGCCTATCTGGTTTCCATACCCCTTAGCGTATATCTCCGGCTCGGTAGGAGCACCGTTGTTGGGGTCCACTTTCGTGAACTCTTGACGGATGGTGGCGAGCATGTTGTGTCGTCTTTATTTGCACTTACGCGATGCCTCGCTACCGGAGGTCGCATCCCCGGGGCCACAACCGGTTTGACCTTCTCCGGCCGATGTATCGGTGCGTGGCTCCTCCTGGCGAATGGTTTCCTCCATCTTGTCGTCTGCATCGCCCTGCGTCTCCGGTTCCGGTCGCAGAACTGCGGGTCCTCCTCTGGCGTTAAGCATAGAGAGCCACGCATCGTCGTCCCCGCGTCTGATCCCAGAAGCACCCGCCTCGTCGTTGTGAGCCATATCTAATTAAGGATATAAAAGCCGAAATTAGCTCAACAAATCCTGCAATTTAAACCATATATACCCCATATGAGTCCAAATTTCTCGGGCACTCTAATATGTGATATTTTTAGCAAAGGCCATGCCAAAATTCACGGAAAATTTCGGCATGAAATTTGCTAAAAATATCACAAATGGAGTACCCAAATTTGCCGGAACGGAAATCAATCAACATTCCGGCAAATAGGGCCTCACATGGGGTACCTGCACATAAAATCCCACCCCGTACGTATCCCAAAATCATCGTCGTCATCCACACGAAGGTGGGAACATATCCACCACACCACCAACACCATCACCACCATCACCAACACCGTCACCAATACCATCCCACACCACCCAAAACATCTCACCACCACCATCGACATCATCAACACCATCCCACCACCCACAACATCACCACCATGGACCACCACACCATCGACATCATCAACATCCATCATCACCACAACACACACATCATCATCATCCAACATCCACAGTACCCAAATCCACCAAAACCAGTAGAAAAAAAGACAATTTTTTTTACCTCTTTGAGGTATTTTCTCAAACAGGTTGCAGGCAGGTGAGAGAGGAGAGGAGCAAGGAGGGGCCAAGCCCCTCGGCGCAGCAGTGGAGGCCGAGGGAGTGCTGAGAAGGGGTAGGGGAGTGGCCAGGGGGTGTTGATCGCCGGTGAGGGAGGGGCAGTGGCCGGCGGCTCGGGGCAGTGTGTGGTGGCACGCGCGCGGGGGGCAGTGGGGAGAGGGAGGGGTGAGGAGAGGGAGGGGCGCGCGAGGAGATGGAAGGGAGGGGCGAGGAGAGGGAGGGAGGGGTGCGGTGGTGGTGCTGGGCTCGCCGGAGACAAGCTAGGGCTCGCCGGAGTTAACAGAGAGGGAGGACGCGCAGGGGGTTTCGCGAAAACGACTAAATATCGACACAGAGCGCAGTACTGCTAGAGAGAGGGGAGGGGCGGGGGGGGGGGGCGCGTAAGTGTCACAGCGCCAGAATAGCGCTGGCGAACAACTCCCGTGGTTCGCCGGCGGTACCTTACCGCTGGAAAAAATCTTTTTGTTGCCCAGCGGTAACATACCGCTGGCGAACGAGGGTGGATGTTCGCCAGCGGTACTTTTTTTTATTTTTTTTCTTTTCTTTATTTGGTTAAATTATTCAAACACATGTCATTTACAATAATTCAAACACATTAAAAATTAATTTCAAACAAATTACAAATAATAATGTTTTATTTTGTTTTCCATTATATCCTTTATGTTTTCTATTATTTTATTTGTTTTCCATTATTTCCTTTTTGTTTTCTATTATTTTATTTTATTTTCCATTATATCCTTTATGTTTTCTATTATTTATTTTGTTTTCCATTATTCCCTTTTTGTTTTCTATTATTTTATTTTTTCCATTATTTCCTTTTTGTTTTATTATGTTTTCCATTATTCCCTTTTTGTTTTCCATTATTTCCTTTTTTCTATTGTTTTATTATTTTTCCATTATTCCCTTTTTGTTTTCTATTATTTTATTTTGTTTTCCATTATTTCCTTTTTGTTTTCTATTGTTTTATTATGTTTTCCATTATTCCCTTTTTGTTTTTTATTGTTTTATTTTGTTTTTCATTATTTATTTTTTGTTTTCCATTATTTCCTTTATGTTTTCCATTGTTTCCTTTACGTATTTCCATTATTTCCTTTATGTTTTCCATTATTTCCTTTATGTTTTCTACTATTTTATTTTGTTTTCCATTATTTCCTTTTTGTTTTCTATTGTTTTCCATTATTTTATTTTTGTTTTCTGTTGTTTCCATTATTTTCTTTTTGGTTTCTCTTGTTTTCCTTTATGTGTTCTATTGTTTTCTTTTGTTTCCTTTATGTTTTCTATTGTTTTATTTTGTTTTCAATTATTTCCTTTATGTTTGAAATAATAAGTCCACACATTTCAAATACAGAACAAGGTACATTAAATTTCATCGCATATACATAGTTTCGTCGCATACAAGGCAGACAGATATATACATAGTTTCTCAGCGTTTGATCTTTTTACCTTTTTTGGTCGCAGTTGCATAATTTAGCCCCACATCATGACTTCTTCTTTAGAATGGAAGACCATGACTAGGTAGCGTTGTTCTGCTTCTTCTTGTGGTGTATGTTGCATGACTATAATCATCATCTTCTTGATCATCGTCAATATTTGGGTCGCCGAACGTGTCAAACTCGTCCTCGTCAACGACTCCATCCATTCCTCGGCCCATAGCGTGTCCAGCTCATCTTTAAGCAGCTTCAGGTATAGATTGATGTCGTTGCCTGGTTGTTTCGATCCTTGAATTAGCATACTCATGTGAATATACTTCCTCTTCATGCACAAGAAGGGGGGATGTTGTACATCCATACAAACACGGGCCAGGTGCTATGGGTGTTGCTCTGGTTGCCAAACGGATTGAGTCCGTCGGTGCTCACACCCAACCTGATGTTCCTTTCCTCCGCCCCGAAAGTTGCATATTCACAGTCAATTGCGTTCCATTGACTTGCATCCGAAGGATGTGTCATATTTATTTTTTCACTCCGCTTTGGATCTTTCAAAACTTTATTCCTCCTTTTCGCGTGCCAGCGCATGAGCTCTGCTTCCTTGCGGTCCGTGAAATACCGTTGCAAATGGGGAATAAGCGGAAAGTATCACACAACTTTTCGAGGAGCTTTCTTCTTCCCTTTCTTGTATCGAGCGGCTTTGCAAACTGGACAAATGGTCTTGTCCGTGTCCTCTTTCCGCTAAATGTAGCAATCGTTGATGCACACATGGTATTTTTCGTGCGGTAAATCAAAGGGGCACACGACTTTCTTGGCCTCGTCGCAACTTTTAGGACATGAGTTGCCCTCTGGAAGGATATCGTGCCAGCATTGCAGGCTTGCATCGACGCTTGTGTCGCTCCATTTGTATCTCACCTTCATCTGCAGAACATCGAGCGCCACTCTCGGGCGGGAATCTCCCGGACCGCAGCCTGCATACAACGGTGTCTTCGAGTCTATCTCTAATTGCGCCAGCTTAGATTGCTCTCTAGCAGCACATCTCGAGTTAGTCTTCTTTCTCAAAAGCAGTTCTTTCAGATGAGGGTCACGCACAACTTTCTTTAGGGGTGTCCCTGTGTCCTCGTCTTCTTGCACGTCTTGTTCAGCATCTTCTCCATGATCATGTGCGGGGCCATGAGGCTGATCTTGGTCATGTTGTAGTTCTTGTCGATCGTTGTTATTCTCCTGTTGCACATCATTTCCTACCACCGCCGCCCCATGGACTTCATCATATTCATCATCATTTATCCACTGACTGTTATACCCATCCATGAAACCAAACCTGAGGAGGTGACTGAGCAAGTCTCTGGTAAAGGGGTTGAGCAAGCCCCCTAGTTTGCACTTTCGACATGGACATCGTATCTCCTTGCGGCCATTTTGTAACATGTCTTCTGTCGCGTGTCTCAAGTAACTATTTTTTTAAGGATACGTCATGGAAAGACGTATCGGTTTCCAAGAAGAAAAAGCCAGGGATGGCCGATTACAACGCGTTCAACTTGGACACAGACGTCGAGGATGCAACCCACCCAGAACAACAGGGGACTACTCCCCAATCCTCCACCTATCTCCACACGCTAGCACTCGCCTAAACAGCCTAGCTAAGCGCCACCTCTCAGCCTCCTCTACTATCACCCTAACTACTGCCAAGGCCGAAGGCCTAGCCCCTTCGAAAACAACACTATTTCGATGTCTCCAGAGGCTCCACGCGACGAGCGCCACAGCAGTCCACCAGTCTCTATCCGCTCCGTCCGCCCCTCCAAGCGAGGATAGCCAGTCACCCAAACTCACACCCGGTGCAGGGATCCATCCGCCCCTTCCCCAGGGTTGCAGGAAGGTGGTCCAAACTTCCCGTGCAAGGACACAACCGAGAAGGAGGTGATCAAGGCTCTCTCCTTGCTGGTCACGGAAGGGGCAAGCCGGCGGGGCGGGTAGACCACGCCTAAGGAGGCGATCCGTGGTCCAGCAACGGTCACGCAAGGCAAGCCATAGGAAATATTTGCATTTTGCCGGTGCCCGAGATTTCCAAATCTGGTCCGCTCCGCCCAACCTGGTGGTGCCCTCGAACCACGCCAGGTAGACCGATCTGGCCGAAAAGGTGCCACTAGACTCCCAGCTCCAGGTAAAGGAGTCTCTAGTCCCTTCCACCAAGGTGATGTTGGAAAGCTGAGTAGCCACCTCGAACAGCTCATTAATCGCTCTGGCTCCTAGGTCTGGAGAGACATCTTCCAGCCACCTGCCCTGCATGGCGTCACGGACTTTCCGTTCTTTGATCGCTTGCCGAGAGACCTTGCTGAAGAGGTTGGGGGCCCAGTCTTTCAGGCGTCCACCTGGTAGCCATTTTTGTCCAGAAGAAGGTGCTAGCCCCGTCTCCTAGGGTCGAGGAGGTGGTGCCTCGAAAAGCTGCCTCGTGAGAACTGGGACCTGAATGTTAAATTCCTTCCACGGCTTTGAGGTGTCGACCCTCTGGAGCCACAACCATCTGGTCCTGAGAGCCAGGTTCCAGAGCCGAAGGTTAGGTATGCCAAGCCCACCAAGACATCTTGGCATACATACCTTGTTCCACGCCACTAGGCAATGCCCCCCATGTACCTCTTTGCGCCCTTTCCAGAGGAAGCCCCTAATGATCCTCTCAATAGCAGATAGAGTCTTGATAGGCAGGTCCAAAGACATCATGGCAAAGACGGGGACCGCAGATAGAGTGGACTTTACCAGTTCCAGTCTCCCACCCCGGTTCAACAGGTTGGTGCACCAACCCGGTAGATGCCCTGCCACCCTGTCCACCAAATACTGTAATTGGGCAGCAGTGGGTTTCCTTAGCGACATAGGCAACCCGAGGTAACGAAAGGGGTAGGGGCTCACGGGGCACCCCATCTCCTGGGTGACCAACTCCTCCACCGAAATGTCGCCTCTAATCAAGTGAGCCGAACATTTGTCCATGTTTGTCCTGAGACCCGACGCCTCCCCGAAATCAGCCACGAGGGTCGCTAGCGTCCGCACATCCGACCGGGAAGGGCGAAGAAAGGTGACAACATCATCCGCATAAAGGGAGGTCCTATGCTGCAGTCCTTCGCTGGCAAGTGGTGTAAGAAAACCCTGACTAGCCGCCAACTCGATAAGGTGATGCAGGACCTCAATTAAAAGAATGAAGAGTTGGGGTGAGAGGGGGTCTCCTTGTCTGAGACCACGCCTGTTCGAGATGCGTCCCCCTGGCAATCCATTCAGGAGGATCCTGGTGGATGCCGAGGCGAGCAGCGCACAAATCCACGTGATCAAATGATCACCAAAGCCCAATCTCCTCAGCACCTCCACCAGGAAAGACCAATTCACTATGTCAAAGGCCTTGGTGATGTCAAGTTTGAACAAGATAGCTGGTGTGAGGGAGCTATGCAACTTCCTGGCAGTCCCTTGGACCATCATGTAGTTGTCATGCAGGCAACGTCCACGGATGAGTGCACACTAATGCGCGCCCACTAGCGCCGGGAGGGATGGCGCCAGCCTGCGAGCCAACACACCTTAGCCACCAGCTTCGCAAAACTATGGATGAGGCTGATGGGCCGGAAGTCCCTAATCTCTTCCGCCCCCTGCTTTTTTGGTAGCAACGTAATCAGCGCTTGGTTCACAGAGCTGAAACACCTCACGTCCAGACGCGAAAGGGAGTCGAAGGCAGCCATAACATCCACCTTGATTATCGACTAGCAAGAGGCGAAGAACCGATTTGTGAACCCATCCGAACCAGGGCATTTATCCAATGGCATCTCCTGGATAGCTTTCCACACCTCTTCCACCGTAAAATCCACCTCAAGGTGTTGGAGGTCCACCCAGAAGCCTCTCCTGGTCGTCACCCAGAAGCGTGTCAAAGAAATCATCCACGGCATCAGCCTTCTCCTCTTAGTCAGTCACTCTGACCCCATCCACCATGAGGTAGTCTACAAAGTTCTTCCTGCGACGATGGCTGGCATTCAGATGAAAGAAGCGAGTGCAGGCATCCCCCTCCCGCAGCCACAGGAGCCTCGACCTCTGGCGTGCAATGGTCCTCTCTAGCGAGGCAAGCCCCAACAGTTTCTTCTTAAGTAGCCGCCGGAGTCCACATTCGCCCACTGAGAGCTGCCTGCTATCCATAGCCGCATCCAGACGCAGTATAACTTCATTAGCCAGAAGGATTTGCAGCTTGACGTTCCCAATGAACCTCGAACTCCACCTTGAGAGACTTTTGGCCGTGGCCCTGAGTTTATTGTCCAACCTCCGAAAAGGGTTTTGATCTGGACCCACCGAAAAGAGTTTAATGTTCAACCTCAAGTAACTATTCATGACACGTTCACTCTTAACGACCACCGTTATTTGTCGCCTGCATGAGAGCGCGCCAATATAATATGAGATTATATATATATATATATATATATATATATATATATATATATATATAGATATTCACGGAAAAAACGGCATGACCTTCCTACAAACTGGAGGTTAGAGGATTGCCAAACTTTGCCGAGACGGAAATGAATCAACATTCCGGCAAAGTGGCAACTCATTTTCATATCCAAAATTTCACTTCATGTCGTATTCATGAAAAAATTAGACATGACCTTCCTACAAATAGGAGGTTAGAGGGAGTGCTCAAACTATGCCGAGACAAAAATGAATCAACATTCTGGCAATAGTTGGCGACTCAATTTCATTCCACAACAAATTGCACACATTTAACGTCTCCATCACACGGCCATATTTGAATCCGGTGAAATTTCACACATATTGCATATCGCGTGTATCCGGACAAAATTCATATACAAACTCATTTAATTATATATTAGCATTCATCCCACCTCAAATGATTAGATTGCTACACGAGATGATATCCGGAGAATTTTGGAGCTTTGAAGAGAGAGGGGGTAATTCTAGATCTAGATGCCTAGGAAGGGAAAACTTTGGGTAGAAAGGGTGTTGGGAGGGAGATAAACCTAGATATACCAACTAAATTAATTTTAGTTGGTTCAAAAGAGAGTAGGAGGGTGGAGAAATTGGCATTAATTCGAGCTAGAGAGAGAAGTTAGGGGACAAGGTTGAGAAGAGAGTGGAGGAGGGGAAAGTGGGGGGGGGGTGTCACTTATTGTGAAGATCTGGGGGGTTACCGCTGGCGAACAGCTCTGCCTGTTCGCCAGCGGTAGCCCCCGTAGCGTTGGCGAACAAAGGTGGTTGTCCGCCAGCGGTAGTTCCAGGGAGGGGCGGGTGCGCGCGCAGGGGGGCCAACGGTAATAGCGCTGGCGAAGCTATAAACGTGTTCGCGAGCGCTAAGATGGTGGCTATAAGCCTTTTTCTACTAGTGTTTATATGAACACATTTTCAACACAACTGTCGTATTCCAAGTTTATTATTTTTTATGGATACCAGGGCATATATAATGACACCACGCGAAGGTCTTGCATAAATTTTTTTTTTTGAATTTTCTGGAATTTTCGAAGCCAGTTTTAGGGAATAGCCAAGACGGTGGGCATGACCGTTCGTAGCTAGGGATTAAATATTGAGAAACTCTTGGTGTATCTCTGATTAAATAGGTAGTTGTGTAACTAAAAGTGATTTTTTCCAAAAAAAATCATGAGCAAACTACGAGACACCTGTAGTTCAAACTTGACTCGTTTCCAATTGAATCGGCAGAAAGTTGTGTTTGACAAAAGAGCTGGATAGAAACATTTTCATGGGAAACAAACTGTTTATTTATGCATATAACATGGTCTAGTATTTTCAAAAAATGCAGCTCCCAATTTGTGCAACATATTTGTGGTAGGTCCTTCACAAAAAAACTCATTTTCGACACTCGAAAAATGGAAAATGGTTTTTTTATTCAGTGAAAAGGAAACATTTCTCCGTTAACATCGTCCGTGCTTCCAAGATGCATGTTTGTGTGAAATATGGAATATTTAAACAAACTATGTCATGGATTTGGCCATAACACCTGTCGTTTGACCCGAAACTCTAGAATGTTCGAAGGAGATAGCTCATTTATGTGAACATATGTTCAACACAACTGTCGTATTCCAAGTTTATTATTTTTTTGTGGATATTAGGACATATGTAATGACACCACGCGAAGGTCCAGCTGAATCGGCAGAAACTTGTGTTTTTCAAATGAGGTGGATAGAAACCTTTTCATGGGAAACAAACTGTTTATTTATGCATATAACATGGTCTAGTATTTTCAAAAAATGCAGCTCCCAATTTGTGCAACATATTTGTGGTAGGTCCTTCACAAAAAAACTCATTTTTGACACTCGAAAAATGGAAAATGGTTTTTTTATTCAATGAAAAGGAAACATTTCTCCGTCAACATCGTCCGTGCTTCCAAGATGCATGTTTGTGTGAAATATGGGAATATTTAAACAAACTATGTCATGGATTTGGCCATAACACCTGTCGTTTGGCCCGAAACTCTAGAATGTTCGGAGGAGATAGCTCATTTATGTGAACATATGTTCAACACAACTGTCGTATTCCAAGTTTATTATTTTTTGTGGATATTAGGACATATGTAATGACACCACACGAAGGTCCAGCTGAATCGACAGAAACTTGTGTTTTTCAAATGAGGTGGATAGAAACCTTTTCATGGTAAACAAACTGGTTATTTATGCATATAACAAGGTCTAGTATTTTCAAAAAATGCAGCTCCCAATTTGTGCGACATATTTGTGGCAGGTCCTTCACAAAAAAAACCATTTTCGACAGTCGAAAAATGGAAAATGGTTTTTTATTCAGTGAAAAGGAAACATTTCTCTGCAACATCGTCCTTGCTTACAAGATGCATGTTTGTGTGGAATATAGGAACATTTAAACAAGTTGTACCATGAATTTATCCATAACACCCGTCGTTTGGCCCGAAACCCTAGTATTTTGCACAAATAAATAAATAATTATGTGATATTTCTAATAATAATTTGAAGACCCAATTTGCCACCATTGTTTTCCATACCAATACACACTTATGTGTCAAATATGGGTAAGTTATGAAAAAATATGTCACGAGAATGATCATTGGTTTGAGAAAATAGAAAAAAAATTGGACTTTACCGTGTGCAAACACACGGTAAAGAATATTTGAAATTGCGAAGCTCGGTCAATAGTTTGGTGGGACACGAGTGTACTGGCTTTGCCGTGCATGCGTCTTTACTGTGTGCATTTCAGTTTGTTTATCGTGTGCCGAACGTTACCGTGTGTTTTCCATGCTAATATGCTGTGTTTTTTCTTTTCCGTGTGTCGCACACGGTAAAGAACTCTTTGTCGTGCGCTCGATTTGCAGCACACGGTAAAGACCGATGCACACTACGGGAGAGCTCTTCTTTCCCTGTGCCTCCGGTCTTTACCGCGTGTCATGTGTCGGGCACACGGCAAAGTATTCTTTACCGTGTGTGGCACACGGGAAAGAACAACACACGACAAAGTAGCAAGAGAAACACACGGAAACGTAGGACACACGGTAAAGATTATAAAATGCACACGGCAAAGACGGGCGCACAGTAAAGAAAATAAAATGCACATGGCAAAGACGGTCGCACGGTAAAGAAAATAAAATACACACGGCAAAGGCGGGCGCACGGAAATTATTCTATGCTAAGTCACTGCCACGTAATTAAGAAATTTTGACTAGAAAAAAAAAACGAAAAAAAATCATTGCCGTGTGCCGACAGACGGCAAAGAAACTATGCATGCTGATTGGCTGGAACGTGTTTCAGACGGATCACGTCTCTGGTTCGTTGGATGCGATCCAACGGTTGCTAATATATGTGGAGAAGCACACAATCCATGGATTACTTCCCTATTGGCCGAAACTTCCGCTCACCTTCCTCCTAGCAGATAAAAGTACTGCTTCCTCTCTTCTCAATCTTCTCTCTCGTCGCAGTCGCTCTGCTCCTCTCTCCTCCCTCTCTGTCCTCCCCTCGCCGCGAGCTTCCCTCGGCTCACCGCGCGTGCAAGTGCGGGAAGGCACGCAGGCTCCACATCCTCCCCTCCCATCCTAGCCCCTCGCCGACGGCACGATGGACGCGCAGACCACAACTCACCCCGGGCGTGGTGAAGGAGACCGGCATGGCTCGCCGCCGCCGAGCTGAGAGCCTCGCCACCGAGCTCGAACCCGAACGCCTACTTCGCCGAGAACCTCCTTCGCCGAGCTGAGAGCCTCGCCGCCGAGCTCGAACCTGAACGCCGCCGCCGAGCTGAGAGTCTCGCCGCCGAGCCTTGCCGAGAACCACCTCGCCTATCACGCCTCCATATGTGCCTGCCTCAATGGCGTCGACGCCGCCGCGCCACGCATGCGCGCCCCGCTCGCAGATTTCAGGGACAAGGTCGCCTCCACATGCTACTCCTGGCTCCCTCTGCTCGTCGACGGTGTCGTCAGACTCGGGGATTTTTTTTTGTCAACATCCTCCTTCCTTGCCGTGTGCTGATTTGGGCTCCACATGTCAGGAGCTCGCCGGTTGCGTTGGGGCCCACATATTAACGTTGCCGTCTGTCCCGAAATTCGGCACACGGTAAAGGCCTCGTTACCGTGCAATATGTCGTTGTGTACTCTTTACCGTGTGCAGCACACGGTAAAGACGTTACCGTGCGTTTTCTGGGCTTTACCGTGTGTTCCGGACACACGGCAAAGATTGGCTCTCCCGTAGTGCTGACTAGTATAAATAGATGTCTCTTGTATCCTAGAAATACACCGAAGCAGCAAGTGAATAAACTCAGTTTGCTCAGCTCCTTTGTGTCCCTCCGTCTCTTCTCTCTATATGCCTGTGTTGTGTTTCCTGCCCAGCAACAACAGCCATGAAGTCCTTCAAGGCATGCCGGAAAATGCCCGAGCTCGTGGCACCGGCACGAGCAACTCCACGGGAGACAAAGGCTCTCTCCGACATGGACAACCTCCACCCGCTTCGTTACCTTCAGCCTGTGATCGAGTTCTTCGGCGCCGGACATGCCGAGGTGCCGGCCGAACCTGCCAAGATCATCAAGGAGGCCCTCGCCGAGGCTCTGGTGTACTACTATCCCCTTGCTGGACGCCTAAGGGAGGTTCGCGGGGGCAAGCTGGCGATTGAGTGCACCGGAGAAGGAGTGGTGTTCGTGGAGGCGGAGGCGGACATTTCTATGGAGGAGCTTGGCAACCCGCCATTGCCGCCCTACCCCTGCGTCGAGGAGCTGATGTGCGACGTTGCCAACATTGAAGATGTTGTTGGAGCTCCCTTGTTCTTCATGCAGGTAAATAAGGCTCGGTTAATTTTACTCAGATTTGCATCCCTATGGCTTGTCGTATATTTGCATCTGGTTTAGTTATGCTACTCTAATTTCTACATACACGCATGGAAAAGTGGTAAATGTGTACATGTGTTGACTTGTCCACCACCACCACATGGTCTCGGAGATCCAAGCACCAGTTTTGAAGCAAAAATATGTGTTTGTGTATACAAATCACGTCATCGTGTACCATTTGTCAAATGGCTCGGGCCTACCTCCCTCTGTTACTGTAGGTACATAGCCTTCTGGTGGTGCACTAGTCCATTATTATAGCCCAAAGCTATAAGCACATTTTTTGCGTGACCTTGTATTTTTCTTTGTGTGGCCATATAATTAGGAGCCTGCTCGCTTGACTTGACAACCAGAGATTTTATTCATAACACGATCCGTCCATACTTTCCAATTTCCTGGCTTTCTTCATCTGTCCATTCTACGGTTATCAACACGTCTGTAATTTGATTTTGGTTGTCGAGTCAGTTTTCACAGAACAAAACAAAAGTTGTCAAGTCAGTCTTTCTTTCCCAATTAATTTGCTTGCCTTGGGCGGAGATAAGCTACACAAGTGAGAGGAATGAGACGAACTCAAACGCACCAACCCTTCAGCACAAATCTTAGTTGTCTTTCCGGCAAGGATGAAAGGTCATTTTGGGCGAAGGCCGGTGTAAAACGCATACCGTCTAGTGGCAGCAAAACCGCTCATGCTTGCAGTGTTAGGCATGTTGCTGAAGCGGTTGCTATCTCATGGAAGAAATCGTGGTTGCGCGCGCGAGCGCGCTCCCAAAACCAGACTGCCCCTCTCCCGCAGAGTATCACGAGAAGCGAGGTACGAGAGGCCTATTGTGTGCACGTCGGAACGGGATAGGGGAACACTTGGGCGGCCCCTCAAGTTTCTGAAACGAGGAAGTCTCATTTGATGGATATTTTGTAGGCAGTGGCGGAGCCAGGAACTAAACTGAGCCGGGTCGAACAAGTAATCTCTCCAAAAATAATTAGGCGAAAAAGCAAGTGTATTCAGCGCAAGAAATGTTTAAACATATTCAGTTCCATAATCCATGAAGCATAATTACAAAGTGACTACGAAGAATAAAAAACAATATGCGACCTCCCTCTCTATATTGTGTTTCAGGGGTACCATATTCATTTCGTCGCATTTGTCCATATGCCCATCTGATTTTGTGTGGCCATATAATTAGGAGCCTGCTCGCTTAACTTGACAACCAGAGATTTTATTCATAACATGATAACACGATCCGTCTTTCCTTCCCAATTTCCTGGCTTTCTTCATCTGTCCATTCTACAGTTATCAACACGTTTGTAATTTTGGTTGTCGAGTCAGTTTTCACAGAACAAAACAAAAGTTCTCAAGTCAGTCTTAATTTCCTTCCCAATTAATTTGCTCACCTTGCGCACAGATAAGCTACACAAGTGAGAGGAATGAGACGAACTCAAACGCACCAACCCTTCGGCACAAATCTTAGTTGTCTTTCCGGCAAGGATGAAAGGGCATTTTGAGCGAAGGAGGGTGTAAAACGCATACCGTCTAGTGGCAGCAGAACCGCTCGCGCTTGTAGTGTTAGGCATGTTGCTGAAGCGGTTGCTATGTCATGGCAGAAATCGTGGTTGCGCGCGAGCGCGCTCCCAAAACCAGACTGCCCCTCTCCCGCAGATTATCACGAGAAGTGGGCTACGAGAGGCCTATTGTGTGCACGTCGGAACGGCATAGGGGAACACTTGGGCGGCCCCTCAAGTTTCTGAAACGAGGAAGTCTCATTTGATGGATATTTCCGTACACCGTAAGGGATGAGACTCCTGTTTATAGACGATAGAGGTGAAAAGAACGGTTCAAGGGGGGGGGAATGGATGAGATGAACCATTCAGGTTCGTCCTCCACTCATGTTGAACATGAAAAATAAATGTTGACAACTCTTACATGTGGCATATGTCATATCTCAGCACGGGCCATTCGCGAAACCCGAAGTGCCGCGTTGTGACGAGGCGGCGGAGGAGGAGGAGCATAGTTGTAGATCTCTTCTTCTAAAATTGACAACTTTTACAGGTGGCCTATGACCTATTTCAGCACAGCTCATTCCCGAAGCCCATGTTGTGACGAGGCTTGACGAGGCGGAGGAGGAGGAGCATGCATGTAGATCTCTTCTCCCCATGCGTATACAACAAGGAAAATAGCCTTTCTTATAAGGAGGTGCAACTCCTTACAAGCTAGAAATATGTGACTACACTTTAGTCCCACCACTTGTCATGCATGAATGGGCCACATGTGTCTTTGGGGCTTTCACTAGGAATTATTGTGTTAATTGCATATGGATTGACCCAAACTGCAATAATTCTTACATAATTTTGCAGTCAACAACGTTAATATTTTGTGATGTGTGGATCGATGTGGTGGCTTTATGGTCTATCATTGTTTTAATTATATTATATAATAGATAGATTCTATAATACTACATATATTTTAAAGTAACATACACATGTATATGGTAAAAGGTGGTTATCCCACACCAGGCAGTATATAGGACATACCATACGTGTAGAGACTATATGACTAGAAGTAATCACACTTATGATGAAGGTTATATTTAGGTATGAATATTAAGTTTTATGCAAGTTCACTAGCTAGCTAGCTCTGCTATACTATTGAATTCATGATAAATCTATAAATAGTTAGATGTGGAATATGTTATTAATGATTACTAACTTTTTATAAAATTTCATTGTGTCTATATGCGATTAGGTTACACAACTAAGATGTGGAGGATTTGTTATTGGGCTTCATATCTGTCATTCTATTGCCGACCATTATGGTAGCACCCAATTCCTCAAAGCAATAGCTGACCTGGCATGTGGTGAAACAACCGAAATCGTTTTGCCAGTATGGAAAAGGGACATCCTAACCCAGCGTGTCCCTCCATGCATAAATCATATATTTGGCTCATTCTTTCAAGCACCAAGCAGTGACGACGTTATGATCTCAACACCTCCTGAAGGAATGCTTGCTCAATATTTTCTCTTCAGCCCAATAGATGTTGCGGTTCTAAGAAAACATGTCCCAACACATGTCACCACCTTTGAGCTTCTTACTGCAATCCTATGGCGGTGTCGTACTAAGGCACTCGGTTACGAGCTCCACCAGAATGTGCGCTTGATGATATGTGTGAATGCACGTGGGAGATGGAAGCGCCAGACCCTTGTCCCACTTGGATACTATGGCAATGCACTTTTCTATCCTTGGGTAGATGTCACCGTCAGTGACCTTTGTGGTAGCCCTCTTTTCCATACGATTCAACTTGTCCGCCAGGCTAAGGAGATGATGACAGATGAGAATATGAAATCTATGGTCGATTTCATAGCATCACTGTGTGGAAAGCCACCATTGGAAATGAGAAGATTGTATGAAGTTTCTGACATAAAATGGATCGGACAAGATGCACTAGACTTCGGGTGGGCAAAGAGGATTAGTGGTGGCATTCCAATGGTAGGTGACGTCTCATCCAAGTCGGTGAGCTATCACATGAGGTGTACTAATGATAAGGGTGAGAACATCATTGTGGTGTCTATGTTCTTACCAAGGCCAGCTATGAAGAAGTTTGCAACCGAAATTGCTGTTTGGCTTGGCAAATGATGCAAATTCAGCTTTGGTCTATGCAAGTTCAGCTTCGGTCCATGCATGCATGGTTGCTAGACATGTTTAGATATAGTTATTTCTGAAATTTGTTCTATCCTTTGGATTAAGGTTTTGTGTCCAGATGTTAATAAAGTTGTAATAATATTAATTTACTAATCCATGGTCGACATACGATATGTCAGAGGTTGTGAACTTCAAATTTGGTTTGCCACAATTAAATATATATTGTTAAGCTGCAACTATTATGTACTTTCGAAATGTTGTAGATATATTTAGGTAAAGGGACTGACAGGTATTTGCCTACAATGCATCCATTTCCTTGTAAATCAAGATAGCACATATGTTTTCCAACCAAGAACTTATGTAACACCTTCCAAATGAACCTCCCATTCACTACGAATAGTTTGGCCACACCTGTTAGGCAGACACAGACAACAACTGCTAACTAGAAACGTACCATGTTCTGCTGCTTTCTTCCAACTCACTATACCTAAACTGCCTAGTGGTTGTTTACATAGCGATAATTAGCGATTGGGATAATTAACAAGGTGCCCTCAGTTGGCACCACGACCTCAGTTTTACCCCTAGCGCCGAATCGACCTCAGTTTTGCCCCTAGTCAGTGCGCAAGGACTCCTTTCGCTGCTCCCACCGTTATTTTCGTCCCCCCGTTAGGATCCTGACCTGTGGGACCCATCATACAACCGTTGGCGCGGCCTGTGGGCCCCAGCAGTTGAGCGTTGGCGCGATTTGTGTGCCCCATCTGTTTACGGTTGGCGCTGCATGTGGGCCCCACCTGTTGACCTTTCCTTGCGGCCCAATGTCACATGAGGCCCAATGTCAACATGTAGACTACACATTATCCATTTATATTTATTAATCACTACATGCAGACTACGCATTATCCATTTATTAAACCATCAAATTATTCGTATTAATAATATAAAATATACTGTGCTCAACTCAAATTTTTTATGTTATCTTAGAAAACATAATGCAGCTCTTTTAGAAAATATTATTCGTTAAAGCACATCAATTATATATAAATTTTGTTTACAATGTGCAGATTTTAAAGCGATGATTAGAAAGGATAAAACTTCTAAACAGTGGGTACATTTGGACAAATATAAGAACATAACTTTATATAGAGGGCTTATATATAATTAAACATACTTAGAAAGGATAACTGGCCCCACTTTACATATATTCAGTGGGGCCCGATAAACATTACATTTAACTAAAAAAAAAAAGGGCTAGCCCTAACTGCTCCCGCTCTGCATGCATGCGGGAGCCCTTCCCGCGCTCCGGCGCCGCCCTACTTCCTCCACTCCGCCGCCCGGATCTCCATCTCCTGCTTGATCCGGGCGCTGCGGTTCTCCGCCCGCATCCTCTCCTCCTGCCTCTCACGGGACCGCTTGATGCTGGCCCGGAAAGCCTTCGCGTCCTCCTTCGCCTCCTTCTTCTCCATCGCCTTCAACTCCTTCTTCTCCAGCCGCTCCAGTCTCTTGAGGCGGAAGTTCGTCTTGGGGGAGATGTCCGACGTCTTGGTGGTGGTGGAAGGGACGGGGCGGTGGACGAAGGGCGGCGTCGGCGATCGCTCCCGATTGGGAGAGTCGTCGACGGGAAGCACGATGGGCAGGACGTCCAACTCCGCCTCGGGCCACTCGGCCTCGTACCAAGGCAGAGCCTTGGGGTGGTTGTCCTCGTCGGAGACCGACTCCGGGCTTGAAGGTAGTGAGTAGGAAGACATTGTGCGTTAGGGCTTGAAGGGAGAGAAGGGCAAATGGCTGGAGAGGGATGAGAATATGGAGGACGACTGAAGGAATATTTAAAGACACGATTAGACGTGAATTTATTTGGGTAGATGAAGCAAACTGTGTGAAGACCTTGGACGCAGTGTATTAGAGTAGATGCATGGTCAAAGCGGTGTAGAACAGGCATAGGCGTAGGCGTAGGCCGGACAGCTATTGATACGGAGTACGAGCGCGTGTGCATTCGTCAGTCGAAGTGATTCGACGTTGCATGCGTGTATTAAAGACGGGAAGAGAAGAAAGTCCAAAGTCTCACGCCAAATCCTGCCACGCTGCATATGCATTGATGCGTATCTTCTGAAAACTAGGCGTGGAGGGCTGCGTCGCTGCAAATGCGACGCGACTCGTGTTTCTGAAACAAGGCGTGCAGGGCTGCTGCAAATGCGACGCGACGTTAACTATTTTCTTCTTCTGCCACGTTTTTTTTTTTTTTGAAATTTCTTCTTCTGCCACGTTGTTTACTCTGGAAAAACGAGGCGTGCATGCACCAGGCTGGTGAACGGGGCCGTTACATTGAGACAAAACACCCAGTCCATGCACCGCTTCATTTTCGATCGTTTGATCGTAAGGAACGGTGCAGATCGAGTCCATGCATGCAAACTACGGCGGCAACGGCCGGGCTGCAGACGCTGAGACGAGCGCAATCTTGGACATACAAAGCACACAACACACCTATACTAACATGGTATGGCACCCCCTAGCTTGTGTTGGGATCCAGACGCTCCGTAGCCCCCCTCCCGGTGAAACCCTAGCCCCGGTGGAGAAATACCGGACTTATACGGAAACACGCGGTAACAGCGTCGAAAGGGGGTAGCAATGTGGAACTATTTGCTTGGTTGTGCTAGGATAGCCCATAGGAACACAAAACAAAAAAGGTAGAACCCACCTCTTCGGAAGATTCACGGTGTTTGGTCCGATACGGGAGTTTCACCCTGTAATCGCCTACGAGAGAGAAGTGGATGCCGGTGAAGCCGGGTCACACCCCAGAGAGCAATCTTGGACATACAAAGCACACAACACACTTATACTAACATGGTATGGCACCCCCTAGCTTGTGTTGGGATCCAGACGCTCCGTAGCCCCCCTCCCGGTGAAACCCTAGCCCCGCTGGAGAAATACCGAACTTATACGGAAACACGCGGTAACAGCGTCGAAAGGGGGTAGCAATGTGGAACTATTTGATTTGTTGTGCTAGGATAGCCCATAGGAACACAAAACAAAAAGGTAGAACCCACCTCTTCGGAAGATTCACGGTGTTTGGTCCGATACGGGAGTTTCACCCTGTAATCGCCTACGAGAGAGAAGTGGATGCCGGTGAAGCAGGGTCACACCCCAGAGAGCAATCTTGGACATACAAAGCACACAACACACTTATACTAACATGGTATGGCACCCCCTAGCTTGTGTTGGGATACAGACGCTCTGTAGCCCCCCTCCCGGTGAAACCCTAGCCCCGCTGGAGAAATACCGGACTTATACGGAAACACGCGGTAACTGCGTCGAAAGGGGGGTAGCAATGTGGAACTATTTGCTTTGTTGTGCTAGGATAGCCCATAGGAACACAAAACAAAAAGGTAGAACCCACCTCTTCGGAAGATTCACGGTGTTTGGTCCGGTACGGGAGTTTCACCCTGTAATCGCCTACGAGAGAGAAGTGGATGCCGGTGAAGCCCGGTCACACCCCAGAGAGCAATCTTGGACATACAAAGCACACAACACACCTATACTAACATGGTATGGCACCCCCTAGCTTGTGTTGGGATCCAGACGCTCCGTAGCCTCCCGGTGAAACCCTAGCCCCGCTGGAGAAATACCGGACTTATACGGAAACACGCGGTAACAGCGTCGAAAGGGGGTAGCAATGTGGAACTATTTGCTTGGTTGTGCTAGTATAGCCCATAGGAACACAAAACAAAAAGGTAGAACCCACCTCTTCGGAAGATTCACAATGTTTCCACCTCTTATTCTTTGAAATCTCTAGTCTTGTATTCGAGGAATCTCATTTTAGTGATGGATTTCGTTCTAATGTTTATAAATCCTATTTATATTTTTACTAGACTTGTATTAGACCTATATAATGCAATTCCGAAGCCCAAAAATTTATTGGATGAATATTCGTATTATTTATTTTCTTTTGAATAATAATGGTTTTAATCGAAAATCGTAAATAAAACAAGTTTAAAACATCAAAATGAAAAAATAACTTTGGATCTTTCTTAGTCACATCAAAATGAAGCTTTGGTGAGATTTTGACCTTATTTGAGTTCAAAAGGTTTGAAACTCATCTCATTATCTTGAACTCTCTACTAGACTGTTCAAGATATCATATGTTACACAAGGTTTTTTCGTTCCATTCTTTATAAGACAGGTTTATATTTTTTTCTCGTTACTATATGACATAACACTACTATGTGCGTCGCCAATATATTTTTTCGATTTTTTTTGAATTATTTATGCTCATTTCAAGCTTGGTCAACCCTCTGTTTGACCAGCCGAAAAGCTTCTAGAAGGAAACACAGAGATTCGACCTGGGCTGTTGGATCGACGCCTTCTAGAAGGAATCGTGCATCGGACGGATGCGCTCGCAGCCACAGCGATCCGCGAGACGTTCGTTCTGCGCTCTGATTGGTTGGTACGTTGGCCACAGGGATCGATGGTTCTACATATGATTTCTTTGCTGTTAAGTGTTATAAACCATGTTATTTAAATAAAAATATAATGAAACTTCAGATTTACTACAGAGATGATTTTTATCAGTTTTACATATGATTTTTCTATTAGACCATGTTATTTAAATAAAAAATAGAAAATAGAAGAATTATTCAAAACATAATGAAACTTCAGATTTACACTATACATGTAGAATAGATGTCTAGGAAATTCATTTGGTTGATTTATAAAATATGCCAAAAAATGTTGAAGCATAAACGGGGGTATTTACCCTAGCTTCGGACCTCATTTGAAGCACATTTCTCACGAGAATTGAGCGATGGTTGCAAATGAGCATAAAAAATTCAAAACAAATCAAAATGACATGAATCCAACACACAACGTTGTTATATGTGATATAGTTGATCCTCAAATTTCTATGGATAATTTTGGCAAGGTTGAATTTTTCATGAAATTATAAACGGGGGTATTTACCCTAGCTTCGGACCTCATTTGAAGCACATTTCTCACGAGAATTGAGCGATGGTTGCAAATGAGCATAAAAAATTCAAAACAAATCAAAATGACATGAATCCAACACACAACGTTGTTATATGTGATATAGTTGATCCTCAAATTTCTATGGATAATTTTGGCAAGGTTGAATTTTTCATGAAATTATAAACGGGGGTATTTACCCTAGCTTCGGACCTCATTTGAAGCACATTTCTCACGAGAATTGAGCGATGGTTGCAAATGAGCATAAAAAATTCAAAACAAATCAAAATGACATGAATCCAACACACAACGTTGTTATATGTGATATAGTTGATCCTCAAATTTCTATGGATAATTTTGGCAAGGTTGAATTTTTCATGAAATTATAAACGGGGGTATTTACCCTAGCTTCGGACCTCATTTGAAGCACATTTCTCACGAGAATTGAGCGATGGTTGCAAATGAGCATAAAAAATTCAAAACAAATCAAAATGACATGAATCCAACACACAACGTTGTTATATGTGATATAGTTGATCCTCAAATTTCTATGGATAATTTTGGCAAGGTCGAATTTTTCATGAAATTATAAACGGGGGTATTTACCCTAGCTTCGGACCTCATTTGAAGCACATTTCTCACGAGAATTGAGCGATGGTTGCAAATGAGCATAAAAAATTCAAACACATTCAAAATGACATGAATCCGACGCACAACGTTGTTATATGTGATATAGTTGATCCTCAAATTTATTTGCTTAATTTTGGCAAGGTCGAATTTTTCATGAAATTATAAATGGGGGTATTTACCCTTGCTTCGGACCTCATTTGAAGCACATTTCTCACGAGAATTGAGCGATGGTTGCAAATGAGCATAAAAAATTCAAAAAAATTCAAAATGACATGAATCCAACGCACAACGTTGTTATATGTGATTTACCCTAGCTTCAGACCTCATTTGAAGCACATTTGCCCAAAATTTTGGAATGACTTAGTTCAACATGCATCATATATACAACATTATTCAAACATTCTTTTCGCTTTTAATCTACATTCTGGCTCGTGATTGCGTTCAGAAATACTCAAAATTAATTAAAAAACGCGAACTCGTTGAAATAGGCTAAAATTCATAGATTCGACGATAGTTTTACAGAAAGCTAGACGGCATAATTTAACTAAAAACATTGAAAAAACTTTAAAAAAAAAACTACGGTTGCCCGAGTCGTCCTCTACTCCTCTTCCTCGTCGTCCTCATCGCTGTCGTCGTAGGCCAGCATGCTGGAGGGCCCCGCCTCGTGGTCGTTCTTGGCTAAGGGCGATGGGTTCGCCAGCGTAGCGATCGCATGCCGCTCCGCTCTGCCTCGGATCCGCAGCCGGTGCAGCTGCGCCTGCTCGGAGGGATGGCGGCGGTCCCGCCTCTCGCTCTGCAGGGCAACCTTGCGCCGGTCTCTCTCGTACAGCGCGACGACCGCCTGCTGCTCATCCGACGCCGCGGTTGCGGCGAGCTCCCGGTAGACCTGGCGCTCCGCCTGCTCCCTCTGGTGGGTCTCCAGGGATGCACGAACAGCGGCAGCCTCGGCCGCTGCCGCCGCCTCCTTTAGCCAGGAGCGGACCGTGTGGAACGCCTCCTCGTTCCGCCATGTTTCGAACGAGTGGACGGTGGCGTTCTCCTCGCCGTCATTGTGGCCCCGCGTCGCGGTCGTGGGTCGGCAGTACAACGGCGAGTTGCGCCATGCACGGAGCCGGCGAGGCATCGTCTCGGGGTGTCTGGTGAAGTGCGGCGAGGGCGATGAGAGTTTGTGCGGTGAGGGCGAGTTTGTGCGGTGAGGGCGAGGGGCCTTTTGTAGCCCTGGCGGGTCATTTACTGCGACGCGCGTGCCGTTACTCCGGCAGACTTTGAACAACCAGGGGGCCCACGGTTTTTCCACAAAAAATTCGTGTGGACTATTCAGCGCAGTCAACTAATTGCGCGGTCCCACCTGTAAGCTCCGGATGGTTTCAACGAACTTGGCAGTCCCACCCGGACCCACTTCGCGAAACGGAGGTCTGACTCCTCGGTCCCACTTCGCGAAACGGAGTCGACTCCAAACTTACCGTTCCAGCCTCTCCATAGTAGTTGCGCACAGACTAGGGGCAAAACTGAGGTCGATTCAGCTCTAGGGGTAAAACTGAGTACAAGTGGTCCGCTATGGGCAATTCGATAAATGACCCTTAGCGATTTGTTTTACCAAGCAAGTATTAGGAAGATTTTTCGATAATGCGAGTTCTGCTCGTAATTCCATTGGTACTTATTAGGAGTGTTGCTTGTACATTAGACGTAGTCAGGTTACGAATTTTCCGAGACAATTTCAATCAGGCATATATAATTAACATACTAATCATTAATTTATCAATTTCTACGATAATTGAAAATTCCATCATAGACATATTTTAGAATTGGAGGTTCTACCCTACCGTTGCGTCAAAATGATGCACACAGCCGGTTATTATTAATAATAAAACCGAAACCACCATGTCTTACAAGTAAATACATCAACCAACTAAATCTGAAGCCACCAACCTAGCGGCAGCTCGCTACCTTCCAGATTTATGAAGGTCGTGGCTAAGCACAGGGCCGATACCCTGACAACACACTAATGCGCATCATCCAAAAAACGAATGCCTCACCAAGCCGTCGGTCAGCGAGAAATGGCCACTACCGGTACAACACACCGATGTTCATGCTCTAGAAGTTTCCGCCATCGTTTTCTGCTCACCCGTATTCAGGACAGGGATCAAGGCATTCACCATGTCAGACATGTCGTCGACGCCGCCATGACACGAAACAACACCACCTCCATGTGTGCATTCATCATCACGTGTCCAACACCGAGACACGCCGGCACCACGAAGCCGAGACCCGCCATCGTTGATGCAGTAGATGAAACATCACTTCATCTTGTCGCTCCAACCGCTTGGTCCAAAATGATGCCCTCAAGGGGAGAGCGATACCAAGGCGCCACCATCATCCAATCCGGGAACCCATATTTAGGGCTTCATTCGGAGTAGACAGAGTTAGGTGACGCAGACTGCAATGACGATGTCTCGAGAAGGAAATGGCATCAAAGATGCCGCCATCGTCCGTCATGGCCGAAACCGGCGAGATTTTCACCGGCAGCCGCACCAGCCAACCCTGCAGGTGGGCTGGAACGTCGACAACGAAGTCTCCTTGCTGGCCCCATCTCACACCTTCAGCTGATGCCGAAAATGAATCTAGGCGGGTCATAGATCGCAATCACTGCCACCATCCATCGCCGGCGCAGGCCATGCAGACTGGCGCCGCCGCTACATTTCCAGGGAGCTTCGTCGTGAGATGCCGCGCTCGACTCCCCGCTGATGCCGCCCCGCCCGCCGACAGTGGGGGGGGGAGGGGGCAGAAGGGGAGATCGCCGGCCTGGCCTCTGGCGGCGATCGTGTTGGCACCTTCGGTCTCCCTGGGGAGCGGGCGGCGCAAAGGGGTACCAGCGATCGGATTAGTGGATGACTTTGTTAAACGAATGAAACCACTTTTACATCATATTGAGGAACAATTAATTAAATGGAAACACCAAAGATGAAAAAATTAAGTATACAACAAAGAAATAATGAAATCATTCTCGTATAGTACTAACCAATATAATTAAGGCTAGCATCAGGCGGTCTAGCACGCGATGGGATGGTCCGGGTGGTTGTATTTTATTTGAAGAATGGAAATGGGATTCAGAGGCGTGATGTTGCGTGGGTGAGACCAAGGTGGTCGGGCGTGAGAGGCTTGAAGACACACTGCTCGTCGGAGCGCTGCAGCGAGGTGTGGCCATATGCAAGCATAGACGATCCATGACGTCCGCTGCGATGGGCGACAGGTTACATACTGGTGGCCCAAGCAACTCAGTCCTTCGTCTTCCAAAGGCATTGCGAGCATGGCATGGCCGAACCCGAAATCTGTGTCCAACGAGTAGGACGCCCATGCCGTGATGCTCACCGTGGGGCTGCCCACGCCCACGTCCAGCGGCAGGAAGAAGCTTCCCGCCTTGTGCACCTCCACCCAGTCCACCATGTCCTGGAACACCTCGTCGTAGTCGGGGCCGGTGACGGCCGCCCGCACCATGGCCGCGACCTCCGCAAGCGGCTTGCCGACGATTTCGTCCATGGCCTCGTCCCCGATCGCGTAGGACATCACGTTTCCCGTCGCCATGTCTACCACTCTAACATAGGCTGTGCATATATAATCACTCTAATCGGCCGGCTAGCTGATATCCATGGCTTGTATCGTTCGCCATCATTTCTCCGCGCGCCCTCCTGGCATGGGCATGGCTCCGCGTGTATGTGTACTCAATCTTTATACCTCGGAAACTCTTCCAAATTATTAATACTAGACACGGTAGCGCGCTTCGCTGCGCCGGCTGCCGAGCGTCTCTGCACTTCGTGGTCGACGTGTTTTTTGTCTCGCTGTTTATGTTACTGAGAAGGAAGGTAAGCTAGCGTGGGGGCTGTTTTTATCTACCTGTATGGGGAATTGTTGTGTGTACGTGTCATTCATCTGGCGATCCGGCGATAGATGTGTTGTCTGCGCAGCGTATGCATGTGTTTTTGTTGTTTGGTTCTTGGACGCTGCGGTGCGCGTGGTTTTTACTATATAATGCTTTTCTCGGCTAGTCCGTCTTGGTTGTATCTGTGCTCTGTCTTTCTTCTTACCTTCTTCCTTGCGCTTGGTAGCTACTAGTGTGCGCAAGATGAACATATCGGGGCCGACGATGTTGCAATGGAGGTGATGTGTGGCGGATTAGGTGCTGATGTTGGCTTAACTTCTAGGTAATGCAGATACTAGTAGGCATGGCCTTCAAGAAGCCTTCCAGTAAACTTCTCTGGATGAGGCTTTGCTACTGACACCTGCATAGCAGTGGTCTACAATGCACAAAAACAGGCAAATCTCATATCACAGCCCTCGTAAATTAAGCGGAAACGAAAACGCTAAACCGAAAACACCGGCTAGCAGAAGAAACACGGACTAAAAAAATTGCACAACGACCAAAGCATAGAAGAAAACAAAGTAAAAAAAGATACGCACCACAGCGTTTCCTCCCAGACAACGTCGAGCCACCAGCTCCGTCGCTCATCATGTCACGCAAAGAAGCCAGATCACAGGATAAAAGCAAGAACTGGAAAAGAGCTCGATTAAGCGCATACCAAAAAACGAAGGACAAACAGACACAGAACAAAGAGCAGCGCAACAGGAGAGCACATGCAGAGCAAAAGAAAAATGACAAGGAAAACAGGGTCACTTCAATTCAAGAAACGAACCAAAACGCAGCAACCCCACCCTGCAATCCCCCAAAGTTCCACTCCACAACCTGCACGAGAAAAAAAGAGAAAAAGCAAGAGTAAAAAAAGGCCAGCACTAAAACAATAGAGCACCAACCATACCACTCATCGTGCGGTGCAGATAAACTAAACCGCAGGGTAAAATAAAAAATCCAATATGCCAAACAAAACATAGCGACAGACAGATGCAGAATAGAACGCATCACAGCAAGGAACCACATGCAGAGCACAAGCAAAATGACAACGAAAACAAGTTTGCTAAAATTCAAAAGACGAACCAATACGCAGCTGCAATCCCCAAAGGATCCACTCCACAGCCAGCACAAGGAAAAAAGAAGACAGAACAACACCAAAACAATAAACCACCACACCGAGCAAGGCAAGAAATAAACAGGAAACGTACCAAAGCAAGCCGTCAGGAAGCAAGCAAGTCAAACGACCAATTAAACAGCAATGAAACGGCTGCAAGCCTGCAACAACCCCGACAACAAAGAAGCAGTATAGCCAGACTAAATCTCCCTGTAGACCGCCCCCGGCAGATAACGACCCTCCCCAGATCTATGTGCCCCGCACCAACGCTCCTTCCCTCCAGCATGTACACAACCTCACGAACAACGGCCTGCGAAAAAGAACCGCGCGACACAAAGATCCCACTAAAATAGCCTTCCTTTCCCAGAAGGACATCGCTAGCAGCAGGAAAAACAGAACGCAGCCAAAGCTCATACCACGGCAACGAACAGAAAGGGAAAAATAAGACAGTAAGACGGAAGCACACAAAGGCGTAAAGGAGGAGAGAAACCGGCGGCGGCAGGCCAGATCCGGCCGGGAACCACCAGGAGTCGAAAACGAGGAAGAAAGACTAAGGCCTCCTTTGATTTGTAGGGTACAAAACGTAAGGGAATATGAAGTGTATAGGATTGGAATGTCCGGCCACTTGAATCCTAGGGGCAAAGGATTTCTCGTGAATGGTTGTTTGATTACACTAAATAAAACGTTTACTTCCCAGTAGGAATTTTCCATGAGCTCTGACTTCATGTATGTTTTCCTGTGAAAACACACTACGAATTCCTATAGGAATGATTCCTACAGGAATCAATTCCTGTGAATCAAATGATTTTGAAAGGAAAAAATCCAGCATATCCCAATCCTATGGAAATCCTTTACAGATCCTACAAATCAAAGAGGGCCTAAAAGGAAGATAATAACATCTCCCACTGCCGACGGGAAGAGCCGACAATTCAGACGGGAAGAAAGGACCCAGCCCACCGGCTTGCGGGACCAGAAAGAAGACGGCCCCAGGCAGACCCCTAAACAGAAAAAAAAGAAATATGGAAGGCCTGACACGCGTGCACCGCGGCGGCCACCCACGATACGGAGCAAATAACGGGCTCACACCGCAGCGTCGGAAGGAAACGCGGACGCGCTGAGAGACCTCCCTCGTCACCCGGCTTAAGACCTTAAAGTAATTATTATTATCGCATATAACAAAGGGCGTGGCTTACCCTGGCGCCTCCCCTATTTCAGGCTATGTGGCTCTCTACCGTCCACACAATCATCTTGGTTTCTCATGGGCTTTCGTAGACCTAGCTAGACACTCAAAAGCCTACCCGGCCGAATACACGTTGGGGAGTACCCCATGTCGTAGTTAGAGTCGTTGATCACATAGTTGCACTCCAGACCTTAACCTTCAGAAGTTTCGCAAACACTGGAGAATTTTGCAGCACATTTATGTCATTGCGAGAACTGGTCATACCGGAAAATGTGTGCCAAATCCACGTACATAACCTGCCACACCTTCAAGTATAACATTGCCCATTTCTCCACCTCCAATGCATGCATGCAATATCGATTCTCCGAAGTATTTTAAGAAATCCTCTTGTTGCACCTTGTTTCATGATCCGAGTTGTGCCTCGTCGTTCCAAACAGTGCACTAGCCTCCTTCCAAACTTTAGGCGGCTTCAATGGATGTGGATTCGGACATACGGATATAGTCGTCAAAACAATCAGCGGAAGCTCCACATGCTAGACATCATATAATAGCAGTGAATTTCTGATTGGATAAGAATCCTGAAAGTCCAGTGCAATCTTTCTTCAGCTCCAAATATTCATCGTCGTCTCGAACACCATGCACAATGTCCATGAACAATTTCCTCGGCGTCCTAAAGCGTCGGTAAAAATCAGAATCATTGTTTGTTGGATTCTGCGAAAAATAATCATTGAATAGAAGCACATGACCCATTATCCTAGAACAGTTCTTGTTTGCCAGCCATCCGGTCCTCAATCCTCCGCGTTTAGGAGTGTCATTCATCTCCTTCTGCGTCGGAAGCGGGGCGACGATAGTCATCTAAGTCTCTTCATCGTCGTCTGCAAGGCTGCCATCCTCTTCCATCATTTGGTGAACTATAATTTCATCATCGCTATCCATAGCCTATTGACCAATAATCAAAGAACAAAAAGGAATGCAATAAATCAACCAAAAAAATTCAACCGAACACCTTGGGGGTGGGTAGAAATTTGTGGCGCCGACGGGAAGAGGTGCAGAACGACAATTGGGGGTGGTAGCGACTCGGAGAACTGCATGGTGGCGACGACGACAAGGGATCGTGACAATAGCGCGAAAAGTGCCGTGGCGGTGGCGTGAATCGCTGGCTAGAGAAAAATGGAGGAGGGGTGGGGTCAAATGAATTCCGGCCTCAACCGCTTCATGTGTACATGTCCTGCTGTCATACACATGAAGCGGGAGAGGCTGGAATTCATGGCTTGTCCGAGCGTTGTCCTGCTCCCCCAAAGTTACCGCCAAGTTTGGAGGCCCGCTCGGCCGTGCTGGACATAAACTGTATCGGTCCGAACAAATGGTACGTTCTCGTGACCGATTTTCCAGTCCCACACGCTCCAATGGGTCTTTGGGGCTGAGATGCTCTTAGTCGCACCACACATGACTACATGACTTGATTGACTTGCATCACCCATAATTGTATGAGCCGCACCAATCACTTACCCCTTGGCCGGTCGGCCCACATCGCATATGTTCATCTTCTTCCTCACGATTCTTTTAAAGATGCACAGAAAGTTTAAATTCCATATCCATGACGATACACATATCCTCTATATGGGGATATTGTGCAAACAGTTTATATTGTGCGTATGATCGAAATACAGAGTGCTGAATAACAGAATAAGGTGTTTCTTTTGGATAAACTGATAAAAACGAGCACTTGGATAAGGCTTACATGCACTTGATTTGTCGGTTTCGCGCGAGCAATTTTAAATGGAGGCGGAACATGCTTCAGTGCAGGCTAATGAAGAGCTGACAGAGGCGAGCGCTGTCACCATGCTCTGCAAGTTCTCGTACGAGGACCCACCAGGGCTAGCGGCATCCTCCGCCTTGGCCTTCCACCCCGCCGCACTCCTCTGCATCTCCTTGGACTCCATGGCCTGCCTGACGTGACCAGCAACCTGATCGCGCCTTACCTCGTCGTCAAGCCGGAGGCCGATGCCCCAGACCTCGCAGGCGTACTTGCAGTTGGTGTACTGGTCGGCGAACCCCGGCCAGCACACCATTGGCACGCCGGCCGCCACGCTCTCGCAGGTGGAGTTCCACCCGTTGTGCGTCAGGAAGCACCCCACGGCCGGGTGCCGCAGCACCTGCTCCTGCGGACACCACGTCGTTAGGCAGCACCGCCCTGCCGTCGCTGCCACAAATTCCGGTGGCAGCACAGCCATGCCGGCGCCTGCGCCTGGGACGAGGTTGTCTCTAATGGACCAGAGGAATGGGTGGCCACTGGCCGCGAGGCCCCAAGCAAACTCGGCAAGCTGGTCGGCTGTGAGTACCGTGAGGCTGCCGAAGTTGGCATACACGACAGAGCTTTTTTCTTGCTTGTCCAGCCACGCCAGGCACTCGGTGTCCTGCTTCCACAGGCTCAAGCCGCAGTTGGAGGTGCTGAAGTCGTCCTCGGCGGCACAGCTGCCGTCCCTGAGTTGGGTCCCAAGCGGGCCGATAGTGTAGATGCACGGGTAGTCGACGCGGAGTGCGTCGAGGACGTCGCCTTCGAGGTCGTCGAAGGTGTTGAGAATGAGCGCCCCGGCCTTCATGCACCCTTCCGACTCCAAGATGTTGAACCACAGGCCGAAGTCGTCAGCGTCAGTGGTGCGGACGAAGCTGGAGATGTCGCCGAGGCTGATCGGCGGCATGCCAGGAATCCAGTCGATGATTGTCTTCTCAAGGTGGCCGTTCCTCAGTAAGCTCTCTCCTCTGCAAACGAAATAGTCCAAGCGAATCAATCGAGGCTTTCTGGGATCAAAAGGAGTTCTCTTTTTTCTCCTTTATGGTTAGTAATTTTTCATCCAAAATACTCAACCATTTTTCTCTAATGTCAAATCCTTTCTAAGTCATAATTTGTTGAAAAATCAAAATAAAAGACTAAAACATTTATTTTGACGCATTTTATATCTTTTGTTTATGTCCGCCACATGAATCCTCCAATAGACTTTAGTACAAAATATGTTGTAGTTTACCTATAGCCAAGGTTTTGGTTACCGGTACTGCCCGGTAACCGGAGATCCCGACCATCCCTGGGAAATGCTCATACCCGGTAAAAAATTCCCGAAAATTTTGAATTTTAACAAAACCCCACGGTAAATGGTTATATCGGGAATCAATTTTTTGAATTTTTAAATTTTGGTTTTTAGTTTCATCTGGTTAGCGGTCG
This sequence comes from Alopecurus myosuroides, assembly GCA_028641055.1. Classification (NCBI taxonomy): domain Eukaryota; kingdom Viridiplantae; phylum Streptophyta; class Magnoliopsida; order Poales; family Poaceae; genus Alopecurus; species Alopecurus myosuroides. Next base: position 507,374,187 of record CM054059.1, read on the forward strand.
GGATTTTTCGGTAATTGCGGTAACCGGAAATCCGGACCCCGTGGAGAAAAAAATTCTACCGGGAATCAAAACCTTGCCGATAGCACGAAATAGTTTTCTAAGATTTCATGAAAATACACGCTCCATTTTTAATTATAAGGCGTTCTTGTTTCCCCCTAAATCATATATAGATTTCAATGCACGCTGAAATATCCAAAAACATCTTGTAATTTAGAATGGATGGAATAATTGTGATGATTGCACTGAACATTTTGTTTCATACATATAGGAACTCTAGCAATCTGTATGAACAAAATTTTGTAGCACCGGCTTGCTCCGGACCCTATTTAAAGGGAGAAATAGAGAAGAGCAAAATGTGGCAAATCATTTCACACTATTTCCCCTTTCTTCTTCTCCACTTTCTCATAACCCGTTCGCGCAACAGATTGTTGATACATCAATTATGTTCGAGTTAGTTCAACTTTGTTTAAGTCCTAGACAAAGTAAGCGTGCAAGTTGATGTTTTGATTAAAAACTATGTGGTGAGGTTCACACACAAGTTATACTAATATGTGTTATATGCATACTAACTCCTTTCCGATCTAACATTTACTTAGTGAAATTATGCCCCTGAATTTTAATTTGTCCCCAGTTAAGCTGTGAGGTGATTGTCTGATACTCCAAGCTTTATTATTATAAGGTGTATTAGTTTAACAAGAAATCAAACTTTACTATCTTTAACCAAGATTGTAGAAAAACAACTAACATTTGAAATACTTAAAAAACAATATGAAAATAAATTCATGGTGAATCTAATAACGTTGATTAGATATTGTAAATGTTAATAATATTTTCTAACAACCTAGTCAAATTTCATCTGGTTTGACTTCTCAAAAAACTACTACACCTTATAATAGTGAGTGGAGAGAGTAATAAATAGTACTCCTAGCTAATTTCTGAGAGAATCTGTCTCATGCACAAACAAATGCATCTGAGCTAATGTAATACTCCCTCCGTTCCATATTAGATGACTCTCAACTAGATGTATCTAGTACTAAAATATGGCTAGATACATCTATATGAGAGTCATCTAAAATAGAACGGAGGGAGTATAATTGTTGGTTACTCTAATGGAATCTTTCCTATAACGCAAGGTCTCGATCTGGAGTCCAAACGACCTTCCGGTTGTTCATAGGGGTGCCTTCGGGGATAATCATGCGGACTCCTAGCTAATTTCTGAGAGAATCTGTCTCATGCACAAGCAAATGCCTCTAAGCTAGTGTAAGATAATTGTTGGTTTACTCTAATGGAATCATTCCTACTGTAAGGCAGGGTCTCGATCGGGAATGGAAACGACCTTCCGGTAGTGCATAGGGTGCCTTCGTGGATAATCATGCTCACACGCAGGTGGTAATTAGTTTAATGGATATGAGATCTAACCTCCGGCAGGTGGTAATTTTTTTCTTTCCACTTGCCTGGAACGGCCCATACTTTGCACCATCTCTATGCATTAATTTAGGAGCAATACTTCCAACTTCCCTTTATTCCAAAGTATCCTCTTCCATGGAGAGGAAATGCAAGAGTCTGCCTCCAAGAAACAATCAAAGCAGGAATTTTCGGAGGTTTTTTTTTTAAATGAGGCAAAATATTTGCCATTTTCAGTTAAGAAGAATAGAGTTGGCCGATTAATTAGCGGGAAACCAGTCAAACCAGAAACAAACACCCTCGCCGACAGTCATGAAAAACGACAGTCGCTAATTTTTGTCTCAAAAAATTTAGATAAAATTTCTAGGAGTATATAATGTCGAGATCTACAACGGTTCATAATTTTAAATGCTAGTACAATTTTTAATAAAATTAGTCAAAGTTTAATAAATTTGACTGACTGAAAAGTAAAACGTACACTTATGGACGTACCTTTGAGTGGGACGTAACCTCTTTCCAGTAGTTCCCGGAGCTTCATCTGGCCCATCAACGAGGCGGCGCTGCATCCCCACAGCACCATGCTCGGGACACCCAACTCCCGTGCCACGTCGAGTGCGAAGCTCATCAGCGCGGTCGGCACTAGGCAGGTCACCGGTGGGATGCTGGGCGTGCGGTTGAGTCGCAGGAGGAGCTCTCTCAGCGGCTCCGCACACCGGTTGCTCGTGGCGGCGGACAGGCCGATGTCGTAGTCCCCGGCGTCCCGGTCAGCCTCGGCTAGACCGTCCGGGATCACCTCGAACCGGAACCCGTCGCGGCCGAGCAAAGCATCAGCGCCCTCCATGGCCTCCACACGGTGGTGGTTGTGCTCGGTATTGACGAAGGTGATGTAGAAGCCGTGGCGGTGCAGCAGCTTCGCCAGCTGCAGTGCCGGGTTGATGTTGCCGGAACCCGGATACGGCACCACCACAGCGTGCGGCCTCGCCATATTAGCTCGTAGTCTGGCCTAGTTCGTGCGTGGTGCGAGTGCCATACGATGCGTGTACGGGGGCGCAATGTGTCGGTATGCTTAATTGATTCTACGATCATGTCCGTGAATTCAGGAGATGCGATGGAAACCGAGTGTGCTTTATGTAGTACTCCTACACTTGCTCCAGAGTTAAATTAGTGGTTGAGCGGGCTGAACATGCAACAATAATTGGATTAGATATAGGATTTAATGACATGTCCTCTCAGAGCATCTGGAGCCGCGCCCCAAGAGCCCTCCACGTGGCCTCTTTTTTGCCGGTGCAGAAAAATTCGCTCACTTGCGCCCTAGAAGCCCAGTTTTGCCGGTTTGGACTAAAAATAGCGCATGTGGACCCAAGCGAAACCCAACATGTTTGGACCGGAGGCGTCCTCTGAAGGGAAAGGGCGCGAAAACAACTCACGTGCCTTTGCCCGCGGTGTGAACCCCGTCGGTGAGGGAGATGCTCGGCGTCCTCATCGTCTTGGCTCTGGCACGTGTTAATACCGCTGCCGGTCAGCCTATCAGGGACTGGCCAAGCAGTCCTCATCGTCTCCTCTCTCTTTTGGTATCTACTTAGGAGCGGACATTTGCATGGGATCTCTCTCAAGCCGTGTTTGTCGATTTGCCTCCTATGTCTTGCTTGAGAGAGTTGGCTATTTGGAAACTTTGTTTAAATTATTGTGCGTTGTAATCTCGTTATGCATTATGTGAGCTTGTGAACTTAGTACCTTCATTTTATCACTTGTTATGTGCTCACTATTGTATGTGTTTAGCTATCCATATTGTTTAATTCTCTCAACATGAAGGGAGCATGTCTCTAGGGGGAGCTCCGTCCATGTTGTGTGTGTTATAGTTATGCAAATAGGGATGTTGTCATCAATTACCAAAAAGGGGGAGAATGAAAGATCATCTTCCGCTTTGATAATTGGTGACAACATAACTATAGGACTAATGTCTATTTGCGAGTACTTGCAGGTCCTATTTGATATATATGAAAATGCCCAGTTTCATCAAGTATACAATATCATTGGGTTACAAAAATGTTTCGAATGGAAAGAGCTCGAAGAAACAAAGCTGGGGTGCCATTTCCGCTAGCAGCGGAGGCTCCGGTGAAACCACCGGAACCTCCGCCCCATGCATTTCCTAGCTCTTCTAGGCGCTGGCCTCCGGTGGTGGATCCGGTGTAGCCTCCGCTAAAAACACCTTCGGGTGCATAAGAGCGGAGGCTGCATCGGAGCCTCCGGTGAACATCCGGTGGGCGGAGCCTCCGGTGAAACCACCGGAGCCTCCGCTGGCTCCACTGCCCAACTATGGGGCTAGCCTCCGGTGGCGCCTCCGGTGTGGCCTCCGCCAAAACCAGCTTCGGGTGCATAAGAGCGGAGGTTGCAACGGAGCCTCCGGTGAACCTTCGGTGGGCGGAATCTTCGCCAACGCCACCGAGCCTCCGCCCTGAAGAATCCAGAATGGAGCAAACGAGTTGCGCGCATGCGCACAAGTGAAGACCACCGGAGCCTCCGGTGCTGCGTGGACTGCTCAACGGCCACATTGGGAAAGGGGTATTTAAATCCCTTCCCCTACCTCATAAATGCTAAGCTTTTTCCATTCTCTCTCCTAGCCATTAATGAAAGCTTCAACCTCCTATATCTCCCTCTCCAACCACCAAAACACGTTGAAACTTCGTGGAGAGCTAGAGGAGACCTAAATCCGTGATTCCACCAAAGGAATTTCAAATCCATCCACCACATCCTAGTAGATCTAGAATCCTACTTGAGGCTTAGAAACCTTAGTAGATCTTGTGCTTGTAGCTTCCACCTTGTTGCAAGAAGCTTCAGATTCGTTGAGAGCCTCCATCCATCTTTTGGAGCATCCTCAACCTCGTGTAAAGGTTTGGTCAACGCCTTCAAGTCGACCTCATAGTGGAAACGAGAATCTCCCTCACCGGAGAAGCTCAAGGAGAATAAGGTGTGCACAACCGTGCTATTGAGGAATGCCTAGATGGCTCCCCACCTCTCCAACATAGACGCACTTCTCTTGACAAGGAACTATGGGAAACATATCCTTGTCTCCTTGTTTACACTTGTGGTTTATATTGTTGCCTTTCGTTTTACTTCCTTTGTGTATCTTATCTTGTATCACTTAGGTTGCTCACCAAGTTGCACATCTAGAGAACCTTATCTTATCTTGCTTAGCCCTAATTAAGAGGAACAGAAGAAAAATTGGTAGTCAACCTATTCACCCCCCCCTCTAGTTGACCATAGTGCACTTTAAACTATGTTTAATTATGTCATCGTGTCGAACAATATTTGTATTCGTGGCCGACTATGTTTATGTTATTGTTGGTTTTCGTCTGTGTTTTTGTTCGACAATTCGTCATCTTTTTTACTATAAATGTTTATTATATGAAAGATCATTGAATTTTAGTGCACTTGAAGTAATTCACTTGAAGTATTAGTGCACTTGAATTAATGCACTTGAAGAAAAATAGAATTTCTAATCTTTTGCAGAGAACAGGAAAACGGGAAAAAAGAAGCAGAGTACCTTTTGCTCCGGTTGGTGTTACCAACCGGGGGCGCCGGTCTGCTCGTTGAGCAGAGTCCACGTGGGCACGCCTTTTACCCCGGTTGGTAAGCCCACCGGGGCATAAGGGGGGCGTTTAGCCCGGGTTTGCGAAACCCAGTTGGGCAGCCGGTTCGTAAGGCCCATCCCAACCGGGGCTAATGCCCTGTTCTCCACTAGTGTGTTTCGACAGTTTCAGACGCACCTCCATCGGCGTGTGGCAAGCATTGCACTCACCCATGCCGGTTCGCTCGAGGATCTTCCCCGTGTATGCTCGCTGGCTTGCTATCTGAGTAAGATCTCCCTGTCTTCCTACTTCACTTCAATGCCGAGGTAGTATGAAAACAGCCCGAGATCACTCATCTTGAACATTCGATGCATCTTGGTCTTCAATGCCTCGATTTCCTCATGTGATGATCAGAATCACCAACGTACACCCCCACCAGCAAGTAATTGCTGCTATCACCATGCCTATACACAACATGCTCTAGTGGGTTGTGTGCAAAGCCGAGATCAACGAGGGAGGACTCGAGCTTCGCATACCATGCCCGTGGAGCCTGCCGCAGTCCATATAGGGCCTTACTCAGCTTCATTACAGAGCGGGGGCTCTCCTTGTCGATGAAACCCGGTGCTTAATGCACGTACACCTCTTCTGCAAGTTCGTCGTTCAAGAGCACATATCTCACATCCATGTAGTGGACTTGCCATCCACCTTGCGCCGTGAGGGCGAGCAGAACATGCACCGTCTCCATACGTGCAACAAGTGCAGAAACTTCGTTGAAATCCAACCCCTAGTGCTGTGCATAGCCCTTCATGGTGAGTCTAGCCTTGTGTTGACCACATTGCCCTTTGGGTCCTTTTTCAACTTGAACACCCATTTGAGTCCGATCTTGTGGTGACAGGTAGGGAGCAAACTTAGTGTCCAGGATCTGTTCTCCGCAATGCAGGTTGTTTCCTCCTCCATTGCCTTTATTCAAGCAGGATCAGATAGCGCATCATCGACGTTTGCAGGTTCCTGTGCAGCCAAGAGATGCAGCTCCTCGAGATCGCGATCGGTTCCTTCAGGCGCAGTTGCGTTCTCCGTGCTCTGACCTCCCGCTTCAGGCAATGTCGTGGCGTAGACATTGTCAATGCGCATGTAGCGCCGCGGTCCCTCTTCGTCGCCAGCGGCATCTAGTGTGATGTCATGAGACGGAGGCGTGCACAATTGCACTGTCGGTGTGGGCGCGGAGAGTGGCGAGCCCACGGGCCGGTGTGGCGGAAGGCGTGCCCACGGGTGCGCCCAGCGGTTTCGAACTCTCGATTGGGCACAACGACCGTGTGGCCCACTGACGCAACTGCCAACTCCATCATCGACCACCGCTGCCCCGCTATCCATGGTATACACCATAGAGAACGTTGTCGGTGGTGTGTCCCCGTGACTGGCCACTGACTTTGCCCAGTTCCAGCCCGCTGTCTTTCAAATGCCACGTCGCTTGTGGCGTATAGCCTGCTGCCGGTGGGATCGTACACCCGGTACGCCTTGGACCCCTCATTGTACCCCCACGAAAATGGTCAGGAGTGACCGATCGGAGAGCTTGGTGGTGCCGGGTCCGTCTTCTTCATGTGAACGACGCATCTGAAAGTGTGGAGGTGCTCGACGTTGGGCTTGCGCTGGTTCCATGCCTTGTATGGTGTGATCCAGTTGAGTTTGCATGTCGGGGCACGGTTGAGGAAGTACACGGCACACTTGGCCGCCTCTCCCCAGAAAATGGCCCGCATGGCCATGCCCTTGAGGATGTTCCGGGCCATCTCGACGACCGTCTGGATCCTGCACTCCACTATGCCATTCAGTTGGGGAGAGTACGGCGCAGTGGTGAAGTGTGTCACCCCATCCTTGTGTAAGTACTCCTTTAACTCACCGAAGTTGAATTCGCCACCCCTATTCGAACGGAATGCCCGCAGGTGACACTGCCGCTGGCCTCGGCGTGAGCTCTAATTTTCTTGAACCTGACGAACACCTCGTCCTTCGTCTTCTGGAGCTCGAGCCACATGTACCTGCTGTAATCATCAACAACCAGGAAAAAAAGTTTGATTGCCACCCGTGGTTGCCGGCTTGATTGGCCCACACAGGTCAGTGTGGACAAGGTCGAGGGCTTGGTCGGAGCGGTGCTTGCTCTCTTGTGGGAAGCCTGTGCTGCTTCCTGACGGTGCAGTCGTCGCAGATCTAGTCGACATGCTCGACGTGTGGCATCCATCTCACCATGCCTCTGCTGGACATGGCCGTCACTACCCGGAAATGGAGATGGCCAAGCCGGGCGTGCCAGAGCCAAGCCGGATCATCCACGTTCGCCAACAGACACACATGTAAAGTTAAATTCAAACCGAGGACATACGGTCGATTATATGTGCGTTTCACGCGCACGAGAAGCTTCCTCTGCTGGTCGAAGATGGAGAGGTAGCCGCCCTCCACGACGGACTTGTAGTCGTTCTCATCCAACTGCTCGATGGAGACAATGTTCGTGCGCACCGTCGTTGGTTCTTGTCAGGACAGCGAAAGAGCACGGTGCCTTTCCCCTCGATAGTCACCAGGGACCCATCGCTGAAGCGCATGGATCCTCTGGTTGTCTCGTTGAGGGTGACAAATGCGTCTCTCGCGCCTGTCATGTGACTGCTCGCTCTCGTGTCCAAGTGCCAAACACCGGCGCCAGCGGATACGGGCACAACGCGTTCCTCAATCAGGTACACCGCTTCACGCTGCGCCACGGCGGATGATTCAGCTTTGCATATTGTTCCAGCTGAGGGATCCACGACATGTTCGATCATCGTGAGATGCATAGCCGGTGCATCGGATGTTTCCTCGGCGAGATGCAGAGGTACCTTTCCAAATGTTGCAACGACTGACATCTGAACAAAGGTTTGTATCAATGTTCTTAACAAAGTTCATTTTTGTGTTTTTATTTTATTTTTAAGAAATAGTGCCTCCTTTTCTAGATTAATGTTTAATCTATTTTTTCTCTTATGGATGTTTTAGTTTCCTAATTAATTAGTTTGGTCTCTTCAACATGATTCACTATTCCAAGACGGTTGAACCTACTCTTCTACCTACCCAAGGCTCGCCCGCCCGCACTGGCCGCTCGCTCGCACCGGAGGTTCCACTAGAGGAGGCGTGCGTGGGCCGGCTCATTACCTACTAGCTAGCTTGTTTTTTTTTTTTAACCGCATGTTTCAACATTTTTCTAAAATATGAACAATTTCTTATTTTGACAGTTTTTCAGATTGAACAATTTCAAACATGAACAAATGTTATATATGAAAAATTCTTAAATTTGAACAATTTTTAATTTGAATGTTTTTTCATTTGAAATTTTTTAAGTTTGAACATTTTTTATCCGAACAATTTGCGAATTTGAAAATTTTATTAATTTGAAAAGTTTTCAGTTTGAACCAAAAATAATTCTGAACAAAAAATTTCGGTGAACAAAAACATTTAAGAAAAATGGGAAAAAATGAAAACAGAAAAAAAAAGACGCAATAAAAAGGTTAAAAACGAAAGTTATACTCTCTCCATCTCATATTAATTGTCTAAAAGTAGGACAAAAGTGGATGTATCTAGACAGATTTTAGTGTTAGATATATCTACTTTTGTCCAAATTTAAGACAATTAATATGAGACGGAGAGAGTACATGAACATGTCGTTAGCCCAGTGTCTATCTTATTTTCGTATCTTTTCTCTTTAAAACAGGCACTAATGGGCCGGCCTAATTGAGGCGCCCTCTCCAGGAGTCAGAACTCCTTAGATAGTGCTCTGCTGGGCCGGCCCAGTTTGCTGGTGCTAGAGGAACGAATTGGTTCCCTGCAGTTTATAATTCAGGAAACAGTTTCAAAATTTGGAAAAATGTTCGGTTTGTAAAATTTAAACAATTTTTAAAACTTGAACGGTTTTAAAATGTGAAGAATTTTCAGATTTGATCAATTTTTCAATTCTGAACAGTTTTCAAATGCGAATAAATTTCAAACCTGAAATTTTTAATTTGAACAATTTTTGAACGTGAACATTTTTTAAACCAAACATTTTTTTATTTGAAATTTTAAAAAAAAATGAAACCAGAAAACTAGTGAAAGAGAAAAGAAACAAAAAATAATGTCTGGATTGCAGGATCATTCTAAGACTAGGTGCAATCGTCTTGGAACAGGTAATCACGTGGCAGGCAGGCAGGCAAATGCTCGCTTAATTACCAGGATCGATGCGTCGGTGCTCCGTCTATTTTAATACGTACCATATTTTAAATCCGTGCTAGCTGCATCATCACGTTGGAACTGAGTAGTGTGCGATAAAAACTATCGGGATCTAGATCGTGGTGAGATCTCACGTGTTTTGATCGAGTACCTGCCAGCATTTCTGAGTTAATTACTCGCCATGTCAGCCTATCTTGTACCAGCAGGTTTATTTAGGGACTTGTTTGCATCGGTAGCATTTGGACTTTGAGCTCCAAGAGTAACCTTTCACGTGATGCATGCAGTGTAGCAGTGTTTCAATAACTCGTGTTTATCTATATATCTAATTAAGCTCTAAGTAGTACAACCTGCTTTCCGTTATAAGTGGCAACATCTTGGACGTGAGGGAGGCCACACTCACACACACAATCAAGCCACAGTCCGGGAGCACAGCGCTAGTTAGTGGCAGTAGCTAGCTACCAGCATCTATTCCTGAGGTTGGGTCCATGGCCTTGAGCATGGCAGTAACTCTTGCCACAATGAGCCTCATTGCGGCGCTGCTCATCCCCGCAGCTTCGTCCATGCCCATGCCCTACCTCGAGGAGGAGGGGAAGGTGGTCTTCAACTCCGACATGGCGCTCACCAGCACCACGGACACCAGGGGATCGTTGGTCACCGACTTCTCGCGTGACCAGGGGCTGCCCTTTCGCCAGTTCACCACCTCCATGGCACATCTGTTGGGGTGGAACGGCTACTCCAAGCGCGACACTGCAAGGACCGCAGACCTAACCATCGAGATCGAGGGGTTTGCAGCGGCCTCTGCTTCTAACTGGCCCTCTCGATCGATGGCTCAACTGCGTGTCAACGACTCAACTCGTCACGCAGCTAGCATGTAACTTCTGTTAGCCTTAATCGATCTTGATTCATGTATCCGCATACTAGTCTACTTTTGTTATGCATTAAACTTACATGTTCTAGGGGAATTTCTCTTTCCCCTTCCCGCGCGACAATCCCCGCGAGCGCCACGGGGCAACCTAGCGCCGCTAACTCCCAACTCCTCCTCCCTCTCCCTCCTCGCCTCGCCGACGCCGCTGGAGGGCGTGGCCGGGCTAAGCCTGCGTCGCGCTGGCGGCTGCGAGGTCTTGCCTTCTTCTCGCGTGGGGTCAGGGTACCCGCGGGGCAGCCCTCCATGGCGGGGACGTGGGTCCGTGGTGAGCCCCCACGGTGAGGTTGAGCGGTCCAGCGGCGGCGGTCTTGTTGCACGGACGGTGGTGCGATGCTTCCGCGGTGGAGCTCGTCGCCTTCCTGGCCATGGGGGCGTCTGGACGGTGGTGGCGGATGACGTGCGGGCGCTCCCTGTGTGTCAGTCAGGTGCGGTACGCTCGGCCCGACGGCCTGTAGTGTAGCTCACGACAAACTTTCCGGAGTGCATATTCGGCATAGCTGTGTTGTTTTACCGCCTCTTGCGTTTTTCAATGTGGGTTGTGTCGTCCGGTATCCTAGAATCTTCTTTGTAAGAGTGGTACCTCACTACATTGTATGGTTCGTCCGTGTTGGTTTTATTTATAAAGTGGGGCGAAAGTCTGTTTCGAGATGTTCCGGGGAGTAGCTAGTCGTTGAAGGTTCCCGAGGAGTTGATCCAGCGGTGGAGCACGGACGGACTTCTACCTGCTGGACTGGTCTTGGCACTATGCCATGGCCCTGGAGATCCAGAGATAGCAAGCTTACCGCCCATGTCAAGCAATATTGCATAACATGGCGGGGTTTCCACATTCGGCGGCGGGCTCATGTGCCAGAACGTCTTGGACCCCGTGTCTCGAGGCGGGAGAAGGCATCGGCGCTGTTAGTTTCTTGGTAGGACCTGATTAGGGCGAGCTCCGGCCGGCGGCGGTGGTGGTTGAGGAGAAACGCAGGGTCAAAGACGAGGCGGCGCCACGAGCAGTAGACGGCGCGGCAGCGCAGCATGGAGTTGGCCGGGCGACGCCCAGATCGGAGCTACACATGTGAGAGGCTTGGGGAATTCTTGTTTTTTAGAACGCGGGGATTTGGTATTGTGTGCGGAAAACAAGCATGCCCAATTGGGAATAAAAGCCCAATACAGAGTACTGCTAGGCCCAGTGAAGCGCGTGAATCGAGTTTTATAGATCTTGCACGCGTCCGCTCAATGGGTCGGCCCATTTAGCCATTGCTTAAACCGAAAATGTGAAGAAATATAGAGGGAGAAGGAGAATGGAAACCACGTACTAGGGATGTGTAGGGATAGGTGTACAGCCGCTTGGCTATGACAAGTTTTTGTGTCCAACTTTCTTTTTTAAGCTTTGTATTCTCTTATTTTTCTGTTTTTCTTTTTTTTTCTCATTTTCTTTTTTTTTAGTTCACCAAATTTTTTGTTCAGAATTATTTTTGGTACAAATTGAAAACTGTTCAAACTTTAAAATGGTCAAAGTTATATCTTTTCAAATTCGAATATTTGTTCGGATAAAAAATTATTCAAATTTTAAAATTGTTCAAATGAAAAAACCTTTAAATTAAATTTTGTTAAAATTTGAGAATTGTTCATACCTAACATTTTTTTCATGTTTTTGAATTGTTCAAACTTAAATTTTGTTCACCATTTTAAAAGATATTAATTTTAAGTTATATCAATATTTTCTAACAACAGAAATTGAAAAAGAAAACAAACTACAAATGGGCCGGCCCAGGAGCGAGCGAGCAGCGAACCTGCGCACGCGAGTTGGAGCCTAACGCTCGCAAAGAGCGCTACATAGGAAATTCCCCTCTGTCTCTCCCCGGATCATCGCGGATTTTCCTTCCTCCCCGAGGCGAGTGCAAAGCTTCGACGCCCAAATTGGCCGACTACGGTGAGTCTCTAACCATCCTCTCAAGTCTCATCTATTCCCATCCCCGAGGTTTCTCTTAATTTTCCTATTGGTAAAATTTCATGAAGAAAACTAATTCAGATCTTGAAACCCCACTGAATTTACTCGGAATCTACTCAAATTTATGAAACCTACCGAAAGTGTACGAATAGACGTACACACCATACATATATGCTAGACCTACCGGTCCCTTCACGCTGAAACTTCTCAATGTTGTACTACCTCTCATCTTTACCTAATAATAAAAGCGTTAAGACTTCTTTGGTTTGGTTTGGTACGTCATCCAAATTACCCTTCCAAAGTTTTACTTAGATCACGAGTACACCGCCATGGGCACACAGTCTTGAAAAGCAGCCGGGGAATGTACCAGGACGAGACAGGGTGCCTGTGGCTGGGACGTGCGAAGGAGGGAGGTTGAGGCTTCCACGTGCGTGCGTAACCGTCAGGTGCACTCAAAAATTTGATGTCCTTTAGGGCATCTCCAGCCGCCCCCAAGAGCCCCCCCCCCCCAAGCGGCTTTTTTAGCGCCGGCGGAACCAAAAAGCGCCGTTTTTTGCACCAGCCGGCCCCCCAGAAGCCCAAATAGCGTCGTTTCGGCGCTATTTCGCTCCGCTGCACCCAGGCGAAACCTCAGCCCGCTGGGTTCGGCCTGGGGGGCGAAATGGCGGGGAAGCCCACGAGGGCCAGCGCTGTCAGCGAAGCGTGGGAAAACCGCGGGAACAGAAACCCCCGCCCGTGAGCTTCTTTTCGGCTCCCGCGTCGGTCAATGGCTGCCGGCGTTTATGGCGTGGCGGCCGGCCAGTGCATGCGCCCGTTCAAAGGCTGCCGGAGTAATGGCGTGGCGGGCGGCCAGTGCATGCGCCCCAGTCAAAGGCTGCCTAGTAATGGCGTGGCGAGCATCCGGACGGGCACGCGGCGCAGTAAATGGCCCCCAGCCGGACGGGCACGCCAGAGCTACAAAAGGCGCCCCCGCTGGCCCACTCTCCACCATTCTCGACGTTCTTTCCCTCGCCGTCACCGCACTCGCTCCCCTCGCCCTCGCCAACTAGACACCCCGAGAATGCACCATATTATTCTATAACCGTCACAGGATGCTACGATTATGGAGAAGATGATGTGCATTGCTCCTCGATATGGCCATAGTTTGTGTTACTTTTTTTTTAATCCTCAAGTGAAATTATGACATATTCAATGCGCCGTTGCCCCTAGCTCCCCTTCCCCACCGTCCCCCCCCCCCCCCCTCGTCGTCGCCTGAGGCCTCGCCGGGCACTGCCTGGGCGGCGCCCGTGACGGCGGCGGCGAGGCATCTTCATCCGCGCATGGACACACAGCGAGGCGGCGCTGGAGGTGGGCGTTCAACGTCGCCGCCGGGCAGTGTCACCGGGCGCTGCATCTGGGCGGCGTGGCAGCGGGGATGCGCAACCGTCGAGGATCTGGCTGCCGGCGGCGCCCCTCCGTGGGCCGTCACCGATGTCCCCCACCAGCGCACTACGGCGTCTTCGACGTGGCTAGTGCGCGGCGCGGCATTGGGCAGCGTGGTGGCGGGGACTTGCGGTCGTCGAGGATCTGAGGATGCCGGCGGCGTCCATCCGTGGGTCGTCCCCGACGTCCTCCTTCGGCGCACTCTGGCGATGGCTGATGTGTCGGTGCTCGCGGTTGGCGGGTCCTAAAGGCGGTCGATCCGGCGCTTACGACGTGGATGGAGTGTGATGTTTCCCGGGTGAAAATCTTGCTTCCGATCATGCTCGGAGCCGGTGATGGCGGCATCTTGAGTGACGTCCCCTTCCTGAAGGCATCATCAAGGAAGCCCCACGCTTCTTCCCGTCACCTCCGGGGAAAACCCTAGATCCGTGGATCGGATGATGGCGGCGCTTCTACGTCATTACCTCCTTGGGGGCATCATCCTTGGAGGAGTGCGCCGGTCGATGGGACCATAGGATGAGTACGGTGGTAGATGCAGGTTCCACGGTGGTCTACGTGGCATCGGCAACGTCGACATGTTACCTCGCTTCGGCCTGCTCCAGGGGAAACCCTAAATCTGGGCTTCCCGGATTGGATGATGGTGACGCGGCCGGTGTCACTCTCCCTCTTGAGGGTTCTGGAGAGATAGCGGTGTTTCTTCTACTGCATCGACGACGGCGGTTCTCAGCAGCTTGGTGTTGTGGGGTCTCGGTGTTGGACGCGGGATGATGGACGCGCGCAGGGTGGTGCTGTTGTCTGGTGCCATGGTGGAATCGACGGCAGGTGTGACATGGTGGATGCTTTGATCGTTGTCCTGAAGAGGGGTGAGCAGAAGATGGCGGCAACAAATTTCGGAGCGTGTATGTCGGTACGCGCTGCGGTGTGCAGGACCAGTTGTGCCCCTTGTTCGCTATCGGGCGGCATGGTGAGGCCTTCGGTTTTTTGATGATGCGCGTTGGTGGGTTCTCAGAGTATCGGCTCTGTGATTTTCCACCCCCTTCATAAGTATTGTAGGTAGTGTGTTGTCGCTATGATTGGTGGATTCAGGTCTAGTCGATTGTTGTATCTACTTGTAAGACTTGGTGATTTCTGTTCTATCATTTAATAAAAACCAGCTGTGTCTATCATTTTGATGCAGAGGCTGGGGGTAGACCTCCATTTCTAATAAAAAAAAGAAAACTTGGGAAACTTGTATGTGGATCTATTGACTTGTTTAGCTGTTTGGTTTCATTCCTATTTATTGTGTTGCTTGAACTAGACTTTATCATAGAGAAGAAACTAAGAAATGCATTTCTCGACTCTTCGTACTTATCAAAGATAAAGTGGACCAATGCGGAGCGGCACATTGGGCAGAGAGGACGTAGCACTAGTGGAAAACGGGGCTTTTACCCACTGGCGAGCACCCCTTTCGCCCCGGATCGGCCACCACCCGGTGCAAAAGACTGCAGAGGTGGGGCCGGGGCGAGTAGGGCGCGTGGTGTTGGGGTTATTTGCCCCGGGGCGAGTAAGGCCCTCGACAAGCAGGGCGACGGCGGGCGCGTCGTTGGGGGGTCTTTTGCCCCCTTTGGTGGCTCCAACCGGGTCAAATGAGTCCCACCTAGATGAAATGTGGTTTCTTTATTTCTATATTGCCGTTTAATAGAATTCTTTTTTTTCTTCAAATCCAATTTTTTTTTCTTTTTTATAAACATTACATGCCAGCGTTCTCCACTCCTCGTGCCACTCACCTTTTTGGTATGGTGTGCTCACGACTTTTTGGCATCCGGGTGATTTGTATTGGGTCGATGAACCTTCGGTCAACGGGGGATGTAGAACAAAACAATCGGTATCGCCATCATACACCCCGACCGTGGCTATTGAGTGCATATATGCATATCAAAAGAACGGTCGGGCGTATGATGGCGAATCCGGATGATTTGTATTTGGTCGATGAACTGAATGATGTATCAAACCTTAAAGGGGGATGTAGAACAAAAGAATCAGTATCGCCATCATACAACCCTGCCGTGGCTACTGAGTGCATATATGCATATCAAATGCACGGCAGGACGTATGATGGTGAATCCGGATGATTTGTATTTGGTCGATGAACTGAATGGTGTATCAAATCTTAAAGGGGGGATGTAGAACAAAACAATCGGTATCGCCATCATACATCCCTGCCGTGGCTACTGAGTGCATATATGGATACCAAATGCACGGCAGGACGTATGATGGCGAATCCGGATGATTTGTATTTGGTCGATGAACTGAATGATGTATCAAACCTTAAAGGGGGATGTAGAACAAAACAATCGGTATCGCTAGCATACAGCCCTGCCGTGGCTACTGAGTGCATATATGCATACCAAATGCACGGCAGGACGTATGCTGGCGAATCCGGATGATTTGTATTTGGTCGATGAACTGAATGGTGTATCAAATCTTAAAGGGGGGATGTAGAACAAAACAATCGGTATCGCCATCATACATCCCTGCCGTGGCTACTGAGTGCATATATGGATACCAAATGCACGGCAGGACGTATGATGGCGAATCCGGATGATTTGTATTTGGTCGATGAACTGAATGATGTATCAAACCTTAAAGGGGGATGTAGAACAAAACAATCGGTATCGCTAGCATATAGCCCTGCCGTGGCTACTGAGTGCATATATGCATACCAAATGCACGGCAGGACGTATGCTGGCGAATCCGGATGATTTGTATTTGGTCGATG
Organism: Alopecurus myosuroides; assembly: GCA_028641055.1. Classification (NCBI taxonomy): domain Eukaryota; kingdom Viridiplantae; phylum Streptophyta; class Magnoliopsida; order Poales; family Poaceae; genus Alopecurus; species Alopecurus myosuroides. Next base: position 507,390,410 of record CM054059.1, read on the forward strand.
AACTGAATGATGTATCAAACCTTAAAGGGGGATGTAGAACAAAACAATCGGTATTGCCATCATACAACCCTGTCGTGGCTACTGAGTGCATATATGCATACCAAGTGCACGGCAGAACGTATGATGGTGAATCCGGATGATTTGTATTTGGTCGATGAACTGAATGATGTATCAAACCTTAAAAGGGGATGTAGAACAAAACAATCGGTATCGCCATCATACAGCCCTGTTGTGGCTACTGAGTGCATATATGCATACCAAATGCACGGCAGGACGTATGATGGCAAATCCGGATGATTTGTATTTGGTCGATGAACTGAATGATGTATCAAACCTTAAAGGGGGGATGTAGAACAAAACAATCGGTATCGCCAGCATACAGCCCTGCCGTGGCTACTGAGTGCATATATGCATACCAAATGCACGGCAGGACGTATGCTGTCGAATCCGGATGATTTGTATTTGGTCGATGAACTGACTGGTGTATGAAGGTGGGCTATATATTGGGTCCTCTAGCTCACAAAGTGTTGTGCTAGGGTTTTGATTCAACGCTTAAGAAACACCCCTGATCCAACGACTCACAACCGCTCGAAAGAAACACACCTCTGATCCAACGACTCACAAGCGCTTGAAAGAAGCACACGATCTGTGTGATTCTTTGTGATTGGTCCCAACGAAACCGTAACCCTTTAGCCCCGGTTGGTAAAACGGGCCGGGACTAAAGGGGTATGTTTCTTCTCACTATATATATGTATGCATGCATTCCCACCATTGGCATAAAACACATATAAACTCCCCACTCTCCCATGGCTTCTACCATACCCACTCTAACCTTCCTGCAGGCGGAGGCACTTTCCGCCTCGAACTACCCCTGCCCGCCCGGCTATAGTGTCCCCGCCGGCTGGATGCTGAGCGCCGGAGGAGTGCCGGTCCCTCCTGTTCCTCAAGGTGTGGCGCGTCGGACGGCCATCACGAACCACTACTACCACGAGCTCACGCCGGAGCAGCGGAGGAATCCCAGTTGGAATCCCGACTACCGCCCTACTTGGGACGCCTTCTTCATTAATCGGCGTGAGAGTGCGCTCTCCAGGTACGAGGAGAACAGCCCGCCTCCTTCGAACTTCAACGAGTCCGGTCGTCAGCTGTGGTGGGGCGGCGTACGGACTCTTCAGAGCGTAATGAACTACATCAAGGCCGGCGATAACCCCCGCCTGCGCTACCCTCACGCGCAGTCCTGGGGTCGTGATCCTCCGAGGGAGTCCAGAGCACCGTCCAACGATAGTGACGACGACGGCGGCGACTACGACGACTACGAGTCGGAGTATTATAGGCCTAGGCAGGAGTATGACTAGTAGATCGATGCACTCTTGCCATTATGTACTGCATCTATGTTTAGGTCTATGCTCCCCGTTTAGGTTTAGATCTATGCTCTCCGTTTAGGTTTAGATCCAATCTTTCCATTATGTGTATTGTGCCTTGTTTATCTATCGAAATATCCCCCCCTCCCTAACGTGAGTCGTTGGATGAGGGGTGTGTTTCTTTCTGGCGTCTGAATCCCACCAATCAGGAAGAATCACACGGAAAACAGAAAACAGACGCGCTAGCGCGCCGCAGTTTCTCGGAATACAACTAATTCTCTTATTAAAAACAGTAAACAGACGAACACTACTCCTCGTCGTCGTCGGGGAACTCGTCGGTGACCTTCTCCTGGTCGTCGTCATCGGCGAACTCGTCGGTGAGCTCCTCGTCGTCGTCGGAGGTGCATGATGGTATGTCCGAGATAGGCCCCCACCTCGGATCGTCGGAGGCCCAGACTTCGCCGGCGTGGTCGGCCCGACGGAACTCTTGCAGCGCCTTCATCCTCGCCTCCCGAGCGGCATCTAACGCGAGGTGGCATTCGAGGCACCGCTCCGCCCGCTCAGCCGCGCGGGTCTGCCAAAGCTCCTTGTCGGTGCTCTCCTCCCCCGGATTGTTCCGGTAATACTCGCGGACCACGCGGTCGTCCCTGGCGTCGACTAGGCCCTGAAACGCGCGGTGCCTGAGGTGGCGGTGGTCGGCGGCAGTGACGATCTGCGGCGTCGGCGCCCTGGCCTCCGCTTCCCAGAGGGTATGGCAGTCGTTGAAGTTCATCGGCGACCGCGGGCGGTTGAGGCGCCAGGCCGCCGCGTCCCAGGCGCGGGCGGCCTCCGCCGCCGTCGCAAAGGAGCCGAGGGGGATGCGGTCTTCCCCGCAGCGGATATGCGCGGTGAACATTCCGTTCTGCCGTGCTCAGACGCCGCGGAAGACGGTGGTGTTGTTCCTCCTCGGTGGCATGGTGGCGGCGCGACGGCGCGTGGAGAGGAGAAGACGCTCGAGGCGCGGCAGTTTATACCACGCGCTCGCAGCCACGCGTCACAACTCCCGCACCACGTATCACAACTCCCGCGCAACGTGTCACAACTCCCGCGCCACGTGTCACAACTCCCGCGCCTCACTTTTCATAATTATTTTTTAAAACAGATTTTGTATTTGGAATCTTTACGCAATTTTAAACACTTTTCATATTGAAAGTTTTTTCAAATTCAAAACCATTCGTAAACTAGGTTTTAAAAAATGTTTGAAATTTCAAAAATTGTTACTAGTTTAAATAGTTGGAATAATTAATTTTTTAAACAGAAAATGTGTTTGAAATCTTTGTTGAATTGTAAACCCATTTCATATTGAAACTTTCTCCTAATTCGAAATCATTTGAAATGTAATTGAAAAAACATTTTGAAAATGTATTTAAACGGGGCAGCGGGAAAAAATGGCGGCAGGAAGCCAAAAAAACGAAATTTCGGGGCTTTTACCCCGGTTCGTATTACCAACCGGGGCAAAAGGGAGAGGTGGGCGGCCAAGCGAAGGCCCACACCCCCCCCCCCTTTTGCCCCGGTTGGTAATACGAACCGGGGCAAAATCCCCCCTTTTGTCCCGGTTGGTAATACGAACCGGGGCAAAAGCCCTCCAAGTATATAACCCTGGGCGGAGCAACCCCCCGGGACAAACCCTCAGAAGACGCAGATTTTGCTAAGTCCCCGGCGCCGATTTCCTCTCCGACGCCGTCAGGCTGCCGGATTTCCGCGCGCCGGAGAGAGCTCCACCGAGCCCGCGCCACCGCGCCCGAGCCCGCGCCACCCTGCCATTCCCCTTGCCCCCGAGCCCACGCCCGCGCCTTATAGCTCGCCGTTGGCATCCTCGTCGCCGTTCGACTCGCCTCCAAGCCCTCGAGGTACGCTCGCCGTAGTGCACCGCCGTAATACTTACGAATTTTAGTACTTAGGAATTTTAGTTATTAGGAATTTTAGTATCCTTAATTTGGAATTTTTAGAAATTTTAGTACTTAGGAATTTTAGTATACTTAGGAATTTTAGTATTTAGGAATTTTAGTACTTAGGAATTTTAGTATACTTAGGAATTTTAGTACTTAGGAATTTTTAGGAATTTTAGTACTTAGGAATTTTAGTATACTTAGGAATTTTAGTATGCTTAGAAATTTTTAGGAATTTTAGTACTTACGAATTTTAGTACTTAGGAATTTTAGTATACTCATGACTTGTTCAAATAAAGATATGATATAGAATTTTTAGATAGTACTCCCTCCGTATCAAAATATAAGATGTTTCAGCATTTTGTAGATATAATGTATCTAGACATGTTTTAGTGTGTAGATTCATATGCATCTTACACTAGAACATGTCTATGTACATATTGTCTACGAAATGTTAGCTAAAACATCTTATATTTTGATACGGAGGGAGTACTTTTTTTGGGGGAAATTAGCTATATATATATATCAAATCCACTCTTTCCTAGTAAACTTGCGACTCGAATGGTGCATAACACCATTAATTCCAGATTATCCATGACATGTGTGAAAAGGTTACAAATCTCTTCCTCTTCTTCTTCATTGGATGGCGTCTGAATCCCACCAATCAAGAAGAAGATGGAGAGATCTGCAATATTTTCACACTTGATATGGATAATCTGGGATGCTACATCTGTTATGTCCCGTTCGAGTCGCAACTTTACTCGGCAAGACTCGATCTGATCTGCTAGTCATACTCCTTACTAAAGTTTACTTTTGTGATGATTGTTTACTGGAATATTATTTTTTCAAGAGAATTTATAACTTACTAAAGTATTTTATCTTCCATTTGTATTAGTTGAGCTATGGAAGTCAGAGAGGGTGAAGAACAGGTGTTCGCGATCATAGAAGAAGGTACACTACCCGGTGGACCAATGACGACGGGGGAGGTGATCAAGACGACGGCTCACAGTACCTTAATGAATCAGGTCAGGGAATGGAGGAAGACGAGCAATTGCAAGGAACAGATCATGCGGAACCGGAGAAAACAAACGATGAACAAGACTTAGCGAAGGCTGCATCGACATCGTCTAGCAAGAGGTCGAAACGAGGCCCGGCCCAAGAGATGAGCTCGAAAGAGAAACTGGTAATCGACGAAGTCTATCGAACCGGCCAACCTGCTTGGCCCGCTAAGACAGCAAAAAAGTTTACAAGCCAATGTGGAGTTATTGTTAGGGACATGATCCCTATAAGTATTGAAGAATGGAATGAGCCATCAAAGGACGAAGACGATCCTGGACGAATGGCAGTTTCTTTTGTCACAGACCGGTCCAAACAACTCTTGTTCGAGAAGCTGATGAGCCATTTCAAGCTTCCACAATGTGATCATGATGATGAAGAGGATGACAAGACGGCGCAGCAGGAACTGCAAGACGCATGAAGCACTGTGCTCTGAAGAAGATGGCCGAGGCTTTCAATGCTTACAAGAAAAGATTATGGAAAGAATATCAGAAGAATAAAGAAGTCCCAAAATTCGAGAGGCCGCTTGAGAAGCAGAAGGTACACTGGACAGCATTTCTGGCGTACAAGCAATCAGAAAAGGGGAAGCTGAGGTCAGCCAAGAATGCGGGAAATGCCAAGAAGAAGAAATATCACCATAAGATGGGTTCAGGTGGCTACAGAGTTGCAGTGCCTAAGTTTGACGCACTCGAGGCAGAGCTGCGAGAGAAGGGGATCATTCCAGGTACTCAGAATTTTCCCCGGAGGTCAAGGAATTGGTTGCTTGGGCATGAGGCAACATTTGACGAACAAGGGCACCTTATTATGACCCAAAAAATAAAGGTCCCCTTTGTGGCACTTGAGAAAGTGTTCAAGGAGGTTAGAGAGGGAGAGTTCAAGCCAGATCGAGAGAATGACGAGCTTACAAAGGCCCTCGGGAATGCAGAACATGGAGGCTGGACACGAGGCAAAGGACGATATCTGTGGTGCTTTGGCTTCAGGCCGGAAGATTGTCTCTTTTCATATAGAAGCCGAGCGAGAGGACAGATGAAGAAGGATGCAGCGGTCGTAGAACGGGTTGGTGCATTGGAAGCCGTAGTGATGAAGCAGCAACTACGGCTTGATGAGCTTACTAGCCGACCCTCCCAGACGCAAGACACTAGTACATTCGAGGAAACAGCACCATCTCAACACCGGAGCAGCGTGGCTTCAACGGAGGTACCGGCTTCCGCTGCAGTTCTGCTTGTTGATGCCCCTCCACAGACGGAGGTTGTGGATGCAATCAAGGAGAAGACAAGTTGTGCGCTATACGTGTCGGTCTCAAACATATCCATCAAGGTGGCGGACGGCTACGCTTTACCTTGTTTAGAGGGAGCGACCTCGCATGGCCGTCCGGTTACAACTGGCTATGCTCGTGTCGGCGTCGATGATGTTCAGCCGGATTGGAGGATATTGCGGCTTGACATTCCCGGAGGTGACGGGGTAGAGACACTTGGAGAGGCCGTCAATTCCATCATTCAATGGAAAAAGAGTGGCATGGTGTTTCCCCCACGCAGTCCACCACCGCCACCTTCTCCTAGACGCAGTCCACTGCCAACACAAGCAGCTACTTCTCCGAGACGCGGTTCACCGCCGCCACCACCAACACCTTCTCCGAGACACAGTCCACCGCCGCCATCACCGCCACCTACTTCTCTGAGACACAGCCCAGCTCGATCATCGCCAGCACACGTCGATGCCATGGACGTCAGCAGCCCGAGTCCGGCTCGATCTCCGATGCCTGAGTCGACTCCGCCGCCCACTGAGTCCTCTAAGCGGAAGGCTGCTGCCTCTAAGTCTTCCCCGAAGAAGAAACCTCCGCGGAAGAAGAAAGCCAAGAAGCTGCCAGAAGTGTTGCCTTACCATAAGACTGACCAGGAGATAGACGAATGGGTGACTGCGGACACGAAACGTCAGATGGCTTCGTGGGGAAAGAGAACCCCGGAGCCGCCAAAGGAACCAATAGATCCGGCTGTAAAGAAGCACTTCAAGAATATGCTGGAGATGCCGTCCCAACTTAAGATGAATCTTCCAACTGACTATGATCGCGGAGTAACGATGAGTTTTTCCATAGCCAAGAAGGCGGGGAGAACAATTCCCCAGCTCGGGAACCAGTCAAAACAATCGGTCCCCCCGCTCAAGGTGTCAGACACTGCACAGGCTCAAGTTCATATGGAAGGAGCTGAGAGGTTTGCCAGAGACGCTGGTATAACAGTTGAGCAACTCCTAGGCCATTCCGACGACTTCGAAAAGGCTGAATTGGCATGGCAATATAAGTGGGGGAAGTCTCTCGTCAAACCTGATCAGCTGGGCTCTATGACAACATTGAAGCGCCAACTGCATAAGTGGTATATCCAAAGCGCACGAGATGGGCTAGACCAAGTCACGGTGAAAATTAGACAACAGGATTACTTCCGCGATGACTCGATCTATATTGATTTTGAAGATCTTTTTTTCTTATATAATCTAGACGCCCTCGACAAATCGATCATCAGCACCTATTGTCTGTAAGTATCTCCCTCAGCTAGTTCGATCATTATTGCTTCTTATATATATTATATCCTCACTGCACGATATATATTATGCAGGATGAAGATTCTGAATGTAATGAAACGGTGGCGTTGGGTTCATTGACCCATATGTCGTCAATGATATCGTTTTAAAGTTACACGCTAAAGATACAGAGGATAACCTAGTTATGTTTTTGAGGAATCAATCTCACTGTAGTGAAATACTATTTCCTTACAGACATAAGTGAGTGTTTATTGTCTTATGCATATTCCTTCACATTTCTATTTCTCTAAGTCGGTGTTAATTAAGTGTAATTGATGAGTTAATCGCATGTGCAGATTTCACTGGATTCTTTTCGACATTCACGTTGACAGCGGAATAGTTGATCTCATGGACTCTATGGATAAAGAGAAAGAGGAGTACCAGCCCATTATGTCAATGCTCACAAAGTAAGTTCAATCGTTGTCGCACTACACCGTCCCCTTTTGTTCAATCATTATCGTACGATGACCCATAATTTTTTTTCCGGACAGGGCTTGGAACCGGTTTAAGAAGGAACAACCCGGTTTAGCGGAGTTGAATATGAGATTTGACAAACTCATCGTAAGTAGTACTTGCTACATTCACGCATCTCTCTTTAATTCCTTGATCATTATTTGACTCAATTATATTTCTCGTAAAGTGCCCTCAGCAGCCACAGGGAACAAATTTATGTGGCTTCTATGTCATGGAGAACATAAGGATAATCGTGAATGAGCGGTTAGGGAGAAGAGTAAATATAAGGATCTTCGATCTCCAGAGGAAGCTCCTACTGGCAGAATCCTTACAAGCACTTCAAGAGGAATGGATGGGTTTTTTGCTGAAGGAGGTCGTATCTGAAAATGGAAGATTGCATTGTTTAGTATAAACAATGATCTGCATGTAATGATCTCAATGTGTATAACTCTATCCGAATGTAATGATCTAATTGAGATCAGTGTAATTATATTTTGATGATATCAATGCATGCAATGATTTTTATGATGATTACTATCGATGTGCAAAAAATATGTTATTAACAGTCTCACCGGAAAAAAAATAGCACCGAAAAACAGCCCAAAAAGAAACATGTCCACCCAAAAACTCTGCCGCGGCAGGATACCTTTTTGCCCCGGTTGGTGTTACCAACCGGGGTAAAAGGTGGGTGTCTGTACGCTACGCAGAGCCCACGTGGGACACGCCTTTGACCCCGGTTGGTAACCCAACCGGGGCATAAGGGGGGCATTTAGCCCGGGTTTGAGGAATCCGGTTGGGCAGCCGGGGCATTAGGCCCTTACCAACCGGGGCTAATGCCCCGTTTTCCACTAGTGTAGATGGGAATGTAAGACAATGAAGCACACTTATGGCTGCAAAATGTTAGCGATTTCAAGGTAGCAATCACCGGAATTGTTGAGCAGAGAGATGAAAATTGAACCATAGCTTGGGAGATTGGCGTCATCAAGAAGTACACGTCGTCCAGACCTTGTCTGTCACTTTGCATTGTGGGTGTATCCCATCTGCAAGGTGGTATCCTTTTCTGTTCTTGTGCCTAGGGAGGCAGTTCTTCCACCTACAACAATTTTCAGTTTGAGCAGCTATACCACAGTCCAGCCAACCACAGATATGCAACATGACCAGATACTCGGAATAAACAGCACATGAAGCATATGCATCCAGCAATGAATATCGAAATAAGGGAATTCGTTTATGAAGCCAGAGGTCACAGCTCAACATGGGCTAGCGCCGGCGGCTAAGCCGTGATGCGCGCAATACGTTCTGCTGCATAATAACTCAATGAGTGTACTCGAAATCGGGACAAATAAAAATACTTGTTCAGAAATGCCATGGTCTGTCTTATACCAAATATTTATTCCAAAAATGCCGCTGCAGATATCTTTGATTTTCACAGTTGCAGAGTTCAGATCAGGCAAAGGTTGCCGACGATTCGCAAAAATGGCAATCCTACTCTAGACATTTCAGCTGATCTCTTCAACCAAAATTCTACCACTTGACCTGAACTGCACGGTCTGAACCATCATCTAAACGGAGGGCTTGAAGAACTTCACAGCTTAGACGGCGAGGGCACCATCCGCTGGCTCGGCGACCTTAGGCTTGGGCTTGGCCTTCTCGACGATGATAGCCTGTGTGGTAAGGACCATCCCAGCCACCGAGGCGGCGTTCTGGAGCGCGCATCTCGTCACCTTGGCAGGGTCAAGGACACCGGACTCGATCAGGTTCTCGTACTTGTCGGTCATCGCGTTGTAGCCCATCTCCCACTCGCTTTCTTTGATCTTCTCTATTACGACCTCCCCTTCCACTCCGGCGTTGTTGGCGATCAACGACGCTGGTGCTAGCAATGCCTGCAAAATCGACAAACTGTTGTAAGTACACAATTACACATTTCGAGAGACGAATAGTCCTGACAATTACTAAGCATTGTGACACGCATCGTTAGCCTGCAAGATTATTCAGTCAGACAATCAGACTTTACATGGATACATATCCTAGTGATTGGTCCTAGCTGCATTATCTCAGTATAGAGAAACATGGGCACAAGATCCATTACCAGGTTAGTTTTCTGGTAAATGCAGTTTCTACCATCTGGTTGCCATGAACTAGATTGATCAAATTCAACCCATTAATAACATATCGATATCTAAGGAAGTTACCTTTTGAATGATGTCAGCACCAAGGCGCTCGTCATGGTCTTCGATTGATTCCTTGATCCCAGGGACAAAAGTAGACAGGTGCACATATGCTGCGCCACCACCGGGAACAATGCCCTCCTCAATAGCTGCAAAGGTGGCATTCTTTGCATCCTCGATTCGTAGCTGACGGTCCTCAAGCTCTGTCTCAGTTGCTGCTCCAACCTTGATAACAGCCACACCACCAGAAAGCTTTGCAATTCTCTCAGCCAGCTTCTCGGAATCATAGATTGAATCGGTTTCACTAAGCTCCTTCTTTAGCTGGGCAACCCTTGCCTGGATCTCATCTTTGCTAGCTGCATCTGCTATGAGGGTTGTTGTAGTCTGATGAACTGTTATTTTCCTTGCTGCCCCGAGTTGCTCCACTGTTGCATTCTCAACCAACAGACCAAGGTCCTTCGCTAGGAATTCAGCGCCTGAAAGTATTGTACGGTATGTGAATTTTTAAGTAACTGGAAAAAAAAATAAGATAGCAAATTGGGTACTCCATATAAACAGCAGATTTTTTGGAAAGGTCTGAACAGAAGATGGATAATAAAATGGGACAACATAAAAATAAAATGGTCCAAGGATTGAACCCCTAGACCATCCACGAAGGCATTGCTCTTGCACGCAGTGAATGTTCTCATATTCAGTAAATTAAAAACCCAAGAAAAATGCATATATACAACAGTAAGTCATAACCATGATTTTGCATGAAGACCTTTCGGAGAACATGAACCTAAAAAAGGCCAAAAAAGTTAAGTATGATAAGGAGAACAGATAACACTAAGAATTTAGAGACAATTAATATACTAGATGCAGAACACTACAAAGCAATCTGAAAATGCTTCACATCAATGTGGTCTTGCAATGAACGATAACTGATTTTTCTCGCTGTCAGGAAACGCCTAATTTTCTGAGTTGACACTTGACTAGTAGTTGTTTTGTGATGGGGTAGTAGTTTTTCGCTTTCTTTGTGCCAGGATTGCTTTGCCAAGTATTGCAACAAAACTCTCTTTCTAGTTAATGATAAGCACAGTGCTCCAGCCTTCTTGCTCAAATTATTATTATTATTACAAGGTAAGATGGTCATAGTGAAAGCAGAATAACATGGGATCCTGCAATCCCAATCATGTATAGATACAACTATACAGGCAGTAACGGTGATGACATTTGAAATGTAAAAGCATGCACCATTGTGTTTATTTTATTCCTTCATATTTTGGTCCACAAAAGGCAAAAGGTTATGACACTACTGATCAAAACAAAGGTCCCTATTCATCACAAAAAAATGACCATTCCATTTGTGGTGACATTGTTTCAACGATAAATCAAAGCTAAATTTACTGCATAAGCCTCGCACAGAGATTACAACTAACAAAACTCATATATTCAAAGTGCATGCAGAAAGAACAGAAAAACTGCAATAGTTACCAAATCAAACTCAATTAAGAAGGATAAGATTGTCAATGTTGGTTGCAGGACCAACCTGTCACAATGGCAATATCCTGAAGGACAGCCTTCCGCCGTTCACCGAAACTTGGGGCTTTGATAGCTGCAACTTGAATGATACCTCGGAGCTTGTTAACAACCAGAGTCGCCAAGGCTTCGCCAGTAATATCCTCAGCTATAATAAATAATGGACATCTCAACTGTGTTGTCTGCTCCAGAAGTGGGATAATTTCCTTTATGCTTGTGATCTTCTGATCAGTTATAAGAACTCTAGCATTCTCAAACTCCACAATTGATTTCTCAAGGTTTGTCACAAACTGAGGGGAGATGTAGCCTCGGTCAATCTGCATTTAAATTTTCAAATGCTTGAGGAAGAGATACTTTGATACAACATATGCGGTGACTTACTATATGAGACAATGGGAAGGTACTACTTGATATGAAGGCAGCAAAGGTATAGTCTGAATTTCTAACAAACCTCCATTCCTTCTTCAACATCAACAGTAGTCTCAAAAGACGAAGACGATTCGATAGAAAGGACGCCATCTGGACCCACTTTGTCAATAGCATCAGCAATCATGGCTCCAATAAGTTCATCATTGCCCGCAGAGATAGAGGCAACAGCTGTAATAAAGAAAAAAAAATCCAAATTAGGCGCCTTACACAGAGGCAACAGCCGTAATACAGAACAACCTCCAAAGTGGGGACACGTTATATTTCTGAACCCTCATATTCTTCCTAATTCAAACGCCACTCTTAAAAGGACTCATATACCAACCTTGTTAGCCCAAGGCTAAGCTATGTAAAATAAAAAAAAACACATGGTAGAGCATGCCAGAAATAAACAATCACCTCTGATATCACCACTGCCCTTGACTGGTCTAGCTTTGTTTTCAAGCTCGAGAAGCAGACCCTGGACAGTTTTGTCTATTCCTTTCTTAAGTGATACAGGGTTTGCACCAGAAGTAACGCTCAAAATTCCCAGCTTGATGATTTCCCGAGCAAGGACACAAGCAGTTGTAGTCCCATCACCAGCAGAGTCATTGGTCTTGCTAGCAACCTTCAATAACGAATGCATGCGTCAGAATTCCGCTTTCCGGAATAAACGTAAACTGTTAACATAAATCTTAGCAAGTTACCTCACGAATCAGTGCTGCGCCGGCGTTTTCCATCGGGTTAGCGAGCTCGATAGCCCGGGCGATGGTGACACCGTCATTCACCACCTTGGGACTGCCGTACTCATCAAGCACCACATTCCTCCCTGCAAAACATCCAAATATCAGACAGAGCTTCCATGAAAAAACAACTGCAATTCAACACTGACATTTCATCTTATTTTTGTAAGAAAATGGAATAACTTTATCGCTCCTGTCGGTACTTTCATTGTGAGTTCTAGATTCTATACGAGACTGAATCTGTTGTTTGGTTTTAGTATTGCTCGGTACTTCTATTTTAAGTTCAACATTCTGTAGTACAACACCCTCCTGAACTTTAAAAACAAACATTTCGTACAGCACGCGAAAGAAATATAGAAGGAGTGTGTAATAGTCCTAGATTGTACGATTATAGATTGAGTTTTCATAGCCTTATGGTGAACCGCAGTGACACATAGCGATACAACTTTCAGGTATGAGATGAACGCAGGTTGCAGTTTGATAAGGTAATAGGTGAGGCCTGACCTCGCGGGCCGAGGGTGACGCCGACGGCGTTGGCGAGCTTCTCGACGCCAGCCTGGAGCGCGGCCCTGGACTTCTGGTCGAAGGCGATCTCCTTGGCGTCCGCGCGCACCACTAGCCGCGACGAACGGGCGTTCTTGGACCTCCTCAACCTCCCCTGCTGACAGCCACAAACACTTGAGGCCAATCTCACACTAATTCAAGAAGGCAACAACAACAAAATGACAGAAACACGAGCAAAGAAGCACAATTCGGTTCACATGAATGGCCAGAGTTGCGCAAGAAACGGCAACCCATCACCGAATTGGCCGATGAGACCACGCCTGAACTGAACAAGCACAGAATGCAGAGGAACCGCGTGTGGGAGAGAGAGAGAGAGGCGGAGAGGCGGGGCTGACCTGGGAGGAGAAGGAGCGGAGGAGGGAGGCGCTGGAGATGGCGTTGGCGGACGCCATTGGGGCGAGGGCGGGGCGGGACGGGACGAGGTGAGGATAAGGTGGGAGAGCAGAAGGGTGAGGGGGGTTTAGGGGATGAGGTTGTGTGGCTTTATACGGGAAAAACAGAGGAGAGAGGGTTTGGAGGCGAGGCAGAGAACGTTCACCATCTTCGTTTAACAGAACTGAGGACCTACTTGGGGTTGGGGGTGAAAATGTCGTTCAGAAATGAAGTCCCCTTGGAAATTGCACTCATGGTGGTTTCTCGATTCAGAATCCGCCAAGGCGGACATACCAACAACAACGGGAGAGGTATCTGCACTATGCATCCATTCACACTTCTTATACCTCCATGTCGGTGCAGCGCCTACTTGGTTTGTTCTAGCTCCTAGCATAGTTGCCATGTTTCCGGTACTGCGGGTTCGAGGGACGGGAACGTGGGACGAGAGTCGGAACCTGGAAAGAACAGGGAACGGAAGGAGTATACATCTCTCTAGCGATCAATCGGTTGAGGGAACGTGAACCAATCAGTTCGGGGACGATGAACCCGGTACGGTAATGGTGGGTCGAGTCTGCGGCTGTCTCCTTGTCTCCTATGAGAAGGAGTAGGAGTCTTGGACTCTAGGTCTTTAGGAGACACCAGATAAATCACCGTGCAAGTAAAAAAGGATCCAATTAATTGATTCCTTGGATCATGGGATGCATATACCTAAACAAAGGCATGCTTGATTCTAGCGACAATCAGGGTAGGGTCCTTATTAGACTTAATTACGTTAGCATTGCTTGTTTTGTAATGCTTGATTACTTGCTTTGTAATGCTTGAATCAATGCCCCGTTTCCTTCCTATTTCGAGTCAAGAACCCAGCGTACAGGTTCACTGAACCAGGGGTACAGTACCCATTGTGCGGGGACGCGTCCCTAGTACCGAATCGTATCGTTCCGGGCGTCGTTCCCGAACCTCGATTGGGGACGGCGAATCCGATTCACGGGACGTTCCACCGTTCCCCGTTCCCGGCAACTATGGCTCCTAGCACATGTCTCATGTTCTTGTTCCACCTCTACCCTCGGCCCAACATGCAAACATTCTGCACTACAGGTCTGGGTGAGGCGTGAAATCAACTCTACAATTGTTAGGCTTGCAGGAACTTGAATAGTGCCACTGCTTATCCGTGGAGGAGAAAAGATCCCAATGCCCCACATTCTCAGCATTACGGCCAACCGATGGAGCGATCATGTTGAGGTGCATATTTCTTTTTTCTCTTCTCAGCGCGACACTCCACAAAATATGTCAAGTCTCATAGCCTAGCTACTTGGTCGATCAATGTTTGTTATGTATATGGGCTGAATAGGGGATGGATGCGTGTACGATCCGATTATACATAATTATTCAATGGCTCACCAACCTGTATCTGTCATTATCCTCTTTATCTACCTCTATGTCGGGGTTTACTTTCGTGCGTGTCTTCCTCATTTATGTCTTCGCTTCTCTCTCGGACCCACCCTGAAAACATCGTGTACCACACTCACGGTAAGGAAAAGAGACATGAAGGGTACCCCCGGCTTAGGCATCCCTCTAGGATTGGGGCGCGCTGATCTTATCTTTAGTGCTATCTTTCCCTAACGACCATTTGTTCAGTAAGACGGCTAGAGGTTGTGTGTTGCGTTTCTTGTGGCACCAAAACTTCACTAACATATCTTAGGGACGGTGGGGCGGGGCGAGCTGGTAGTCAGTGCTAAGCTAAGGATAAGGTGGAGTTTAGGATGGTGGGGCGGTTTTAGAGGATGAGGTTGTGTGGCTTAATACTGGGAAAATAGAGGAGAGAGGGTTTGGAGGCAGATGACTTCTCCGGAATGTTCACCGTGTTTGTTTTAACATGGTGTGGATTCAAGATCTTTTGGACCCCAAGTTTTACCAAAAAATGTGTACATCTTAAATTTCAATACCTATGCCATTTGTGTGTAAAATGTGTTTGGAACCATCGAACGATTCTAAACATCCTAATGTGCTTCGAGAGCTTGACATGGTGAATGTGTTACAATGCATTGTGTTTACGTGGAAATGATATAATGTGCTCGTTCACATCCACCACCAAATCGGCCTATAGACTCAACACGACACCTTGTGTGGGGACCATGACTAATATCTAGGGGTGCCACTTTCATCTTGTTTCGGTAGAAATTACATTTATCGGTTTGCAAGTTAGAATATGTAGCTATATGGAGGTCTCATGAGTACAATATTCTAGATCATCATATTGAAATTAATTTTATCATGAAGAGGTGGTTTTTCATATGTGGGGTACGGTGTTTTTCGAGAACACACCAACAACAACTAGACATTCATCTGCAATATGCATCCATATACACTTCTTATACTTCCATGTCGGTGCAGTGCCTATATCTTCTTTTCTCACTCCTAGCACATGTCTCCTATTCTTGCTCCACCTCTACCCTCGGCCCAACATGCAACCATTGTGCACCAGATTTTTTTCTGAGACAGGAAATCAACTCTATAATGATTGCAGGAACATGAATAGTGGCAATGCTCGTCGACGGAGGAGAAAAGATCCCGATGCCTCACATTCTTCGCATTACGACCAACCGATGGAGCGGCCATACTGCAGCGGGGCAGCTCCATGAAACATGTTAAGTCTCATAACCGAGCTACTTGTTCTACCAAAGTTTGTTATGTATATGGGCTGAATAGGGAATGGATGCATGGTGTGCCTTATATTTACGACCTGGTTATACATAATTATTCAATGACTCGCCTACATGTCTGTGTCATTATCCTCTTTATCTACCTCTATGTCGGGGTTTACTTCCATGTGTGTCCTCCTCATTTGTGTCTTCTCTTCTTTCTAGGACCCACCATAAAACATTGTCTACCACACTCATGATATAATGTGATTGGAAAAGGGGTTCTCATTCCACCAATGTTATGGACACGTAAATGCTCAAATTAATGCTACGGAAAAATTGCACTCGTGATGATTTCTTGATTCAAAATCCGACAAGGCAGATTTCGAAAACATACCAACAACAACTGGATGGGTATATGCGTTATGTATCCATTTACACTTTTAATACCTCCATGTCGGTACAGCGCCTATTTCTTTTGTTCTAGCTCCTAGCACATGTCGCATGTTCTTGCTCCACATCTACCCTCGGCCCAACATGCAAACATTTTGCACTACAGGTCTGGGTGAGACGTGAATACAACTCTACAACTATTCGGTTTGCAGGAACTTGAATAGTGGCACTGCTTGTCGATGGAGGAGAAAAGATCCCAATGCCTCACATTCTTAGCATTATAGCCAACCAATGGAGCGACCATGTTGAGGTGCATTTTTTTTTTCACTTCTCAGCGGGACAGCTCCACAAAATATGTCAAGTCTTATAGCCTAGCTAGTTGGTCGATCAATGTTTGTTACGTATATGGGCTGAATAGGGGATGGGTGCATGGTGCCTTATATTTACGATCCGATTATACATAATTATTCAATGGCTCACCTACTTGTATGTGTCATTATCCTCTTTATCTACCTCTATGTCGAGGTATACTTCCGTGTGTGTCCTCATTTATGTCTTCTCTTCTCTCTCGGACCCACCATGAAAACATCGTGTACCACACTCACGGTAAGGAAAAGTGCCATGAAGAATACCCCCGGCTCAGGCATCCCTCTACGATTGGGGCGCGCTGATCTTATCTTTAGTGCTATCTTTCCCTAACGACCATTTGTTCGGTAAGACTACTAGAGGATGTGTGTTGTGTTTCTTGTGGCACCAAAACAACATATCTTAGGGACGGTGGGGCGGGGCGAGCTGGTAGTCAGTGCTAAGCTAAGGATAAGGTGGAGTTTAGAATGGTGAGGCGGTTTTAGGGGATGAGGTTGTGTGGCTTAATACAGGGAAAATAGAGGAGAGAGGGTTTGGAGGCAGATGACTTTTCTGGAATGTTCACCATGTTTGTTTTAACATGGTGCAGATTCAAGATCTTTTGGACCCCAAGTTTTACCAAAAAATGTGTACATCTTAAATTTTAATACCTATGCCATTTGTTCGTAAAATGTGTTTGGAAATATTGAATGATTCTAAACCTCCTAATGTGCTTCGAGAGCTTGGCATGGCGAATGTGTTACAATGCATTGTGTTTACATGGAAATGATATAATGTGCTCGTTCACTTCCACCACCAAATCTGCCTATAGACTCAACGTGGCACCTTGTGTGGGGTCCATGACTAATATCTAGGGGTGCCACTTTCATTTTGTTTAGATAGAAGTTACATTTATCGGTTTGCAAGTTAGAATATGTAGCTATATGGAGGTCTCATGAGTACAATATTCTAGATCATAATATTGAAATTAATTTTATCATAAAGAGACGGTTTTTCATATGTGGGGTACGGTTTTTTTCGAGAACACACCAACAACAACTAGACATGCATCTGCAATATGCATCCATATACACTTCTTATACCTCCATGTAGGTGCAGAGCCTATATCTTCTTTTCTCACTCCTAGCACATGTCTCCTATTCTTACTCCACCTCTACCCTCGGCCCAACACGCAACCATTGTGCACCGGATTTTTTTGTGAGACGGGATATCAACTCTACAATGTTTCTGTTTGCTAGAACATGAATCGTGGCAATGCTCGTCGATGGAGGAGAAAAGATCCTGGTGCCTCACATTCTTTGCATTACGACCAACCGATGGAGCGGCCATACTGCAGCGGGGCAGCTCCACGAAACATGTTAAGTCTCATAGCCGAGCTACTTGGTCGATCAAAGTATGTTATGTATATGGGCTGAATAGGGAATGGTTGCATGGTGTGCCTTATATTTACGACCTGATTATACATAATTATTCAATGACTCACCTGGATGTCCATGTCATTATCCTCTTTATCTACCTATATGTCGGGTTTACTTTCACGTGTGTCCTCCTCATTTATATCTTCTCTTCTCTCTCAGACCCACCATAAAAATCGTCTACCACACTCACGGTAAGGAAAAATGCCATGAAGAGTTGATACGTCTCCAACGTATCTATAATTTATGATGTTCCATGATTGATATTATGACATTTGCTACATGTTTTCTATACACTTTATATCATTTTTCTGAATTTCCTGTGACTAACCTATTAACAAGATGCCACAACGTCAGTTCCTGTTTTCAGTTGTTTTTTGTTTCAGAAAAGTTATTCTCAAAATATTCTGGGAATTGGACGAAACAAAATCTCAAGGTCCGATTTTTCTGTCATGTACCCGGAGTCCGGAGGAGACCCGGAGGGGGGCAGGGGAGCCGCCACACCATAGAGTGGCGCCCCCCCCCCTTGGCCGCGCCACCAGGTGGTGTGGGCCCCTGGCCACCCGCCGACATCGCCCTTTCGCCTATAAATTGATATTCTCGGGAAAACCCTAAATACCCGAGACTCCATCTACGAAAAGTTTTGCAGCCGCCGTCATCGTCAATCCTAGTTCGGGAGAGTTCTGAAGCTCTCCCCGGCACCTTGTCGGGAGGGGAAATCATCACCGGAGGGCTCTTCATCACCATGCCTGCGTCCGGAGTGATGTGTGAGTAGTTCATCTTGGACTACGTGTCCATGGCGGTAGTTAGATGGTTGTCTTCTCCTCCTTTTGTGACATCATGTTTAGATCTTGTGAGCT
This sequence comes from Alopecurus myosuroides, assembly GCA_028641055.1. Lineage (NCBI taxonomy): Eukaryota > Viridiplantae > Streptophyta > Magnoliopsida > Poales > Poaceae > Alopecurus > Alopecurus myosuroides. Next base: position 507,409,222 of record CM054059.1, read on the forward strand.
GCCTAACATGATCAAGATCATCTTATTGTAATGATACATGTTGTGTTTGCTGAGATCCAATGAATATTGAATTCTATGTCAAGTTGATTATAGATCTATCATGTTTATGTTATTTATGTTCTTGCATGCTCTCCGTTACTAGTAGATACTCTGGCCAAGTTGATGCTTGTAACTCCAAGAGGGAGTATTTATGCTCGATAGTGGGTTCATGCCTCCAGTTATCTGGGAGAGTGACAGTAACTTCTAACATTGTGGATGTGTTGTTGCCACTAGGGAGAAAACAACAATGCTTTGTCTAAGGATAATTCTATAGTTTACATTACGCACTTTAATTAATGCAATATTCTGTTGCTTGCAACTATACCTAAAGTTTGCTTGGATTACGTTCTAAGGGTGGATTATTAGTCATAGATGCAGTTGGATTACGGTCTATGTATCATGTTGTAATGCTCAAATAAATCTCATAGTAATCATCGTGACTTGCATATGCGCTACGGTGCAGCCTCTATCTCTGTCAATTGCCCAGCTGTAATTTATTTACCCAGCATGTTATCTATATGTTTTGGAGAGGTACCACTAGTGAACTATGGACCCCGGTCCATTCTTTTACACTGATAAACAACCACTGCAAGCACTATGTTCTTTTACTGCAAACATTGTTTTCCTTTCATTCACTGCAATCATACATCATTTTCCATATTGTACGTCTAATCCTTTGTGTTCCGAAGAACCGGTGAGATTGACAAACTCACTGTTTTGTTGGGACAAAGTATCTGGGTTTTGTTGTGTGCAGATTCCACGTTGCTGGTGAGCCTGGTAGTACACAAACTTCTTTTATAAATTTGTTGAGGAAAAGTTTGGCAAAATTGATGTTCTTTCTTCTAAAGTTTGTAGCCTTGCTCTTGATGTTGATCTTCTGAAAATAAAGTTTATGCCTTATGATGTTAAAGAAAGCAAAACTTTGAATGTCATTCAAGTTTGAATTCATGACAATATTAGGATGTTGGCTGAATTGCATGCTAGGTGGGAAAGAGAAGATGAAATTTCTAGAAAGAATAATATAACTAGAGTTTGTACTACCACCACCACTAGTAATGTTTTTTCAAATGCTAATAAACCTCCTACTATTAATGGTAAAGTAATTGGTGTTGGCAATGTCTCCACTTCTTCTGTTAAACGTTTAAAATTGCATGAACCAGCTGAAACTATTCCTAATAAAAGTGCTGAAATTTTTCGAAACATGGGAGACAATGGTCCCATTACCTTTGATAATAATGATTTTTATTTTGATGATTCCAATATTTCTGAATTAATTATGTTCCTACAAAAGCTTGCTAGAATTCCTAATGCTAGTGCTATAAATATGGCTTTCACAAAACATATTACAAATGCTCTCATGCAAATTAGAGCAGAAAAGTTAAAACATGAAGCCTCTATCCCTAGGAAGTTACAAGATGGTTGGGAGCTCATCATTAAAATGAAGGTGAATGATTTTGATTGTAATACTTTATGTGATATTCGTGCTAGTATCTCTGTTATGTCTAAGAAACTTTATGATATGCTTGATTTACCACCTTTGGAACATTGTTATTTGGATGTTCGTCTTGCTGATAATGCTAATAAGAAACCTTTGGAGAGAGTTGATGATGCTTTTATTATGGTTAACAATAACCTTGTCCCCGTTGATTTTATTGTTATGAATATTGAATGCAATGCTTTTTGTCCTATTGTTTTAGGAAGACCTTTTCTTAGAACTGTTGGTGCTATTATTGATATGAAAGAGGGGAATATTAAATATCAATTCCCACTCAAGAAAGGTATGGAACACTTTCCTAGGAAGAGAATGAAGTTACATTTTGATTCTATTATTAGAACAAGTTATGATTTGGATGCTTCTTCACTTGAAAATACTTGATTCTTGTTTTCCGGGCCTAGTTGAAGGGCGTTAAAGAAAAGCACTTCTTGGGAGATAACTCATGTTTTATTTTTGCAATTTTTCTTCTATTTTATTTGAGTCAAGGTATTGTTTACTTCTGTAGAAACTCCTTTGTATGTTTACTTCTTCAAATTGTTGTGCCAAGTAAAGTCTCTATTGCAAAGTTGATACTAGATTTGGATATCTGCACAGGAACAAAATTTTGATGTCCTCCGTTTAATTCGCCATAATTTACAAAAAAAATCGAAATATCCTGAAATTTTCGGTGTGTGATCCTTATATATTTACGCAAATTTTCTTAGTTCGGAGTTTTCTGGTCTGAGCAACGTAAGTGCCTCGAAAAAATTCGTCATTACAGATTGTTCTGGTTTTGACAGATTCTACCTTTTACTTTGTATTCTCTCTTTTACTATGTTGAGTGGATTTCTTTCCTCCACGAAAATATCAGTGGTTTAAGCTAATGTTTAGAAATTATTAGTAATGCTTGTGTCCATGGAGAACATGTGAGTTTTGATTTTGCACTAACCCTCTAATGAGAAATACTTCGAGTTCGGTGTGAAGGGAGTTTTCAAGGGTCAAGAGAAGAGGATGATATAATGTGATCAAGAAGAGTGAAAAGCCTAAGCTTGGGGATGCCCACGTGGATCATCCTAGCAAATTCCAAGAATACTCAAGCGTCTAATCTTGGGGATGCCCAAGGCACCCCCCCTCTTCATCAGCAACTTATCAGGTCACTTCTAGTGAAACTATATTTTTATTCGGTCACATCATATGCACTTTACATGAAGAGTCTGTTTGTTTTTGTTTTCTTTTATTTTCTGTAATAAACTTGGTTGGAACCTAGCATTCTTGTGTGGGAGAGAGACACGCTATGTGTCGGATATATGTCGATTATGGGTATTTCCGGCATTGGCCTAAAAGCCGGATTACCAGGGTGGCCCATAGGTAATGGATCATAGTCCATTGGGCGGCCCAGTAAGCTGAAGCACAGGAAGGTGAATTTTAGAAGGACCCGGACCACAACCCAAAGTGGTGCAGCTTGGAGGAGAAGACGGTTTCCTTACTTTCCAAGTTAGATACTTTCCGTAGTCTTCTAGGTTTCCTTTCTGTAAGACCTGATCTGGCTATCTATATAAGGTCGGACAGGAGCAAGAACAAAGAGAATTAGCTAGAAGTCAACTCGCCGAGAAGTTGATCCTCGCCGAGTTAGCGAAACCATACTCACATTGTACTTTGTATACTTCAGGCTTCAGTCCTGATTTAGTGAGATTGCCGGAGTAGGAACACCGCCTAGTTTGCGTCGTACCAAACCTGGATAAAACTCGGTATTCTCATTTGTCGTATTATCACGTCCCCTCGCGGTTCTACCAGTAGGCTCATGGCACCCCCGTCTATGAACTCTACTACAATGTCTCGACAGTTGGCGCCCACCGTGGGGCCAGTGGCGTCAGAAGTTACGTTTCGATCGGGAATACTCGACGGAATCGATAGTACAATAACTGTCGGAAGCCTAAAATTCGACGGGGACGTCGAACGCTTCCTCGACAACGGATCGTACATGCTGGCACGGAATCACCCGGTAAGTGCCTGCGTTTTACCGATTGGATCTACAAATATTTTTATCGGATTAACAACATAAGCAATGGGATTCTGTGGTGGAAGTAAATTTATCTCACCCGCCCTATACCCAATTGAGGAAAACTATGATACTGGATTCTGCTTGAATCGCGAAAACGGTGCCGAATTTTCCGCCTCTTCGGAGATGCCTACAATCAGATCTCACTTCATTGGCATGGTTCAGTCCGAGATTGCGGACAGCACAGAAGTAAGTAAACACGTGAAAGACGAAGAAAAGCATCATCTCACAGAAAACATGGAAGATCCGACATCCGTCAACGAGGCGATGAACTCGGAAGCCGACTCTGTATTAGCTGCTATTGAAGCAAGGTTGGAGTCAGAACCCGGATCTGAAGACATAGACTCCGAAGATGTAGATGAAGACGCTTACGAAAGAAAGGTTAAATCTATGCAAGGGAGCTTCCATGAAGTACTTATGGCAAAACTGACAGAAAACTCGGATGCCGAAGACGATGAAGACCCCAAAAAACTTCCACCAGATGAAGAAAGAGAGGATGGTGAAGCTAGTCCAACTTACCCTAATGTCAGAGAAATGGTGGAGGAAGAACCTGGCAAGAAACCCCCTTCTTCCAAAAAGAAAAAAAAAAGACTGCTAAAAAACTCCAATATAAACTCCAGAAGAAAAATATGGAAAAATTGGCAGATGTTGCCAACCAAAACCTAGAAGTAGGAGGAGGCATCGGAGTCAAACCTGTGGAGAAGAAAAAGAATGAAATCCTCGTTCCCCAAATGTCGGAACAGGATGAAATTGATCTGATTCAAACCCCGGTGGCTCGAGACGAGCCCCCGGAAGTGCTGAAAGCCAGGAGACAAGCTCTACATCGATAGCAACAACATCTATTCCGAGCTCGGGAAAACCTCATCAAAACCCAGGCTGACATTAAATTGCAGCAGGAAGAAATAGAGGAATACAATAGAAGGAATAGATCTGGCATTAAACCTACGTGGTTGCCCGGAATTGCAAACCCAGGTGAACTGCCAGCAAGAAAGAGATTTGAAAACCCTTCCTGGCAAAGGCAGGTTAACAGCACTAATGCCAAGGGCAAACACATATACAAAACCGCAGCCGAAAACGCGAAAGCCGCGTTTGCCATCCTTAATGATGATTTGTACTCTAATGACAAAAAACTTCAGTGAGTGTATGCTTTCCTAGGAAAAGCATTACAGCAGCAACAACGAGGACATGCACGATTAGGGAAGTTACATGATGATTCAACCCCATGCAAAACTGCCACATGCGCCGCTGAAGCACCTGAACCTGGCGAACCTAGAGATTCAGACGATTATAAGTAAAAGAAAGAAGATCCTAGGAAAGACAAGAAAATCCCGGATAACAAGGATGCAGCGTCCAGAACAGGATCCCATCTGCCGAAAGGCGGAAATAATCCCCGTGATTACAATGAACGGGAGGAACAAAACCGGAAAGACGGAAAAGTAATGCCGCCTCCGAGACGCCCAGCTGATAAAACTGGAAGATATGACAATTCTCACAGGCATGAGAGATCCCGTACTCCTCCTAGAAACAAAGAAAGGCCAAGGAGTAGAACTCCACCTTATTCCAAAGGAAACGACAACGGAATAAGTAGGGATAATCCCAGAAGAGCGCACTCGCGCAACAATGGGCCAGAAAGGAGCAGATCCCCTTCTGTCCATTCAGCTGGAAGGTATTCCGCTCACGTCGATAAGGCAGAAAGAAACGATTTATACTTTGGACCTAAGTGCTTCGCTGACAGGATCCGAAGAATCAGTCTACATTCTGGCTTCGCCAAAGTTGGTCAAACTTATCAAAAGTATACCAGAAGCACTAACCCGGATACGCGGCTTTCAGATTACTATACTTCCGTCCAGATTAATTAAGGGACAGATTTAGAGGTTGTAAAGTTTCTTCCCCTAATGTTATTGGATGGAGCCAGAGATTGGATCAATGGGCTACCGTCAAGGACAGTGGACAACTGGGAAGATATGGCGAGAGTATTCTCTCAGCACTTTCGGGGCACGTACAAACGTCTTAAGAGTATAAACCAGCTGAACCGTTGCGTGCAACATGAGGATGAGTCGTATGTCGACTTTATCTCAAGATGGACAACAATGAAGAATAGTTGCTCTGGAGTAAGTGATGTACAAGCAATTCATGCTTTCATCAACAGCCTGAAACCCGGCCTCGTACCATTCATGGTTGGTTCAAAGGAGCACAAAGATCTCAGATCTATGCTTACCACCGCCAATGAGCACTCAGCGGCTGAAGACGATATCAGAGCGAGAGGTGGAAATATTGATGCTTTGGTTCAGGCCAAAAAGACGTCTCGTTCTGAAAAGAAGGCCACTCCAGAAGCACAGCCAAAACCCAAAGAAGTTAACTTAACCCTTGGAAAGGACAATGGCAGCAAATGGAAAGGAAGAAACATAGAGCCAATCTCCTATTCTAAAGAAGAATAGGAAAAGATAAAGTCGAAAACTGTGTCCACCATTCGCAATTTGGGAAGCCTACCCATACTAATGTGCAGTGCCGCCTCAACAAACACATGAAAGGCACTGCATGATCCGGGAACAAAGGAAAGAATTCCAAAAGGAAGTTCAACAAGCAAAAGCCGGAAGCGGAAAAAGAAGAAAGTGAATCGGACACTCATGATAAAATCCAGGAACAACAGCGGAAAGGCAAGCAAAAATTCCCGAGAGTTGAAGAAGAATGTAACCTAACTTTCCTGGCAACTCCCTCAGCAAAACAGGCGAAAAGAACACTTCAAGAAATCAACGTGGTTGTACCTCCAACCTAAAATACTTGAAGTATTCAAATACGCCAATTACCTGGGATCAGTCTGATCATCCCGGTAACATCCTAGAACCCAGCACACAAACTTTGGTTGTAAGCCCTATTGTTCAAAATACTAGGCTTAAAAGAGTGCTGGTGGATGGATGATCCAGTATCAATATTATGTACTTAAGTACATTGAAGCAGCTACACATCTCGGAGACCCAGCTCAATCACAGTAACATACGTTTTCATGGTATTGTTCCTGGTAGACAAGCACAATCCCTAGGAGAAATTTCCCTAGACGTAACCTTTAGACATAGAGAACACTTCCGTCAGGAAAGGATCTCATTCGAGGTGGTGCCGTTCGAAAGTGTTTATCACACAATACTCGGACGCCCAGCTTTCGCCAAATTCATGGCAAGATCATGTTATATTTATAACAAGCTGAAGATGCCAGGGCCAAAACAAAGAGTAATCACCATATCTGGAGACTTCAAATTGGCGAACGAGCTGGAGAAAGGAAATGCCCTTTGTGCCAAACAAGTGATTTGAAAGGAAGAATTGAAGGAGCTAGATAAACAAGTGTCGCCGACTGAAATGCCGACAGGAAAATAAAGCCGGAAGCCGGCAGATAGTTTCAAAGCCTCGGAGAATACAAGACAGGTCATCCTAGACCCCAAAGATTCGACAAAATTTGACGTAGTGGGGACAGGAATGACTGACAAATAGGAAAGTGCGCTCATCAAGTTCCTACGTGAGAACTGGGACATTTTTGCCTGGTGTCCTGCTGATATGCCAGGTGTGCCCAGGGAACTTGTTGAGCACCAACTCAAAGGAATCCCAGGATCAAAACCCGTCAAACAAGGTCTCCGTCGTTTTGACGGAAGAAGGTGGAAGGCTATAGGCAAGAAAATTGTCCGGCTTTTAGCAGCTGATTTTATCCGGGAAGTTATACATACTAATTGGTCTGCGAACCCAGTATTAGTCGCGAAGAAGGATAGTATTGTTCTTAGTATGTGTATAGATTACACCTACCTGAACAAATTGTGTCCAAAAGATAGGTCCGTGTTGCTGCGAATCGATCAAATAATAGATGCCACTTTTGGCTCTGAGCTTTTATGCTTTTTGGATGCTTATTCCGGGAGCCATCAGATATGTGTGAAGGAAGAACACCAAATAAAAACTTCCTTCATAACCCCATATGGAACATACTATTACATAACCATGCCTTTTGGCTTGAAGAACGACGGTGCAACATACCAGCGTTGCATGCAAAGATGCTTGCATTGTCAAATTGGCAAAAACGTGCATGTTTATGTGGATGATATTGCTGTCGTTTTCAAGGAAAAGGATACACTACTTGAAGATCTATGAGAAACCTTTGAAAACTTGCGCACTTATAAAATGAAGTTGAATCCATTAAAGTGCGTATTGGGGGTTCCCTGAGGAAAGGTTCTGATTTTTATCGTTTCTCACAGAGGAATAGAAGTAAACCCGGAAAAGATCAAGATAATCTTAAACATCACAAGGCCTACGTGGCTAAAAGATGTCCAAAGAATGACGGGTTCTACAGCCGCCGTTAGCAGGTTTATAAGACGACTAGGTGACAAAGCTCTGCCATTATACAAGCTATTGAAAAAATCCGACAAATTTGAATGGACAGAAGAGGCGGACAAAGCATTAACCCAGCTAAAAGAAATCTTGATGAAAGCCCCGATTTTGGCATCCCCAAAAGACAAAGAACCCATGTTACTGTGTCTTACAGCAACTAACAGGGTTATTAGCGCATTGATAATCGTGAAAAGGCGGAAAGACGAGCAAAGTATTCCAGATCAACATCCGTTGTATTACGTCAGTGAGGTATTCTCTGAATCAAAATAAGGGTATCCACATTATCAAAAGATGACATATGGCGTATTTTCGCATCTCAAAAACTCCGTCATTATTTCCAAGGAAATTCCATAACAGTGGTAAGAAAAGCACCACTAGGGGATATTATAAACAATGCGAACGCAACAGGCAGAGTAGCCAAATGGGGCATTGAGCTCGCCGCGTTTGACATTAAGTACCAACCCCGGACGGCAATTAAATCCTAGGTGTTGGCAGATTTTGTGGCTGATTGGACAGAAGCAATGGAAAACACACCAATGTCGGAGTTGGAATATTGGATCATGCATTTCGATGGATCCAAAATGAAAAAAGGCGCGGGAGCTGGTGTAGTGCTTAAATCTCCAGAAGGCGACATAATGGAATATGTATTACAAATACACTTCAACGCCAGCAACAATGTGGCAGAATATGAAGCTTTGCTTCATGGCTTGCATATTGCAAAGGAAATAGGCGTCAAGCGTATACTTTGCTATGGTGACTCGGATTTGGTGCAACACCAGCTGAATCAAACATGGGATGCTAAAAGCCCCATTATGGCCGAATATCGGAGAACAGTGGACGAGTTTGCCATTTGCTTCCTAGGATTTGAAGTACTCCACATCAAAAGGGAAGAAAATTGGAACACGGATGCTTTAGCCCGTTTGGGCTCGGGAAGAGTGAAAACCCTACCACCTTGTGTGTTCGTCCAACATTTGCATGAACCATCAATAAAAGGCGGAGATGTCGATTATCCTCTAGTTTACGAGTCAATAGAAGTTCTTCTTGTTAACCCGGACTGTACAATTCTGTACTTAGGGTGTGTTTGTTTGAGATTCTGCTAGCTTTCCACTGAAAAAAGCAGCCCAAACGAACCAAATGGGGTGCGTTGGCTGTTGGCTTTACGGAAGCCACCGAGCAAAATAGGCACATCCGCTTATCCAATTCGTTAGAAGAGCTGGCAACGGGGTGCCCAGCCCTAAAGTTGGTTACTTCACAATTCTCTTAACTTTTTATCCCTGATTTATCAGTTAAACCATAATTGTGTAAACAAAAGAGAAGAGGGATGATCTACTGACCCTAGTAGAAAGAACGTCCTTCAATGGGAGCCTTTCTTGTAAAGTCTAGTTAACTTGTGACGTAATGTATTGTTTATTTACCATTCGTTTACATAGACATACACCTCTCTCAAAATTGTTTTTAATATCTCTATTTTAATCAAATAAAAAGCTCTAGCATGTGAGTTAATCCCCGATTCCCTCTATGAAGGACCTTTTTTTCACTTTTATGTTGAGTCTTCATCTTCTAACTTTATGCACAATTAAGAGAGCATAGTTGTCATTCTGAGTATAATGTGCATCAGTCCCAAAAATTATTATTGATTGATTCATGATATGTTATTACGTGTGCTCAAATTATTTGTATCTAGTCTCCACTTGAACTTTGAAGGTGTCCTGGCATTTATGTTTGCTATCACTTTAAGGACAAGCAGAATACCACTTTGCTATGTTATCTTTATTCTCGAAACAAACGTATAACTTTCAAGTGCATTATTATTCATGATTTTTTGTTTGTGTTACTTTTCATGTGGCAACATGGTTGCTAAGTTTCATTGTTAGAATTATATCTATCATGCCTATGTTTAGAGTACTTTGATCTCAACTTAAAATGCTTTACAATATTGATGATCAAGATTGTGTTGGTAGCATGTCACCTTAGAAATTATTTTGTTTTTATCGTTTTACCTACTCGAGGGAGAGTAGAACTAAGGTTTGGGATGCTTGATACGTCTCCAACGTATCTATAATTTCTGATGTTCCATGATTGATATTATGACATTTTCTACATGTTTTCTATACACTTTATATCATTTTTATGGATTTCCAGGGACTAACCTATTAACAAGATGCCACAACGTCAGTTCATGTTTTCTGTTGTTTTTGGTTTTAGAAAAGTTCTTCTGGAAATATTCTCGGAATTGGACGAAACAAAATCCCAGGGTCCTATTTTTCTGTCACGTACCCGGAGTCCAGAGGAGACCCGAAGGGGGGCAGGGGAGCCGCCACACCATAGGGTGGCACGCCCCCCCTTGGCCGCGCCACCAGGTGGTGTGGGCCCCCTGACCACCCACCGACATCGCCCTTTCGCCTATAAATTGATATTCTCGGGAAAACCCTAAATACCCGAGCCTCCATCCACGAAAAGTTCCGTAGCCGCTGTCATCGTCAACCCTAGTTCGGGAGGGTTCTGAAGCTCTCCCCGGCACTCTATCGGGAGGGGAACTCATCACCGGAGGGCTCTTCATCACCATGCCTACCTCATAATTGATGCGTGAGTAGTTCATTCTTGGACTACGGTTCCATAGCAGTAGCTAGATGGTTGTATTCTCTTTCTTTTGTGTCATCATGTTTAGATCTCGTGAGCTGCCTAACATGATCAAGATCATCTTATTGTAATGCTACATGTTGTGTTTGCTGGGATCCGATGAATATTGAATGCTATGTCAAGTTGATTATAGATCTACCATGTTTATGTTATTTATGTTCCTGTTACTAGTAGATGCTCTAGCCAAGTTGATGCTTGTAACTCCAAGAGGGAGTATTTAAGCTCGATAGTGGGTTCATGCCTCCAGTTATCTGGGAGAGTGACAATAATTTCTAAGATCATGGATTTGTTGTTGCCAGTAGGGAGAAAACAACAATGCTTTGTCTAAGGATAATTCTATTGTTTACATTACGCACTTTTACTTAATGTAATAATCTGTTGCTTGCAACTTAATACACAAATTCTGCTTGGATTACGTTCTGAGCATGGATTATTAGTCATATATGCAGTTGGATTACGATCTATGTATCATGTTGTAATGCCCAACTAAATCTCATAGTAATCATCGTGTCTTGCATATGTACTATGATGCGGTCTCTATCTATGTCAATTGCCCAGCTGTAATTGTTTACCCAGCATGTTATCTATCTGTTTGGAGAAACACCACTGGTGAACTGTGGACCCCGGTCCATTCTTTTACACCGATAATACAACTACTGCAAGCACTTTGTTCTTTTACTCCAAACACTGTTTTCCTTTCATTCACTTCAATCATACATCATTTTCCACACTGTACGTTTGATGCGCGTGTAACACACATTCGTTGGGAGACCCCAAGAGGAAGGTATGAAGAGCACAGTAGCAAGTTTCCCTTAGAAAGAAACCAAGGTTGAATCGACCAGTAGGAGGAAGGAGTAACTTCAGAAGCTTGATGCAGCTGAGATGTCAGCGCGCACTACCGGTTAAGCAGCAATGTGAAACCTACACAACACAAACAATTCACTTTGCCCCAACAAAGCAGTGAGGTTGTAATCTCACCGGTTTTGCTGATAACAAAGAGGTTAAATGTATGGTGTGGAAAACAAGTATGAATACAGTAGCAACAGTGTGAAAACGATGGAAGCAGTGTGTATTATCAGTATGAGAAAATAGACTGGGGTCCACAGTTCACTAGAGGTGTCTCTCCATAAAACATAGCTAACATGCGTGGTGAACAAATTACAACTGGACAATTGACAGATAAAGAACATGTATGCCATAAAGATTACCATGAGATTCATGCGGGCATTACAACAAAATACATAGATCGCCATCCAACCGCGTCTATGACTAATAATCCACCCTTCGAATATCATCCGAACAAACGTTGGGTATTAAGTTGCAAGCAAGCAACAGATTATCGCAGTAAGCAAAGTGTGTAATGTAAACAATATAAACAAAGTAAACATCGTTGTTTTCTCCCTAATGACAACAACACATCCTCCATTCGTCACGTTTCTGTCACTCAAGCACAGATGCAAAGGAGGCATGAACCCACTATCGAGTATAAATACTCCCTCTTGGAGTCACTAGCATCTACTAACAATGGAGAGCATGCAAGATCATAAATAACATACACATGAAGATAACATGATAGATTCATAATCAACATACATTGCATTCAGTAATCATCGGATCCCAGCAAACACAACATGTAGCATTACAAATAGATGATCTCGATCATGTGAGGCAGCTCACGAGATCTAAACATGAGGCATACGGTGGAGAGTAGAACCATCTAGCTACTGCTATGGACCCGTAGTCCAGGGATGAAATACTCACGCATCACTCCGGAGGCGGGCATGGTGGTGTAGACCCCTCCGGTGATGAATTCCCTTCCAGGCAGGGTGCCGGGGAGAGCTCTAGAACCCTCCCGATCTCGGGTTGATGATGACGGCGGCCTCTAGTGTTTCTCGGGACAAAGTGGTATATTTTTAGGGTTGACGTATCGGGGGGAATAAATAGGCGAAAGGGCGATGGCGGTGGACGCCCAAGGGGCCCACACCACCCCCAGGCGCGGCCAGGGGGCGCGCTGCCCTATGGTGTGGCCCCCCTCGGGGCCTCTTTGGGACTCCGTGGAACCTTCGGGAATTCTAAGACTTCAAGGCTTCGAATTTTCCAATTCCGAGAATATTTCTGGAACAACTTTTCTGAAACTAAAAACAACAGAAAACAGGGAACTGGCTCTGTGGCATGTTGTCGATAGGTTAGTCCCGGGAAATTGATAAAAATGACATAAAGTGTAAGGAAAACATGTAGCATAAGTCATGAAAACAACATGGAACATCAGAAATTATAGATACGTTTATGACGTATCAACATCCCCAAGCTTAGTTCCTACTCGTCCTCGAGTAGGTAAACGACAAAACAAATAATTTCTGAGGTGACATGCTACCAACATAAACTTGATCATAATAGTAATGTAAAGCATATAAACTAGGATCAAACGAATAAAGGTTGTGGTTTATAGTTGACATCGAAGAGTAATGTATAAACCATTAGGAATAACAAAGTAAAACTTTTCAATGAATCAATACTAAAAGACAATCCACTGTGCAAAGTATATTAAAGACGATTTAAGCTTCAAGAACAACAATATAATCATCCAAGGCATCAAACTCTCACAACAACTCCTATTAGGATCAAGTCAAGTGACAACAATATGCACATAGGAAAATCATTCAAATAATTGTGCACTCAAAACAAGCAAGTGTTATGTATTGGTTCCTGGCACCGGGATGTTGTGGCTAAAAGAACATTATGAGGGGGAGGTGGATGGTCAATGGAAGAAATTCTCACACAACTGAAAGTGATCATTAGACCAGAGGAAGTCTTATAATCGAAGTTATGCAAGGACTAGTGATTGCCACACAACGGATGCACATAGAGCTATAAGTATATGAAAGTTCTCCAATGGAACTAGTGGGGGTTCATCCAACCTGCTTGCTCACGAAGAGCTAGAGCTCTTTTAAGGAGGCTCATCATTGGAATATACAAGCCAAGTTCTATAATGTAAGTTCCCCACATAGTTATGCAACTCATAATATGAAAACTCTCTCCAAACTGAAGTAATGATGCTAAACAAGCACAAGTGTGGAATAAATGATAGTAACGTGGTCCCCTCTCTCTTTATTTTCTCTCTTTTACCCTTTTTTTTTCTCTTTTGGGCCTTTTTTTATTCTTTTGCTATATAACCTCACTGGTAGGGACAACACTCTATTTTACAATGAATCAACACATTAGTACTCATAACTCAAACTGAAATATCTCTGGTGAATAAAACTAAATGCTCCTGCCAGTGTAGCAGTATGCAAAATAATAATGGAAGCATGACAAGTAACATAATGATGATGAATATTGTATTGCAATATATCTCGGAATGGCTATGGAAATGACATGGTAGGTAGGTATGGTGGCTGTTTTGAGGAAGATAAATTTTGGCTTATGTGTAGAAAAACAAAGTTCTCCCACGAGGTTTGGATGCACTGGCGAAGTTTGCACCAACTCTCAATGTGAGAATGAGCAATGCACAGTACCGAAGAGGCTAGCAAATATGGATGGTGGATGTGCCAGAAAGCCGCAAAATAGAACTCACAAGTGAAAATATTCCAAATAAAATCATGATATTAGAAGGCATAATGAAAATTACTCCAAGAGGGTCTGTGGCAATGCCAAGTCACCGTTAGCTACCCCGACCGTAGCGCGTAACAAAAAGCCATTACGATTGCTATCAACAAAGGAAGTCATATACCATTATCCTATCAACTGGTTATTTGAGTGTGGAACAGTTTCAAGCTTCTAGACCAACCGTTAATTGTTTTTACTCTACTAAACCAGCAAGTTTACCATTAAGCAAATTAATATCTCAAAACAACAACAAATAATCAAGTGAACCAGTTTAATGATCTACAAGAATATACAAGCTTTTCCGTTATACCGTCTACCACATGTAGCATTTTCTACCAAACACCAAACAACAAAAACTCTCCAAGAGATACAGCAATGAAACAAGAGAGTACTAACACAACTCTACTAAAACTAACAGCTCTGAATAAGAGATGCAAGAAAAACAGGAATTTTATAGCAGCTAGAAGAAAAACTAAGAATACAAGCATAACAAGTATTCAAATGAAAAAGCGGAGCGTGTCTATCTCCAACACAAAGAATGATAGGGTCTAAATATGTTATTGCAGCAAGGAAAACAAAGGAAAACAAAAGAAAAACAAACAGACGCTCTAAGTAAACTTCATATGATGTGACCAAATAAAAATATAGTTTCTGAAGTGACGTTATAAATTGTTGATGAAGAAGGGGATGCCTTGGGCATCCCCAAGATTAGATGCTTGAGTCTTCTTAGAATTTGCTGGGATGAACCATGGGGGCATCCCCAATCTTTTACCTTGCACTCTTCTTGATCACGTTATATCACTCTATTCTCTTGACCCTTGAAAACTTACTTCACACCACACTCAAAGAGTAATTCGCATCAGAGAGTTGGTGCAATAATCAAAGATTCATGGGTTCTGCATGGGAACAAGTGCTATTGATACTTTTAAAAATTATCTACATCCACTGATGTTTCATGAAGCAAAGAAATCCACTTGACATCGTAAAAGAGCAAATGCAAGAAAAATGACATAATCTGCCAAAACCAGAACAGTCTGTAAAGACGAAATTTTTGGGGCACTTACGTTGCTCAGATAGAAAAACTTAAAGAAGGAAGAAGTTTCGTAATTAGCCGAGTAATAAGAACAAAAAATTTCAGATCATTATGATCTTTTGGGATTTTATACGATTTTTTACGGTGCACAGCAGAAATCTGTTTCCTGCGCAGAAATACAAAACAAACTCCAACTTTCGTTAGAAACTTTACCTGTCACAACTAAAACATGAAAATAAAGATACAACAGAGTTGCTAGAGAAGTATACAATCCCTTGACTCAAAGAAAACATAGGAAAACAAAGCAAAAATAAAACCATGGGTTATCTCCCAAGAAGTGCTTTTCTTTAACGCCTTTTAGCTAGGCCCAGAAAAATGGAATCAAGTGTTTTCAAGTGAAGAAGCATCCAAATTGTAATTTTTTCGAATAATAGAATCAAAAGGAAAGTTCATTATCTTTCTAGGAAAGTGTTCCATACCTTTCTTGAGTGGGAATTGAAATTTAATATTCCCTTCTTTCATATCTATAACAACACCAACAGTTCTAAGAAAAGGTCTTCCCAAAACAATTGGACAAGAAGCATTGCATTCAATATTCATAACAAAAAAATCAACGGGGACAAGATTATTATTAACCATGATAAGAACATCATCAATTATCCCCAAAGGTTTCTTTCTAACATTATCAATGAGACGAATATCCAAATAACAGTGCTCCAAAGGTGTCAAATCAAGAATATCATAAAGTTTCTTTGGCATAACAGAGATACTAGCACCAAGATCACATAAAGCAATTCAATCAAAATCATTAAATTTCATTTTAATAATGGGTTCCCAACCATCATCTAGCTTCCTAGGGATAGAGGCTTCACATCTTAATTCATCCTCTCTAATTTGCATGAGAGCATTTGTAATATGTTTTGTGAAAGCCATATTCATAGTACTAGTATTAGGACAACTAGCAAGATTTTGTAAGAATTTAATCACTTCATTTATGTTGCAATCATCAAAGTCAAGATCATTTTTATCAAAGGTAATGGGACCATTCTCTCCCATGTTTCTAAAAATTTAAGCACTTTTATGAAGAACATTTTTAGCACTTTCAGGCAGTTTTGCATTTTTAATAGCAGAAGTGCGAATATTGCCAACACCAATTACTTTACCATTTAATTAGAAGGTTTAATAGCATGAGAAGCTTCAGTTTTACTAGTGGTGGTAATGGTGCAAACATTAGCTATATTATTCTTTCTAGATATTTCATCTTCTCTTTCCCATCTAGCATGCAATTCAGCTAGCATCCTAACATTATCATCAATTCGAATTTGGATGGAATTAAAAGTTTTGCTTTCTTTATCATCATGAGGCATAACCTTTAGTTTCAGAAAATCAACATGAAGAGCAAGCCTATCAGCTTTAGAAGCAAGAACATCAATTTTTCCAAACTTTTCCCCAACAGATTGATTAAAAGCAGTTTGTGTACTAATAAAATTCTTGAGCATGTTTTCAAGATCAGAGGGTACACTTTTATTGTTGTTGTAGGAATTACCATAAGAATTGCCATAAGCATTACTATTAATGGGAGGATAAGGCCTATAATTGTTGCTACCAAAATTATTCCTATAAGCATTGGTGTTGAAATTATTATTTTTAATGAAGTTCATATCAACATGCTCTTATTGAGCAACCAAAGAGGCTAAAGGAACATTGTTTGGATCAATAGGATCATGGCCATTCAAAAGCATAGACATAATAGCATCAAGTCTATCATTCAAAGAGGAGGTTTCTTCAACAGAATTTACCTTCTTACCATTTGTAGCTCTCTCAATGTGCCATTCAGAATAATTTAACATCATATCATCAAGAAGCTTTGTTGCTAACCCCAAAGTAATGGACATAAAGGTTCCTCCAGCAGCTGAATCTAGAAGGTTTCTTGAAGAAAAATTCAGACCTGCATAAAAGATTTGGATGATCATCCAAGTAGTCAGTCCATGAGTGGGACAATTCTTTACTAAAGATTTCATTCTTTACCAAGCTTTAGCAACATGCTTATTATCAAGTTGCTTAAAATTCATAATGCTACTTCTTAAAGATATAATCTTAGCAGGAGGATAATATCCAGGAATCAATACTATTTCTAGGCAAAAATAGCAACCATTCTTTAGCTCTTCCTCTCAAAGAGAAAGGAAACAATTTCAGTTTAATAATATCTCCATCTCCATCTATATATTTTTTCATCTCACATAGTTCAACAACATTATTAAGATGGACACCATCATCATTAGTACTAACACAAGAAAATTGCTCTCGCATAACAAGGTTCAACATGGCAGGCTTTATCTCATAAAAATCAGTAGTAGGAGCTGGTGGAGCAATATGTGTGCTAATGAAATCATTGTTGTTGGTGCTAGTAAAGTCACACAACTTAGTGTTCTTAGGGGTAGTCATTTTAGCAAGACTAAAAACAGGATAAAAACTACAACTAGAATAGGAACTAATTTTTTTTATGTTTTTGATAAAGAGAAGCAAACAAGAAAAAATAAAATAAACTAAGCAAAACAAAAACAAAGTAAAGAGATTGGAAGTGAGAGACTCCCCTTGCAGAAATTCTCTTCCTCCGCGGCAATGGCGCCATAAATTAGCTTGATGCGCGTGTAACGCACGTTCGTTGGGAGACCCCAAGAGGAAGGTATGAAGAGCACAGTAGCAAGTTTCCCTCAGAAAGAAACCAATGTTGAATCGACCAATAAGAGGAAGGAGTAACTTCAGAAGGTTGATGCAGCTGAGATGGCAGGGCGCACTACCTGTTCAGCAGCAACGTGGAACCTACACAACACAAACGATTAGCTTTGCCCCAACGAAGCAGTGAGGTTGTCAATCTCACCGGTTTTTCTGATAACAAAGAGGTTAAATGTATGTTGTGAAAAACAGTATGAAGACAGTAGCAGCAATGTGAAAATAGTGGAAGCAGTGTGTATTATCAGTATGAGAAAATAGACTGGGGTCCACAGTTCACTAGAGGTGTCTCTCCATAAAAGATAACTAACATGCGTGGTGAACAAATTACAGCTGGGCAATTGACAGATAAAGAACATGCATGACATAAAGATTACCATGAGATTCATGCAGGCATTACAACAAAATAGATAGATCGTCATCCAACTGCATCTATGACTAATAATCCACACTTCGAATATCATCCGAACAAACGTTGGGTATTAAGTTGCAAGCAACAGATTATCGCAGTAACCAATGTGTATAATGTAAAAAATGTAAATGAAGTAAACATCGTTGTTTTTTCCCTAATGGCAACAACACATCCTCCATCCGTCATGTTTCTTTCACTCGAGCACATATGCAAAGGAGGCATGAACCCACTATCGAGCATAAATACTCCGACTTGGAGTCACTAGCATCTACTTGGCCAGAGCATCTACTAACAATGGAGAGCATGCAAGATCATAAATAACATAGACATGAACATAACATGATAGATTGATAATCAACATACATAGCATTCAATAATCATCGGATCCCAGCAAACACAACATGTAGCATTACAAATAGATGATCTCGATCATGTGAGGAAGCGCATGAGATCTAAACATGAGGAATAAGGTGGAGAGTACAACCATTTAGCTACTGCTATGGACCCGTAGTCCAGGGATGAACTACTCAGCATCACTCCGGAGGTGGGCATGGTGGTGTAGACCCCTCCGGTGATGAATTCCCCTGCTGACAGGGTGCCGGGGAGAGCTCCAGAACCCTCTCGATCTCGGGTTGACGATGACGGCGGCCTCGGGTGTTTCTTGAAACGAAGTGGTATATTTTTAGGGTTGACGTATCGGGGGGAATAAATAGGCGAAATGGCAATGAGGTGGACGCCCGAGGGGCCCACACCACCCCTAGGTATAGCCAGGAGGGGGGCGCCGCACTATGGTGTGGCCCCCTTTGGCCCCCCTCCGGGCATCTTCGGAATTCCGTGGAACCTTCGGGAATTCTAAGACTTCCGGGTTTCGAATTTTCCAATTCCGAGAATAATTCCAGAACAACTTTTCTGAAACTAAAAACAACAGAAAACATGGAACTGGCTCTGTGGCATCTTGTCAATAGGTTAGTCCAGGGAAATCGATAAAAATGACATAAAGTGTAAGAAAAACATGTAGCATAAGGCATGAAAACAACATGGAACATCAAAAATTATAGATACGTTTATGACGTATCAACGTCTAATCCTTTGTGTTCAGCAAAACCGGTGAGATTGACAACCTCACTATTTCGTTGGGCCAAAGTATCTGGGTTCTGTTGTGTGCAGATTCCACGTTGCTGCTGAGCCTGGTAGTGCACCCTGCCAACATCAGCTGTCACCAACCTTCAGAAGTGATTTCTTTCTCCTACTGGTCCTATGAAGCCTTGGTTTCTGTCTGAGGGAAAACTACCCCCCCCCCCGGCTTAAGACTCCCTCTAGGACCGGGGCGTGTTGATCTTAACTTTAGTGATATCTTTCCCTAAATTTAGTGCCCTCTTTCCCAAAACCTCACTAAAATATACTTCACTAACATATCTTAAGGAGGCCGGGGCAGGCGATCTGGTAGCCGATGCTCGGCCGAGGATAAGATGGAGGGCAGAACGGTGAGGGGGGTTTGGGGGATCCGAAATCGCGTGATTTTCCCTAGAGTTGGTCACCATGGAGGTGGGCAAGCCATGGGAATGGCCAGATTTGGAGAGCTCGGGATCTCCCTTAAAGATTTGGATGCGGCAACATGCGTTTCTTGATCTCATCTTCGATGCTCCATGGCGATCTGTGGTATGCTCCAACACCTATTCAACCTCCGATATGAGGCCCCTGTTGAAGCCATCTATTGTTGTGGTGCATGTCGGCATCCAAGCAAGTGGTGAAGTCCTTGCGACGGTGCTAGGCAATTACATGCTCAGTTTCACGCTCAACAGTGGGGAAAGAGAAGGACTAGATTGTAATTTTCTAAATTTTAGCAAGGTCCTTTCTACATTGCTAGGGACCTATGTGCCATTTCTCCTTTTTACGGGGTCCTTTGTAAAACACTCGTACACCCACTACATGGAATTTAATGAGGTTTCTAGCCCCTCGGGGGTGCTCTGTGTTAAAAAAAAGCCCCCACGGATAGGCAGTTCATTAGCAAATAAGTGAGTTATGTTTAAATTGTTTGACTAACTAGTATGACCATACAAAGATCGAGAGTAAAGCTACAGAAAATTTCACTTACTTAATCGGTCAAAGAAGATCGTGAGAACACAACTATATATCCCTACTCTATTTATTTTCAGTGGGACATTTGATACCAACCACGACCGGCACCGGCACAGCTGTTACATGTGGAGAGCATGTCTACAACATTATTTACTTCTTCCCCATCTCTTTGTCCTCATACATGTCTGATGTTCTTTCTCCAACGCCACCCTTGATCCAACACACATACATCATGCACCAACATTCACAGCTCTATGATGCTTGAGCCTTGAAGAACTCAAGTAATAAGAATGCTAATTATCGACGGAGACAAGTTCCTAATGCCTCACATGTCTAAATGATGTACAACCAACGGAGTGACCGTCTTGCACCAGATTGTTGGTATCTCCATGAAAACTACCAAGTGTCATGGAATGATACTTGGTAGATCAACGCTCGATATGGATATGTGCTAAAAATAAGATGAATCACACTCTTATATTTATATGAATTGATTGTACACACTTGCTTAATGGTTCACCTACCCATTAGCAATCTTACCTTCGTTATAACACGTACATGCCATTGTTTATTTTCTATCTGTTTTCCTCATAGATGTCTTCTCTTCTCGCTCGTCCACCACCCCGACTCACCGTGTAAGGGCATCTCCAGCCGTGTCGCCCACATGGCCCAAAACGCCGCTGTTTTGGTGCCGCCGCGGCGCCAAACGGCGTTAATCTGGAACCTGGGGGGCACGGTTCCTAGTCGCCCCCAGCCCAACCCTCGGCCCAAATTAATTCAAAAAGGTAGATTCGACGCAAATTCATAGATTCGACGCAAATTCATAGATTTTGACAGAAATTTAACAAAAAACATACAAAAAACATAAAAGCCCTAACTACGGCTACTGCAGGCCGAGGCTCACCGCGATCGCCTGGCTGTAGTCGTAGTCGTCCCCGCCGTCGTCGTTGTCGTCCGAGCTGTCGGCGTCCCACCTGCTCATCCCTGCGTCGGGGTCGCGGCAATGTGGGCTGCTCGGGCCTGCGCCGGCGTCACCCCACCTGCTCGCCGCCAGGGCGCGCTAGAACTCGGCTTCGTCGTTGGTGTCGGGGTCGAGGACGACGTAGGGCACCTCCGTCGGCTGCGGAGGGGGAGGACGCGGCGGCATGCCGCATTGGCAGCGGCTTGCTGCTCGCGCTGCACCTTCCGCTGCTCCGCCTCAGCGAGGAGCCGGCGCTGGAGCTCCAGCTCCTCCTCGGTGCTGTCGCGCAGACTCCAGTCGTTGGCGACGTCGTCGGGGACCGGCTGGAGGGTGTTGCGCGAGAGCTCCTCCGCGGCCTTCATGTCGGGCCACTCGTCGTCCACCGCCACCTCCTTCTTCGGGCGCACTCGTCGCCCTTCGTCACCGATACGCAGGGCGCCGCCGCTGCGCCTGGGGGCAGGGCGCCCGGAGTTGAGAAGGGGAGGGGTGAGGGAAAGAGAATGGGCGCCGGAGGAGGAGGAAGTGTCCGACGATGATCCGCCCATCCGCCGTGCTGCCCACGAGGGGTGCGGGCGGGACGGCATCTACAGCCGGGGCTCGTTTGCCGGCGTCGATGTAGTCCAGCACCCACTCGAGCGTGCGGTGCTGGCCTCCCCACCAACGCTTGCGGCCGATGCCGTTGGCGCGGCCCTCGACATGGCCGTTGTTGCCCGGGGCGGCGATGTCCGCGTCGTGGCGGCGTTGGAGCTCCTGCCACTAGAACGCGTCGTTGCCGTGCGGCCTCCAGTGCAGCCGCGTGGCCTCGTCCGACGTCAGCCCTCGACGGACCTCGTCGATGGCCTGCCTGAACTCCGCGTCGGTGGAGGGGATTGGGGGCACGAGGATCCCACCGACGCTGAGTTGCCACCGTGGCTGTCCGGCGGCGGCGCTTGGGACGCGCATATCGGGCGGGCACGAATAGCCCGCCCCGATACGGCGCCCAGGCCTCGTGCTTGCGGAGGTGACGGCGGCGCCAGTCGTAGGCCGCGGCGGCTTCATCGTAGCTGGCCATCTCCGGCGAGAAAGGAAGAATGGGGAGAGCGTCGAGGAGGAAGAATGGGGGGAGTGGCGAGCGGCGAGGGGCCTTTTGTAGCCCTGGCGGGGCATTTACTGCGCTGCTTGCCGTCGCTGCCGCCCGCCACGCCATTACTCCGGCAGCCTTTGCACGGACGCATGCACTGGCCGCCCGCCACGCCATAAACGCCGGCAGCCTTTGACCGACGCGGGAGCCGAGAAGAAGATCACGGGTGGGGTTTCTGCTCCCCCGGTTTCCCCACGCGTCGCTGACAGCGCTGACCCGCGTGGGCTGCCCCGCCATTTCGCCCCCAAGCCGAACCTAGCGGACTGGGTTTCGCCTGGGTGCCGCGGCGCGAAATAGCGCCGAAACGGCGCTATTTGGGTTTCTGGGGGCCGGCTGGTACAAAAACGACGCTATTCGTCGCTTTCGGCGCTAAAAAGGCCGTTTGGGGATCTGGGGGTCGACTGGAGATGCTCTAAGCATCATGCACCACCCTCAACCACAAGGCAAAGTGCCATCAAGAGTATCGCCGACCTTAGGCTGGTGCCAGTGCATCACGGCTTATCACGGGCTATAGCCCCGCCATGTCAGATTTTCCTCTCACTCTCACCCTACTCTCACGCCACTCTCACGCCACGGTGCCAGTGCACGGGTTATAGTGCTAGCTCTCACCTCTCTCTCCTCCCTACCGCCCCCACTAGCACCGCTATCGCCCCCCTCTCGCCCCGCTCTCGCCTATCGCCTCCCCCTCTCGCCCCGCCAACGCGGGCTGTACCCGGGCGATAACGCCACTCTCGCCAGGCGACGGGGCTGTCGCCCGCCTCTCCCCTCTCGCCCCCTACTCGCCCACCTCTCGCCCGCCGGGGGGCGGTATCGCCCCCACTACCGCCCCCACTGGCACCAGCCTTAGGCATTCTAAGGTCGCATCACACTGATATTTGTTTTCCATGGTTTGTTTCTCCAATGACTGTTTATTCGCTATCACGACTAGAGAGCGAATGGTCGCGGCTTAGATTTTGTTTGCTTTCGGTAGGTGTGGGTTTGAACTTTTCTTGGAAACAAAAATGGAAAGAAGCAAATCAAAAGGCCCAAATCCATCACCCCACATTCATAGGCAGAGAGGGCCTCCACCCTATAAGACGCCCTAGCCCCACCACGGCACCCCACCCGACCCCACCTTGCAGACCCGAAAATTCCCCAAATCCAATGATGTCCTCCTCCTCGCCCTCTGAACTCGTCCTCTACAACCTCGTCCCCGCCCAAACCCTAAACCCACACCACCCCACCGCCACCGCCGCCGCCGCCGCCGCCGACCCCTCCGCCCCCGAGCGCCGCGTCCGCGCGCGCCGCTCCTCCGACCGCCACGCCAAGGTCGCTGGCCGCGGCCGACGCGTCCGCATCCCGGCCATGGTCGCCGCCCGCGTCTTCCAGCTCACCCGCGAGCTCGGCCACCGCACCGACGGCGAGACCATCGAGTGGCTCCTCCGCCAGGCCGAGCCCTCCATCATCGCCGCCACCGGGACCGGCGTCACCCCGCAGGAGGCGCCCCCCGCCGCCGTCCCCGTCGCCGGCCACGCCGCCCCCTTCATGCAGGTCCCCTACTACACCGCCCTCCTCATGCAGCCTCCCACCGCCGAGGATCAGCCGCTGGCGTCCGCGCCCCCCACGGCCGCTGACAACGCCGACACTGCAGCCGCCGCCGTCGCCGAGGAGAACAGTTAATTGACACTCAAGGGAAGCTAGGGTTAGGGGCTTGTTAGGGTTAGCGTGTGAAGAGCTTATCGGGCTCTTTAGTCCCAGTCTCCCCCTCTGGAATAATTTGATCCTATTGCCACGGAACGGGTTAGGTCCAGTTAGATGGGCGATTCAAGTGAGCAAAAGGAGGAGGGGGGATTGGTGTGGTAGCAGTTTTCTGTCAGCGGTGGTTGAGTGATGTGCTACTGATGTCTCAGTTCTTGTGAATGGTTCAGTGCTGATTTTAATCTCGATATGTGCCTGTCCTTTTATGCCAATATTATATCTTCTGCATGTTGTTTGCTGGTATTTTGGTTGAGCAGAGTACCTAGATCTGCGTCTGCAGCAGAACTTCGGCATAATATTGGCTCTGCTTATCATCAGATGAACTTTTGACAGTCGAAGTTGGAAATCAAACAGCCTATTTGCGGCGGGTGCAGTCAATGGATCTGACTGTTTGCTTAATAATTGTTAACGAGTGGAGGGGGAGTGTTTTTGTAGGCAGTAATCTGCATGGCTATTAGAGTCAGGCTATATGCTACACGTGGTTGCATATTTTTGTATTTGAAACACAGGAACAATACGAATATAACATGTATGCTTGCTTCTTTTGGTTATTTGGAAGTCAGATGAGATACTTCGGGGTTTTCCTTTCGCAGTTAGCAATTTTTTTTTCTAAGACCATGTATGGCCAGCTGAAGGATCAAGGTTCTTTCATTTGGTTGGTGCCTCTATGATTAAGTTACTTATTTTCTGTTTTAAGCTTCAACATGATGAGAACTCCCAGTGATGGTCATAATTTGTTTGTTTTTGTTTCTGGACACATTTCTGATCAACAGCAACAGTGTATGATTGCTGTCAGGTGTGCTGCTGATGCCCAGCCAGCTATGTGACACAAATGCTTGGACAAGATCATGCACTTTTCGTTAACTTATATGCCCGGACAAGTTGAGGTTTGGATGCACTGCAATGTTATTTTGTATTTTAGAAGTACTTCATTGGTAAGATTGTTCTATGTTATATTGTCATGCTGAACTGATAAAGAGCAGTATGATGGTCAATCACTCAAGACAAATCTGCGTACTACATGGACCTACGCTTCTACCATGCTACTCTTACCTATTTTTTACCTTCTGGTATGTAAGTTCGCATGCATTTTCTCAGAATACTTTATTCCATAGTCCATAGTCCATTGTGTATTTTTTTTGGTTTCAGGGTTAACAAAGCACTGACATATCAATTAGTAGCGTGTACTGTTATTAGCCTATTATTATCAATTTACCCTGAAGTTATAATTATTTTTATCGGAAACAAATACATGTCTATTCTTTTACTGTAGTGAATGATAAGTCATGAAGTTACATATATTGGTATCAACAGAGATGAAACTAAAAGTTGCACATATATTGCAGCAGGACTTACAGCTTCTATTATGCTTAGTACCGGCTGTAGTTAATTATACATGAAGAGGAATATTCATGTAAAGCTGATTGTTTGGTTTAAACATATTGAATTGGGTAGGAAATAGATGTCATTTTTGACTAAAACAGAGGTGTGATGGCGAAACAAGGCAGCTTTCTGTCAATGGTGGTTGAGTGAAGTGCTACTGATGTCTGAGTTCTTGTGAATGGTTCAGTTCTGATTTTAATCTCGATATGTGCTTGTCTTTTATGTCAATGCTTTATTTTTTGCATGTTGTCTGCTGATATTTGACCTGAGCAGAGTACCTAGATTTGGTTATGCAACCAGAAGTTTGGCATAATATTGGCTATGTGCTTACCTTCAGATTAACTTGTTATAGTCAAAGTTGGAAATCAAGTAGTTTATTTTACTTCTCATGTGATCGATGGCTGTAACTGTTTGCTTAATTGTGTTTTTTCCAAACTGAAAATGAAAGAGTAAAGATAATGGTTATTGGTGCCATTAATCTGCACTGCTATTAGTAGTCAGGTCATATGTTCTCAGGAATCCGGCATCATGATCTGTCATCCATGTGGAACTTCCTTGACTATCCTCACCATTGGAGGATAGCTCAATGATTGTGTCAGTGTCAGGCCTGACAGACCCTGTTTTGAATTTCAATGGAGCAGTAAAATAAATGATGTCAGTAACTGGCAAACTGTCAAAACATTTCCTGAAATTCATTGGTTAATTGAACATTGTTTTCCAATGCTCCCAAGATATTGCATGCAGATGTTTATCTGCCATTACTGGCTCCATAACTAGCAAAATGGCACTACTATGGAACTAGGAAACTAGAGAAAAATTTCAATTGGTTTGCAATGTTGCATTTTTAATGTTGGCTAGTTGAACATTGGTGTTATTTTGAGGACACTTTAGCTCTGTTATTTTGTCCATGAACAATGAATGTCCTGGTTATTGTATCACTCACATCTCTTTTTTACATAATCTTTGACTGCAACAGAATCAGCAAGGGTTGACATGCTCTATAGAGTTGTTTCATGTGACATTTGACAACGGAGTAGTGTTCTACTTACTTAACAATAACATATTTGTAATTTCAGAAGCTAGTCTTTTCTCAGTTCTACTGTTTTGCTGTCACCATTTCTTTCGATTCAGATTTTGTATTTAGAGATGTAATTAGTAAGTTTTAGTTTCTCAGTTGTATTGCTTCCTTAATGACGAATTCTGAAGTTTCTTGGGATACCTAGATGTTCAGGCTAACATAAACGCCATTTGGCCATTATTTGTTGATGAAGATGGTGGTGATGATGTTCTCTTGACCTGCTCCTGAAAGAACATTACTTCAGCTCTTACGATCTCGGTTTATCAAGATTACCTGCAAAGCCTATCTGTGAAGGCCCTCCAAAGAGGGGTGGAGTTGCAGGTCAGTATAAGATACTGTCTGTATCCTGCACACTTGTACACTTGTACTTGGGAAGATGTCAGATTGATCAAACTGATTTTGTTTGCTGGAAAAACTCATCAAATACTGGCATCTTTACCGGGGCTCACTCTGCATTGTTTAACCTCTGATGTCCTTCTCTTAGAATTGTAATATTGGTACCAGACACGATTAGATATGCTTCAAGCCTTCAACACACTCTGCATTTCTCCTTCTGCTTGGTACCAGAAACGATTAGATATGCTTCAACACAATTGTAGAATAAGGATTTTCTTGCCAGCGAGAACACATATGAAATCCATGTTTAGGTCAGAGTTCTGAAAATTCATAAAATAATTATTAATACTAACATATGCCAAATCAATCATTAACATTCAAATTAGCATTAAAACAATGGTTAACTTATAATTAGGAAATTATAGTGAGCTCAACATGCTCGGGCCAACTTGTATCAGTCGCTTCCACATTACAACAGTTCTCCCACCATAGCCAGCCGATTCGGTCATAACATTGCCTTACTTTAAACGAAGTACTGCGGTAGGTGAGCCATCAAATAGTTGTGTAGTATTATCAAATAGTAAAGTTCAAGGCATTGATGTTTCAACCTTTTCAGCCCCTATAAGTAACACACCGATCGAGCTTCCAGCCCATTTGAATTGGTATTTTTGGCAGATTAAAAAGAATGCGAACAGGGGGAAAGAAGCCCCCCGTCGGATTCTTATAGTAGTTGTGAGTCCTCGAACCTGGGTTGGCGACAGCTCCAACCAAGCTGTCTACCACTCTTCCACAGGAGAGTTCTCAGGCATTGGGATCTTCTATGTAACATTCAGGAGCTCTCAGGCTCAAATAGAATGGTTCAGTTAGAGAGCAGATGCTGTTTATATAGGTCGGATGGTATGTTTGCTGCTACTGTGGCGTGAACAATAATAGCCAATGGAACAAAGCATGCAAGCATGATAATAACAAGTAGAAAGCAGGCTATCGGCAAGGAAGCAAGGAGACTCCATGTAGAGACAACATTTAGAAATGTTCAACCATGCATCTACTATATTTGGCCTCTGATACTTTTCCTTTGGCATGCATTTCCGGAGAAAAGCATCCATGTGCTATATTGTAGACATGTGCAAAAACTTATTCTCATCTTTTATTAAGCCGGAAAGTAGGCTTAACTTACAAAAATTGCGCCCTGGGGGGACTCATTCATCTCCATGAAATAAATAGTCTTTGTTGTGATGGTTCGTAGTTGATATTGGTAGTACCGTCTGCTTCCATGATTTAACTGTTGAAACGTCACTTCATTTGCTGTCATTACTACAGAACAAATGGTTTGAAATGAACGAGTTATCCAGAACTTAAATTGCGGCGTCATAATTTTCCCTTCCGAGTTTGAGTTAGTTTTTTAATCAATTCTTCTGTATTATGCTAACAGTTACTTTCATGCACCTTTAAAATGGTAATGACTAGAATTTGTTGCTGTGGCTGACAATGGCAGCTCTGCCATGACTGCCCATTGTTTCTACTTCCGCTTGCTACTAAAAGCTACCTCCCAAAATGTAAGACGCACTTGATTTTTTCTGGTCATCTATGCACAAATTTTACTATGGCTTTCACTTATAGTATCACTATAAAATTAGTACAAATACATATAAAATAATTGATTTCGCAAAAACAAATATAACCTGCCCAATATCTCCCAATAATTGGTTTTCACTTGTAATCAGGAAATTAAATGCGAGCTCAATATCTCACAATTGCTTCCCCATTACAACAGTTTTCCCAACATAGCCAGCCTATTCGGTCATAACATTGCCCTACTTTAAAGGGATTAAGGGGGTACTGCAGTTGAACCATCAAATAGTTGTGTAGTATGATCACGTTGTAAATTTCAAGACATGGCACTTCAACCTTCTCAACCCCTATAAGTAACATGCACAGATCAAAGCAGCCAGCCTATTTAGAATTGATATTTTTTGGCAGAGTTAACGTTGTGATTGATGAATCTTGCAGCAAGATGGCCACTCCATCGGTGGTTGTTGGGCATTTTAGGCATCGGGATCTTCTATGTAACTGTGATCTGGAGCCGTAGGACTCACATTACTACGTAGGCTAGCAGATGATTCAGTTAAGAGAGCAGATCCTGTTTATGTAGGCTGGATGGTATGTTTGCTGCTAGCCTTTTCTCAGTTTTGCTGTTACCATTTATTTCACTTCAGATTAAGAAATTATGTAATTATTACTAGACGTCTTCTATTTGTGGACAGAGTTACTAGTAAGTTCTAGTTTGTCCATTGTATAACTTCCTTAATGACTAGTTCTGAAGTTTCTTGGCATTTACAAAAGCATGGGATACCTAGAAGTTTTCCTTAATGGCTAGTTCTGAAGTTTCTTGGCATTTACAAAAGCATGGGATACCTAGATGTTCAGGCTAACGTAAACGTCACTTTGGTCATTATTTAGTGGTGAAGATGGCGGTGATGATGTTCTCTTGTCTTGCTCCTGAAAGAACATTACTTCAACTCTTTAAGATCTCGGTTTATCAAGTTACCTGCCAAGAATGCCTATGAAGGCTTCCAAAGGAGGGTGGAGTTGCAGGTTTGTATATAAGATACTCTCAGTATTCTCTGTGCCAAATATGCATGACATTACTGTTTGTTTCCTTCCTGCACATTAGTACTCCCTCCATGCATCTAGTACAGAAATATGTCTAGATACATCTAGGTGGGAGCCATCTAATATGGAACGGAGGGAGTACTTGAGAAGATATGGGATTGATTGAACTGACTTCGTTTGTTGGAAAAATTCATGTAATCAAATACTGGAATCTCTACCGTGACTCACTCTGCTTTGTTTAACCTCTGATGATTTCCTTCTTTTAGAATCGTAATAATGGCTTGCATTTGTGGTTGACACTGACATGTCTACTGTGCTTCTGCTCGCTACCAGAAAGGATTAGATATGCTTCAACAAAGTTGTAGAATAAGGAGTTCTTTTACCAGAGAGAACACATACATGAAATCCATGTGTCAGAGTTTTGGAGAATCATAAAATAATTTATTTGTATTAACACATGCCAAATCTATGAAATTAGCTTTAAAAAGAATGCGAACAGGGGGAAAGAAGCCCCCTGTCGGATTCTTATAGTTGATATGCGTACTTGAACCTGGGTTGGCGACAGCTCCAACCAAGAGAGTTCTCTGAAATTAGCTTTAGAACAATGATTAACTTATAAACAGGAAATTACAGTGACCTCAACAAGTCACAATGGCTTCTCCATATTAACAGTTTTCTGATAGCCGATTCGGTCATAACGTTTCCTTACTTTAAACGAAGTACTGGGGTAGATGAACCATCCAATAGTTATGTAGTATTAATAAAGCCATGTAAATTTCAAGACATGATGGTTCAACCTTTTCATCCCCTATAAGTAAAACACACCAATGGAGGAGCCAGCCTATCTAGAATTGGTATTGATGGCAGGGTTAACGCTGTGATGGGTGAATCTTGTAGCAAGATGGCCGCCCAATTGGCAGTCATGTCAGGCATTGACAGTGAACTTATGCTGTAGGACTTAAATTACTACGAAGGGTAGAAAATGATTCAGTTAAGAGAGATTATCCTGTTTATATAGGCCAAATGGTATGTTTGCTGCTACCGCGGCGTGCACAACAATAGTGAATAGAAGAATGCCTGCAAGCATGATGTCAACATGTAGAAAGCAGGCTATCGGCAAGGAAGCAAGGAGACTCCATGTAACGGACAACACTGGGAAATGTTCAACCATGAACCATGCATATACTATAATTGGACTCTTGGTACCTTTCCTCTGGCATCCTGGAGAAAGCATCCATGTGCATACTGCAGAGATGTGCAAAAATTTATGCACATCTTTTATTAATCCAGAAAGTAAGAGAACTTACAAGAACTATGCCCCGGGGGACTTTTCACCTCCATAAAACAGTCTGTTCTGATGGTTCATGGTTGATATCGGTTGTACTGTCTGCTTCCATGATTTATCTGTTGAAACGCCACGTTTCTGGCTGTCGTTGCTATAGAACAAATGCGTCCTTTTTGAATTGAACGAATTATCAAAAACATAAACTGCAGCATCATAGTTTTTCCCTTCTGAATTTGCGTTTAGATTTTTATCATTTCTTGGGTATTATGCTAACGGTTACTTTCTTGCACCTTTATAATGGTAATGCCTAGCATTTTTGACTGACAGTTTTGGCTCTACCGTGACTGCTCATTGTTTCTGCTTTTGCTTGCTACTAAAAGCTACTCCATCCCAAAATGTAAGATGTGCTCATCTACTGACTATAGTTTTCACTTGTAATATGACTATAAAATAAGTACAAATACGTATAAATAGTTTATTTTGAAAGAACATATACAACGATTTGTTTAACCCCAATCATATATGTGTGTATATTACCAAGGAAACCCTTGTGATGCTGGTGATGAAGATAGTGGAGATGATCCTGCAAGAACATTGCTTAGACCAAGTTCTAAGGTAATCAAGTTGGCTGCAAAAGCCAGCATTTTGGTGATCGATGCTAGTCTGCATGTGAAGGTTGTCAAGAGGGGGTGTGGAGTTGCAGGTTTATATAAAGGTGCTTTTCAGTATATAATGGATGCATAGCTGTATGTTCTTGCGAAAAACCTGCGTGCCAAATATACAGAGTTTTAATTATT
The DNA here is from genome assembly GCA_028641055.1 of Alopecurus myosuroides. NCBI lineage: Eukaryota > Viridiplantae > Streptophyta > Magnoliopsida > Poales > Poaceae > Alopecurus > Alopecurus myosuroides. Next base: position 507,440,972 of record CM054059.1, read on the forward strand.
GTTCTTTTTATGCACATGGGCACTTTGAAAGATATGAGATTGAAGGAGCGATATTCTCGCATGTAAATCATGTATGAAAAACATAAAATTTACAATGTGGTTTAATGGTTTCTCAAATGGAGTCACAATAGCAAGTCGTCAGTTTTGTCTCCTTCTAGATCTTTCCTGCTCTCCACTGCGCGCCACCTTGGTGGTTGAGGGCCTCGACGATAGTTTTGCATATTTCTTATTTTTGGCTCCTTTCATTTATTATCCTTACACCTTCTTGTCCATATATATACACATCAGTGGAGACATGATATCCACCGTGTAGTTAGCGTTGCCGGGCTGGTCATCACGGTAAATCATGCAGCAAGATGGCCAACCCGTTTGCTATCTTCAGGAATGTGAGGCATCGGGATTATTTCTTGAACCATGACTTACTAACGCAGCATTCACATTCCTACGAGGTCATCCATCATGATTGTTCAGCCTAGTGAATGGATGTCCTGCATACTATACGAGTATACGTGGAGGCCCGCCTTGGATCCAGCAACAAGCATTGGGCTATTGACCTATTGTTCTTTGAATGTATAGGTTGTAGTGGTATGTACCGCGTTACAAGAAAACTCTCCGTGACATATAGGACATGTTCCAAAATCACAATATGTATTTTCATAGCTTCTCTTGATCGCACGCAGTTTTTCCTGATCACACGCCTAGTGTGTATCCCTTCTACTTCTCTTGAATCTTAATAAATCGAATGAAATAGAGAGAATGCATTTTATATCTTGTCTAGTCGACTTAAAAACCCATTTCTCTAGATACACGGACAGGTTAATGAAGCGATTAATATTTAGAGCTCGTATTATCTTGATTCGTCTTGGTATGTTAGGATTTGCGCGCGCCCCGCCCCCCCTCCACAATTTTGTTCCAACTACAACCAGAACCATGTGTGTGAAAAATCATTGCAAATTTTATTAATGTTTTAATCAGCGTTTCAAGAAAAATGAAATAATTATTTTAGTTTATAATAATATATGCCAAATCTTTCATACCATCCAAATTATCGTAAAACTGATTGACTTATAATCAAAAAATGACAATGACCTTAGCAACCCGGGGGTATTTCGAATATTTTTTCAGCTCATAGCCATTCAACAACCTTAAAAACCACATTTATCATGTCCCTTCCCCACTTAAGAAATTTTCCCCACCATAGTCAACCAACAGTCAGTTCAGCCACAACTACATCCCAAGGAGGCCGCCGTTAGGTTGTCCGCAAGCTCTTCATCAAGACCAACAGCCGTGTTGAGCGACATCCAACCGGCAACGACAGGCACGCGGGAGACAGCAGAGGCTAGTTCCATATTGGATGGACCGATCGGCCTTCTTGTCTGCTCTTTCTCTTCCTAAAAATATGCAACGGGGGATTCATCGTGTCCGGTTTGGTACACGTCAATGACTTTTTTTTTTCATTTCCACCGTGATAATCAAAGTCTTGTCATCCTCGTCGAGTATGCTGGCATTTTTTTTCTTTTTGAAATGGGAATACCCAGCCCCTATATCAAGATGATGTACACATTTTTTTTAATGTTAAACATATCAACCACGTATCAAGTTTAAGTCATAATAAAAATCATGGATCAATCAAAGTGGACACAAAGATGAGACACTAAAAAAAACAACGTTATGCATCTAATCTCCTAGCATTTACCCATCCAAAACCCCAACTGAAGATAGCCCGAACCAGTGGCGGCTGCGAATGAAAGGGTTTGATCCACACTGGTGTCAATGGGTCAGCACTTTTATTCAAGGTGGAAATGTAGGAGCGTGAATGACATTGTTCATTATTTTCACACGTTAAAGGGGTTACGGCAGGGAGATCCCTTGTTCCCGGTGTTGTTCAATATTGTAGCTGATATGATGGCTGTCCTAATTGCATGGGCAAAGGAGGATGGTCAAATTGGATCCCTTATTCATCATCTTGTTGATGGAGGGGTTCCAATCTTGCAATACGCTGATGATACTATTATATTTCTGGAGCACGATCTACATAAAATGGTGAATATGAAGTTAATCTTATCTATGTTTGAGCAACTTTCTGGCTCAAAGATTAATTTTCATAAGAGTAGTGAACTATATTGTTTTGGAAAGCCAAAAGATATGCATGAGAATTATCGTCAAATATCCGGGTGTGAGGTTGGGTCATTTCCATTCAGATATCTGGGAATACCTATACACTACAAACCTATAAGGCATCCAAACTACGTACAATTCATGTGGACTCCGCAGGGATGACATGATTTCCATGTTGATCCAACTTACAAAAGGATTCATGTGCGACAATGTTTGAAACAAGAAAAAAATCATGCACCTTTTGTATTGTTGTACTTATAGTGACCTCGTATCTACTCCCTCTAGATTCCATTTAACTTGTTTTTAAAGACGTTTCCATTAACCTTACTATGATAAAGATGAAGCATTGTGGTGGGTGATCCAACGTGTAAATGTAATGCAGAATTCTTCCGTATAAATAGCATGCACTAATCAACTAACAACTCAGTCAGACTTGATATCTTCTAGCGATGTTCTACCTATCACATCTGAAAAAACAAAAGATGTTCTGCCAATCGGCGTGGTCAATAGTTAGTCAGCAAGGTCAATCATTTTTCAAAAGCCTCATAATTGGCCGCCATCGGGCTTGGGAAGCATTGGGATATGTTCTGTAAGAAAGATTGGGAAGGATTGGATTTGACTTGAAGCTTTCGAAAGCTATAGTGGTTGGGTTGTCCGTGAGCTCCTCCTCAAGGCCAACAGCCGTGTAGAACGACATCCAGGGCCGCACCTGAGGGGAGCAGGAGGGGCGGCCGCCCTGGCCCCCAGGACAAAGGGGGCCCCTAGCGACATCCAACCGGCAGCGACAGGCACGCGGAAGACATCGGAGGCTAGGTTTCTTGTTTCCTCTTCTCTTCCTAAAGAAGATCGGCTAGGTTTCGTGGAACAATACCGATTCAATGCAATGGACGATATGCTTTCTTTTTTCCTCTTCTCTTCCTAAAAAAGATGCAACGACGGATGTGTTCGACAATAACTGGAATTAGAAAGGGAAAATAAGAATAACAAGCGACTCAAGTTTTCCTAATGGGCCTGCCGAGATGTACCGGAATCCGGAAACGGGCACTAAATTGTGTTCGGTGCAATTTCACTAAAAGTCGGCAAACACATTCGCGGACAAATATCACTGCAAGTCCTTTTTTTTCTCCTAAAAAGGATGTGATTCAAGGTGTCCAGTCAATGATTTTTTTTTCCGACTGTACGTGATAATCCAAGTCTTGTCATCCTCGTCGAGTATGTTGGCACGATTCTTGGAAAAGGGGAATCTCTTGGTAGTCTCCGAGTGACTAGAGGTCACCGGATATAACGGTGATGTGCTTCTCCCTCTCCAACTCCGGCATCTTTAGAATCCAAATCGTGATGGTGCACCACGCGATTTGTGGAACATTAGCAACCACTGTTTAGAAGGAAGACATCGCCTGGCTACATTAGAATGCGTGGAAGAATTATTTATATCCCGCCTACCGACTAAAAACTCAATACATGGCTTTACAATTCTCAGAGTTTGTTGAAACAAAGTATTGCCTTTACAATTTCCAATGTTTCACTGATGACTGATGAGAAAACATATTTATTATTGAAGTCCGTGCTTGAGTGCTTAGGCTGGTCACAATGGGGAGCAACTTAGACTACTAATATGCACATGTTACTAGTCTATGTTACCACCTTCACAATGCATAATAACATCAAGCTAGTAACATAGATAGTCTCATTTATTTGCTTGTACATACATTTTTCTTGGAAACCGCTATGTGGGGGTAACTAGCTAAGTTACTCTATTTGTCTCTTTCCTCAATAATTAAATGCCACATCGTCTTTTTTCCTTATGTGACACTGATGTTACTACCTATGTTACTCCCATTTTGACTAGCCTTAGAGCACAGACCATAATCACTAAACCATGTGAGAAATGTTTCAATGTTCACTTTGGGGCCAATATCTTTTTATTATAATCCCCTTAACCAGCTAAATGGAACGAAAGACTTTTTTTTTTATATTTACCACATATATTTTACTGATCATGTTTGTAACAACTTAGAAATCATCTTTATTGTGTATGTGTGTGTGTTGTTGTACTAGTACCTCTGTGCATATACTCTCTCCACATTACCATTTAACTTACTTTTGAGTGGGCATTTACACTAAACTTAATGCGACAAAAATGTTGTATTGCGGTAGTTGAATCAATATTTCGGCACTAATGAAGTCATAGATGTAAGGTTGGATCCACTCTAATATACACAAAAAATCACCGGTTGATATAAAAGCATGTCTACTCGGCTCTATATTTTCACATAGTTAGCTAGCACTACCACTCGTCATGATGAACTCTTTAGCAAGAAAGCCAATCCACTGACCTTCGGAGGGTATGGGAGGCATTGGGACCATTTATGCAACATTGAATACAATTAACGGAACTCTAGTTGCTAGGATGTCAAGCTTTGTAGTGCGATGATTTAGCAAAGATGGCTGACTTTGTGAACGATAGTAGAATGGCTGACTCATCTGTTCAGGTGACCTGTGTTGCAGACACAGTTTACGTTGAGACTCACAACGAACAAATCCCTGCCGACGGCTGTGCGTCGAAGGACGCCCAACTGACACCGATGGCCTATGGAGGCACACCGGGACGAGACAGCTAGGGGAGGCCATGTCCATATCGGAGGGTTTTTAGTGTGGAACGATTGGGTGGTTAATTGATTTGATGCACTGAACGAGTGTTCTCTATGCTCTGTTCTCTCTTATTTGCTCTCCTCTTCCTAAAAAGATGCAACGGGAATGTGTTTGAGAAGAACTGGAATTAGGAGGCGTAGTAAAGAGTGTAAGACTAGCTAGCGACCCAAGTTTTTTACTGGTCCTGCGCCACTAACACAAATGGAATCTCACAGAGTAGCTAGCGACATTCGGCACGTCGCCCACAGCATGACGCCGGTAGCCTCCCCCGCACGACGCCGACAGGCTGCTCCGCCTCCGGCCGCGATGCGCCCAACCGTCTTCTCTTCCTCCGGCCGCCGGCTCCCACCGCACGGTGCCACCGTTGCTCGTTGATACGTTTAAAATGTATCTATCATTTTTGATGGTTTCAAGCTACTTTATTGCTTTTCATAATTGTTTTTATATTAAGTTTTATGATTTTATTTAGACTAACCTATTAATAGTTGCAAAAGTGCACAATGTTCTTACTTTACACTTTGATGTGTAAGAATTACCAAAAATAGAAGAAGAAATCTTGTTGGAGTCGAAGTGGGACTTTCCTGAAATCTGGCTGAAAACACTTTTTAAAGATTGCCACGTTACGGGTCGAAGACAGCGTCAAAAGGAAATATCACGGAAGACAAAGTTGTGGAGAATTTTGTGGCGTACGTTCTATAGTTAAAATTCGCCTAATTCCGAGTCCGGACGGCCGAGATACGCTCGATTTACCGCAGCCCTAGAGGAAATGATGGAAATCCGTGAGACTATATAAAGGGAGGAAACTTAGGTCGTGGGAGACACCCCATACAACGAATTTTCAGCCATCAAAGCCACGTTTTAGCCTCCCCATACATTTTGATCTTAATGCTATGGTTGCGTATTTTTTACCTTAATATATATTCTAGTATTTACGGAAGTTTGCTAGAGTTCTAATCATAAGTATCTGCAATTATTGGATAGTGAGAGCTTGTTAGCTCCTCTCCCACATAAAAGAGGAATATCAACCATGTATTTGACTATTTGATCATGGACAAATCCATCACAATTACCACCACTTTCCCACACTCATGGTACTGTTAGTTTATATTCATTTAGTGTACTTTATTGCTGCAGCAACTAACTTTACTTTCATGTATTTATTATCTTGCAAAACTATCTTGTTTACCCGTATTGTTGCTCTAGTATTATTTTCTAGGTAAATTAAACGTTTAGTGTGTGTAAAGTTGTATCAGTGGTTGATAGAACTTGAGAGAATACTTATCCTACTTTTAGCTACTCGTTGGGTTCCACACTTTTACTTATCGAAAAGTCTACACACGATCCCCTATACTTGTGGGATATCACTCGCCTTCCCCGGCCCCTTGGTCCTCTCCATCACGCTCCTGGTGAGCTGGCCTTCCTCCTGGTACCCTCCCCTCTCTCCCCCGTGGCCGGAAACCCCCCCGCCGCCGAGCGCCTCCCTCGGCCGCTGCGGAGCTTGCTCGCGGGAGCAATTCCGGTGACCATTTGGTCCCTGCCCCGCTACCAAAACGCTCACCGTGACATGCTGCAGCCCCCCAGCCCGTCAATTTCTAGTTTAAACCGGCGGATTCGTCGATTTTGGTTCAATCCCGTGGGGTTGCTCCTCGCTGACATCATGCATGCCTCACGATGACGTCATAGTCCTTTTTAGAAAATGTTTAATAAAAAGAAAAGACACTGACACGTGGCCCCATTGTAATTATAAATTCCAGAATTGATTTAATCTTATAAATTAAATAACTTTTAATCTGTTATTCCAAAAATTATGATAAAATAGCCAAAATGTTCAGAAAGATGAAATCTACCCGTTTATGCTATTTTCAAACATGTTTGAAAAAAATTCAAAATGAGGCATTATTTGAATTTGAATTTGCAGAAAGTATGGACCCAAACATCAGAGACGAAGATGCGGAAGACATACTCACGGATTTTATCCGTGGAGCTGGGGGAGACCCCGATGTTGCCCAGTGGATGGATAACTCCGGTGAGGGAGATCCGGAGCTCGCCCCAAAAGACGGCTCCGGTGAGGTACATCTGGAGCTCGCCCGAACAGACGGCTCCGCTGAGGGAGAAGCTTACAACTCCGTCGAGGGAGACGATGATGGAGAAGCCGATGGCTCCCATGAGAGAGAAGCCGAAGGCTCGGGTCTAACCTTACAAATTACAAACTCTAGCGAGGTGCATATATATATGTTACTTAAATGAAGCATCTGTTTTCTATATACATGTATTAACACTCTTTCTTATTTTAGCCATCCGGATCCAGCAAATCCACCGGAAAGAAGACTAAACGAGGCGCATCGAAGAAGTTGAAGGAGCAGGAAAGGTACAAGATCAAAAGGATCGCTCCAGACGGCGCAACAGAGCTTCCCAAAGATGTTGCCAAAAATATGTGAAGCAATCCAGAGTGCTTGTTAGGGACCACATCCCGATCACCGTTCGGGAGTGGAATAAGCCACATGAGGCCGCCGGAATCTCATATGTCGGCGACAAAGCCTAAGAAATCTTTTAAAAAAAGATGATAGCTGATTTCACCCTACCGACGCCGGAGGTGTGTCAGGATGATGTGGGTGAGAATGAGGAGGATCCTGAATTGATCTTACATCGAAAGGAAAAAGACTTAGAGAAACTAGTCAAAGCGTCCACTTTAAGGAAGATGCCCAGCAATTCAGCAACTGGAAAAAAATTTGCACCTTGCCTTTATCAAGAAAGAAAAGAATCCGGATTTCACTGGAATGTATGAGAAGATAAAACCTTTCTGGGAAGAATTTGTTGAGTACAAGAAGTCGGAAGAAGCTCTGGCAAGGTCTAAAAGAAATGCGGCAAACTCCGGTAATAAGATCTATCACCATCGTATGGGGCAAGCTGGCTACAAGAGTAGCATGCCTAAGTGGGATAAACTTGAGGTCGACCTGATTGCTCAGGACATCATTCCAGAGACACTCTACTGGGACAGACGGACAAGGTCTTGGTTTTCGGGCATGGGGGCACGTTGGACTCAGAAGGGAAGTGCATCTATAATATAAGACATGCAGAAAATCCTCTACCCATCGAATGTCTTAGAGAAGCAATGAAGGTTGTTACAGAAGGGAAGTTCTAGCCAGATAGAGAGAACGACAAGCTCACACGCGCCCTTGGGAATAAGGAACACTATGGACAGACACGAACCACACCAGGCTCTGTTCCGAGGAAACATGGGTTTGCCGAAGAGAAAAAGAAATATCCGGATAGAAGCCGTCAGAGGAGAAAGGATTCGCTGGCATCTAAAGCACAGAGTCAGGCAGACCGGTGGCAGCAAATTGATGAAGAATTAAAGTGGCAACGGGAGCGAGCAGAGCGGCAACAGGAACAAATTGATAGACTGAACCAGCAACAAAGTACTGCCCCGCTTATGGTAGACGGTGCATTCGATAGTACCAGCGCCGCTCCATCTAATCGGGAAAGTAGCGTTGCTTCCATGCAGATCCAGGGTAATGATGACGATGCACTGCCGATGATTGCTATGCCTTGATGGTGCCTTGACGAGGAGACTTCTGGATGATGATGAATTTTAAGTCCCCGGCAACGGCGCCATAAATTCTTGATGCTTGTGATGACGTGTTGGGAACCACAAGAGGAGGGTGTGATGAGTATAGTGGTAAGAATTTCCTTCAGTTAAGAATCAAGATTATCAATCCAGTAGGAAAAAGAGGATCTTCGGAAGGTTGATGCCACTGACGGTGGTGATGGCACCTCACCGGTGTCAGCAACAACGCAGAACTTGCACAGAACACAACCAAAATACTTTGTCCCAACGGTACAGTGAGGTTGTCGATCTCTCTGGTCTTGCTGAAAACAAAGATTAGACGTATAGTGTGGAAAATGGTGTATGCTTGCAGTAAGTAAAAAAAACAGAGAATTGTAGTGGTTTGTTTAACAGTGTAGGAAAATAGACCCGGGTTCATAGGTTCACTAGTGGCGCCTCTCCATAAAATATAGCATGATGGGTGAACAAATTACAGTTGGGCAATTGACAAATAGAGGTTGCACTGTAGTGCACATTCATGACATGATGACTGCTATGATATTTTGTGCGGGCATTACAACAATATACATAGACTGTAATCCAACTGCATCTATGACTAATAATCCACCCTCAGGTTATCATCCGAACCCCCTTAGATATTAAGTTGCAAGGAACAGATAATCGCATTAAGAAATGTGTGTAATATAAGCAATGATTGTGCACGCGGGAACTCACACCGCTGTTTTCTCCCTAGTGGCAACAACACATCCTCCCCCGTCACGTTTCTTCCACTCGAGCACAGGTGAAAAAGAGGCATGAACCCAACTTTCGAGCATAAATACTCCCTCTTGGAGTCACTAGCAACGACTTGGCCAGAGAAACCACTAGCAATGGAAAGCATGCAAGATCACAAATAACATATGCAATAAAGACTATAATTAACTTGGCATAAGTTCAATATTCATCGGATCCCAGCAAACACAACACATAGAATTACATAAGAACAATCTCGATCACGTTAGGAAGCTCACGAGATCTAAACATTGAGACATATGAGGAGAACACAACCATCTAGCTACTGATATGGACCCGTAGTCCAAGGATGAACTACTCACGCATCACTCCGTAGGCAGGCATGGTGATGAAGAGGCCTCCGGTGATGATCCCTTTCCGGCAGGGTGCCGAGAGACAGCTTCAGAACCCCCTGATCTAGGGTTCACGACGATGGCGGCTGCGGAACTTTTCAGAGATTTTTGATCAGGTACGTAGGGTTTTCCTTCGGAGGGGAATAAATAGGCGAAAGAGCAACGTCAGTGGGCCACTAGGGTGGCCTCACCACCCCTAGGCGCGGCCAAGGGGGGCTGCGCCTGGCTATGGTGAGGGCCCCCTGGTGCCCGTCTTCGACTCCTCTTCAGACTTCTGGATGCTTCCGGAGAAATAGGAACTTCGGGATTCGTGGGGTCCAATTCCGAGAATATTTATAGAACAACTTTTCTGAAATAAAAAACAACAGAAAACAGGGAACTCACACTTGGCATCTTGTTAATAGGTTAGTTCCGGAGAACGCGTAAAAATGCTATAAAGAAGAGAGAAAACAAGTAGCAATTGACATAATATCAACATGGAACATCAGAAATTATAGATACGTTGGAGACGTATCAAGCATCCCCAAGCTTAGTTCCTACTCGTCCTCGAGTAGGTAAATGATAAAATAAAATAATTTCTGAGGTGACATGCTACCACACAATCTTGATCATAATATGTAAAGCAGAGCATGTAAACTAGGATCAAATGAACTAAAGCTGTGATCTATATTTGATATCAACAAGTAATGCATAAACAAACAAGAAGAAAGAAGCAAACCATTTAATGAGTCAATACTAAAATACTATCAACCGTGCAAAATTTATTAGAGATGATTTAAGCTTTCAAGAACAACAATATCATGCACGTCAAACAATCTTCACAACCCCTGTTAGGATCAAGTCAAGCTTTCCACACGATGCAAGGCTTGAATTTTAAACTATTTGCGCACTAAAAACAAGCAAGTGTTCTGTGTTGGTCCCTGGCACCGGGATGTTATGGCAAAGAGAACATTATGGGAGGTTTGGAAGGTCAATGGAAGAAATACTCACAAAGCTGAAAGTGGTCATTAGACAAGAGAAAGTCTTACAACCAAAGCTATGAAGGAGTAGGGATTGCCACACAATGGATGCACATAAAGATATAAGTGTATGAAAGCTCTCCAATGGAACCTGTGGGGGTGCATCCAACTTGCTTGCTCACGAAGACCTAGAGCTCATTTCAGGAGGCTCATCATTGGAATATACAACCCAAGTTCTATAATGTAAAGTTTCCACATAGTTATGAATGAATGTTAATACGAAAACTTTCTCCAAAATGAAGCATTGGTGCTAAACATGAAGCACAAGTGTGGTATAAAGGATAGTTATGCGCCCCTCTCTCTTTATTCTCTCTTTGACCCATTTTTTCTTTTCTTTTTGGGCTTTTTTTTATTTTTTATTTATTTTATATATCCTCACCGGTAGGGGCAACATCCTATATTACAATGAATCATCACACTTTTAGTACTCATAACTCATAATAGAATATCTCTGATGTATCCAACTGCATGCTACTGGTAGTGTAGCAGTATGCATAAATAACCATGAAGCTCATCATCAAGTAACATAATGAAGGTGGATGTTGTGCAGCAATATATCTCGGAATGGCTATGGAAATTCCATGATAGGTATGTATGGTGGCTGTTTTGAGGGAGAATACATGGGCTTATATGGATGGTGGAAGTGCCAAGAACCGCAACATAGACTCACGAGTTAAAAGGTTGCAGCAAGCAAATCATCTTTACAAGGCACAATGAAAATCACTCCAAGAGGGTCCGTGGCAGTGACAAGTCACTGTTAGCTACCCCGACCGTAGCGCGTAACAAAAGGCCGATCAGAAATGTATCACTCGTAGCAATCATATACCATTATTTCTATCAGCTGGTAATTTAAGTGTGGCACAGTTTCAAGTTTCTTAGACCAAACATTAAAAGTTTGTACTTACTAGTCCTTCCCATTTATCCATTAAGCAAATTAATATCTCAAAACAACGGCAGTGATTCAAGTGAAGCAGTTTAGTGATCTACAAGACCATGCGAATTTTTCCACTATACCAACTACCACATCAGCATTTCTATTCTCAACCAAGAACATATATATGACAACAAAAACTCTCTCTAACCATATAGCAATGAAAACTAGAAAGTACTAAGATCTCTAAATAAGAGATGAATGCAAATCAGGAGCTAAATAAATGTAGCAGCCAGACAAAGATTAAGAATACAAAGTATTCCCATGAAAAAGCGAAGTGTGTCACTCTCCAATAAAAGAATGCTGGGGTCCAACCAAACTTATTCCAAAAATAAAAACAAACTTAAAGCAAAAATAAAAGACGCTCCAAGTAAAGCACATAAGATGTGACCGAATAAAAATATAGTTTCACTAGAAGTGACCTGATAATTTGTCGATGAAGAAGGTGATGCCTTGGGCATCCCCAAGCTTAGACGCTCGAGTCTTCTTGGAATTTGCTAGGATGTACCTCCGGGGCATCCCCAAGCTTAGTCTCTTCACTTTTCTTGATCACGTCATATCATCCTCTTCTCTTGACCCTTGAAAACTTCCTTCACACCAAACTTCTCACAATCTTCATTAGCAACGTTAGCGCAATCGAAATAATAAACTGACATGTTTCAGTTTCAACACAAGCCTAACACTCATAAACACATTAGATACTGTCACAACTTCTTTTAAAACTCTTTTTCTCAAAAGAACACCAAAATAAAGAGATTAAGATGCAAATGTAATTATTGGCCGAAATCGGTCAAAACAGGACAACAGGTAAAGATGATTTTTTTCGAAAATCTTCTGTTGCTCAAATAAAAAAGTGTTCAACTAAAAACAGTTGCATATATAGCCCAGGATTACTCACAAAAAACTCAGGTCAATTTGAATTTTCTGTGATTTTATACGAATTTAACAGTGGATAGCAGAAATCTGTTTCCTGCGCAGAAATCCGAAATATAGTCTCAACTTTCCACTAGAGGTTTTACTTGGATCAACAAATACACAAAAGAAAAGATTCATCGGGTTTGATAAGGAAATATACAACACCCAGGTGCAAAACACACAGAAAGAAACGACGGAAAACGGGTTGAAAACGGAGAAATAAAACGGGTTGTCTCCCGGTAGCGCTTTTCTTTAACGCCTTTCAGCTAGGCATAAAAACCAAATCAAGTATTTTCAAGTGAGGAAGCATCAAAATCATAACTTTCTCTAATAATATAGTCAAAAGGTAGCTTCATTCTCTTTCTAGGAAAGTGTTCCATACCTTTCTTGAGTGTGAATTGATATTTAATACTCCCCTCTTTCATATCAATAACAACACCAACAATTCTAAGAAAATGTCTTCCCAAAACAATAGGAAAGAAGCATTGCATTCCATATTCATAACAACAAAATCAAAAGGGACAAGGTTATTGTTAACCATAATGAGAACATCATCAATTCTACCAAAAGGTTTCTTCTTAGCATTATCAGCAAGATGAACATCCAAATAACAGTGTTCCAACAGTGCTAGATCAAGCATATCATAAAGCCTTTGAGGCATAACAAAGATACTAGCACCAAGATCACACAAAGCATTGCAATCAAAATCATTTACTTTTATCTTAATGATGGGCTCCCAACCATCATCTAACTTCCTAGGGATAGATGTTTCAAGTTTCAACTTTTCTTCTCTAACTTTCATGAGAGCATTGGTAATATGTTTAGTAAAGGCCATATTCATGGCACTAGAATTGGGACTTATAGCAAGATTTTGTAGAAACATAATAACTTCAGAAATATTGCAGTCATCAAAATCAAAATTATTATCATCAAAAGTAATGGGACCATTATCTCCCACATCTCTAAAAATTTCAGCACTTTTATCAGAATCAATTTCAGCAATTTGAGGTAATCTATCATGTTTCACCGAAGGGGTGGAGACTTTGTTAACACCAACTACTTTACCATTGATAGTAGGAGGTTTACTAGCACTTGGAGCTTCAGTTTTACTAGTGGTGGTGATAGTGCAAACTCTAGCAATATTATTCTTTCTAGCCAATTCATCTTCTCTTTCCTACCTAGCACGTAATTCAGCCATGAACCTAACATTATTATCAATTCGAACTTGGGTGGCATTCAAAGTTTTACTTTCTTTAACATCATGTGTCAAAACCTTCAGTTTTAGAAAATCAACATCAATAGCTAGGCTATCTACTTTAGAGGCAAGAACATCTATTTTACCAAGCTTTTCCTCAACAGATTTATTAAAAGAAGTTTATGTGCTAATAAATTCTCTAAGCATGTTTTCAAGATCAGCGGTAGAGCTTTTATTATTATTGTAGCAATTGCCATAAGAATTACCATAACCATTATTGTGAGTAAGCCCGGCAATCGGGTCGGGTTTGACCGGGTCAAACTCTACCATGCCCATGCCCAAACAATTAAATGGGCAATGTTCTTGCCCACGACCCGACCCATGGGTCTGACGGAAGACCCATGCCTGTACCCATCGGGTTACCCGACCCAGTTAGATACCCATCGGGTCTGACATTACCACCAATATTTTATCGTTGATTAAAATATAAACAACTACACGGTGCTATGCGAGGCCACCAAATACTGTATCTTTTATTTAAATATATGCAGATACACAGGACAAACCTATGCGAGCAAAGGTGAAAACAAGCGAATGGCGGCATGCTGTCTTTATAGTGCTTCCCGAGCATCTTTTCTTAGTAGCTTGTCGAGGTGGTACTAAATATTGGGTGGCTGTGCCTTCTGGTGTAATAGTATAGCGCTGAACGACTAGCCTGATGGGCCATTTAAGGTGCAATTTCTGGCCCATGTACGAGTATGATGATCGTTGTGCTTATATGGGTCATGTAAAGTATACCTTGGTTTTTAACTGCTACCGGTGTTGTACTGGCGTCTTGTAGGCAAGACCCGTACTAGCTTTACATATGTTACATGTAGTGTGTTTGCATAAAAAGGTATCAAATAAGTTATACAATAAAAATTTATTTAATAATTAATATTAATCGGGCAACCCATCGGGCGACCCATGGGTTTGAAGTCGTTCCCATACCCTACCCATGACTAATCGGGTTACCCATGGGTAAGACCCATGGGCGAAGTCAGCGACCCATACCCTACCCATTAGGGTCGGGTGCCCATGGGCAGACGTACCCATGGGTCGAATTGCCGGGCTGAATTATGAGGATATGGCTTATAATTGTTTCCACCAAAATTATTTCTATAAGCATTGTTGTTAAAATTATTATTTCTAATAAAGTTCACATCAACATGCTCTTGTTGAGCAACCAAAGAGGCTAAAGGAACATTATTTGGATCAACTTGAGCTTTACCATTAACAAGCATAGACATAATAGCATCAAGCCTTTCACTCAAAGAGGAGGTTTCCTCAACAGAATTCACCTTCTTACCTTGTGGAGCTCTCTTAGTGTGCCACTATGAATAATTTATCATCATATCATCAAGAAGTTTTGTTGCATTTCACAAAGTGATGGACATAAAGGTACCTCCAGTAGCTAAATCCAATAGGTTCCTTGAGGAGAAACTCATTCCTGCATAAAATGTTTGTATAATCATCCAAGTAGTCAGTCCATGAGTTGGACAATTCTTCACCATAGTTTTCATTCTTTCCCAAGTTTTAGCAACATGTTCATTATAAAATTGTTTAAAATTCATTATGTCACTTCTCAGGGATATAATCTTAGCAGGAGGATAATATTTTCCAATGAAAGCATCTTCACAGTTAGTCCATGAATCAATACTATTTCTAAGCAAAGATAGCAACCATTCTTTTGCTCTTCCTCTCAAAGAGAAAGGAAATAATTTCAGTTTAATAATATCTCCATCCACATCTTTATATTTTTGCATCTCACATAGTTCAACAAAATTATTAAGGTGAGTAGCAGCATCATCAGTACTAACACCAGAAAATTGCTCTTTCATAACAAAATTTAATAAAGCAGATTTAATTTCATAGAAAGCAGCAGTAGAAGCAGGTCGAGCAATAAGTGTGCAAAAAAAAAATCGTTGTTGTTTATACTAGTGAAGTCACACAACTTAGTATTCTTAGAGGAACTCATTTTAGCAAAATAAAAGTAAGCAAATAAATAACAGCTATAAAGTAAACTATTTTTTTGTGTGTTTTTTATATAAAGAAGCAAAACAAGACAATAATCAAAATAAAGAAGTTGAGAGTGAGAAACTCCCCTTGCCAGAAGACTTCTTTCTCCCCGGCAATGGCGCCATAAATTCTTTGCTACGCCTTGATGATGTCTTGACGGGGAGACTTCTTGATGATGATGAATTTTAAGTCCCCGACAACGGCGCCAGAAATTCTTGATGCTTGTGATGACATGTTGGGAACTCCAAGAGGAGGGTGTGATGAGTATAGCGATAAGAATTTCCCTCAGTTAAGAACCAAGATTATCAATCTAGTAGGAGAAAGTGGATCTTCGGAAGTTTGATGCCACTGACGGTGGTGATGGTGCCTCACCGGTGTCAGCAAGAACGCGGAAACTGCACACAACACAACCAAAATACTTTGTCCCAACGGTACAGTGAGGTTGTCAATCTCACTGGTCTTGCTGAAAACAAAGATTAGACGTATAATGTAGAAAATAGTGTATGAGTGCAGTAAGTAAAGAAGGAAGGGAATTGTAGTGGTTTGTTTAACATTGTAGGAAAATGGACCGGGGTTCATAGGTTCACTAGTGATGTCTCTCCATAAAAGATAGCATGCTGGGTGAACAAATTAAGCTGGGCAATTGACAAATAGAGGTTGCACCGTAGTGCACATTCTTGGCATGATGACTACTATGATATTTAGTGCGGGCATTACAATAATATACATAGACCGTAATCCAACTGCATCTATGACTAATAATCCACTCTCAGGTTATCATCCGAACCCCTTAGGTATTAAGTTGCAAGCAACAGATAATCACATTAAGCAATGTGTGTAATGTAAGCAATAATTGTGCATGCGGGCCGCTGTTTTATCCCTAGTGGCAACAACACATGCTCCCCCGTCACGTTTCTGTCACTCGAGCACAGGCGAAAAGGAGGCATGAACCCAACTATCGAGCATAAATACTCCCTCTTGGAGTCACTAGCAACTACTTGGCCAGAGCAACCACTAGCAACGGAAAGCATGCAAGATCACAAATAACATATGCAATAAAGACTATAATCAACTTGGCACAAGTTAAATATTCATCGGATCCCAGCAAACACAACACATAGAATTACATAAGAACAATCTTGATCATGTTAGGCAGCTCACGAGATCTAAACATTAAGGCATAGGAGGAGAAGACAACCATCTAGCTACTGCTATGGACCCGTAGTCCAAGGATGAACTACTCACGCATCACTCCGTAGGCAGGCATGGTGATGAAGAGGCCTCCAGTGATGATCTCCTCTCCGGCAGGGTGCCGGGAGATAGCTTCAGAACCCCCCTGATGTAGGGTTGATGATGATGACGGCTGCGGAACTTTTCGGAGATTTTTTATCAGGTACGTAGGGTTTTTCTTCGGAGGGGAATAAATAGGCGAAAGAGCGACATCGGTGGGCCACCAGGGTATTTCTTTGAGAGCGGGGAATATCTCCAGGGTGAAAATCCAAGATCAAAGATCGGACGATGACGACGCTTGGGCCCTATTTCCTTCTTGAAGGCGTTGCTTTTGGAGAACTCGGACATCAGATGTTGTCTTGGTGGTGGTTGTGCTTCTGCTGCGAGTACTGGATCTCTGTAGCGGGACTTTTATTTTCTAGATTTTTTTTCTGTGTGCATCCGTAATGGCATCAGGGTATTATGCTGTTGCAGAGGCTGAGTGTAATTGGTATCTTTATGATATTTATATATACTCCATCCTCTCTATTATATAAGATGTTTTAGGTGTTTCACATGCTGTCTAGATTCGAACTAAAATAAGGAACACATATACTAAAATATGTCTAGATACATGTATATATGTGTTAATGTGAAAAAAGTTTAAAACATCTTACATTATGGAATGGAGGGAATGCTCTTTATCAATTTTTTTTTTAATTTGGACGCATACAGAGTGTGGCATGCGAGGCATTGTGACCAGTTCTGTAAGAACGACAACCTACGGCTGGAATAATGGTCACACTCGTTGAAGCTACCCAAGCTTCCCCTATACCTCCCGTTATACACTAAAAGCCAGTCTATCTGTGTGGATGCCTCAGCCGCGCCTGCCGATATGCTGATATGGGATAAAAGCCAGTCTCCGGTGTGCACCACCTTGGAGGGCCTTGATGATCAAGTTGTGCACTTTTCTTAGTTTTCTCTCCTTGTTTCATTTATTAATTATTATGTTACACTTATTCTTCAACATCTTGTATATCCGAGCCACTTCGGGATTTTATCGACTTAAAGCCCGGCGTATATGCCTTTGATCTAACAGAAGTACCGTGGTAGGTGAAGCATCAAATAATTATGCGGAATAAGTTGTATATATAAGGCATGATCCTTACACCTTCTATACATAAGCGAACACTTATCGAGCGCTATCCTTCGAGACTTGATATTTTTTTCTAGAGATAACGTTGCCCAAAAAGTCATCGCAGTAAATAATGGAACAAGATTGCTAATCCTTGGCCATCTTTAGACATGTGAGGAATTGGGATTATTTGTGGAACCATGACTTCAAAACACAACATTCAAATTCCTACGGGGTCACCCATCATGATTTGTCTCTCTACTGAATGTATGTTGCTCCCATTAGATGAAAAGGCACGCCCTGGAGCCTCCATAGAGCGTTGGGCTATTGTTCTTTTCATATCTAGGTTGTAGTGGTATGTTCCACGCTATGAGTGGAGAAGAAGAGAAAACCTCTAGAAGAAAGGTGTGAGCAGAATATATATGGGACATGCTTAATATAGGAGATTGTGAACCAAACCTACCATATTTACTTTCATAGCTTCTCTCGATAGCACACAACTTGTATTGATCCCACACCTAGTGTATCCCTGCTACTCCTCTCGAATTGGCGACTTAAAAACCCATTTCTCCAAATACACGAGCATGTTGATGAATCAGTTTATATCTAGAGCTCATATCTTCTTCAATAATTCTGGTATGTTAGGATTTGCTTGTGTATGTGCACACGCACCACTCCCCACATTTTTACTCTGACCACAACCTTGTGTGTTTAAAATCATTGCAATAATATTTTAATCAACGTTTCAAGATATATACAATAACTAGTTTATGTCAACACATGCCAAATCATTCATGATATTGAAATTAGCATCAAAACAAGGATTAACATATAATAAACAAATTGCAATGACCTTAGTAACTTGGTGGTATTTCAAATATTTATTTCAACTCATATCGTTCTAGCGACCTTAAACAACGGATCTTATAAGTGTCGCGGTAGGTGTACCATCCAATATTTTGTGCCTCATCATGTCCTAAATGCCAAGGCATGGTCCTTCAACTTTTCAACGTGTGTTAGAGTTAGTATTTTTGACGGAGTTAACATGGCTTGTCAGTCAGCAAGATGCCAAGACATTGAGACTCCATTGGTAGTTTTCAGGCATGACCGGATCTTCTATGTAAAATTGATCTGCACCTCTAGGACTCAAATATGTTCATAGGATAGAGAATGGTTCCGTTAAAGATGAGTATATAGGCCTGATGGTTAGTTTGTTACTACCGTGGAATGCACAACAATTGCAACCATTCAATAGAATAATGTAAGCAAGAAAACAAACAGAAAGGAGGCCATCAACAATATGGCAAGGATGATGGACACCATTTATGAGAAACACATGATCATGTTAATTAAACCAAAACATAACATGTATCCACATTGGTTCATAAGTTTGTGTACCTTTTCTCTTTACATCTCAAGTCACAGTCCCACTGGTGATATATAGGCTCATGTGAGATTATTCCAGAGAGGGTGTTTAGACTCTCGGGTGCATCCACACCCACGTTGCGATGTAATTATTTTAACCCCAAATAGTAATAAAAATTATAGATAAAGTGAGCATGAAGCTAGGATTCAAATGTCATTGTGGTGATAAATAAACTCAAATATATGTCATGTATGAATAAAAGGAAATTATGCATCTATAGTGTTCAGAGTTACTCAAAATAGCTACATAATGCATAAAAATGAAATTATTTCTAGTATATGGTTCTGATGTGATGGAGCTACCTAGATGGCATTTAAGCGCTTCTTTGTAACACATTTTTTAAAGGAATTTCGTAGCATTAAAATCCTACAAGAGTAAATATAGGGGATCTTTTTGGTTTTAGGAATGAACATATGAATTATGGGTAAGAAACACTCATTTTGTTGGTCTTTTAGAGGATTGTACGCATGATCGAGCCCAAGAAAAATCATCGTACATTTGGTGTTTCAATCATTTTCGACCCTCTTTTCATAGAACCTTTGGCTTTGTGTGTCTGTCTCTCTCCGTCTACTGCCTCCAATCAGAGTAAACAGTTCCTGCAAATCATCCATGTCACTTTGCTTAATGTTCAAGCTCGTCGAACCTGCCGAAGCCTCCCCTACAGTTCCTACAGTTTCGGTTATACAATAAAAGCCAGTCTAGGCACTTGAAGGAAGTATCTGTGCGGATGCCTCAGCTGTGCCTGATGATATGGGATATGGCCGCCCTTTTGCAGATACTTCTTTTTATCGAGCCATCCTGTTCGCTCGCGTCGCTCCCAGGGGGCGGCACGGGCGAAACCCTAGCCGCCGCCGCCCCCACACCCCCTCCTCCCCATCCACCCGCCGCCGCCGGAGGAAGCCACCGGGGGCACAACCCTCCGCGTGGTGGACGGCGGCCGGCGGGTCCTCGCCTCCTCAGCACAAACGCGGCGGGAGGCCTCTGGCCAGATGCGTTGGTCGGCCCTGGACGGCTTGCGCGGACGGCGGAGCACGGACGCCGGGGCGGCGGCCCTGGTTCTTCTGGCGGCGGCTAGTGGCTGGGTCTGCGTGGGCAGCCGGCACTGGCCGGGTGGTGGCGCCGCCGATGGGATCTGGGGTGGCTCGGCCATGGTGCGGCGGCCGCGTGGCAGCGGCGCCGCCATCGGCTTGGCTCCCGGGCGGCGCGGCCTCCTCTGTCTTTGGCGGCGGGAGGCGGTGGTGCTAGGGACCGTCGGCGGCAGGGCTCCCGGTGGCGGCAGATGCGGAACTCCCGCAAATTCCCTGCTGGGAGTCGTTTCGCGGCGTCGGGGCTGCGAGACATCAGAATAAAGGAGGTGGTCCTTGGGTTTCCCATCGCGCGAAGATGAAGATGCTGATGTAGATTCTCTTTGATCAAGCCGGGGTGTCGACCCGAAAGGCTCCGCCGGCAACTCCCATGGGCGACGCCTGGAGATTGCTGGATCGGTGGAATTCGGTCACAATGCTCAGTCATCGAAGGCGAGATTGGAGGACTATCAACGGTGTTCGGAGTCTTTGCATTGATGGGGAACTGGCTTCGAGTTACAAGATTCGTGGCAGCCGTATGTAAGAGGGGGCGACAACATGCGTGAAGTCCAAAGTCCTACCTTTCAGGGTGAAAGCCCAAGGTCTGGCCTTAATTGGTTGTGCCTGGCACTGGTCTTCTTGGAGCCGTTGTTTTGAAAGCGAGGATTATCTTCAGGGTGAAAACCCAAGGTCTGGCCTTAATTGGTTGTGCCTGGCACCGTTCTTCTTGGAGACGTTGTTTTCGAAGAGATGGACATCAGCTGTTGTTTAGGTGGTGGTTGTGCGGATACCGCGAGGGCTGTAACTCTGTAGCGGGACTTTTCTTTTTATTTCTTCTTTTTATTGTCTTTCGGCTGTGTGCATCCATTGCGTTGTTGCAGAGGCCGGGTGTAATTTATATCTCCACGATATTAATATACTTCCCTTTATCAAAAAAAAAAAGATACTTCTTTTTTTAGTGCAATCCAGGGGCGGAGGGTTTAGCCCAATTAAAGGCCAACACAAAGACCATAAGGGCATGATTGGTTCGCTGGATTCTAACGGAATACGGGGGTTAATTTCCATGGACCTGGTTAGGTCCTCCTAAAATTATGGAGCTCTTAGGCAAATTGCCTGGAAATTTTTCCGAAGAAGCAATTAAAACTACATTCCTAGCGCGGGTCCTAAGCAGCTGCCGCACTGTCCCATTTTCCTGTCTCCCAAGTCTCATGCACCCCGAAATTCTAAATCGATCGATTACTAGTCAGGTTGGACATCTTTGTGTCTTTAAATTAATATATACATACGCGGGCACCGATAGAGTACTCTGCTTCGAGACTTGCTATTTCTTTCGGGTTGAACAATGTCTGGCTGGTCATCATGGCAAGTCGTGTAGCCAGATTGCCACAACATTGGCCATATTTGGGCATGTGGGGCATCGGGATTATTTCTGCAGCCATGACCGAGTAGCGCAGCACTCAAATTCCTACGAGGTCAACAATCCTAGGACGACTGTTTAGTCTAGTGAATCTAAGTGGTGCCTATACAAACTGGTTTAGAAGAAGCGCACAGAAGGAGCCAGTAGGCATTGGGCTATTGTTCTGGTTCTGACTAGGTTGCAGTGGTATATTCCATGCTAACATGATGTGTACCACAAAAGGTAGTGGAGTAGAAGCATGTAAGCATTTACAAGCATGTAAGCGCTGGGCAACTTCGTGAAGTGAAATGATAAGGCTGGAGTAAATTGTAAACGAAACTCCATGTGCACAATAATACTCCAGTAGCAAATTCTCCATGTTTTTTCGCTGTTTGGAGGTACTTAACCTCCTGCTAATTTTCAGGCAACATTGTCGGCGAGGGGCATGGTCGCGGCTGAGGAGGAACATGGGCATTCAGGGGAGCAGCTCCGCCAGACGGGTTACCCCGTCAATAGCTGCAGCAAGGCCATGCCGGTTGGCGGCTGACACACGGATCGACGAAGAGGGAGAGGGACACGGAGAATGAGTTTTGGAGGAGGAACACGATGGTGCGTGCCGGAGTCATCGGCCAAAACGGGGTGCGATCATAATGGATGACGAGCTAGCGGCAGCGCCGTTCTGCTCTAGTACAAATGGGTAAGAATGGGTATGGGATGTTTTCTACTAGTGCATAAAAAAGTCAAAACAGCAAGCACAGAGCAAGCCATCGACAAGACAAGTCCTCAGCTTCTCGGGTGAGATTATTTGGGCCGGGAGGTGTATTTTAGCTCTTGGATGACGCTGCTCTCCGCGCGCTTAGGGATGAACGGAAAAAATGCAAAACAATACATTTGGGACATGTTTGGTTGCCTGGACCCGCGGGATACATTTTTTCATATTTGGTTACCTGGCCTAGCCCCTTTTGTTGGTCGGAAGGAACCTCAAAGCAGTGCTCAACAAGACAGCGGCTGATTCGGCTGTTTTCGATGAGTCAGGATCAGGAGAGCCTCGTGTGCCTGCGACTTGCACACATTGGGAAGCGTGGGAGATGAGACGTTCCGACATAACTCTCACTCCCCACTCTCCACTCCTCTCGCCGTCCATTCCAATTCCACCTCTCTCGTCACCGCCCATTCCCACTCCACCGCTCTGTCTCGTCTTCTCCACTCGATGGCCGGCGCTCCCACTCGCCTCCCCGCGGTTTGGCAAGCCCACTACTGATTGGTGGAGTCGCTCGCAGGGAAATCTCCCGCTGATCCGAGGATGCTGAAGGCACTATCGCCTTTGTGCACCGCCCGTCCCCGAGGATCCATCCATGGCTATGTCTACTATGGCTGATGCCGTCAATAGCGGGGGATTGATGGAGCCGGTCCCGGCGTCGGCGATCAAGATTTGCATCCCGGGCGCATTGTCTTCCAATCCGGCCACGGGAGCATCTTTTTTGACACCGGAGGGACCAACTACACCTCTGACCTCCGCTATAAGTGACATCTACACCCTGTCGCACATCATGTACTAGGAGATTTTTGATTTGGTTTAGGGTTTGTGCTCCAGTTGGGGAGTTTTTATGCTGGTTGGCGGCGATGTTTCGTTCAATGTTCCCCGGCATGTAAATGTGTTAGAGTTTCTAGATTTGTAGGGAAAATATTTGGTGCCAATTGATTGTTGGAGAATTCAATCTTCGTCGATATTCTTCAATCTTTGAGCTGATGACCTGTTCATGCTGGTCATCCCCCAACCCGTTTTGAAGGCATTGCTGAGGATCTCACTCCCTCGTTCCATGTTGTTGTCGGCTTGCAGCTACTGTGACCAGTGGGTGTAGGCGACCACGCACGGCGACAAGGTGGTGCTGCGCCGGAAATGGACGGACGTAGTGCTGTACGAGCTAGAGGAGAAGGATGCCATGGTATTCAAGCTCACCATGAACGAGTTCAAGATCACCATCTTCAAGGCCAGCACGTCGACAACGAAGCCAGACCGTTGTCCTCACTCCTCACCATGGCTAGGACAAGGTGGTGCTGGGCCGGAAATGGACGGACGCACTAATGATGCGTGTTTGCGTTTGCTGCTGTGTTTGATAGAGGTGGTACCATCACCATTTTCATAATCGTGAGCACAACAACTTACCAAACAAACTATCTAATAGAGCTAGTAGCCTAACAACACACCAAACACTCGGTGTGAAAAAAAAAACACAAACAACAAAACAGGCTGCACAACAATGCCTAAGGGTGTGTTTGATTGAGTGGCTATCCCCTGGTTGGCTAGGGATAGCCACTTTTTTAGTGGTTGCCCTGTGTTTGCTTTGAAGGATGAGTGTGGTTGGGGATAGCCAAATTCTAAGAATATTCCTCAAAAAATCGGTTGAGCTGATCCTCCCAAATCGGCCGGATGTGGGCAGCCACTCTGCGCTCCTCACCTCCGAATCGTTTTCACTCGCCTCACCTCAAAAAAAAAAGCCACATAACCTTATCCCTCCATCTCCATCTCTCACGGCCAGTGGCGGCGCCGCCGCGCCGGCGACAACAACATGCGCATCTAGAGGTGGTGGTGCAGCGAGGACGGCGCGATGGACGGCCTATTTCCCCTGTCTCGTATCAGCTCTCTCGTCGTGTCTCTCATATCGGCATCTAGTTAGCGGCGGCACTAGTTTCCGGCAGCTACGGATGGAGTAGTTCGCGTCAATGGTTGGTACTAACGAGATGGGGCAGACGGGCTGGGCAAGGAAATAGAGCCGGGGCCGCCGGACAAGGATGCGCTGGCGCACGCGCGCTGCGATTGAAGAAGCCAGACGAGGCACCCCTGTGGAGGCAGCTAGCTATCTCTCTTGCTCAGCCATCTCGTTCATGCTCTCTCGCTCGAACTAGCTACTGCAAATTTTCTCTCTCTGCTTACTGTTAAGATTTTTCAACTTTTCTTTTTTGGTGAAATGGATATGTGCGATGGTTATTAGAATTTGTTTTCAGATTATGATTAGAATTTGTTTTCAGATTATGATTAGAATCCGGTCTTCATCCTTTGTACCAAACATAAAAATGGCTATCCCTAACCACCTCTTGTCTACACAACCAAACATAAAAAATGGCTATCCCTAACCAGGTGGTTGGGGATACCCTCATCCCCTAAATCATATCCTCTAAACCAAACACACCCTAAGTCACGGTAATGCTACGTCGGACACTGGCGGGCCACAGATGGAATGAGGTCAAAATTGACCCAGTTAACCAAACATGCTCTTATTTGATTTCTATGAGTTCCAGTAGAGATGTCTAATTTACTAAATACTTTGGAGCATTCCATACGTGAACTAAAACAAAACCAACATTGTCTCCGTGAGATCCCTTCTTGTCTCCCCAATCGAGAAACAATGTCCTCCAAACCTATATGACATCAGAACCACAATTTTTAAAATTCGTTTATCGTCCTACTTAACGCAGATTGCCGTTCGACCATGTTAGCAGCAAAAAGACATCATGCTCCTTTATGTAGTCTTTTTGTACTTATAGTGTGCTCTCTCCATGTGAGTGCTTACATTTAACTTACTTTGAAAACGCATTTCCATTGAACTTACTATGAATAAGATGAAGTATTGTAGTTGGTGAGCCAACAACTAATTGCATATAGATGTTGGACTGACATCGTGGACGGTGGTGTCACGGCGCTGGAGCTTGGACCGTAGAGGAAGCTGATGAGTGCTCAAGGCGAGATGATAGCCCTTTGTGCCGAGGTCGAGGTAGCCGAGAGCGTAGGGTGGTGTAGCCGTGGTCGAGGTAGCCGTGCGAGGGTTGCCGAGGTCGATGTCGAGTGGGGGTAGCCGGTGTCGAGATAGTCGCCGTGTAGCCGCGGGGCGCAAGGAGGCGCCAAGTTAGACATAGGCGCAGTGGTGTTGAAGTAGTGGTGCGCCGGGAAGAAGACGGTATGGACGAGGCGTCGCGTCGGGTTTGCCAAGCCCGTGGACGCGTCGTGGACGAAGGCACGCGCCAGTGTTGCCAGCACCGGGCATGCGTAGAAGGAAGAAGTCGATGTTGACGAGGCGTCGCACCAGGCTTGCCAGGCCCGGGGACACGTCGTGGACGAAGGCTCGACGACGGTTGCAGCGCCAGTCGGCGTGGGGGTAGAAGGTGCCGATGTCAACCACGATTGTCGGAGCAGAGGAAGTGGTCGAGGAAGATGACGGAGATGCATAGAAGGACGAAGTCGATGTTGACGAGGCATCGCACCAGGCTTGCCGGGCCCGGGGACACGTCGTGGACGAAGGCTCGACGACAGTTGCAGCGTCAGTCGGCGTGGGGGAGAAGGTGCCGATGTCAACCACGGTTGTCGGAGCAGAGGAAGAGGTGGACGGCGATGTAGTCGGCGGAACCAAATGCAGCCCGTGGAGGGGCCATGTCGGTTGCCGTTAGGAGCGACACGGCGGCGGTAGCCCGTGAAGGGCCACGGCGGTCACGTGTAGAAGCGCGGCGGCGATGCTCGTAGTAGGCGAAGAAGAACCCAATAACTCGAAAAAGACCACGCGCGGGTGGTGGCGTTCCCGCGCCTAGGGAGGCGGCGCGGCGCATATCACGAAGAGGTCAACGCGCGGGGACGGCGGAGTGGACCGCACGTCGTGGCGCTACGGCTCGAAGAGCGACGCAGCGGCGACGTGCGTGTCAGGGCGACGGCGGGAAGACCTCGGGGCGGCGACCTGGACCGCGTGTGCTGCGGCGCTACAGCTCGAAGGGGTGACGCAGCGGCAGCACGCCGTCAGGGCAACCGCGGGAACGGCCTCCTGGCGGCGGGCACCGCGTGCTGTGGCACTACGGCCCGAAGGGACGACGCAGCGGCAGCGCACCGCCAGTGAACCGCTGGAACAGCTCGGGGCGACGGCGGGGACGGTGTGATGCAGCGCTACGGCCCGGAGGAGCGACGCAGCAACGACGCGCGGGGTGATGCAACCGCGGTGAGAACCACGGGGCGGCGGCGCTACGGCCCGATGGGGCGACGCAGCGGCAGCCCGTTTGCTCGATCGGTGATAGACGCTCACTCAGGGACGGTCTTCACGGGAACCTGCGGAGGCGCACGCAGACGACTGTACGGGTCGGCCGCGCAGCCTGGATGGAACGGATCGCAGGCGGACGGGTGATCAATCCGCTTGCTCGCGAGGTGGAGGATGCACCGCTCAGCACGATGATGATGACGTAAGGCTGGGTAGTGGAGGCCGAGCGGCGAACGCAGCGCCGTGCCTGAGCGGCCAAGGCAGCTCCGTGCGTGAGGCAGCCACGGTGAAGGCGGGGTAGTGGAGGAGTCCCGATCGGAGCAGGGGCGATGACGACCGACACAAATCGACAGGCGGGTAGACGCGCGGAAGGCGGCCGTTAAGGCCGCCACATCGCGCGAGGCTGCCGAGGCGGCGAAGAGGCCACATGGACAATGGCCGTTACGGCCGCCGCGTGGCGTGTGACTCCGCCGTGTCGGTGAAGAGGCCGGTAGTCGCGCCGGTGTCGGTGTAGAGGCGCGTGAGGATCGACGGTGGCGGCGGGCGACGCAAACCGATCTTGAACCAGAAAACCAAAAAAGAAAACGCCGGCCAAGCGACCGGCGGAGAGAAAGACGCTCTAGGGCAGCCGATCCACGAGACCGGCGGACGAACCCTAGGTACGGGCGGCGCGGCCCCCGGCGACGATCATAGATCCGTCCCGGGGGCGGCGCGAGGCGGAAGCGGCGGCGGCGGTTAGGGTTAGATCGTGTTTAGTCTGATACCATGTAGAAGGATAAGATTGGCGAAATATGTTGGATGTATTATTGAGCCTCATGGGCGAGTACATATTGGGATACAAACTTGGAGGGCAAGAAGCCTCGTAGAGATAGAGTAGAAGATTGACACAAATCCTAAACTAGCAAAGATACGTACACCTAATATATCTCTAACAGATGTAATGCATGATTCTTCTACACGTTTCATCCCTTATAAATAGTACGCACAGATCGACCAACGAATTTACAGGACTTATAATTTCCGCCAAGTTACCGATGTTCTGCCAGTCAAGATGGTAAATTATTAGTTAGGATGGGCAATCACTTAGCAAAGGCCACTTAATTAGCCAACATTAGGCATGCGAGGACCGATCCGCACTGATCGGGTTTGCCTTCAGACTTACGAAAGCTATAGATGCTGCTCCGGTAGTTTTGGATAAGGGCGCTGTCAATTCAGTGAGTCAGATCGTTAAGGATGGCAATGGGTAGGGTATGGGGCGGATAGACCAATACCATACCCATACCCGTATAGTCAACGGGTAGAAAACTCTACCCATACCCGTACCCATGGGTATGAAACTCTACCCATACCCATACCTGGCGGATACCTGTACCCATTGGATACCCAACGGGTACATAAGTTATTATATGCATTGATAGCATATTTGACAAAAATATCAGTTCGATCAATTGTGTGCCTTATCGCGGGGAATTTATCTCCTTAATTTCAGTATTTGGAAGATGAGAGGAATAAGGAGCGATTGCGTTTGAGGAGATTTGGGAGACGAGGGGATTACGGGGACGCTTTGACCGGCCCTTCGCCTCATCACCTAGACCCTGGAGTCATGACCTTGTGGGCCGCTTCCTAATTAGCTACATATGGCCAAAGTGACCCACATGTCAATATAAATGGGTAGGGTACGGGTAATATCCATGGGTACAATACGATACCCATGACCTACCCATGACTTGACGGGTAGGGTACGGGTACTACCCATGGGTATAAAAGTGTACCCATACTCTGCACATACGGGTCGAATACCCGCGAATACCCGTACCCACGGTTAAAATTGCCATCCTTACAGATCGTATCTAATCTGTGCCAGCTAGCATACTATATGACGTGGTAGCATAACGAAAGAGCGAAGAGAGGGTTTCGGTATCTTTACTACTCCCTCCGATCCATATTAATAGGTGCTGAAGTGGATGTATTTAGACATGTTTTATTGCTAGATACATCCACTTCAGCACCTATTAATATGGATCGGAGGGAGTATTAAATAGGAGTTCGTACGTGGGTATTAACTCCCATCGTCCGTCGCTCCCTCGATCGCTTTGCCATCGCGCGCGCATGGGCCAAGGCCCAAACGAAACCCAGCGAAAGAGTTTTTCACATGGTTCCTCTAATCCTGACTCGTTACGACAAAGGAGAGAAAAAAACCTCTCGTGCATACATCAACCCCGTTAGCTTTCAGTGCTCGCTAGGGTTAGCACGCCGGCGGCCGCCATCACCGGCGCCGGCCACCGCTCACCCAGAAACTGCTCCCATCTCTTACTCTCATGGCCCTTTCTCCTCCTTGTCTCATTCCCCACGGACGCGCACGGCACGGCTACTCTTTCCACTTCATCTCGCGACTTGATCTGTTGCTCTGCCGCTTGATCCGTCCAGGCAACTCCCTCCATTGCTGCCCAATCTCGTCAACCGTCCCCGGACGATGGATCCAACGGCAGATCCAGGACGCATAAGGCATCGTCGAGCGCAGCCGTGGAGGGCGGCCAGCAGGGGAGGTAGGGTGGGGAAGTTGGCGGCAGCCTCCATTGGAGGTTCCCGCACCGGCGGGCAATATCGCTGACGGTCATCGCTGGCAACGATGCCAGAACTACCGCTCCTGACCACCAATGGTCGATGTCTACGATTAGTGATGATGGTCATCCGGTCTTCAGCCTTGGATACAATTGGATTCTTTATTTGCTTATATAAATAATCCATTATTTTCGGATTCTTTTTGTAGTTTTATAGTGTTCTAGCTTTAAATGTTTTTGTTCCTACCAGAGTGATGGGCTTCATCACCGCAAAGGAAAGTTCTGCGTCTATTTTCAGAACATACAATGATGATTGCAACATTGTCTTCGTTCTCGGCTTTTGACGTCTCACACTCTTGGTGCTCGATGACAGGGGCGGTCTTCGCATGGAGGAGCGGACCATCTTCTACAACTGTAAGACGTCGCTCTATGTCACTTGCAGTAGAAATATATGTAAGTTCTTAGATTGTTATTTCTTATTTTTTTGCACGTATGTGTTGCCTTTCCTATGCCCGTTTTAAATTTCTCATGCCTTTCTAGCTATTTCTTGATTCGTCCTGAATGATGATACTCCATAGTGTTTAATTTTGTGTTCGTTGGGTAGGCTACTTGACAGAATGTGCGACAATTCTTACTAACACTGACATATTCTTTTTCTTAGGTTGCCCATATGGTGTAGCTTTTGTAGCGGCCAAGGAGACTGAATTTTGTCCACTGCAATATTGTGTGCTTTTCCAGTCAAGGAGAGCGTACAAATTGAAGCTTTTATATTACCTCCCTGCCTTTTACTCTAGATGATATTACTAAGGGATAATTAACAGGGTGCCCTCAGTTGGCACCACGACCTCAGTTTTACCCCTAGCGCCGAATCGACCTTAGTTTTGCCCCTAGTCAGTGCGCAAGGACTGCTTTGGCTGCTTCCACCGTTACTTTCACCCCCCCCGTTAGAATCCTGACCTGTGGAACCCAACATAGAACCGTTGGCGCGGCCTGTGGGCCCCAGCAGTTGAGCGTTGCCGCAGCTTGTGGGCCCAACTGTTGACCGTTGGCGCGGTTTGTGGGCTCCAGCGGTTGACCGTTGCTTGCGGCCGGCGGTTTAAAAGCGGCGGAGCTCGCAGCGGTGAGCAGGAAATCAGCCGAGCTTCTCAGGCAGCGCGTCCCCTTCTTCTCCGGCGGCATGTCGTCGACCTCTGCTT
The DNA here is from genome assembly GCA_028641055.1 of Alopecurus myosuroides. NCBI lineage: Eukaryota > Viridiplantae > Streptophyta > Magnoliopsida > Poales > Poaceae > Alopecurus > Alopecurus myosuroides. The sequence goes on from CM054059.1 coordinate 507,471,554, forward strand.
CCGAATCGCCCTGTAGATGGCCGCGCTTCGGGCCAGTTCCGCTGTGAAGATGCCCTGCCTGCCCACGGACGGCGTCCCTGCAGCGGCGGGTCACCGAGAGCGACAAGAACGGCAACCGCGGGCGCAAACAACAGCTTGGGGAGGTGAGATCTGTGTTCCCCCCTGTCAATTTCGTTTTTTTTCCCTCAATTTTCAGCCGATTTGGGTTTTCATCCGATTTGGGTTTTCGCATTTGCAGGATCTTCTTCCATGTGACCATTTCGAGTGGCTTGAGGACTACAGAAAGAGGATTCAAAAGGAGGACAAAGAAAAGGAGCAATTGGGATCTGCTACGGTGCACAATGGGGTGCAGATTGACGAGTTCAAGAAGATGGCAAAACAGATGGAGACGCTTGTCGGTCTAAAGAAGCAGAGCAATATGATGGCTGCATTTTTTTATTTATGTGGAGTTGTTCTTGGAATTGTGTATTTGAAGATCGTTAGTAAAAAATAATGTAGTTAGTGTTGTAGTTAGCTTGACATGGTCAATTTGAGTATGGCTAAGACTTGGAATAAATGCGTCAGAAATCCAGCCCTGATTTGGTTTGTTTCAGTTCGTTTTCAGTTCAGTTCAGTTTTCAGTGTTCAGTTCAGTTTCAGTGTTCGTATGTACAGGTTCAGTGTCCAGTCCAGTTCAGGTTCAGTTCAGGATAAAATGGTAGGCCCATCTAAAACCAAGACAGGCCCAATGTTAAATGAGGCCCAACGTATACTAGCACGGACAAAAAGTGGACAAAAATAATTTAAACATTGGACAAATATAATTTAAACATTTGGACAAAAATAAATTTATAATTTTGGACAAATATAATTTAAACAACTGGACAAATATAATTTAAACATTCGGACAAATATAATTTAAACGGGGGGACAAATATAATTTAAACATTGACTTCATTTGGGCAAATAGAATTTAAAAATAAATTAATTGGCAAACATAATTAAACAGTGGATATTATATATATGGATAATCTTGGCCCCACTTTACATATATTCAGTGGGGCCCGTCGGACATTACATCTATTAAAAAAAAAGGGGGCCTTGCTAGCCCTAAACCCTAACCGCCCGCTGCATGCATGCGGGCGCCCTTCCGGCCATCCGGCCAACCGCTGGCGGTTGGCCTACTTCTTCCACTCCGCCGCCCTGATCTTGATCTCGTCGTCGATCCGGGCGCGGCGGTTCGCCTCCTGCAACCTCTCCACGTCGTTCTCACGGGCCCTCTTGATGCGGGCCCGGAGAGCCTTCTCCTCCCTCTCCTCCTCCTTCTTCTCCTCCTTCTTGATCTCTTTCTTCTCCAGCCGCTCCTCTTTCTTGAGGAGGCGGTTCTTCGTCTTGGGGGAGAGGTTGTCGGCGTCGGCGGCGGGCTCGTCGCTGTCGGGGACGTCGATCGACGGCGATCGCTCCCATTTGGGAGATTCGACGGGCACGAGGCCCGTCTCCTCCGGCGTCCAGTCGGGCTCGTACCAAGGCCGAGCCTTGGGGTGGTTGTCCTCGTCGGAGACGGACTCGGGGCTTGAGGGGAGAGAGTAGGAAGACATGGTGTTCGGGGCTTGAAGGGAGATGAGAAGGCAAAGAGGCTGGAGAGTGATGAGAAGATGGAGGAGGAAAAACGGGCTATTTAAAGACACGATGAGACGTGAATTTATTGGGGTAGATGAAGCAAACTGTGTGAAACGTAGGATGCAGTGTAGAAAGTACAGTCGATGCATGGTCAAAGCGGTGGTAGAACAGGCCTAGGTGTAGGACTGAGCGCTTAGGGAGTCAAAATGATTTGACGTTGCATGCGTGTATTGAAGAGGTGAAGAGAAGAAATCCAAAGTCTCACGCCAAATCCTGCCTCGCTGCATATGCATTGATGCGTATCTTATAAAAAACTAGGCGTGGAGGGCTGCGTCGCTGCAAATGCGACGCGACTTGTGTTTCTGAAAGGAGGCGTGCAGGGCTGCTGCAAATGCGTCTCGACGTTCACTCGATCTTTTCTTCTTCTGCCACGTGTTGTTTACTCTGAAAAAACAAGGCGTGCATGCACCGGGCTGGTGAACGGGGCCCCAGTAGACAGTGTCCGTTGTTGCATGCAGTTACATTGAGCCAAAACACCACGTCCATGCACCTGCGTCATTTTCGACCGTTTGATCGTATGGAACGGTGCAGATAGAGTCCATGCATGCAAACTACGGCGGCAACGGCCTGCAGACGCTGAGACGCGATCCTCTGACTTTAGGTCACTGACAAATGGAGCCCATCACACACCGGACCCATGTGTCATGGGAGAAAGTCAGAGACCATAAGGTGGGCAAAGTAAGAGGATCGGGTTCCCTCTGTTTTTAGTGCATGTACAATAGTCTAGACGGGTGCTGTCTGCACTACTCGGCCATGTCATTTCTAGACATTTTTAGAGATAGTTGGTACAGTGCATTGACCCCCTAGCTTGTGTTGGGATCCATACGCTCCGTAGCCCCCCTCCCGGTGAAACCCTAGCCCCGCTGGAGAAATACCGGACTTATACGGAAACACGCGGTAACAGCGTCGAAAGGGGGTAGCAATGTGGAACTATTTGCTTGGTTGTGCTAGTATAGCCCATAGGAACACAAAACAAAAAGGTAGAACCCACCTCTTCGGAAGATTCACGGTGTTTGGTCCCATACGGGAGTTTCACCCTATAATCGCCTACAAGAGAGAAGTGGATGCCGGTGAAGCCGGGTCACACCCCAGAGAGCAATCTTGGACATACAAAGCACACAACACACCTATACTAACATGGCATGGCACCCCCTAGCTTGTGTTGGGATCCATACGCTCCGTAGCTCCCCTCCCGGTGAAACCCTAGCCCCGCTGGAGAAATACCGGACTTATACGGAAACACGCGGTAACAGCGTCGAAAGGGGGTAGCAATGTGGAACTATTTGCTTGGTTGTGCTAGGATAGCCCATAGGAACACAAAACAAAAAGGTAGAACCCACCTCTTCGGAAGATTCACGGTGTTTGGTCCGATACGGGAGTTTCACCCTGTAATCGCCTACGAGAGAGAAGTGGATGCCGGTGAAGCCGGGTCACACCCCAGAGAGCAATCTTGGACATACAAAGCACACAACACACCTATACTAACATGGTATGGCACCCCCTAGCTTGTGTTGGGATCCATACGCTCCGTAGCTCCCCTCCCGGTGAAACCCTAGCCCCGCTGGAGAAATACCGGACTTATACGGAAACACGCGGTAACAGCGTCGAAAGGGGGTAGCAATGTGGAACTATTTGCTTGGTTGTGCTAGGATAGCCCATAGGAACACAAAACAAAAAGGTAGAACCCACCTCTTCGGAAGATTCACGGTGTTTGGTCCGATACGGGAGTTTCACCCTGTAATCGCCTACGAGAGAGAAGTGGATGCCGGTGAAGCCGGGTCACACCCCAGAGAGCAATCTTGGACATACAAAGCACACAACACACCTATACTAACATGGTATGGCACCCCCTAGCTTGTGTTGGGATCCATACGCTCCGTAGCTCCCCTCCCGGTGAAACCCTAGCCCCGCTGGAGAAATACCGGACTTATACGGAAACACGCGGTAACAGCGTCGAAAGGGGGTAGCAATGTGGAACTATTTGCTTGGTTGTGCTAGGATAGCCCATAGGAACACAAAACAAAAAGGTAGAACCCACCTCTTCGGAAGATTCACGGTGTTTGGTCCGATACGGGAGTTTCACCCTATAATCGCCTACGAGAGAGAAGTGGATGCCGGTGAAGCCGGGTCACACCCCAGTGAGCAATCTTGGACATACAAAGCACACAACACACCTATACTAACATGGTATGGAACCCCCTAGCTTGTGTTGGGATCCAGACGCTCCGTAGCCCCCTCCCGGTGAAACCCTACCCGCTGGAGAAATACCGGACTTATACGGAAACACGCGGTAACGACGTCGAAAGGGGGTAGCAATGTGGAACTATTTGCTTGGTTGTGCTAGGATAGCCCATAGGAACACAAAACAAAAAGGTAGAACCCACCTCTTCGTGAGATTCACAATGTTTCCACCTCTTATTCTTTGAAATCTCTAGTCTTGTATTCGAGGAATCTCATTTTCGTGATGGATTTCGTTCTAATGTTTATAAATCCTATTTATATTTTTACTAGACTTGTATTAGACCTATATAATGCAATTCCGAAGCCCAAAAATTTATTGGATGATTATTCGTATTATTTATTTTCTTTTGAATAATAATGGTTTTAATCGAAAATCGTAAATAAAACAAGTTTAAAACATCAAAATGAAAAAATAACTTTGGATCTTTCTTAGTCACACCAAAATGAAGCTTTGGTGAGATTTTGACCTTATTTGAGTTCAAAAGGTTTGAAACTCATCTCATTATCTTGAACTCTCTACTAGACTGTTCAAGATATCATATGTTACACAAGGTTTTTTCGTTCCATTCTTTATAAGACATGTTTATATTTTTTTCTCGTTACTATATGACATAACACTACTATGTGCGTCGCCAATATATTTTTTCGATTTTTTTTGAATTATTTATGCTCATTTCAAGCTTGGTCAACCCTCTGTTTGACCAGCCGAAAAGCTTCTAGAAGGAAACACAGAGATTCGACCTGGGCTGTTGGATCGACGCCTTCTAGAAGGAATCGTGCATCGGACGGATGCGCTCGCAGCCACAGCGATCCGCGAGACGCTCGTTCTGCGCTCTGATTGGTTGGTCCGTTGGCCACAGGGATCGATGGTTTCTATATGTTCTACATATGATTTCTTTGCTGTTAAGTATTAAACCTTGTTATTTAAATAAAAAAAATAGAAGAATACCCTTATTCAAAACATAATGAAACTTCATATTTACTAGAGCGATGATTTTTATCTGTTTTATATCTGAATTTTCTATTAAACCATGTTATTTAAATAAAATATTAAAAAAAATAGAAGAATTATTGAAAACATAACGAAACTTCAGATTTACACTATATATGTACAATAGTTGTGTAGGAAATTAATTTGGCTGATGTAGACGAGATGCCAAAAATTGTTGAAGCACAAATGGGGGTGTTTACCCTAGCTTCACACCTCATTTGAAGCACATTTCTCATGAGAATATAGCGATGGTTTCAAATGAGCATAAATAATTCAAAAAAAAAACAAAATGACATGAATCCAACGCACCATGTTGTTATTTGCGATATAGTTGCTCCTCAAATTTATTTGGATAATTTTGACAAGATAGAATTTTTCATGAAATTACAAACGGGGGTGTTTACCCTAGCTTCACACCTCATTTGAAGCACATTTCTCATGAGACCACATCGATGGTTTCAAATGAGCATAAATAATACAAAAAAAATCAAAATGACATGAATCCAACGCACCATGTTGTTATTTGCGATATAGTTGCTCCTCAAATTTATTTGGATAATTTTGACAAGATAGAATTTTTCATGAAATTACAAACGGGGGTGTTTACCCTAGTTTCGCACCTCATTTGAAGCACATTTCTCATGAGACCACATCGATGGTTTCAAATGAGCATAAATAATTCAAAAAAAATCAAAATGACATGAATCCAACGCACCATGTTGTTACTTGCGATATAGTTGCTCCTCAAATTTATTTGGATAATTTTGACAAGGTAGAATTTTTCATGAAATTTCCTAAAAATTTGAAACGACTTGGTTCAACATCATCCAACATTATTCAAACATCATCCAACTATGTTCTAACTTAGATACATCACCAGTCAACATAAATACAACATTATTCAACAGAAATACAACACCAACTTAGTCCAAATAGCGTCGGGGCTTCTTTGTGATCCTTGGCTGTTTTGGTGGCGCTTTGCTCCTTGTGCTGATCTTGCTCACAGCTTCTGGTCTTCTCCTCTTGGTAGTCGGTACCTTGGCTTTCTTCTTTGAAACTACACCAGATCTGTACAAAACATAAAGGATCATGATAAATAAATAAAAAATAAAATGAAAAATGAAAACTGGTGAGATCATGGCAGGATTTACATACCCATCTAAGCTTGTAACTGGTGACATCATGGCAGAATCATCCAATGGAGCATCCAATGAAACTTGTGTGTCCATGGCAGAATCATCCAATGGAGCATCCAATGAAACTTGTGAGATCATGGCAGAATCATCCAATGGAGCATCCAGCGGATCAGCTGGAGCATCTGGAGCATCTTCTGGAGCATCTGGAGCATCATATGAATCATCAGCTGGATCATCAGATGGAGCATCCAGAGGATCATCAGCTGGAGCATCTGGATCATCGAATGGAGCATCATGGACTTGATCATCATATGAATAATCAGTTGGATCATGTACTTGATCATCATTTTGTTGTTCTGGAGCATCATCTGAATCACTTGACTGCTGAACATCATTTTCAAATGTTTCATCCGGCTGTTGATCCTCATTTTGCTGTTGATCATCATATTGAAATGCTGCATCCGGCTGCTGACCATCAGTTTCATCAGGCATACTCTCTCCAAACCCTGGATCGACTGCGTTATCACAATATTTGCCGAAATGACCGGTCCCACCACACCTTGTGCACTTACGCACCCTCGCTCCACCTCCACCTTCACTGCGACGTCGGTGTCGACTCTTCCTCGGTCTACCTGCAGCTCTCTTCAGAACCGGAGCACAAAGTTTGAATCCAGGGTCCACTCTATCCCACTGCTGTTTTCCCTCCAAAGCAGGCAAGGCATGTGCATATGTGGCTCTGAACATTGCTACAGAGTAGTAATCATGGACATACTGCTGTATATCCCCTGCTGGACCTGTGAGAGAAGTGATGAAAAACAAGGCATGAATACATGGCAAACCAGTTATCTGCCATTGCCTACAAGTGCAAGTCTTCGCTTCTAAATCCACTGGATATCTCCATTCTTTGTTACTTTTATCAAAGAATGATACCTCTGATTTGGTATCCGAGACAAATCTCATGTTCATATTCAAGCCCAAAGTTTTCTGCTTCAACGCCTTCATCACATTCGGGATAATAATGTGGCCCATGAATTTTGCATTAGCTATTTCAAGACGGAAATGAAATTTTTCGGCGTATTCTATCCTTATCCTGTCAAGCAAATCAGCCAAATAAAGATCCTTATGTTTCCGGATCGTTGAGTTGAAAGATTCTGCAAGATTATTGTGCACATAGTCAACTTTGCTCAATTCACTGAATTGGCTTCTAGACCATAGCTTCGAGTGGTGTGTTTCCAAGTATTCCTTCACTTTCTCTTTTGTGTACAACTGCCTCATGTGGTAGTTGTGCTTCCTGACACTGCAAGTCAAAGATGCAGGCCATAAATGATCGGTATAAAACTTTCCTTTGAATTTCTTCACAAAATTTGCAGCAAGGTGACGCATACATTCCCTGTGCTCTACTCCTGGGAACACATTATCCACGGCCACTTCTAAACCTTTGCATGCATCTGTGTGGATTACCAATCCATTGGGATGTCCAATAGCCCGGCGCAGATTCTGCAAAAACCATGTCCAGCTCTCCTCGGACTCTGTCTCCAGCACACCGTAGGCAACTAGAAAAACAAAACTGTGTGCATCAACTGCACAAGCTGCTACTAGCTGGCCTTTAAACCTCCCTGTGAGAAAAGTAGCATCAATAGCCAAATAAGGCCTGCAGCCTACCAAAAAACCCATTTTGCAAGCTTCAAAGCACACAAAAACCCTCCTAAAGCATTGCTTGGTCCTTGTCACTTTCTTCAATGTGTAATCCACGGCGTGGTGATCAATTTCAACAACACTGCCTGGGCTTGCCCTCTCCACTTCAGCTTTGAATGCATACAACAACTGAAAACTTTCATTCCAGTTACCATGGATAGATTCCAATGCTTTGTTTTTACCAGTGAACACCCTCATGTATGGTAAATCTATCTTGAACTTGTCTTTCATGTTTTTATGCAATTGCTTTGCACTCACTTGATGGTTTTCTGCCATCCATCTTTTTACTTCATCCGCCACCCATCTTGACTTGGCTCTGCTGATTGTTTGCTTCCTAAGGGTTGATTCTTCGCATGTGTGGGGAAAAGGGTTCACTTTTACCTGAACATTGGTGCTGCCCCGCATTTTAGATGCGTGCATCCTCCATTGACAATCTTCAGACACACAGTGCACAGTGTAGCGCCTTTTATCGCTCTTGTCAACTACAAAGGCACGTTCTACCTTCATGCAGTACGTCACAAGTGCATTTCTACACTCAGCCATGGAAGAAAAAATGCAACCTTCTTCCATAAGAGGGTTCGCAGGGTTCCATTCAACAGGTGTCCGGTCTTCCTCTACGTCATCGTCACTGTCAGACTGATATTGGATTTCAACCCGAGGTGTCTGTCTTAAATTCCTAATAACATCAGGATATAGCCTCTCTTCATCATCCGCAGACATGCAGGCATCCTCCTCCACAGCGACTTGAACCCTTTTCCCAGTGCCCACACTTGTCGAGCCACCACGTCGAGCTGGTTTTGAACTGTTCTGGCTGGAGTTGGCAGTACGACGTGATGGTCCTGCCACAAAAGATGAACCCGCCACAACTGCCGGCACAACCACATCATTTTGCAGCTTCACATTAAAATTCTCTGCCTCCGTATGCTTAGCAAACATGGTAGCGAGCTCTTCATCATTACTAATTTGGATCCAATCTTTTCCCCCATCAAAGTATCTAAATTCCACTTCATCATGCAAACCCCAAGGATATGGGCTGCAAACTATCTCCCTAAATTGTCTGAAACTCCAGTTCCAATCCATTGGGACCGAATAACTGAAACCTCCTTTGTATTTCTTCTTACTGTCTGCATCGACGATGTAGCGCTCTCTTCTAACATGCACCAAGAAAGCAAACCGCAACTCCATCCTAACCCACGAAAACAGAGACGCAATCAGCTGCAAATCAATGGCATCCGTGTCTAATCGATAATTCAAAGCTCAGTACTTACCCAATGGGAACCCAATCGTGGACGCGGCATGTCTCCGGCCCCACGGCGCGGCCGCTCTCCATTTCATTCCTATCCATTTCGTCGAGCAGGTGGCGGGCAGAGTGGTGGAACGAGCGCCCCACCAGCGGCGTCGCAGGACGGCCCCGGCGGTGAAGCAGGTGGCCACGCGGAACGGCCGCGGCGGTGCAGGTGGTGCAGGTGGTGCTGGCGGCGCAAATGCGTGCTGCTGGCTGCGACACAGGTGGCGGTGGCGCGCTGGCTGAGGAAGGTGGCGGCGGAGCAGGTGGTGGTGGTGCCGCAGGTGGTGGTGGTGCCGCAGGTGCTCGTGGCGCAACAGGGGCTGGTGCGGAGGTGGCGGCGGCGAGAGCGGCAGCGCACGACGGCGGGGCAACTAAATTGGGCGGCAGCGCACGACGGTTGTGGCGGGAAGCTCGGGTGTGGACTATTCAGATTAGTCAACTAACTGCCCGGTCCCACCTGTAAGCTCCGGACGGTTTCAGCGAACTGGCAGTCCCACGCGGTCCCACTTCGCCAAACGGAGCCTGACTCCTCCGGGCCGACTTCGACTAACGGATTCGACTCCAAACTTACCGTTCCAGCCTCTCCATAGTGGTTGCGCACGGACTAGGGGCAAAACTGAGGTCGATTCGGCGCTAGGTGTAAAACTGAGTACAAGTGACCCTCTGTGGGCAATTCGATAAATGACCCTACTACTAATGGATCAGATGGAGGTGAGCCAGGTTAGTTACTTGCTGACCATTTCAGTTTTTGCATGTAATTAAATTGGGTCTCCCAAATGGATCATTTTGTTAGCAACGATTTTGGCTGCTTTGCAGAATTATAGAGAAAGATACTATAGAGACCAAGCCTTTTTCTATCTTTGTAATACAGATAATCATATTAGAACAATTGATATACAGGTTTTAGCTAATGTACATGTGCTCATTTTATTCAGTGTTGGGTACTCTGGGTTATGCTTATACCAATATTGATAAGATAATATGCAGATTAACTTTCATTTAGTACCATTGCTAGCTAAATTCTCCCAGTTCTCATGCAGACGTTAGTAAGGTGCAGGGAGATTTTTAATTCAGTCTTGGGTATTTGTCAAGTTTGTGTTTAAATAAACATTTTCTGTTGCAGACGTTAGTAAGGTACAGGGAGATTTTTAATTCAGTCTTGGGTATTTGTCAAGTTTGTGTTTAAATAAACATTTTCTGTTTATTTGGCTACCTTTCCGATTAAACAAAAAGGTATTCAGAGAAGAAAAACATGCTCCAACTGAAAAACCGCCCCTTTTGTTCTGGTACCATGGTTTGTTTCTCAAACTTTCGATATTGTTTGCATTTGGAGAAGGGCTGGGGATTTGAACTGTGTCCATGCACATACTGTGAGCATCACAATACTAAGGTATAACAATACTAGATACTTCCCCACCAGTGTTCCTTGTGCACAGGAAATATAATATGTGCATGTTTGTGTTTGTATATAATTCTTCAACCCACCTGCCGGCGACATGTGACCACCAGTGGGAGCTGACCTTGTGTTTGTTATAATTCACACACAAAGACAATTAATTTTCTATAAGCATCATTCTCCTTTTATCAATTGTTGAAAAATTATTACCACCGAGACATGTTTTATTTGCAGATAGTAAGATGATTTCGGCAAGATGTCGCACTATGCAGGCCCGAATCCCGTTGCCAGTCCACGGGATGCACCCTCGCCCTGTCCGACGCAGGCAGAAGCAGCACCTCCCCTCACCCCCGCCCCCACAACCCCACCTACACCGGCGTGGAGTTTGGTAGGGCCGACGAAGCACCATAGCTTCAATTTGGAGTTCAGAAATGTCGCTAGCCAGATCATGTGTAATTCATTATTTAAGTGTGATTCCTTGTATATTTTGGGAGGACATTCTCAAAGAAATGAAGTTTCCCCCAATTGAACTTATCCGGTGCACTGTTTTTTTAGAATTCTTTTCAGGTGGTTGTAGGCCGGAATAGAATATTTTTTTCCCTCAGTTTCTTATAACTGATTCGCAAGTTATGTCTCGTGAAAGCAATATCTTATAATTGATGGGCGATTTATTTCTGGTGGAAGACAAGCAAGAGGATAACAGCTCTACGTTTTCCAGCACAATGGATTAACCTGTCAGCAGAAAATGTCAGTCATTGTGGCATTAAAAATGGTCCAGATGGAAGCTGACAAGAAGCCCAACTTGTCAGCGGAAAATTTAACACATTGCAGGTAAAGATCCCATGATGATGGCTAAGAGATGATTGCCCTGACTGACACATATATGGGACCATTCAACAAATGTTTCCGATTAATATTTATACTGTAGCCAAGCGCTTAATGTGTGGGCATCTTCTATCCTCTTTGCAACATACTCCCTCCGTTCCTAAATATAAGATGTTCTAGCTATTTCTCATGGTGACTAGATACACACCAATATGAGTGAATATGCATACTAAAAGTTGTCTAGATACATGTAGAGATATGTGAATGTGAAAAATGGCTAAAACATCTTATATTTAGGAACGGGGGGAGTATTAACATAGAAGCGGAGGAGGAAGACTACATGGCACGGGATGATAACAGATCATAATATAAAATGTTAGAAAGAGGAAGATATATGTTTGCGACCATGATATTTAAATTTTTTCGACACCCATGCATGTTTAAATGACATCCTTTGGCATTTTCATCATTTTTATTGCACTGTGGCAACATATGGTAATTCAAATGAGCACACGTACGAGAAATGAAACGAGTAGTGATATTTTAAAAAAAATTTGTACCTCTTTATTAAAATGTGTTTTCAGCATGGTTTTTGAGTCGCAGAGTCGAGTCAAGTCGCGGAGGCTGCGACTCGTTGTATAGTCGCCAAAAGTCGCTGAATAGTCGCCAAAAGTCGTTGTATAGTCGCGAGTCGCCGTGATTTTGAGATGCGACTTGGTGATTAGTCGGCGATTAGTCAGCGATTAATCAGCGACTCAAAAACCATGGTTTTCAGTGTATCTATTCTCTACTTTATTATGCTATGAAAGTTTCGATAATTGTCTTCTCCCAAGATGGCTAAAAAGATGGAAGTCAGATAGAGAAGGTGACATGTGAATATGTGATGGAGTGAAAGGGTAAAAGGATAGAATAACATATGATCATTGGCGGAACATGTGTAAGGTATTAAAAAAAAAATCAACTACGTCCATACGTTGTTTTCCCGTGGCAACGCACGGACATTCAACTAGTTTTATTTCAGATACGACTCTTCTTCTGGTGAAACCCAAGGGCCAATAATCCACCCAATTCACAATAAGCTACATAGACGATGACTGGACACCATTTCCCTCTGCCTCTCCTCCTCCTTGCCCACCGCCGGCGACGCCGTGGTGAGTACTCGCGGTACGTCCTAGAAACTGCAGCCCTGGTCATCAATGCTACACTTCTTTCCTGTCCCACTCCTGATTGATGTCCTTGCACCAGCAAGAATCTGTGTTTCTGTACGTGATTTCTTAGTTGATGGAAGCAAAACAGACATAGTAGAGGAAGATGATATATAGAACCAAGCAACCAAGCAGTGATAGTGCGACTAAGAAAGACAAAATTCTTGAACAATTCTTGTTTGGGCCCACAGTTAATACATGCATTCTGAAGATCGGTTTTGTGCTGGTAAATGACGATGTAGTGACCGCAAGTTATGACTTTAAAGTATCTGCATGAGTCTAGATGCTCTGGAAGAAAAACTTGTTCGAGTCAATAAAGTTATCCCAAATTGGCCCTAATTTCAACAGGGGGTGTTTAAGTTACCGCCATGTTGAGTACTTGCGATCTATCAAGTTGTTTAAGTTTAGATCACGACATGCAGCCAGGTTCACGAAGCTTTCCGCCGCCGCCTCCACCTCCGCCTCCTCCATATGACGGTTTCCCCTCCTCCAGCCGGCCTCGTTGGCATCAAGAGGGGTGGGGAAGCCGATCTATAGATGGAGTTTTTCATTAAATGAGTGATTTCAATAAATTAGAGTTTTAGTAGCCGTCTTTGATTTGGCCTTCGCGTCAATGGAGATGACACCGTCTACAATAAGTGATCTTTGGCCCCTCTTTCGACGACGAGATCTCCATCGAGGCGTCTACGGTGGTGTTGAAAGATTAAATTTTTCTAGGTATGATCCTTCAGATTTTGCTTCGACAGATTGGTTTGGATCTTTTATCTTGTTTGCCGCGAGGAGCTTTGTTCTCGCAATATTTATCTAGGCAGTTAGATCTTCGATGATGGTGCTTCATACTCTCGTACTAATTATTATAATTAGTGTAGGCTGTTTAGTTCTTTTTGCCTGCAATCCTGGTGCTGGTACTCTTGCCGATGATGGTTGACTACTTTAATGGGTGTTTGCGTGCTCGCAGACTTGGCATTGCAGCTCAAAATTAAAATTATGGGAGAACCTTCGTGGGCATTTACAGGATTGTGGTTTGACATCTATGTCATCGTTCTACGGCTGGCTGCCTTCAGAAAAGTACAAGATTTTGTTCTGAAAGCAGAAAGAGTCTAAAGATCTCGAAGATTTGCTCGTCTTTTTTATTTTGTAATTGCTATAGTCAGCTCATGTATCTCTACCATGTACTATTTTCTACAATAAATATATATGTTATTGATTGTAAATAAAAGTTGTTTAAGTTTGAAGAGGGGGTGTACAGAAGAAGCAGAACCACTTTTCCTAAGGACCCAAGGACGACATGGTACAGCCGTCCGCTAGTAAACATCCATGCATGCCCATATTTGAGGATTGTTTGTGTGGAACGATCGGGCGTTGAATTTATTGGTGAACTGAACGAGTGCTCTCTATGGTTTTTTCTTTCTTATTTTCTATTCCTTTTCCTAAACATATGCAAAGGGAATGTGTTCGAGAAGAACTGGAATTAAGACGCGTAGTAAAACTAGCTAGCGGCCCAAGTTTTTCTACCGGGCCTGCGCCACTAATAGAAGCGGGTAGTAAATTATGTTGTAAAACATAACTTAAATATCACACATTAGGCACAATATAAACTCTACACCGAGCTGAGTTTTGCTGACTGTATTAACTGCGACACTATGCAATGAGCATAGTCCGCCTATCTTTTTTTTCACCACTCAGCAAACGATGAGGCACTCAACACTTTTCGTCACTATACGACACACGGACACGGTGCCGCCAAATTAAATCACGAGATATGGATAGGAAAGGAAACGGTGCTGAGATACAGAATGCGTCGGCCTCGAGATTCCCTGGCGGCGAGAGTGACACGCGGGGCTTAAGTCGGCGTAGTTATTGATGAACACGCAGGATGGTTTTCGGAACACACGCAATAGAAACTGGTAGCCCGCTTCTATATCACGGAATTAGATCCACTTATTTCCATTGTTAAGGATATGTGCTCATATATCTGTACAGCTCGTTTGATTTTTTTTTAAATGGGAAGGTAACCCTGACCTCTAGAATGAACCGATCTACACAACTTTCTTTATTTCATAATTTTAAGTCTCGGATCACATGCATAGAAATTTTACGGCTCATGGGTCGAACAAAGTGGCAACCTTAATAAGCCAATTTTTTTTAAAAAAATTACAATACGTCTCTACATTTTGTATTCACTGGTGGAAACAGGGCTATTCGTCCCGGTTTGTAAGGGCTATTCGTCCTGGTTGCTCAACCGGAATAGAGACCACGGGACATATGTCCCTCCCCCCATTCGTCCCGGTTGTGTTAAAACCGGGATGAATGGGTCGTCCACGTGGGCGCTTAGGGCTTGGCCTCTGGGCAGGACTATTCGTCCCGGTTCTTAACACGAAACGGGATGAATGCTCCCGCTGCTGCGGCAACATTTTGACTGTTTTTCTGCCGTGGCAGAATTTTTTTATTTCTTATTTTTTTTAAGGGTTTGGTATGTTATATTCCATTTTATTAGCGGGCACTGTGGGGGAAGAAAGTACTCTTTCCCCCATGTCGTCGCTGTCCCAATCAATAATATGTACGAGGGCCCCCGAGCGATGCGTGATGGTGCAGATCTTGCACTCGTTGGGATACCCCAAGAGGAGAGTGTGATGAGCACAACGGTATGAGTTTTCCCTTAGTTAAGAACCAATGTTATCAATCCAGTAGGAAAAGGAGGACCTTCGGAAGGTTGATGCCACTGACGGTGGTGTTGGCGCTTCACCGGTGTCAGTCACAACGTGTAACCTGCACACAACACAACCAAAATAGTTTGCCCCAATGGTATAGTGAGGTTGTCAATCTCACCGTTCTTGGTGAAAACAAAGATTAGACGTATAGTGTGGAAAATAGTGTATGCTTGCAGTATGTAAAGAAAGCAGAAAATTGTTGTGGTTTGTTTAACAGTGTGGAAAATGGACCGGGGTTCATAGTTTCACTAGTGGCGTCTCTCCATAAAAGATAACATGTTGGGTGAATAAATTACAGCTGGGCAATTGACAAATAGAGGTTGCACCGTAGTGCACAATATGACATGAAGATTACTATGCTATTTAGTGCGGGCACTACAACAAGATACATGGACCGACATCCATCTGCATGTATGACTAATAATCCACCCTCAGGTTATCATCCGAACCCCCTCAGGTATTAAGTTGCAAGCAACAGATGCATTAAACAAACTGTGTAATGTAAGCAATGATTATGCACGCGGGCACTCTCACCGCTGTTTTCTCCCTAATGGCAACATCACATCCTCCCCCTTCACGTTTCTGTCACTCGAGCAAGGCAACAAGGAGGGATGAACCCACTATCGAGCATAAATACTCCCTCTTGGAGTTACTAGCAACTACTTGGCCAGAATAACCACTAGCAATGGAGAGCATGCAAGATCACAAATAACATATGCAAATAATGACTAAATCAACTTGGCATAAGGTCAATATTCATCGGTTCCCAGCAAACACAGCGTATAGAATTACATAAGATCAATCTCGATCATGATAGGCAGCTCACGAGATCTAAACATGGAGGCATATGAGGAGAAGACAACCATCTAGCTACAGCTACGAACCCGTAGTCCAAGGATGAACTACTCACGCATCACTCCGGAGGCAGGCATGGTGATGTAGAAGCCTCCGGTGATGATCTCCTCTCCGGCAGAGTGCCAGAAACAACTTTAGAACCCCCCTGATCTGGGGTTGACGGTGACGACGGCTGCGGAACATTTGCGGGGATTTTGATCAAGTGCCTAGGGTTTTCCATCCGGGGGGCTTAAATAGGCGAAAGGGCAAAGGCGGTGGAGGCCGGGGGGCCCACACCCATAGTTGGCGCGGCCAGGGGGCCGCGCCACCCTATGGTGTGGCCCCCTGCTGCCCCTTTTCGGCTCGTCTTCGGTCTTCTGGATGCTTCCGGGGAAAATAGGACTTGCGGGTTTCGATTTTTCCAATTCCGAGAATATTTCCAGAACAACTTTTTTGAAACTAAAAACAACAGAAAACAGGGAACTGGCTTTGTGGCATCTTGTTAATAGGTTAGTCCGGAAAATCGATAAAACTGACATAAAGAAAGGAGAAAACATGTGGCAATTGGCAAAATATCATCATGGAGCATCAGAAATTAGGGATACGTTTATGACGTATCAAGCATCCCCAAGCTTAGTTCCTACTCGTCCTCGAGTAGGTAAACGATAAAACAATAATTTCTGAGGTGACATGCTACTAACATAAACTTGATCAATCTAATGTAAACGCATATGCACGCTGAGATCATAAAACTTTAAACACATGCATGATAAATAAAACTTTAATAATAAAGCATAGAAATTACTTTGCATCACGATGAGTAACTCAAATAAAGGATCATGAATAATAATGCAAAGAAAGGTACACGTTTGTTTCAGGTATAGAGAAAGCATGACAAAGTGATATTTATATAGTCCTTAAGAGTGGGGCAAAACATAAATGCCAGGACACCTTGAAAGTTCAAGAGGAAGACTAGAACAAATAATTTAAGAACAAATAATAACACATCATGAAGTAATTATTGATGCTTATGGGACAAATGCACATAGAACTCAAAATGGCAAAAATGCTCTCTCAACTGTGCATAAAGTTAGAAGATGGAGACTCAACATAAAAGTAAAAGAAAGACCCTTCGCAGAGGGAAGCAGGGATCACTCATGTGCTAGAGCTTTTATTTTATGAAACAGAGGTATTAAAAGTTTGACACTCCTCCCATCCATCTTTCACAAACCATGGCTAACCGAATCCTCGGGTGCCTGCCAACAATCACATACCGTGGAGGAGTGTCTATATTTTTGGAGATGTATGCTAATGTCAACGAATGGTAAACAGAAAATACAGTACGTCACGATTAAACTGGATTCACAAGAGCGGCTCCCATGGTGAAGGACCCAACTGGTGTAGAAGGTCATCCCTCTTTCTCTTTTGTTTACACAATTATGCGTTGACTGATAAATCAGGGGTAAAAATAGTGAAGAGAATTTGTTTGTATTAATTTGGGGCTAGGCACCCCGCCGCCAGCTCTTATATCATTTGGATAAGCGAATGAAGCCACTAGTCCAGAGTGTGAAGTCCAATCAACAAGTGAGATAAAGATTCTCTATTTACATCCTCATGAGCAAAAACAGGAACATAAAGCAGGAGTAATTTTGAAGGTTTTAAAGGTAACACATTAGCAATTTACTTTGGAATGACAGTTAAATACCACATATAGGTAGGTATGGTGTACACAATAGGGAAAAACTTTGGTTTAAGGGAGTTTGGATGCACGAGTAGAGCTCATACTCAGTACAGTTGGAGGCTAGAAAAAGACTGGGAGCGAGAAATGAAGAGAGCATAAGAGCCATAATCATGCATAACGACATAAACATCATTAATTAAAACATAAGCAGTATCACAAGTTCAAAAACTAAGTGGTCATGGAGGCTATTCGTGACTGGTTTGTAGTCATAAACATGGTGTGAGTATGCGCCAAGTCAACCAAATAAAACATTCGAAAGAGAATACCACATATTGATGCTTTACTATGACAAGAACAACTCATGAATCTTTCAATACATATTGAACACTCTCAGCTATTTGAGGCTAATCATGCTACTCAATAACCACAAGGCTTTAAAACTAAAATAACATTTAGTATGGCATGAAAAAATCCTAGCCACAGTCTGTACAAGCTTCTACTAGTACTGTTATAAATTCTACTTCAAGCAACAATTTTCTTTCTCCCAACAAGCACATGCTTTAACAAAAATACTCTTTATGGAACAACAAGCAAACATGAGAGTACTCAAATAATACTACTAAAACTAACATATCTAATAAGAGATGCACGCAAAACAGGAGCTAAATAAATATAGCAGCAAAACAGAGACTAAGAATACAACATATCTTCAAGAAAAAGCGGAGCGTGTCACTCTCCAATAAAACAATGCTGGGGTCCAACCAAACTTATTATGAAAGTAAAAATAAAATAAAGAAAAATCACAAGCAAACTGAAAACAAAAATAAAAGACGCTCCAAGTAAAGCGCATAAGATGTGACCGAATAAAAATATAGTTTCACTAGAAGTGACCTGATAATTTGTTGATGAAGAAGGGGATGCCTTGGGCATCCACAAGCTTAGACGCTCGAGTCTTCTTGGAATTTTCTTGGATGTACCACAGGGGAATCCCCAAGATTAGGCTTTTCAATCTTCTTCATCACATCATACCATCCTCTTTTCTTGACCCTTGAAAACTTCCTTCACATCAAAATTCTCACAATCTTCATTAGCAACGTTCGTGCAATTGAAATAATAAATTCACATGGTTCACTTTCAACATAATTATAACACTCAAAAAAACATTAGCTACTGTCACAACTTCTTTCAAAACTCTTTTTCTCAAAAGAACACCAAAAGAAAGAGATTAAGATGAAAATGCGATAAATAGCAGAAATCTGTCAAAAAACAGAACAGCAGGTAAAGATGAATTTTAAAAAAAATCTTCGGTTGATAAAATCAAAAAGTGGTCTTCTAAGAAACGTTGCGTATATAACTCAGGATTAAGCACAAAAAAACTCAGGTCATTTTGAATTTTCTGTGATTTTTAATGGAATTAACAGTGGACAGCAGAAATCTGTTTTCTGCGTAGAAATCCGAAATATAGGCTCAACTTTCCACTAGAGGCTTTACTTGGCTCTACAAAAACTCAAAAGAAAAGATACATCGGGGTTTCTAAGGAAATAGAAAACACCCAGGTGCAAAGCACATCAAAGAAAACAAAGGAAAACTGAATCAAAACAGAGAAATAAAACGGGTTGTCTCCCGGTAGCGCTTTTCTTTAACGCCTTTCAGCTAGGCATAGAAAATTAACTCAAGTATTTTCAAGTGAGGAATTCAAATAAAGATTTGGCAATTCTTTAATGATGCATTGTATTTTATCTAAGTGAGTTTCATAGGCTCCTCTCTTAGTACTTTTAGGCTTACTATCTTCATCAAATAAATTCTCAGGAGCAGTCCAATCAAAATTCTTTTCCTGGGCTTCGTGCAGAGCTACTAATTTAAAGGGGATTGGTATTTTATCCTCGTTTTCATTATTAGACTCAGTTTTTCTAGAGAAGCAACAATTTCTACACATGAGCCAAGCATATTAAAACAATAAAAACTTTTCTAGCTTCTATAGCAACATCCCCAAATTCGTTAAGCATAGTTTCTAGGATGAAGGTTCTTTTCTCAACATCTTCAATGTTATTCAAGTTGAGGAACATATGTTGCATTATGGGATGGAGGTTAATAAACCTAGCTTCTAGCATGTGAACTAAGAAAGTTGCAGCAGTCTCGTAATTGGGAGCAAGTTCTACTATGGATTTTTCCTCAAAGTTAGCATGCTTACTAACTTGATCAAAGAATTCTTTAATAGTGTCCTTTCCAAGTATAGAACCACTTCCTACCGGAAAATCTTTCAAGGTAAACTTAGTGAACAACATGATGAGAAATAACAACGTACAGACACAAATAACAACTATGAAGTAAACTATTTTTTGTGTGATTTTGATATAGAGAAACAAAAAAAAGACAAAAAATAAAAAAAGACAATAAACAAAATAAAGAGATTGAGAGTGAAAGACTCCTCTTGCCAGAAGACTTCCTTATCCCCGGCCACGACGCGAGAAAAAGTCCTTGATGGTGCAGATCTTGCACTCATTGGGATACCCCAAGAGGAGAGTGTGATGAGCACATAGGTAGGAGTTTTCCCCTTAGTTAAGAACCAAGGTTATCAATCCAGTAGGAGAAAGAGGACCTTCGGAAGGTTGATGCCACTGACGGTGGTGCTGGCGCTTCACCGGTGTCAGCAACAACGTGGAACCTGCACACAACACAACCAAAATACTTTGCCCCAACGGTACAGTGAGGCTGTCAATCTCACCGGTCTTGCTGAAAACAAAGATTAGACGTATAGTGTGGAAAAACAGTGTATGCTTGCAGTAAGTAAAGAAAGCAGGAAATTGTTGTGGTTTGTTTAACAATGTGGAAAATGGACCGGGGTTCATAGTTTCACTAGTGGTGTCTCTCCATAAAAGATAGCATGCTGGGTAAACAAATTTCAGCTAGGAAATTGACAAATAGAGGTTGCACCATAATGCACAATATGACATGAAGATTACTATGCTATTTAGTGCGGGAATTACAACAAGATACATAGACCGACATCCATCTGCATCTTTGACTAATAATCCACTCTCAAGTTATTATCCGAACCCCCTCAGGTATTAAGTTGCAAGCAACAGATAATTGAATTAAACAAAGTGTGTAATGCAAGCAGTGATTATGCACGTGGGCACTCTCACCGATGTTTTCTCCCTAATGGCAACAACACATTCTCCCTGTTCACGTTTCTGTCACTCGAGCAAGGCAACAAGGAGGCATGAACCCACTATCGAGCATAAATACTCCGTCTTGGAGTCACTAGCAACTACTTGGCCAGAATAACCACTAGCAACGGAGAGCATGCAAGATCACAAATAACATACGCAAATAAATACTATATCAACTTTGCATAAGGTCAATATTCATCGGATCCCAGCAAACACAGCATATAGAATTACATAAGATCAATCTCGATCATGATAGGCAGCTCACAAGATATAAACATGCAGGCATATGAGGAGAAGACAACCATCTAGCTACAGCTACGAACCTGTAGTCCAAGGATGAACTACTCACGCATCACTCCGGAGACAGGCATGGTGATGTAGAAGCCTCCGGTGATGATCTCCTCTCTGGCAGGGTTCCGAAAACAGCTTCAGAACCCCCCCTGATCCGGGGTTGATGGTGACGGCGGCTACGGAACTTTTTCGGGGATTTTGATCAGGTACCTAGGGTTTTCCATCCGGGGGGCTTAAATAGGCGAAAGTGCAAAGGCGGTGGAGGCCGGGGGGCCCACACCCATAGCTGGCGCAGCCAGGGGGCCGCGCCACCCTATGGTGTGGCCCCCCTGCTGCCCCTCTTCGGCTCCTCTTCGGTCTTCTGGATGCTTCCGGGGATAATAGGACTTTCGGGCTTCGAATTCTCCAATTCCGAGAATATTTCCAGAACAACTTTTCTGAAACTAAAAACAGCAGAAAACAGGGAAATGGCTCTGTGGCATCTTGTTAATAGGTTAGTCCGGAAAATCGATAAAAATGACATAAAGAAGGGAGAAAACATGTAGCAATTAGCAAAATATCATCATGGAGCATGTCGGGGGGCTACCCCCGAGTAGGGGTAAGATTGGTGATGAAACAGAGGTAAAAGTACTGTTGGCCGGGTAGGTGGCTACCCGGGTACCCTCTACCTGGTAGTTTCTATTCGGTCATAAGTATTGAAGGCCAAGAGAAGATAAGGAGAAAGATTATAATCGTCCGGGTAGCGGTCAGGTGGTCCGAGTAGATGGGATGCAATCCTACTCGGGTAAGAAGTCAATGGAGCCGTTCTGACAAGATCACGGAGATCCCGCAGCCGTACAGGCATGCGGTTCAACTTACGGAGTGCATGATTATCCGCGCTACGGCGTGGCTAAAGTGAGGTAGGCGCCTGTCATGTCCTGTCAGTGACAGAGGGGACATGACACATCGAGGGGCCTAATCTGTCTGACTGACAGGGTGGACAGGTCCAGTCAGCCGGACGGCGCAGCGACTTCCCGCACCCGCGTCAGCGAGAAGCCGGAGGCGTGCTCTGCCCCACTGTGGAGACGTCGCATCATCGTACCTTTTATTCTTTGTTTACTCGGCTGGGCACCAGTATATAAGGTGCCATGCCCGCTCCTACGCGAGGGACGTTACGCGAGAGTGCATTTATTACACGAGCAAGTGTTAGCGGTAGAGAGAGCAGACAGTGGCTACTCGGCTGAAAGACAACTTTGTACTGTGGCTACTCGGATATCATACATACAGAGAGATAGGCAGGAGTAGGGGTGTTACCTCCACACGAGGGCCCCGAACCTGGGTAGTTCTTGGTGTTTGCAGTGTTTCCTGAGCGCGTCTACTCGACGTGCGATCCCTCCCCGAATACCTACAGCGTCCATCGGCCCCAAACTTAAACCATCCCATGGCATCTGTCTTTACACATCCACGACAATTGGCGCCCACCGTGGGGTCAGAAGCGGTGCTGGCTGGGGTTCATATTCGGACGAGACCGATTTCTGCTTCGGGAGAGCGCGTGGTCTGTGGCCTTGTCCACAGATTTGGCTCTTTCGACTTCGTCACCGACAACGCCGGCGATTTCGGCGGCAGGCCCGTGCCTGCAGGCGGCTCGGTCCTTTCCTTCGGCGTGCATCTGGTCTACGTCGATACCACCGTCATCCGCGAGTTCTCGGAGGAGTTGCTCGTCACGGAAGATCCTCCTGCTGTACTCGCTGCTCGCGGGAAGCCAACTGGCTGCTCTGCGGACAACGTGGAGGTGATGATGACGGGCCCAGCTATCGATGCCGGGAAAAGCGCGGCAGTTGCCGCTGAAGTCATCGACGAGCCGGCTGCTACAAGGGTCCACAAGCCCTACGACATGCCCCGGAACATTCCGGGTTACGTGGCTCCTTCCACGCCCGCGGCTATACCAGTTGCTCGCGGTGGCGCCACCGAGTAGCTGGGCATGCCGCCTCCCACCGACCTCGAGCTCATGGCGTTGAGGGCGCAACTCGAGCAACAACGTCAAGCGCTACGCACGGAGGCCCAGGAGCTGGAGAAGGTTAGGCTCGAGCTTAACCTAGATCAAAACGAGTACAACAGAGCACATGGCTTTACTCCCATTTCTAGGCTGCCTAGCAAGATAGGCGTTATCCGTCGCAACTTGGGCGCTGAGCTGGCTAGAGATGGTAGGGCTGCTAGCCAAACTGCTAGTTTGAACACTGCTACTAGGCCCAAATATAGCTCCCCCGCCAAAACTCTTAGGGCTGCAGAGGCAGTTGCTGCTGAGTTGCCGCATCTCACTGGTGACGCGCGCGCTAGGCAGCAGGATAGGTTGAATGAGCTAGTGCTAGAAGCTGGCAGGCAGAACAAGGAGTTCCGGAAAGCCAATCCGGGAGGTGGTGCTTCTCAGGTTGTCCACTCGCATGCGGTAAGATTTATGGATCAGGTCTCATCGCCGCTTCCTGGCAATGAGAGGGACCAGAGTGTGAACTCTGGAAAGAACAAACAGATGCAGGTGTACAACCCGGCTACCGCCGGAAAACAGCACGCTGTGGCGCGGCAGCCCGGTCAGAAACACATCTCTGCAGGAGCAGGCTATCAAGCCACTAAAGCTCACAGCAAGGGGAAAGGAGGAAACCGCGCGGGAACATCGCGGCATCATGCTGCCAACCCGGTCCAACAGAGAGTGCATCAGCCAGGTGCTGTGCAGCCGCAGGTAGTGGTGGCAGTGGCCAACCCGGTTGTTCAACCCGGTCCCGTGCCGCAGGACCGCTACGACGATGGGTACTCGGCCATGGAGATGGCTGGGTACGCTGATCCAAGATACATCACTGATCGTTTGGGTGACCGCATGCTGGAGCCCAGTGACGCAAGATACAAGTTGGACCGGATTAATCGGTCAGCACAGATGGAGCCGAGGGGGCCACCCGACCCAGCTTGTTTTGGTAACCGCATCATGGGGGAACCTTCTGTGAACAAGTTCCAGTTGGCTAGAGGGACCAAGTGCTATGATGGCAGCACCAAGTCGGAAGACTGGCTAAGCGACTATGTCACCGCTGTGCACATTGCAGGCGGCAATCGGAGATGGGCCGTGAGATACGTTCCCTAGATGCTGGAGGGCCCTGGCCGGATCTGGCTGAACAACTTGCCCAAGGACAGTATCAATTGCTAGCTTGACTTCTCGGAAGCCTTCATCAGCAACTTCACCAGCACATACAAGAGGCCGAATAGGCCGCAACAGCTTTCAGCTTGCAAACAACGAGAAGAGGAGACTGACCGGGAGTACCTTACTCGGTGGAGCACACTAACACTACTAGGAAAACAGCTATAGGAGTGATGATACCCGTGACGCACCAGCAATACGGCGCGTCACGCCTAATAGCCGTGGCGCACCACGGTTTGGTGCGTCGCGCCTATAGCCTTACCCGTGGCGCACCGAACGGAAGGCGCGTCGCGCCTATGTGTGGGGCCGGGGTGGCGAGCCTCCGAGGCATACCCGCGACGCACCGAGCCTTTGGTGCGTCACGGTTATGTGGGATAGGCGCGGCGCATATGCCCGTGGTGCGCCACGGGTTAGATAGGCGTGACGCACCAAGGCGTGGTGCGCCACGGCTATGGGGAGTACAGGTATAGGCCGTTCCCCTCTCTTCTCCTTCTCTCCACACACGCGTTGCTCCCCTCTCTTCTCCTTCCTCTCGTCGCCCGCCGCCACCTCCCATCGCCCACCTCCCATCGCTCGATCTCCCTTCCTCTCCAGCGCCCACCGCCACCTCCCATCGCCCACCTCCCATCGCCCTAGCCGCCCACCGCCCAGCGCCGCCCATCTCGATCTGAGGAGGAGGAGCCGTCCGGTTCGTCCACGACAAGGAGGAGGAGGGGGAGTCACGCTGCTGCCGTCCACGACAAGGAGGAGGAGGGGGAGTCACGCCGCCATCCACGACAAGGAGGAGGAGGAGCCGTCTGGTTCGTCCTCGACGCCGTCCACCTGCTTCCCCAACGTGAACGACTACATCGAGCCAAGGCCGCCATCTTCTTCCCCTACTTCCCCAGGTAAGCCCCTCCTCCACCCCTCCGTATGCTCACTGTCTTGCCAAAAGGTGTCATTGTTGTCGGGGGGTTACCCCCGAGTAGGGTAAAGGAAAGTGCTAAAGGCAAGGTCAGAAGGGATGTTTGGCCGAGTAGCCGGCTACCTGGTACTCGCTACCCGGTCGACTGCTACCCGGTCTTACACCTAGACGGCCAGAAGGATGAATCAAGAGAGTTATGCTCCTCCGAATAGAAGAGCTGGTCCGAGTAGGAATGGCGGGAACCTACTCGGGCCAGAAGTCAAAGGAGCCGTTCTGACACCGAATCCCGCGTATCCCGGGTCCGTACTTGGCACTGTTCACAGCACTGTTCATCTGAGGACAGCGTGCCTGATAGCGACAGTGTGTCAGCAGGGCGTCGCAGGATAGAGGGGACCTACTCTGTGTTCGCCACAGTGATACCAGACTGGACACTTGGTTTTGCCCAACGACTTTCCGCACCGGGACAAATCTAGAAGCCAAAGCTGTCAGCGGGAACTCGGAAGAAGGACGGTGTGCACACAATGTCGACATCTGTTTGTATTTGGCTGCATCCGGCAGGGCACCGAGTATATAAGGTGCCCTGCCCCCTCCCGCGCGAGGGATGCTGACCTAGATCCTGGGCTGGTTCACGTTCTTGACCTAGTTCATCTGGTAGAGAGAAGAGTGGCTACTCGGTAGCAAGAACCATTGTACTGTGGCTACTCGTTGAGACATCCAATTACAAAGAGGAAGGCAGGAGTAGGGGTTTTACCTCCTCACGAGGGCCCTGAACCTGGGTAGATCGTGTTGTTTGCAGTGCTTGTTTCATCCTTCACGCGTCTACTCGTCGCGTGATCCCTCCCCGAGCTCCTCCAGCGTCCTTCGTCTCCACATCTTCAGCCATCCTATGGCATCTGCCGTGACACCACCACGACAGTTGGCGCCCACCGTGGGGCAACCAGCGGCGCTGGCTGGAGTTACCGTTCGGACGGGATCGATTTCTTCTACCGGAGAGCGCGTGGTCTGCGGCCTCGTCCACAGATTCGGCTCCTTCGACTTCGTCACCGACAACGCCGGCGATTTCGGCGGCAGGGCCATGCCGGAGGGCGGGACGGTGCTTTCTTTCGGCGCGCACCTCGTCTACGTCGCCACCGTCATTGACCGCGAGTACCCCGAGCTGGTGCATGACGCGGAGGATCCACCTGCCGTTGTCGCCGCACGCGGGAGGCCGCTGGGCCGCTCTGCGGACGTCGCGGAGGTGATGATGACCGGCCCTGCTGCTGACGCCGGGAAGGGCACGGCTGCTACCGCTACGGTCGTCGTCGAGGATCTCGCTGGCTCTAGCGCTGGCGGGAAGACGCACAAGCCTTACGAGAAGGAGTGCAACCTTCCGCTCTCCACTACTCCGACGATCCCTGCGTCTGCTGCGCGGACGGGTATGCCGCCTCCCACTGACCTTGAGCTCCTGACCATGAAGGCGCAGCTCGACCGGCAGCGCCAGGATCTGCTCGCCGAGCAGACGGAGTTGGAGAAGATCAGGCTAGAGCTTAGCTTAGATCAGCTTGAGTACAACAAGGCTCACGGTTTCACACCAGTTGTTAGAAGAGCTAGCAAAGTAGGTGCTACGCGTCGCAACCTAGGTGCCGAGATTGCAACCGTTGTAGAGGCTCCCAGTTAGTCCGCCACCGCAAACACCTCCACTAGACCCAGATACAGCACACCCGCCAAGACACTTAGAGCTGCTGAGGCCGTAGCTGTCGAGTTGCCGCATCTAGTTGGCGACGCGCGTGTCAGGCAGCAAGAAAGGCTGAACGAGTTGGTGCTAGAGGCTGCTAGGCAGAACGAGGAGTTCCGAAAAGCCAACCCGGGTGCTGGAGCTTCTCAGGTGGTGCACTCGCATGTGGCCAGATCTAACGATCAGGCTTCATCTCCGCATCCTAGCCGTGAGAGAAGCCGGAGTGGGCATTCCCGCAAGGACAGGCAGATGCAGGTGTACGACCCGGCTGTCGCCGCGAAATAGCTCGCTGTGCCGCGACAGTCCGGTCAGAAACACAATGCTGCAGGAGAAGACTTTCAAGCCCATAAAGCTCAAAGCCAGGCCCGAGATGGAGAGCGCCCAGGTCCTTCTCAGCATCCCGTCGCTCAGACTACTCGGCAGAGGCAGCAGCCGCGTGCAGTGGCGCCAGTCGCCAACCCGGTGGAGCAGCCTGCAGCAGTGCAGGTGGACAGATATGATGATGGCTACTCGGCCATGGGGATGGCTGGCTATAACATTCTGGATCGTGTGGGCGAGCGCGTGTTGGCGCCTGGAGATGCAAGGCACCAGCTGGACCGGATCAGCTTGTCGGCGCGGCTTGAGAACACGGGACCTCCTGGCCCCGAGTGCTTTGGCCCGCGCATCATGAACGAGCCATCCGTGAAGAACTTCCAGCTCGCAAGGGGCACAAAGAGCTACAACGACAGCACCAAGCCAGAAGACTGGCTCAATGATTATGTCACCGCAGTCCACATCGCGGGCGGCAACCGGAGATGGGCAGTGCGGTACGTCCCGCAGATGCTAGAGGGTCCAGCTCGCACTTGGCTCAACAACTTGCCCAAGAACAGCATAAATTGCTGGCTGGACTTCTCGGACGCCTTCGTCAGCAACTTCACCAGCACCTACAAGAGGCCGAATAGGCCACAGCAGCTGTCCGCTTGCAGGCAGCGGGAAGACGAGACGGACCGCGAGTACCTCACTCTGTGGAGCACCCTGCGGAACACCTGTGAAGGTGTGAATGAAGCCCAGGCCATTACTTGGTTTGCGCAGGGTTGCAGACATGGCAGTATGCTGTGGCAAAGGTTGCAGAGGGAGATGCCGAACACTGGCGGAGACCATTAAGATTGCGGATCAGTACACACTCGGTGATCCTACACAGCCCCTGATGGATTCCTCTGAGCCGAGAAGAAACTTCAACAGCAACAAGCGCAACGAGTTCCGCAACAAGCGCAGGGGTGACCGAATAGATGTTCGGTACGACCCTGAGGAGGTGAATGCAGTGGCTGTTGGAGCTGGGGGTAGCCAAAGGCAGAAACCTGCTGGAGCCTACGGGCAGAACCAGAACCAGGGCCAAGGCAACAAGAAACCTTTCCGTGCTCCTCAGTCGGGTAGCAGCAACTCGGAGCAGATGAGGAAGTTCGTCTTTGACGACATGAAGGATGGCCCATGCAGTTTCCATACTCAGCACCCCTCAAGGCCTGCTAATCACACTACCCGACAGTGCGAGTGGTGGGATCTGATCAGGAATGAAGGCTTACCTCCTCCTCCTCCTCTGCCAGCTGCAAATGCCAATGTGCAGCCTGCTCGCGCACCCGCAGCTCGGCCTCCAGTGTTTCCGAGAAGAGAAAACGTGAACCAAGTGGCCTTAGGAGCCAACCGTCACTTCAACAATTAGGGCTACCGCAACAACAACAACAACTACAACCGCAACAACAACAGAGGCAACAACAACTACCAGGGCAACAATGAGGGCGGAGGCCGCAACCAGTACCAGGAACACCATGAGAGCTACATGATGTTCACTTCTGAGCCCGTCGAAAGGCAGTCACAGCACAGGCATGCCATGGAGGTCAATGCCGTGATCCCTGCTGTTCCTCACTATATGCATTGGTGCAACCAAGAGATCAAGTGGTCCCGAGTAGATCATCCCAAGGTGATGCCCAACCCGGGTAGTTACGCTTTGGTGGTGGATCCTACCTTTTTGGGTCCCGAGAAGAATGTGAGGTTCAGCAAGGTGCTGATCGACAACGGCAGCAGCATCAACATTGTGTACAGAGACACACTCGAGAAGCTTGGGCTGGCCGAGAACATGCTGCTACCCAGCAAGACCACCTTCCATGGCATTGTGCCGGGAGTCTCGTGCAATCCGATTGGCCGAGTGTGGATAGATGTGCTATTCGGCACCAGGGAGAACTGCCGCACAGAGAGCCTGCAGTTCGAGGTGGTTGATCATCAGAGCCCCTATCACGCTCTACTCGGCAGGCCTGCTCTGAGCAAGTTCATGGCCTCTACCCACACGGCATATCTGAAGATGAAAATCCCTGGTCCCAATGGCGTGATTACCATCTCTGGTGATTACAAGAAGTCCATGGAGTGTGCCTCTGCTGGCTCTCAGTTGGCGGAGTCCATGGTGATTGCTGCCGAGAAGAAAAAGATGTACGAGGTGGTGGCTATGGCGCAATCCGCGCAAGCTGGTGCGCAGGGCGTGCCGAGTACCCAGCACGGGACCGCGTTCCAGGCATCTCAAGAGACAAAGAAGGTCCAGGTCGACCCTGAGTTCCCCGACCGCGTAGCCATCATTGGCTCCGGGTTGGCGGAGAAATAGGAAAGCGAGCTCATCCACTTCCTCCGTGAGAATCGAGACGTGTTCGCCTGGTCCAATGAAGATTTACCAGGGGTCCCGAGGGAGTTGGTTGAGCACTCGTTACATGTGCGTCCTGACGCCAAACCAGTGAAGCAGGCTATGCGCCGCTTCGGAGACGAGAGAAGGAAGGCCATTGGTGACCAGATCACCAAGTTGCTGATAAGCAATTTCATCATGGAGATGCTGCATCCGGATTGGCTAGCCAACCCGGTCATGGTCGAGAAGAAGAAGGAGGATCCCAAGGCTGCTACTGCATGGCGCATGTGTGTCGACTACACCGACTTGAACAAGGCATGCCCCAAGGATTTTTTTCCGCTACCCCGCATCGATCAGGTGATCGATTCCACTGCTGGTTGTGAACTGCTGTCTTTCATAGATGCCTACTCTGGTTTCCACCAGATAGCTCTCAATCCTGCTGATCAAATAAAGATTGCCTTCATTACCCCTTACGGGGCTTATTGCTATCGTGTCATGTGTTTCGGGTTGAGGAATGCGGGTGCTACTTATCAGCGGTGCATGCAGAAATGCCTGCACGATCAGCTCGGCAAGAATGTGCAGGTGTACGTAGATGACATTGTCATCAAAACGAACAAAACACATACTCTGCTTGCCGACCTTGAGGAAACCTTTGCCAACTTGCGCAAGTATAAAATGAAGCTGAACCCGAGTAAATGCACCTTTGGCGTCCCGGCTGGCAAGCTACTCGGCTTCCTGTTGTCTAGTCGGGGCATTGAAGCCAATCCTTCAAAGATAAAAGCTATTGAGAGCATGTCTTTGCCGAGATCCCTGAAGGATGTGCAAAAATTCACTGGTTGCTTGGCATCTCTGAGCCGTTTCCTGGGCCGAATGGGCGAGAAGGCCCTGCCTCTGTACCAGCTGATGAAGAAAAGTGACAAGTTCGTCTGGACTCCGCAAGCGGATGTGGCATTCAACGAGCTGAAGGCAATGCTGGCTAGCGCTCCCATCCTGGCTAGTCCGCTACTCAAGGAGCCAATGCTGCTGTACATTGCTGCTACCAACCAAGTGGTCAGTGTGGTGATTGTGGTGGAGCGAGAAGAAGAAGGCAAGAGTGTACAACGCCCAGTGTACTACCTCAGTGAAGTGTTGTCTAGCTCCAAGCAAAACTACGCGCATTACCAGAAGATGACCTACGACGTGTACCTGGGCGTGAAGAAACTAAAACACTATTTCCAGGAGCATCCCATCACTGTTGTGAGCTCGGCTCCCATCTCGGATATCATGAGCAACAAGGAGGCGAGTGGCCGAGTAGCCAAGTGGGCAATCGAGCTGGCCGCGTACGCCCCCGCGTATGCGAGAAGAGAAGCCATCAAGTCTCAAATCCTGGCAGAGTTTCTGGTGGATTGGGCTGAGGTGCAGTACGAACCTCCTGCTCCAGTTTCCAATTACTGGAAGATGCACTTTGATGGCTCGAAGGTGAAGGAAGGCCTTGGTGCTGGCGTAGTGCTTACGTCACCCAAGCGAGATCAACTCAAGTATGTGCTGCAGATTCATTTCAAGGCGTCCAACAATGTAGCAGAGTACGAGGCCGTGGTGCACGGCTTGCAAGTAGCCAAGGAGGTTGGCGTGCAACGCATCATATGCTATGGCGATTCAGATCTGGTGGTGCAGCAAGTCTCTGGCACTTGGGATGCTCTAGATGCCAACATGGCACCATACCGCTTCCTGGTACAGTCTATGACTGGGTTCTTCGAAGGCAGCGAGTTCCAGCATATTCACCGAGCAGAGAACGAAGCAGCAGACGAGCTGTCCAAGTTGGGATCTTCTCGGCAATCCATCCCGGCGGGGGTTGCCTTAGAACACTTGAGGAAGCCATCCATCAAGCCATCTCCCAACTCGGAATCCATATTCGTTCCTTCTCTACCAAGTGAAGAATCCGTTCCAATGGAGATCGACTGGGAGAATGCAACAGAGAACCCGGGGACTGCCGCTCCCTACTCGGGGACTGCCGCTCCTTACTCGGGGACTGCCGTTTCCTACTCGGGGACTGCCGTTCCCTACTCGGGGACTGCCATTCCATACTCGGGGACTGCCACTCCATACTCGGGGACTGCTGTCCTTAACCCGGGGACTGTCGCATTCATCGAGGAGGTCCTTGCCAATCGTTCAGGGCTCCAGAGAAGTGCTCCCAACCCTAAAGAGGAGCCAGAGGTGCCTGTCCCAATGGAAGTGGACGAACCAGTATTTCCCACACGGGAGACACCGAGTTGGGCCGTGCCCATATTATCCTTTCTAAACGACGGTACTCTGCCAGAAGATGAGGTGGTCGCGAGGCAGATTCAGAGAAGATCCAAAGGCTACACTATATTCAGAGACGTGCTGCACAAAAGAAGTGCCACCGGCGTGCTGCAACGTTGTGTGGACCCAGAAGAAGGAGGAGAAATTCTGTTGGAAATACACCAAGGAGAGTGCGGGCACCATGCCTCTTCTCGGGCATTGATCAAGAAAGCTTTTCGGCATGGCTTCTACTGGCTCACAGCTCTGCAGCAAGCTGAAGAAATCGTGAGGAAGTGCAATGGCTGCCAGATGTTCGCGAGTAAGATTCACATGCCTGCTTCCGAGCTGAAAACAATTCCTATCACATGGCCGTTTGCCGTATGGTGTTTGGACATGGTTGGCCCCTTCAAGCCGGCTAAAGGCAACATGACACACATCTTAGTCATGGTGGACAAGTTCACCAAGTGGATTGAAGTGAAGCCTATTCGGAAGTGCGATGGAGCTACAACCGTGAAATTTCTAAAGGATGGGATCCTGAGATACGGCTACCCGCACATCATCATCACCGACAACGACACAAATTTCGCAGAGGGGGCAATGGTGCGGTTCTACAGAGATAAGCACATCCGACTAGATGTTGCATCTGTTGCGCACCCCGCCTCCAATGGGCAAGTGGAAAGAGCAAACGGCATGGTGCTAGCAGGCATAAAGCCAAGGCTGATTGAGCCGCTGCTGAAAACACCTGGGTGTTGGCTAGACGAGTTGCCAGCGGTGTTGTGGAGTCTAAGGACTACCCCTAACCGGTCAACCGGCTACACGCCATTCTTCTTGGTATACGGGGCTGAGGCCGTGTTGCCAATAGACCTAGAGCATGAATCCCCCCGAGTAACCCTCTACACTGAGGTGGAGGCGAGAGAAGTTCGAGAAGATGACGTTGACCTGCTCGAAGAAGCAAGAGAGCTCACTCTGTCACGTTCAGCTATCTACCAGCAAAACCTGCGGCGTTATCATAGCCGAAAGGTGAACCCAAGGGTCTTCCGAGAAGGAGACATGGTCCTCAGGCTTGTGCAACACACAGCCGGGATGCACAAATTGTCTCCTCCATGGGAAGGGCCCTTCATTGTGAGCAAAGCGCTGCACAATGACGCCTATTATCTCGTGGACATGCGTCCATCACAGGAGAACAGGGCAGATAAAGCTGGAGAGGAATCCAAGCGCCCTTGGAATGTAGCCCTACTTCGTCGCTTTCATTCGTGAGCAAAGATGTGTCTGTACTCTCTTATCCGAGTTAAAATTCTACCCTGCAATCTGAAATTCAGCTCGGGGACTGCCCTCGTCCAAAGTTGCTCTGTGTGTTTCTACACGGCTTTACTTTTGTCCACTCGGTTGCTCTGCTTAAAGTTTCACGAGTACATCTAGTACTGTGTTTAAACCTACATGCCAACTCTTCGACTCTGCTGCTGTCCGAAACCCGGCTTCATGGCAAGCAAGAGAACAAGCAAAAAGGTCAATGAGCACAAGAAAAATTACTAAGGAAAGAAAAAGTGCAGGAACCGAGTAGGATGTCTTTTACTGTTCTTGCTTGTTAACTCCTTCTCGGCTAAGTGGTGGGCTGCGTTACTATGAGTGTTTCTAAGTGGCTAAGTATTTGCAACTCCAACTTTGAATTCTTGTGACTCGAATACCAAACAAGCAACGAGTTGCGGGTAAGAGCTGAGATGAAAAGGAAGAGCGAATAAGAACTGCAACTCGGGGACTTGCATGATAACGCAATCCGGCATCGAGCCAAAGTTGCTCAAATTGACTAAGTTAAATATCAAACGTGAATAAAACTGAGTAGCAAGCGACAAGCATAATTGTTTCGATACATCTGCACCCGGCATCCCGGGGATCTGATAAAAGTTTCGAGAGTAAAGTTGCAGGAAGTAATCAAGTAGAAGCAGCAGTGTTCTCGGCGCTGGCCTTGGCGGCTTCAGCTTCAGCGCTGGCCTTAGCAGGATCAACCTCCGAGTTGGCGGCGTCGGTCTTCGCAGCATCCGCATCTGGCTCGGTAGCAGCTTGTTCAGAGGTGGCAGTGGCCACCGAGGTGGCGTCCGTAGCCGAGGTGGAGGCCGCAGTCTGAGCGCGGAGTCGCGCCGTGTCGTCGAGAGCCGCACCTGAGGAGGTGCTGAACTCGAGGGCCGCGGTGTCGATCATCATCTCCACGCTCTCGGCCTCCTCCTCGCTGTCCGCAACGACCGCGGCCTTCCCCTTCCCGGTCTTGTAGCGCTCACTTTCGAAGCTGCTCAGGCCTTCAGACTCGGTGGCGTCCTCGTCTTCATCATCGTCGTCATCATCGCCCTGCACCTCCGTGTCAGACTCGGTGACGCCGTCGATGAAGCGCGCGGTGTCCGCGTACTGGGCGATCTCGTACGCAACCGACTGGCGGCGAGCCACGCAGTCGGGATCCGTCTCCCACTTCGACTTCTGCCTCATCTCGAGAATGACATTAAGATCAAGATTTTCATACCAGCTGCAGATGAAGAGCAGCAGCATGTCAGCACCGGCCCGAGCTCCAGATGCCCGCCATTTCTTCAGCTCGGCCTTCACGCCAGTCAGCTTCTCGGCAAGCCCGCGGATGGTTGGTGGCGCAGTCTCCCGCGACCAGAATAGGTCATGAAGTTGGAAGGCGGTGCGCACCAAATCGGTGCCCACGCCCCTTAGGCGCTGGAGCTGGACCTGCATGGTGGTGATGCTGTCTTCAATTGAAGCCTTGGCATCCATAGGCTCGCCCTTCTCGGTGCGAACAGCTTGGGCCTTGGCCAGAGCAGGCTTGCAAGACGAGTCGAGGTCGGGAAAGATCTCTGAAAGAGCTATCAAAAAGATTAGAGACAGGGGCAGAATAGAGAAATGAGTCGAGTAGAAGGGAAGCAAAAGGAAAAGGGAAGAGCAAAGAAGTGGGCACTTACTGTTCAGGTCGTAGAGTAGCGCCTGCAGCTTGTTCTTCCATGACTCTTCGTCAGCGACATGCTTTTCTTCTACCTTCCGGAACTGCGCCAGCTGGAGCATGAGATCCGAGTTGCTCTCCTTCAGCGTCTTGCATTCCAGCTCGAGAGCCCTTTGCTTGGCCGCAGCTGCTGCTTCGGTCTTCTTCTTCTCGGCCACTGCTTTATCTCTCTCGCCAGCTAGATCAATGGCTTTTTGGAGAGCAGTTTGCAGCTGGACCTGCAATGGTTCCATCTCGGAGAG
Source organism: Alopecurus myosuroides (assembly GCA_028641055.1). Taxonomy (NCBI): domain Eukaryota; kingdom Viridiplantae; phylum Streptophyta; class Magnoliopsida; order Poales; family Poaceae; genus Alopecurus; species Alopecurus myosuroides. The sequence goes on from CM054059.1 coordinate 507,506,586, forward strand.
GTGCCTGTTCTTGAATTCCACCTCAAGGCTTGCAAGCTGCTGCTGCACCTCAGCAGGCTTGAGGCAGTCGAGATGCTCCTCGACAAACTTCTTATGATCTTCTGTGAAAAGCAAAGCACGGTCAGCAGAGTAGCAAAGATGAAAGCAAGAAGTCAAGCCGAGAAGACATCAACTCACCTTCGAGCTTCTTGATCGTGGCTTGGCCGTTCTCGACAAAGGCGCGGCAGTTCGCATGCTCCTCTTCCAAGGTTTTAAATTTGCCTGCAGAAAACGACCGATTAGAGCAGAAAGCAAAAGCGGGCGTAAGCACCAAACGTAGGAACCGCGTAGCTAAAAGCTTACTTTCGACTTCGGAGATCTTGAGGGCGCTATCCATGACCTCCTTCTCCGTCGCCTCATCGGACTTGCGCTCCAATTCCAGGGCCTCAAGACGCCTCCTAGCAATGCTGTGGTTCCATAGCAGCCGTCGGTACAGGTTGGTTCTTTTCAGAAGGCCATTCTGAGAAGAAGAAAGAAAAAGAATCAGACAAAGTCATGAAGATTCAACCCGAGAAGGCGGCAACTCGGTTGAGTACCCGCCTACTCGGCCAGAATCTCGGGGACTGGGAGATGGATAAGAAGAAGGAGAAGAATAGGAGAGAAGGAAAATGCAACTCGGAACGGATGAGCGAAGCTTACCGCGTAAGTCTGTTCAAGATCCTCTATGGCCTTGCGATGGACGAACAGCTTGGCGGCGAGCGTGCTGGTATTGGACGAGATAGTCATGGGTTTATAACCCATGTCCGCCTTGTTCCAGTCGATGCGCATGTGATCCAGGTCGCCCAAAGACGTGTCGTGCCAGTTCGTGTTGCCAAGGACTTCGCTATCCCACTCAGCATCGATAAATCCAACCCGGTCGACTATCTGCTCAAGGCCCGTGGACGTTACCTCGGTTTCCTGAACCTCGCGCGAGTAGATCGAGACGGATCGGTCCTTATTCCTGGCTGGAGGCTTGGAATCCACCGGCGTGGACTGTTTGCCCCTCCTGATAGCAAGTTTCTTCTCGGCTGGGGTCATTGGGATGCTGTGCTGCTGGCTCATCTTCACCATGTAAGGTGGGAAGGTGGGTGGATCTGGGAAGCTGGATCTTGCGGCGGTGTCAGCAGCCGCGTCAGGTTCACGGATGGTGAGCTGGCCGGGCTTGGCAGTTGGTCTTGGCGGCGGCATCGTGGCAACACCACGCGCACCGCTACGCGAGGGATTCCTGCGGACAGTGCCCTCTGGCTGGCCAGCTGGCTTCTCGGCGGCCTGGTTCCCGGAAGTTTGCTTCTTGGCGGCCTTCTTGTCAACGGCTTCCTGTTTGATCTTCTTGATAAGCTGCTTGGCCGGAGGGCTGGATGTTGTCTTGGTTTTCTTCATTGATGGGGAGTTTGGCGCGGTGGAGGAAGTGCCCTGCTGGGTAGGCGGCGCCAAGGGCGCGCTACCCGGCATAGCATCCGGCTGAGCGCTACCCTGCGCGGCGTCTGGTTGCGCGTCGCTCAGAGGGTATTGCTCCGTCTCATCAATTGTCTCAACCCGCTGCTCGGCAGCGGGGTCTTGCTGTGTGGCGTCTTGTGCTTCTACCCGCGGCTGGGCCGCGGGGTCGTCATGCTCAGCAGCCCCTGTCGCTGGCTGCTCTTGGTCTTCTTCTCGCCGCTCAAGGGCGGCGTCATCATGCTGCTCAAGATCTTGTTCTAAGTTCTCCTCGACCGTGGTGGCCGGAGGAGAAGGTGGCCTCGCGTCGCGATCAGCGTCCCGCGCTTCTTGTTCTGCGCGGGCCTGCTGCTCCTGCTCGGTGTCGTGGGCGTCGGTGTCCATGTACCGAGTGTCGTCGGAGTCGTCTCCTTTCACGGGAGAGGATGCACGCGCCTCATCCCGTGCGGCGTCCTCGTCCTCCTCGGAGATCTCGATGAGCTTGTCAACATCGATGGCGGTCTTCTTCTTGGGCTTGGTGGATGCGACGGCAGCACTAGCGTCCAAGGGGGCGCTGAAGAGAAGAAATAAGTTTAGAAAAGGAAAAAGGACAGAAGAAATCGAGAAGAAACAGCGGAGTAAAAGGATTGGGAAATTGCGGCCACAGAAGTGTATAGCTTACGGGAAAGTGGTTTACCCTTTGCGGGAAGGGGGTAGCCGTCGCCCTTTTGCCACGGCCTTCTTGGTCTTCTTCCCGGCCGTCTTCGTCTTCTTGGAGGGGGTCTCCTGAGCACCGCGACCCGTCCTCTTGCGAGTAACAGGAGCGGCGACTGCAAGCGGATCAACGGCCAGGGCGTCCTCCTCCTCGTCCTCGCCCTCCTCCTCAGCGCCGGCATCGTCTGCACCATTGGGAAGAAGGAAACAGTTCAGAAGTGGGAGGAAGTGGGGTTGCACTACTAGCGGCCAGACAAGATGAGCTCAATTACCTTCGTCATCATCCTCGGACCAATCACGGACAGACGCATCTACGTGATGCTTCTCCGTCTGAGCGGCATGAGGGAGGTTGAGCTTGTCCGCGGTCTCGAAGGAGACTTCGTCGTCTTCCTCTCGGTCGTCCGACCAGTTGTCCTCGAAGCGTTCCATGCTCTCAGCGAGCTGGCGAGCAAGGACCTGAAGAATAGAGAAACATCACAAGTTAGTCGAGTAGCATAGAGGCATCCTACTCGGCAAGGCGTGCAAACATAAAGCACATTAAACCTAAGCAGTGCTACTCCGTGTGCTACTCGGCAAGGCGTGCAAACATAAAGCACATTAAGCCTAAGCAGTTCTGCTAAGTGCCCTACTCGACGTAGAGTGCAAATACTAGTCGCTGCAAGATAAGAAGGCTATCTACTCGGAACATACATACAAGAAACAGGATAAGAAGTACATACCCGCTCGATTGGCTTCGTACGGCTGTATGGGATGAAGCCATATTGCCAATTGTCCCTGAGGCCAGTGGTCATGATGGACCGCGCATGAGCGGCGACATCCGAGTTGCTGAGCTCGAACGTGGTTGTCCGAGTACAGTCGCGGGGGCCGCCCATGTAGCACATGGGGTGGACGCGGTGCTGGAGCGGTAGCACCCGTTTGGAGATACATCAGGCGATTGGGTCGTCGCTCTTGAGCCCTTCTCCGGCCAGATAGGCGAGGCGCTCGTCCATCTGCTTCAGGTTGCTGTCGATGGACGGCTTGGTCCGCCAGTTCTGCCCGGTGGGAGCTCGATTGCTCCAACGGGGCAGGTTGATTCGGTCCTCCACCTTGGCTCCCTTCGTGGCGGGGACGTTCTGCACGTACAGGAACGTCCTCTGCCACTTGCGGACAGAATCCAATCCCTTGATGCGCGGATGGTTGGTTCCAGGGCGCTGCACCATAATGGCGCTGCCGGTCTCTGTTATCCGGCTGCTGGTGTCCGCGCCGTCCTTCTTGCCTTTGCTCTGCTGGCGAAAGAAGAAATACTTGGACCAAGTCTCTGTTGTGGGGCGAACGCCCAGGAAGGCCTCGCATACCACGGCGTGGTACGAGAGGAAGACGACGGCGTTCGGAGGGAGATGGTGCATCTGGAGGCCGTAATGGTCGAGGAACGACCGGAGGAAATTTGATGCTGGAAGCCCGAATCCTCGCGCGAAGTGCGCGAGGAAGACGACGTGCTCACCTTCCTGCGGGGTAGGGACGAGCTCACCGTCAGGTTGCCGGCAGCGAACACCGGGAGGAACTCGCCGGGTGTTCACCAGCCATTGGCAGTCCTCGGCGGTGACCTCGGATCCGGCCCAGCCGGCGCGAGCGTTGTCGTCGCGAGCCATGGCGGTGAGGAGGAAATTGGGGAAAAGATCGAATGATTTGGTGCGTGGAGAAGCTCGCGGCGGCGCAGTGAGTTGCGCAGCGGCGAGGAGCTCTGCGGCGGCGGAGAAACGAGAAGGCAGAGGGGAAATTGTGAGCGGAAGGAGAAGAAGGAGTTACCGAGGGGGTATTTATACCGCTCCTCGGATTACCGTTACGAGTTGAGGGAGTGGGATCGATCGTGGCAGTAATCGTGTGGCGTGGGGTCTGTGGGCCGGTTAGAAACGCACACAGCGCGGAACGCGCGCGTAACGGCCACATTAGATCCCATGACGAGATCGTGGGCAATTAATGCGTGTGATGGGACGTAACGGGCTGGTGGGCCCACCCCGTGAAAACTGGGCAAGTGGCCTGTCAGTTCCCGGGCACCGAGGCGTCGAAGTCGTGTCCGCGTGACACGTGCCCAGTTGCAGCGCGGAAAGCCAGATTGTGCTCTGTCACGCAGAGATTCCGTTTCAAGATTTCACCAAGTCATTTTACTCGGCTACAGAGAAGAAAAGTGGCCCTATTCGGAAGAAAAGAAACAAGATCAAGGGCTACTCGGAGGTTTTCACTCGGTATCCCAAGGTTCAAGGGCAAGACTATCAAGGTTGGTTTTTAAGCTGGCAGGGTCCAGTGAACGAATTCGCAGGACTCTACCAGCTTCGGGGACTGCTGTCGGGGGGTTACCCCCGAGTAGGGTAAATGCAAGTGCTAAAGGCAAGGTCAGAAGGGATGTTTGGCCGAGTAGCCGGCTACCTGGTACTCGCTACCCGGTCGACTGCTACCCGGTCTTACACCTAGACGGCCAGAAGGATGAATCAAGAGAGTTATGCTCCTCCGAATAGAAGAGCTGGTCCGAGTAGGAATGGCGGGAACCTACTCGGGCCAGAAGTCAAAGGAGCCGTTCTGACACCGAATCCTGCGTATCCCGGGTCCGTACTTGGCACTGTTCACAGCACTGTTCATCTGAGGACGGCGTGCCTGACAGCGACAGTGTGTCAGCAGGGCGTCGCAGGATAGGGGGGACCTACTCTGTGTTCGCCACAGTGATAACAGACTGGACACTTGGTTTTGCCCAACGACTTTCCGCACCGGGACAAATCTAGAAGCCAAAGCTGTCAGCGGGAACTCGGAAGAAGGACGGTGTGCACACAATGTCGACATCTGTTTGTATTTGGCTGCATCCGGCAGGGCACCGAATATATAAGGTGCCCTGCCCCCTCCTGCGCGAGGGATGCTGACCTAGATCCTGGGCTGGTTCACGTTCTTGACCTAGTTCATCTGGTAGAGAGAAGAGTGGCTACTCGGTAGCAAGAACCATTGTACTGTGGCTACTCGGTGAGACATCCAAATACAAAGAGAAAGGCAGGAGTAGGGGTTTTACCTCCTCACGAGGGCCTTGAACCTGGGTAGATCGTGTTGTTTGCAGTGCTTGTTTCATCCTTCACGCGTCTACTCGTCGCGTGATCCCTCCCCGAGCGCCTCCAGCGTCCTTCATCCCCACATCTTTAGCCATCCTATGGCATCTGCCGTGACACCACCACGACAATTGTTGATAAATAAAAGGGCTATTATTTGTGTTGGATTAATTCACCTAGTGGCTGTTAAATAAAAGGTCTTGCTCACTGTCTTGCCAAACTCCTAATGGCTGTTATTTGTGTTGGTGGAGGCGGTATCAGTGTTGGTGTTGGTAGGCGCTTCCGGCTCGGAGGCAGCGGTGGCTGAGGCTGGCTCAGTGGAAGGAGTTGCAGTTGTAGAGATGGGCTCTGATGCAGGGTTGGAGGCTTGAGTGGCTTGTGTGTTGGGGACAGGATAGAGCTCGGAAGTCGCAGTCCCAGTCGCGCCCAACTCGGGATCTAGGCCATCAATCACCTTCTCGGTGGTGATGGTCTCTTCCTGGGCGGCGGATTGCGCCTGCTCAGCTTCCGGGTTGGCTCCTATCTCGGATTCCTCCACAGTGCTAGGCTGCTCGCTCTCCCCCAGCTCGGCGTCTTGATGCTCGGACTCTTCTGCTCCTCGTCATCTTGGCCTTGGTCATCGTCGCCGTCATCCTCGAACTCGGCCTCGCCCTCGTCTTCATCACCCTCAACATCTGTATCTGGCTCAGTGGGGCCGTCGATGAACACGCTGGTGTCGGCGTAGGAGGTAAGCTCGTAGGCCACGGCCTTCCGGCGGGAGACGCACTCAGGACGCTTGGTCCACTTGGAATCATTGCGCCGAGTGCCTATCCTGTCGAGATCCAGGTTCTCGTACCAGGACAAGATAAAGTGAAGGAGATCGTCAGCGCTTGCCCGAGCTGCGGAGGCACACCACTTCTTCAACTCCACCTTGACCTGGTCCAGGTTGGTGGCGATGTCGCAGAAGGTCTCCGGAAAGTCCTTCTCGGGCCAGAAGAGCTTGTGCATTTTGATACTAGTAGAAACCATGGAGGTTCCCAAGCCCTTGAGGCAGCAGATTTGCGTCTTGAGGTTGAGGAGATGGTCGTTGACGCTGGATGTGTTGTCAATATTCAGACCAGAGGCGGCCCTGGCCTGCCTTGTCTTGTCCACAGCAGGTACACTAGCGGAACGGAGTTCCGGGAAGATATCTGCATAAGGATCTGAGTTGGATCAGAAACAGTGACCGAGAAGAAGTGAAACCGGGTAGAAGAAGGCAGAGAAGAAAAAGACAAGAGAAGTAAGGAGTAGCGGTAACTCACATTCCATATCCATCACCAGACCTCCCAGCTTGACCTTCCTGTCCTCAGCGTCTTGGAGATGCTTGTCATGGACACGGCGCGACTCGGTGATTTGTGCCTCAAGAGCCTGGTTCCGCTCCTTCAGCATCTGGATTTCCAGCTCGAGTGCTCGCTTCTCAGCAACTGCAGTCGTCTCGAACTCCTGCTTCTCACGGACGGAGTTGATTGTGGTTTGGAGTGCAGCTGAGAGATCAACTTGGAGCTTCTCGAAGTCCGTCCTCTCGACCGTGCGCTCTTTCTCTATCTCGGCTTCCCGGGCCTGCACTTGCTGGTGAGCCTCAGCAGGAGTGAGGCATTGCAGGTGCTACTCCCGGAACTTCTTATATTCTTCTGCGAGAAGAACAACACCATTGAGCAGGGTAGCCAATAGAGAGAAGGCAAATACAGAAAAGAGAGAACAGTACTCACCTTCCAGAGAAGAGATTTTACTCTGCGTGGAGGCAGCGAAAACCTCACAATCTTGGTGTCTTTCCACCAGTGCTTTGAGCTCGCCTACAGAGAAGAAAGCAGTTGAGCAAAAAGCAAAAAAGGGCGTAAGTACAAAAACGCACGAACCGAGATGCTAAAAGCTTACCTTCGATTTCAGAGAGCTTGAGGGTGCGGTCCAGAGCGTGCTACTCCATGGCATCCCTGTCTCTCTTGTCAGCCTCTAGAGCTTGGTTTCATTCTCTGGCTTGGCGGTCATTCCAGAGAAGCTAACGGAAAACTTTTGTCCTTTTTTGGACGCTATCCTGCAGGGGAGAAGGAAAGAGTATAAGTTTTTTTGGAAGATTTGGCCCGAGTAGATTTCAACTCGGTTGTGCCTCATCTACTCGGCCCGAATATCGGGGACTAGGGTAGTGACTAAGAGAAGAGAAAGAAAAAAATGGCAACTCGGAAAATTCAAAATGGAGAGGGACACTTACCACATAACTTTGCTCGATATCTTCAATATTCTTACGCAAGACGAACAGCTTGCCGGCCAGAGTGCTGCAAGGGCTGGCCACGGCCATGCCAACAGGACCAATATCGGCCTTGTTCCAGTTCGTCCGGTAATGGTCGAGCTTGCCCAACTCGGCACCATCCCAGGCGTGGTTGCCGTACACCTTTCTATCCCAGGCCTTCTCGACGTGGCCTACCCGGTCCAAGATGGCTGCAATGTTTGCTTCGGGTAGCTCCTCGTCGTCCTCGCCGCGGGAAGAGAGTTCCTTAATGACCAAGGAGTCTTTCTTTCCCTTGGACTTGGAGAGGCTCGCGGCTTTGCGCTCTTTGAGAGCGGCTATCCACTGATCCTCCTTGGACAACTGGATTTGGTGGCGCTGCTGCAGATCTGTCCAATACTCGGGATAATTGCGCTGCCCGATGGCGCCAGCACCAGCACTCAGCTTCTCGACAGGACCAAGGGTAACCTCGGAGGGAACCAGGCTGATGTTTGGGTTAGGCGGTGTCTTGTTCTGAGTGAGTGTCAGCTGGGTGCTCTTGATCGGCTGTCCGGGCTATCCGCCTTGCGGCTTGGAGGGCAGAAACGCCTGCCTAGCCTGTGAGGCGGCGCGTTTTGGCTGCGTGCGGGTTGGTTCAGCACCCGCCTTGGTAGTCTTCTTGGTGCTTGGCGTGGGGGTTGGCCGAGAAGGCGGAGGTTCTTGGAAGGCTGGCTGAGAAGGAGGTGGCACCTGTTTCACAGGTGAAGGTACTGCGCGAGTCGAAGGCGCCTTTGCTCGGTTGGCAGCAGCGGCATTCGGCTGCACCGCGTACTCGCGGGAGGGCTCCTCCACGGAGTCCTCTGTGCGCTGCACGGCAGCGGGATCCTCGGTGTGCTGCGCGGCAGCAGCGTCTTCTACCCGCTGATCGGCAGCGGGGTTCGGTTGTTCTGCAGCATTGGTCTCGGGCTGCTGCTCGGTGGTGGCGTCTGGCCTCTCCACGGCCGTGGTGTCCTGCTGCTGCTCGGCAGCATGTTCAGTGTCTTCCCCAGCTGATGCAGCTGGGGGAGTTGACGGTCTCTCGGTGTTGGCAGCGTCTTGGGCAGCCTGATGCGCTTCAGGCTGCTGCTGCTGAGAGACGGGATCGGTATCGTCTCCGGTGCCATCATTCTCGGTGCCGGGATCTTGCTCTTCGTCAATAGGGGAGGACGCACGCGTCCTACCCTGCGGTTCCTGGTTCTCATCATCATCCGAGAGCTCTACAAGCTGCTCTCGGGGCGCGGCTGTTTTCTTCTTAGGACGTGGTGCAGCGGTGGCATCAGCGTCGAGAGCCGCACTAGAAGAAGAAATAGGGTAAGAATGAAAGCAGAAAACAGAAAAGGAAGAAACACATCAAAGAATAAGTGTGCATTCGGAGGCACTTATCCGTCTGAGGTGGGGGCGCATCTCTTGCGATTACTAGGTTTGCTTTAGGCCAGGGGTTTGTTACCCGATTTATTCTTCAACTTCTTGCCAGGCGGTGCCAGTGCACCACTGCCCACTCGTTTCCGAGTAGTGGGAGCGGCAACGGATAGCGGAACCGCGTCCACGTGTTCCTCCAGATCCTCCTGTTTAGGATCCTCTGCAGCAAGAAGAAGGGAGAATTCAGAGTTGAAGGGGTGAATTAGGATGCAGTAACAAGTGAGTTAAAAGGTGAACACGGTCACCTTCTTCATCTTCGGACCAATCCCGAATAGAGGCATCAGCTCGGGACTTACCGGCCTGAATGGCGTTAGGGATACACAAGGTATGTTGGGTGTCGTAGGTGGTCTCATCATCTTCAGTTCTATCCGCTTTACAGTTGGCCTCAAAGATTTCATTGTCCTCTTCTCTCTGGCGATTGATGTGCTATTGATGCAAACATAAAGCACAGTGAGTTGAATTTCGGATAAGTGGTTCTATTCGGTCTAGCATGCAAACATAAAGCATATCAAACTAAGGAACTCTACTCGGTCTAGCATGCAAACATAAAGCATATCAAGCTAAGGAACTCTACTCGGTCTAGCATGCAAACATAAAGCATATCAAGCTAAGGAACTCTACTCGGTCTAGCATGCAAACATAAAGCATATCAAGCTATAGAGTTCTACTCTTAGGGAGCCCTATCCGGTCTTCGATGGGCTTTCCCATCTCGGCGGGCACGTTCTTCACGTAGAGGAAGCCGCGCTGCCACTTGCGCATGGTATCCAGCCCGAGTACTCTCGGGTGGTGTCCGGTGCGGCGCTGCAACATCATCGCGCTACCCGTCTGGGTCTTCGCGCGGGGAATGAGAGGGTTGTTGGGATTGGCCACGCTTTGTTGACGGAGGAAGAAGTAGCATGCCTAGGTTTGAACTGTCGGGTAGACACCCAGGAAAGCTTCACACACGGTGGCGTGTGTGGAGAGCATAACCATGGCGTTTGGTGGAAGGTGGTCCGGCTGAAGGCCGAAATGGCGGAGAAAGTCCGAAAAGAACTTGGAGATGGGAAGGCCGAAGCCGCGTCTGAAGTGGGAGAGGAATACCACGTACTCGCCCGATTCTGGTGCCGGGACGATCTCGGTGCCGAGAGGCCGGCAGACAACGTCGGGGGGGGGGGGGGTCTCGGCGGGTGTTCACCAGCCACTGGCAGTCTTCGGCGGTGACGTCCGAGCCCTCCTGGCCGGATCGGGCGGGAACCATCTCGTCTCCGTGCTGGTCCATGGAAGCGAGGTCGTTGTTGGAGAAAAAGAGCTCGTCGGAGTTGAGGGCGAGGATGACGGCGGTGGCGCGCCGAGATTCTTGCTCTCAGTTCTCACGGTGGGGGCGTGGTGAGTATTCGCGATGGCGCTGTGCTCGACGGCAGCGACAAAGGCGATGGGAGCGCGAGATTGGAAAGTGAGGAGGAAAGAGAAAAGGTAGGCGACGCGGGGGTATTTATCTTTCCCCGCGAGCTGCGGTTACTACTAGATTGATCGTGGCCAGAGATCATGCGGCGTGGGTTAACTGCCCATTAGAAACGCACACAGCGCAATACGCGCGCGTAACGGTCGCAGTTAATCCCACGACGTGGGTCATGGGCTTTCGATTACCTGTTCGAAGTGACCTAACGGGCTGTGGGCCCCGGATGCAGTGATAGGCGTGTGGCCTGTTGTATCCCTGGCACCGAGGCGTCGGGGGTACGTGGGCGTGACACGTGCCCGATAGCGACACGAGAAGATGGACTCGATCTGGATTGAGCGGGATCGAGTGGAAATTTCGCTAAGTGTTGGGTTCTCAGCAGAGCTCTGTGTTGAATGCTCTACTTAGCACTTGGCAGATTTTCTTCAAGGCCTTATTCAGAATAGTGAGGGCAAAGGTTGTGAGTATTCGGGTTGAGGAACAACTCGGATAAAGTGTTTCGAGGAGGCAATTTGGTTTAAACTGGCAGGGCCCAACGAACAAGTTCACTGGACTCTACCAGCTTCGGGGACTAATGTCGGGGGGCTACCCCCGAGTAGGGGTAAGACTGGTGATGAAACAGAGGTAAAAGTACTGTTGGCCGGGTAGGTGGCTACCCGGGTACCCTCTACCCGGTAGTTTCTATTCGGTCATAAGTATTGAAGGCCAAGAGAAGATAAGGAGAAAGATTATAATCGTCCGGGTAGCGGTCAGGTGGTCCGAGTAGATGGGCTGCAATCCTACTCGGGCAAGAAGTCAATTGAGCCGTTCTGACAAGATCACGGAGATCCCGCAACCGTACATGCGTGCGGTTCAACTTACGGAGCGCATGATTATCCGCGCTACGGCGTGGCTACAGTGAGGTAGGCGGCTGTCATGTCCTGTCACTGACAGAGGGGACAGGACACGTTGAGGGGCCTACTCTGTCTGACTGATAGGGTGGACAGGTCCTGTCAGCCGGACGGCGCAGCGACTTCCCGCACCCACGTCAGCGAGAAGTCGGAGGCGTGCTCTGCGCCACTATGGAGATGTCGCATCATCGTACCTTTTATTCTTTGTTTACTCGGTTGGGCACCAGTATATAAGGTGCCCTGCCCCCTCCTGCGCGAGGGACGTTACGCGAGAGTGCATTTATTACACGAGCAAGTGTTAGCGGTAGAGAGAGAAGATAGTGGCTACTCGGCTGAAAGACAACTTTGTACTGTGGCTACTCGGATATCATACATACAGAGAGATAGGCAGGAGTAGGCGTGTTACCTCCACACGAGAGCCCCGAACGTGGGTAGTTCTTGGTGTTTTGCAGTGTTTCCTGAGCGCGTCTACTCGACGTGCGATCCCTCCCCGAATACCTACAGCGTCCATCGGCCCCAAACTTAAGCCATCCCATGGCATCTGTCTTTACACATCCACGACAGAGCATCAGAATTAGGGATACATTTATGACGTATCAATGCGGCGGGGGCAACCTCCGCCGTAGTAGGCACCTGGGGAGAAGAGGCTGCCCCCACCGATCGGGAAGCGGGCGCGACGCTCTTTTTCTCACTGGCGCAGGGGGAAGCCGTAGTAGGCACCGGGGGAGAAGAGGCTGCCCTCACCGATCGGGAAGCGGGTGATCGCATTAGAATATATACTTGAAAAATATGCAAGTAATTAAGTACGCACCATGACTCGAATATACAATTAAGTACTATGCATCAAGGTACTCTTTCCCATAAGTACTCGAATACACCACCACATGCACCATGACTCAAATATATAGGTAAATACTATGCATCTAAGAATTTGAGTGTCAACTTGTGAAAGTGTAATAGTATTCTCCTTCTGGCTTTATGACCTCTGCATCCAAGAATCCGCAAATTTCCTCTTGAATTGCTCGTATGCGATCCCTTGGGAGAAGACCGTCCTGCATCCGTTCGATCTAATATAAAGAAGAGTGGTCAATACATATATAAGGGCTTGTCAATAGATGGTAATTAATAAGATAAAAGAGATCGTTGACGTACACAAAGTTTTTCGAAATTCCTGCCCTTGGCGCAGGTCATCTGATGAATGAACTCGCAGACATAGTATCCACATAAGTGGTCCCCGTCTCCCTGGTCCAATCACTTTACAAGAACATGGTTTCAATAAAAATAATAATCTAGCATTAAAATGGTATCAAAATTAGAATCAAGTAGATGCGGCGATCTAGCTAGTAGTACTTACTGGAATATGTTTAAATGTAAGATCCTGTTTCCATGGTCCAAGTTCCTTTCTTGTGAACTGTTTCCAAGCGCTGCCCGACAAAGAAAATGAACAAATGAAGTTATCAGAAAATGAACTAATGTTATCGATATAGTGTCATAAAGATTGAAGTTACCGTCGGATCGTTTGCTTCATGTCGGACCACAACTCAAGGGGTTTATTTTTCGAGTCCATTACTGATACTATTCCTTTGTCAGTTTCAAATAAGAGCAGAATATAGTGGAAGCTGCGCAAGCATAACTCATCAGTTATACACTTATCATCGACTAAGGAAAACAGAATGTTTACAAGACAGTAACACTCACTTGAAGTTGTAAGGAAAAAGAATTTCCCTCTTGTGAGCGTGAAACCTTAACGCCATCACAATACCATCTTCTATCTCCTTGGGTTTTATTTGCAGAGTTGCATGATTAACCCAATATGGGTCAATGAAGCCAATGTCATATATTCGTCCTCTTTTGCATTCGAGAATCTTCATTCTGCAATTATAATATAGGAGTGTTATTATAAATGCAATGAACAAGATGAGCTAGATAAAGACTTAATTAAGTACAGAAATACTTACAGACAATAGGCACTGACGATAGATTTGTCGAGGCCTTCTGCTGGAATAGCTGAAACAATTCATCAAATTGAATAAGGATAATCCTCTCTCCATACCCGTGATGCTCGTTTCGAACTCCCATTGGTAGCCAGTCCTCTGATTCCTTCGAGGCTTGCATGTACCAGTTATGCACTCTACGCATTTTAGTTGGTAGATCATTTTCCTCCCCAGATCTGACTAGAGGATGCCCGTGCTGGTACTTGTAGGCAAATTCAGAATCGACGAAGTTCGATAAGGTCAGCATATACTCCTAAATGGACAGACCTGCAGCAGCGGCCGCTTCTCCGTACAGTGCAATAAACTCTTGGGAAACTTGCTCGCCCGCACCCGTGCTCGGCCTCACCTCGGGATTCAAATGCACTATGAGCGGGGGGATGGATTGATTCTTCTGTTGTCAGAGCTGGTCAACCGATTTCCCGCACTTCCCACTTGAGCTACTGCTCTTCTTCGACCGCACCGCTTTCTTGTGTGACTTCTGAATAGAGCGATCATAGTCCGATGAAAGCCTTGGCTCGGGTTGATAAAGGGTCTTCACCATTTTCAACGCTTGGGCTTTGTCTTCTTCGGTGTGGGGAAAATCTGGCTCTTTCAATGCCTTCTCAATTGATTTCCACGCCTCGTATTCAGAATGTGCGATCTCCTTAGTTTGCTCATCAGTATAGTGGTAAGGTAATTTGGGTAGATTCTGATGAGGTACCTTTGGTAGGGGAGACAGTTGACGCTTCGGTGATGCGGTGGTTCTAATCCTCTTTGGTTGCCCTGAGAGGTCGCGGGTGGAGACGGCTGACGCGGTGGCGTAGACGCACGTGCTGGAGATGGCGCGCGAGGCGGAGAGTACGAAGACGATGGAGACTGGTCTTGAGGCGGCGGATAAGGATGCTTTGGCTTCCAATTTGGAAGCACGGTGTGTTCCTTTGGCCATACAATGGCCAAGTTCTTGGTGTCTCCAAGTTCAGTCACCTCCCCGTCTTCACCTTCAGGACAGTCAAGCTTTACCGGCTCGAATCCGCTCATAACCTTATCCACCCCGATGACAGCGTAGCCCCCTGGAACGCGCCGACTGTGGTGAGTAGGTTTAGGGCCCATTGGTCTCACAAATCCGACCGCTGCCTTCATGGTTATGTTGACGACTTTCACATGAAGCTCACAAGATGTCAACTCCGTTATTTCATCCACCGGGTGCATCATCTGCGGTGCAACATCGTCATCAACCTGGATCTGTTTGGAAGCAACGCTACTTTTCTTATTTTATGGTGCGGCGCCGGTAATATCCAATGCAGCGTCTACCATATGCGGGGCAGAAATGACCTGCTGGGTCAGTCTGTCGATTTATTCATGCTGCCGCTCTCCTTGCTCCCACTGGAGCTTTAATTCTTCGTCAATTTTCTGCCACCGGTCTATCTGACTTCGTGCTTCAGCTTCCAGCAAATCCTTTTTACTCTCACGGCTTCTATCCGGATATTTCTTCTTCTCAGCGGAAAACCCAATTTTCCAAGGAACAGAGCCTCTTATGGTTCGTGTTCGTCCAGAGTGTTCCGCGTTCCCAAGGGCGTGTGTGAGCTCGTCGTTCTCTCTATCCAGCTGGAACTTCCCCTCTTTAACAGCATGTATTGCTTCTCTAAGTCTTGCGATGGGTAGAGAATTTTCTTCATGTCTTACGTTATCGAAGCACTTTCCTTCTGAGTCCAACGTGCCCCCATGCGCGAAAAACCAAGAACTTGTACGCTTGTCCCAGAAGAGTGTCTCTGGCTCGATCTTCTGAGCAATAAGGGCGTCCTCAAGTTTATGCCACTTAGGCATGCTACCACTGTAGCCAGCTTGCCCCATACGATGTTGATAGATCTTTTTAACGGCGTTTGCCGCATTTCTTTTAGACCTTGCCAGAGCTTCTTGACTTCTTGTACGCAGTAAATTCTGCCCAGAAAGGTTATCTTCTTATATGTCCCAGTGAAATCCGGACTCTTGTCTTTCTTGATAAAGTTAAGGTGCAAAGTTTTCTTCCATTTGCTGAATTGCTGGGCCATCTTCTTTAAAGTGAATGACTTGACCAGTTCCACTAAGTCTTCTTGCTTACGCTGAAAGATCACTTCAGGATCCTCATCATTCTCATCCACCTCATCCTGACACACCTCCGGCATCGGCAGGGTGAAATTAAGCATCATCTTGTTGAAAAGAACTGTTTTGGCTTTGTCGCCGACATATGAGATTGCGGCGCCCTGACGTGGCTTTTTCCGCTCCCGAACGGTAATCGGGAAGTGGTCCCTAACAATCACCCCGCATTGCTTCACATATTTTTGGGAAACTTCTTTGGGGAGCTCTGGTGGGCCGTCTGCAGCGATCTTTTTGATCCTATACCTCTCATGCTCCTTCAACTTCTTCGTTGCACCTCGTTTAGTTTTCTTTCCGGTGGATTTGCTAGATCCGGATAGCTAAAATAAGAAAGAGTGTTAATGCATGTATATAAAAAACAGATGCTTCATTTAATTAACATATATATATATATATATATGCACCTCGCTAGAGTGTGTAATTTCTAAAGTTGGACCGGAGCCGTCGGCTTCTTTCTCATGGGAGTCGTCGGTTTCTCCATTATCGTCTCCCACGACGATGTTGTAAGCTAATCCCTCAACAGAGCCATCTGTTCGGGCGAGCTCCGGATCTACCTCACCGGAGCCATCTGTTTGGGCAAGCTCCGGATCTCCCTCACCGGAGTTATTCATCCACTGTGCGACATAGGGGTTTTCCCCGCCCCCGCGGATAAAATCCGCTAGTATGTCTTCCGCGGCTTCGTCTCTGATGTTTGGGTCCATACTTTCTGCAAATTAAAATTTCAAGTAAGTAAAATGACTTAGCAGTTTAAAAAAACAGAAAAACAGTTTGGAATTGATTTTCTATTTATTTGCAGCCCCTATTTTTCAATGGTTTTAGCAGAAAAACGACTTAGCGTTTTTTTTTTAGAAAAACAACAAAACAGTTTCATCATCCATTCTACTAACCATGTTTTCAATGCCTAAAAAATTTATTTCAAAATATTAAAAATGGTAAAATGAAAGTACATAGATTAAAAAATGCTATTTATGTGTAGCCCCTACTTTTCACTAGTTTTACCTAATAGTAAAATGACGGCTTGGCAGTTTTTTAGAAAAACAGAAAAAAACTTAATCGTCATCTATTCTAATAAACAGAAAAAGAAATAAAATAACACATGTAATAACACATAGAATAACATATAGAATAACACATAGAATAATAACACATAAAATTACATAAACACATATAAAACACATATAATAACACATGTTTTCTAATAGGGGAGTGGATAAGTAGATGGAAAACAACGGTATTAGTGTTTGAACCTCACTAAGGACTAAGCCTTGGTCCAAAATAGCCACATCACATGAAACCATATATGCAAAATATTTTCTAAGTCAAGGGTAGCATGATATAAAACATATGTGTCAAAATTTGGCCAAGTCTTCATGTAAATAGTTCTAGTATGGTCAAGTGGTTGGGGTACTTCTCTATATGGTATAAGGTTACCAAATGGAGCAACTTTGATGTTAAAAACGTTTTCTAATTATTTATAGAATTTAAATTATGTCTAAGTACCCAAATGGACATTTAAAATCTAAAACACTTCAAAATAACTAAAATAGGATTTTGGGCAGTGGGTATTGTTAGTACACAATCTAAGGAACCCAAAGAAATTTGGTTTGCTTAAATTAGATTTACAGAATTTGAATTATGTCAAATTTCATCAAACAAGCATATTTGAAAGTGAACATATTTTAAATGGTCAAATTTAAATTTGGCCTGTGCCAAAATATTTACACATCCATAGGATTTCAAAATATCCAAGTTTGTTAAATTTAGAGTTGTGGTTGAAAAGTTATAAGGTTTCTAAGTTGCAGGGACTTTTCTGTAAATTTCCTATTTTGGCAACATTTAGCTATCTGTCACGTAGTGCGACGGCTAGCATACATAGTTATTCGCTGCACAGACCGACAGATAACTAAAATTCTCCCGCGCCGCTGACAGCTTGGGCCCACCGTGACGTCATCATGACGTCACCGCTTCAACCCCCGGGGTCGCCGCCGTTCGCCTATTTTCTCGCCACCGTTCGTAGTTTTGGTCACCGCCGCCGCTCCTCGTGCTCGCGGGGTCCTATGGAACCGTGTGCTGCGGCGCTCGCCGGAATACTCGTCGGAGAGCCGCTTCCGACGAGCAAACGACGTCGCACGGCCGCGGGAGAGAGAGGGAGAGGGCGCAACGAGAGGGTGTACCTCTCTGCGCGCGTGCGCGGCGGCCGGGAAGTCGTGCGAAGCGGCGACGACGACGACGAGCGGCTAGCGGACGACGATGGCACGTGGGGGTAGCCTGGCGGCTTCTCTCTGTGTCTCCGGAGCGTGTTCCTGCGAAATGGCTAAGTGTTGGGCAGGGGAGGGATAGAAACTGCTAAGTGTTGGGCATTGGTCCCGGTTATTGCCAAAAACCGGGATGAATGCCCCATTCGTCCCGGTTGTTGGCAATAACCAGGAAGGATGCCCCCTTTGTCCCGGTTGTTGTAAACAACCGGGACGGATGCCCTAGGACACTGAAACAGCGCGAAGAGGGGCATTCGTCCTGGTTGTTTCTAACAACCGGGATGAATGCCCTGTTCTTCATATTTGCAAACTTTCCCGCCCAATTTAAATTTTGAATTTGTATATTTGCTAGTTTAATAATCAGAAAAATATGTAGAAGATACCAAAACATTTAGAAAATTATAAACTAACTGAATATATTACTTTCAAACATATTTTAATTAATTTATTTAAGAAATGGAGATAATATCAAATAATTCAATAAATTTTCTGAAAATTACAAGTTATATATTAAAATGATCAGAAAGATAAATTCAACTCACTTATGATGTTTTAAAACTCATTTGGGCGACTGATAAGGTGGACTTTTTGCCGTGGGGCTAAGGTTTCGCCGCGGAGGGGTTTCGGAGCGTCGGGATGTCACCAAAAGCTAGGAGTTGGCATACAAAGTGTTTATATGTGTTTATAGGGTTTTACATGGCAAATATTCACTCGCCCTTTGTGTTGGTTCTTCACCGGCATCGATTCCTCTCTCCGAGTCATACAATCGGAGGTAGGAAAAAACAATCAGTATCGCCATCATACAACCCGATCGTGGCTCCTGAGTGCACATATGCATATCAAAAGCACGGTCGGACGTATGATAGCGAATCCGGATGATCTGTATTCGGTCGATGAACTTAATGATGTATCAAACCTTTTGTCAAATTTTTAATGGGGCATGTAGAAAAAAACAATCGGTATCACCATCATACAGCCCGACTGTGGCTCATGAGTGCATATATGCATATCAAAAGCACGGTCGGACGTATGATGGCGAATCCAGATGATTTGTATTCGGTCGATGAACTGAATGGCGTATCAACCCTTTTGTCAAACCTTTAATGGGGGATGTAGAACAAAACAATCGGTATCGCTAGCATACAGCCCCACCGTGGCTCCTGAGTGCATATATGCATACGAAATGAACGGTAGGACGTATGCTGGCAAATTCGAATGATTTGTATTTGGTCGATGAATTGAATGATGTATGAAGGGAATCTGAGAGGTGGGCTATATATAGGGTCCTCTGGCTCACAAAGTGTTGTGCTAGGGTTTCGATCCAACGGTTAAGAAGCGCTCGAAAGAAACGCCCCTGATCCAACGGCTCACAAGCGCTCGAAAGAAACACACCGTACTCCTGATCGAACGGCTCACAAGAGCTCGAAAGAAACACACTCCTGATCCAACGACTCACAAGCGCATGAAAGAAACACACGATCTGTGTGATTCTTTCTGATTGGTCCCAACGAAGCCCTAACCCTTTAGTCCCGGTTGGTAAAACAAGACGGGACTAAAGGGACGGTCCGTGTGATTCTTCCTGATTGGTCCATTATGTACTGCCTTGTTTATCTATCCATATGTACCGGCCTCCTCCCTAATGTTAGCTCTTGTGAGTCGTCGGATCAAGGGTGTGTTTTTTCTAGCTCTTTTATTAAGAACAGAAAACAGACAAGCTAGCGCGCCGCAGTTCGCCGGAATACAAATTCTTTTATTAAAAACAGAAAACAGATGAACACTACTCCTCGTCGTCATCGTCGGGGAACTCGTCGGTGACCTCGTCGTCCTAGGGGTTGTATATTCAGCAACTCGTTCTGGATCTGTATTGAAATAGGTAGTTGAGTACCTAAAAATGATTTTTTTTCCGAAATTCATGAGCAAATTACGAGGCACCTGTAGTTCAAATGTGTCCTGTTTCCAACTGAATCGGTAGAAACTTGTTATTTTCAAAAGAGGTGGATGGAAATCTTTTATTAGAAAACAAGTTGTTGGTTTGTGCATTTCACATGTCCTAGCATGTTTAAAAAATTAACCCCCCAAGATTTGCAACATGTTTGTGGTAGGTCCTTCACAAAAAAACCCATTTCTGACACTCCAAAAATGGAAAATGGTTTTTTTATTCAGTTAGAAATAAACTTCCTTCGTCAACATTGTCCGTGCTTCTAAGATGCTTGTTTGTGTGCAATATGGGCTCATTATAACAAACTATGCCATGTATTTGGCCATAACACCCATCATTTCAACCGAAACCCTAGAATGTTAGGAGGAGATAACTGTTTTTTGTGAACACTTTTTCAATAGAACTGTCGTATTCCAAGTTTATTATTTTTGGTGGATACTAGGACATATGTAATGACACCACGCGAAGGTCTCGCGTTATTTAGATTTTTTTTTTGAATTTTCTGGAATTTTCTCAGCCCGTTTTAGGAGAAAGTCAAGAAGGAGGGCATGACCGTTCGTACCTAGGGGTTGTATATTCAGCAACTCATTCTGGATATCCATTGAAATAGGTAGTTGAGTACCTAAAAATGATTTTTCCCAAAATTCATGAGCAAATTACGAGGCACCTGTAGTTCAAATTTGTCTCGTTTCCAGCTGAATCGGCAGAAACTTGTTATTTTCAAAGGAGGTGGATGGGAATATTTTATTAGAAAACAAGTTGTTGATTTGTGCATGTCACATGTCCTAGCATAATCGAAAAAATGAATACCCCAAGTTTTGCAACATGTTTGTGGTAGGTCCTTCACAAAAAAAAACATTTCTGACACTCCAAAAATGGAAAATGGTTTTTATTCAGTAAAAAAAACTTCCTTCGTCAACATTGTTCGTGCTTCCAAGATGCATGTTTGTGTGCAATATTGGCTCATTATAACAAACTATGCCATGTATTTGGCCATAACACCCGTCATTTCAACCGAAGCCCTAGAATGTTAGGAGGAGATAGCTGTTTTTTGTGAACACTTTTTTAACAGAACTGTCGTATTCCAAGTTCATTATTCTTGGTGGATACTAGGACATATGTAATTACACCACGCGAAGGTCTCGCGGTTTTTAGGGTTTGTTTTCAATTTTCTGGAATTTTCTTAGCCTGTTCTAGGAGAAAGTCAACACGGAGGGCATGACCGTTCGTACCTAGGGGTTGTATATTCAGCAACTCATTCTGGATATCTATTGAAATAGGTAGTTGAGTACCTAAAAATATTTTTTGCCAAAATTCATGAGCAAATTACGGGGCACCTGTAGTTCAAATTTGTCCCGTTTCCAACTAAATCGGCAGAAAATTGTTATTTTCAAAAGAGGTGGATGGAAATCTTTTATTAGAAAACAAGTTGTTGATTTGTGCATGTCACATGCCCTAGCATGTTTTTTGTGGTAGGTCCTTCACAGAAAAACTCATTTCTGACACTCCGAAAATGGAAAATGGTTTTTTTATTCAGTTAAAAAAACTTCCTTCGTCAACATTGTCTGTGCTTCCACGATGCATGTTTGTGTGCAATATGGGATCATTATAACAAACTATACCATGTATTTGGCCATAACACCCATCATTTCAACCGAAACCCTAGAATGTTAGGAGGAGATAGATGTTTTTTGTGAACACTTTATGAACAGAACTGTTGTATTCCAAGTTTATTATTTTTTGTGGATACTAGGACATATGTAATGACACCATGCGAAGGTCTCGCGTTATTTAGGATATTTTGAATTTTCTGGAATTTTCTCAGCCCGTTTTAGGAGAAAGTCAAGAAGGAGGGCATGACCGTTCGTACCTAGGGGTTGTATATTCAGCAACTCATTCTGGATATCCATTGAAATAGGTAGTTGAGTACCTAAAAATGATTTTTGCCAAAATTCATGAGCAACTTACGAGCCACCTGTAGTTCAATTTTTTTTTGAAGATTGCCTGTAGTTCAAATTTGTCCCGTTTCCAACTGAATCGGCAGAAACTTGTTATTTGCAAATGAGGTGGATGGAAATATTTTATTAGAAAACAAGTTGCTGATTTGTTCATGTCACATGTCCTAGCATGATTAAAAAATTAATCCCCCAAGTTTTGCAACATGTTTGTGGTAGGTCCTTCACAAAAAAAACCATTACTGACACTCCGAAAATGGAAAATGGTTTTTTTAGTCAGTTAAAAAAAACTTCCTTCATCAACATTGTCCGTGCTTCCAAGATGCATGTTTGTGTGCAATATGGGCTCATTATAACAAACTATGCCATGTATTTGGCCATAACACCCGTCATTTCAATCGAAACCCTAGAATTTTAGGAGGAGATAACTGTGTTTTGTGAACACTTTTTCAACAGAATTGTCGTATTCCAAGTTTATTATTTTTGGTGGATACTAAGACATATGTAATGACACCACGCGTAGGTCTCGCGTTATTTCGGGTTTTTTTTTTGAAATTTCTGGAATTTTCTCAGCCCGTTTTAGGAGAAAGTCAAGACAGAGGGCATGACCGTTCGTACCTAGGGGTTGTAGATTCGGCAACTCATTCTGGATCTCTAATGACATAGGTAGTTGAGTACCTAAAAATGACTTTTTCCCAAATTCATGAGCAAATTATGAGGCACCTGTAGTTCTAATTTGTCCCATTTCCAGCTGAATCGGCAGAAACTTGTTATTTTTAAAAGAGGTGGATGGAAATCTTTTATTAGAAAACAAGTTGTTGATTTGTGCATGTCACATGTCCTAGCATGTTTAAAAAATTAATCCCCCAAGTTTTGCAACATGTTTGTGGTAGGTCCTTAACAAAAAAAACCATTTCTAACACTCCGAAAATGGAAAATGGTTTTTTTATTCAGTTAAAAAACTTTCTTCGTCAACATTGTCGGTGCTTCCAAGATGCATGTTTGTGTGCAATATGGGCTCATTATAACAAACTATGCCATGTATTTGGCCATAACACCCGTCATTTCAACCGAAACCCTAGAATGTTAGGAGGAGATAGCTGTTTTTTGTGAACACTTTATGAACAGAACTGTTGTATTCCAAGTTTATTATTTTTTTTTGATACTAGGACATATGTAATGACACCATGCGAAGGTCTCATGTTATTTAGGATTTTTTGAATTTTCTGGAATTTTCTCAGCCCGTTTTAGGAGAAAGTCAAGACGGAGGGCATGACCGTTCGTACCTAGGGGTTGTATATTCAGCAACTCATTCTGGATATCCATTGAAATAGGTAGTTGAGTACCTAAAAATGATTTTTTCCAAAATTCATGAGCAAATTACGAGGCACCTGTAGTTCAAATTTGTCTCGTTTCCAGCTGAATCGGCAGAAACTTGTTATTTTCAAAGGAGGTGGATGGGAATATTTTATTAGAAAACAAGTTGTTGATTTGTGCATGTCACATGTCCTAGCATAATCGAAAAAATGAATACCCCAAGTTTTGCAAAATGTTTGTGGTAGGTCCTTCACAAAAAAAACATTTCTGACACTCCAAAAATGGAAAATGGTTTTTATTCAGTAAAAAAACTTCCTTCGTCAACATCGTTCGTGCTTCCAAGATGCATGTTTGTGTGCAATATTGGCTCATTATAACAAACTATGCCATGTATTTGGCCATAACACCCGTCATTTCAACCGAAGCCCTAGAATGTTAGGAGGAGATAGCTGTTTTTTGTGAACACTTTTTTAACAGAACTGTCGTATTCCAAGTTCATTATTCTTGGTTGATACTAGGACATATGTAATTACACCACGCGAAGGTCTCGCGGTTTTTAGGGTTTGTTTTCAATTTTCTGGAATTTTCTTAGCCTGTTCTAGGAGAAAGTCAACACGGAGGGCATGACCGTTCGTACCTAGGGGTTGTATATTCAGCAACTCATTCTGGATATCTATTGAAATAGGTAGTTGAGTACCTAAAAATATTTTTTGCCAAAATTCATGAGCAAATTACGATGCACCTGTAGTTCAAATTTGTCCCGTTTCCAACTAAATCGGCAGAAAATTGTTATTTTCAAAAGAGGTGGATGGAAATCTTTTATTAGAAAACAAGTTGTTGATTTGTGCATGTCACATGTCCTAGCATGTTTTTTGTGGTAGGTCCTTCACAGAAAAACTCATTTCTGACACTCCGAAAATGGAAAATGGTTTTTTTATTCAGTTAAAAAAACTTCCTTCGTCAACACTGTCTGTGCTTCCAAGATGCATGTTTGTGTGCAATATGGGATCATTATAACAAACTATACCATGTATTTGGCCATAACACCCATCATTTCAACCGAAACCCTAGAATGTTAGGAGGAGATAGATGTTTTTTGTGACCACTTTATGAACAGAACTGTTGTATTCCAAGTTTATTATTTTATGTGGATACTAGGACATATGTAATGACACCATGCGAAGGTCTCGCGTTATTTAGGATATTTTGAATTTTCTGGAATTTTCTCAGCCCGTTTTAGGAGAAAGTCAAGAAGGAGGGCATGACCGTTCGTACCTAGGGGTTGTATATTCAGCAACTCATTCTGGATATCCATTGAAATAGGTAGTTGAGTACCTAAAAATGATTTTTGCCAAAATTCATGAGCAAATTACGAGCCACCTGTAGTTCAATTTTTTTTTGAAGATTGCCTGTAGTTCAAATTGGTCCCGTTTCCAACTGAATCGGCAGAAACTTGTTATTTGCAAATGAGGTGGATGGAAATATTTTATTAGAAAACAAGTTGCTGATTTGTTCATGTCACATGTCCTAGCATGATTAAAAAATTAATCCCCCAAGTTTTGCAACATGTTTGTGGTAGGTCCTTCACAAAAAAAACCATTTCTGACACTCCGAAAATGGAAAATGGTTTTTTTAGTCAGTTAAAAAAAAAACTTCCTTCATCAACATTGTCCGTGCTTCCAAGATGCATGTTTGTGTGCAATATGGGCTCATTATAACAAACTATGCCATGTATTTGGCCATAACACCCGTCATTTCAATCGAAACCCTAGAATGTTAGGAGGAGATAACTGTGTTTTGTGAAAACTTTTTCAACAGAATTGTCGTATTCCAAGTTTATTATTTTTGGTGGATACTAAGACATATGTAATGACACCACGCGTAGGTCTCGCGTTATTTCGGGTTTTTTTTTTGAAATTTCTGGAATTTTCTCAGCCCGTTTTAGGAGAAAGTCAAGACAGAGGGCATGACCGTTCGTACCTAGGGGTTGTAGATTCGGCAACTCATTCTGGATCTCTAATGACATAGGTAGTTGAGTACCTAAAAATGACTTTTTCCCAAATTCATGAGCAAATTATGAGGCACCTGTAGTTCTAATTTGGCCCATTTCCAGCTGAATCGGCAAAAACTTGTTATTTTTAAAAGAGGTGGATGGAAATCTTTTATTAGAAAACAAGTTGTTGATTTGTGCATGTCACATGTCCTAGCATGTTTAAAAAATTAATCCCCCAAGTTTTGCAACATGTTTGTGGTAGGTCCTTAACAAAAAAACCATTTCTAACACTCCGAAAATGGAAAATGGTTTTTTTTATTCAGTTAAAAAACTTTCTTCGTCAACATTGTCGGTGCTTCCAAGATGCATGTTTGTGTGCAATATGGGCTCATTATAACAAACTATGCCATGTATTTGGCCATAACACCCGTCATTTCAACCGAAACCCTAGAATGTTAGGAGGAGATAGCTGTTTTTCGTGAACACTTTATGAACAGAACTGTTGTATTCCAAGTTTATTATTTTTTGTGGATACTAGGACATATGTAATGACACCATGCGAGGGTCTCGCGTTATTTAGGATTTTTTGAATTTTCTGGAATTTTCTCAGCCCGTTTTAGGAGAAAGTCAAGACGGGGGGCATGACCGTTCGTACCTAGGGGTTGTATATTCAGCAACTCATTCTTGATCTCTATTTAAATAGGTAGTTGAGTACCTAAAAATGACTTTTTCCAAAATTCATGAGCAAATTACGAGCCACCTGTAGTTCAAATTTGTCCCGTTTCCAGCTGAATCGGCAGAAACTTGGAGATGGATGGAAATCTTCTATTAGAAAACTAGTTGTTGATTTGTGCATGTCACATGTCCTAGCATGTTTTAAAAATTAATACACCAAGTTTTGCAACATGTTCGTGGTAGATCCTTCACAAAAAAACCATTTCTGACACTCCAAAAATGGAAAATGATTTTTTTATTCAGTTAAAAAAACTTCCTTCGTCAACATTGTCCGTGCTTCCAAGATGCATGTTTGTGTGCAATATGGGCTCATTATAACAGACTATGCCATGTATTTGGCCATAACACCCGTCATTTCAACCGAAACCCTAGAATGTTTATTATTACCCATCACCAACAACATCCCTATCTAGTCTTCTGAATTTTCTTCGTGTAGAGATGGTCCATGAACCCTATGTCCCTTGCTTATAATCACTTCGGCCATAACCATGGAGCATCTTCACTATTTAACGGGATGGTTGGGTCAGCTTTCACTGTGAAGGGCGGAATTTCAACAAACTTATTATAATCTTCTGACATGTCTGTCTTGTCCTCGACTCCCACGATGTTTCTTTTTCCTGAAAGAATTATGTGACGCCTCGGCTCATCGTATGATGTATTTGTATGCTTATTTTTTCTTTTTTCGGTCTGGAGGACATGTCCTTCACATAAAAGACCTGAGCCACATCATTGGCTAGGACGAATGGTTCGTCATTGTAACCAATATTGTTGAGATTCACTCTTGTCATTCCGTATAGCGGGTCTACCTTTACCCCTTCTCCATTCAGGTTGACCCATTTGCACTTAAACAAAGGGACCTTAAAAGAAGGTCCATAGTAAATTCCCATATCTCCTCCATGTAACGATAGTATGTGTTATTTTTTCCATTCTCGTTTGTTGTATCAAAGCGGACACCACTGTTTTGGTTGGTGCTCTTCTTATCTTGGGCGATTGTGTAAAATGTATTCCCATTTATCTCGTACCCTAGAAAACTACCAATAGTCGAAGGTGGTGACTCGGCCAACATGTACAGCTGATCTTCAACGATGGTGTCATTTATAAGATGTGTTTGCAACCAACTTCCGAAAGTATACATGTGTTTTCGTTTAATCCATGAGTCATCCTTCCCTGGGTTTGTGGAGCGTAGAATATTCGTGTGTTCCTCGAGATACGGAGCCACGAAGGTGGAATTTTGTAGAACTGTGCAGTGTGCTTTAGTGAAAGAATTCCCGTCCCTGGGTATCATTGTTTTTTCTTTCCCAACGTTCCTTTTCCCCTCAGTCTCCCCTCATGCCGCGATTCAGGAGCATCAATCGTCTTAAACTCGGGAATAAAGTCAACACAGAACCCAATGACCTCCTCTGTTCCATAGCCCTTCAAGATGCTTCCTTCTGGCCTAGCACGGTTATGAACATATTTCTTCAAGACTCCCATGAACCTCTCAAAGGGGAACATATTGTGTAGAAATACCGGACTGAGAATATGAATCTCTTCACATAGGTGAACCAGGAGATGCGTCATAATGTTGAAGAAGGATGGTGGGAACACCAACTCAAAACTAACAAGACACTGGACCACATCCCTCTGTAATCTTGCCAGAATTTCTGGATCGATTACCTTCTTAGATATTGCATTGAGGAATGCACATAGCTTCACAATGGGTACTCAAACATTTTCCGGTAGAAGCCCCCTCAATGCAATCGGAAGCAACTACGTCATAATCACGTGAAGTCATGGGACTTTAGGTTTTGGATTTTTTTTTCTCTGCCATATTTATTATCCCTTTATATTCGACGAGAAGCCAGACGACACCTTAATACTATAAAGGACTTCAAAAAAATATTTCCTTCTCTGATTTGGTAAGAGCGTAGCTGCTTAAGTAATGGCGCCCTGTATCCGTGTGCTTGTTGCTTAGGTCTTTCGTACGTTGATGGTCCTCCCGTGCTTCTGGCGTATCTTTTGACTTCCCATACACGCTCAGGAAGCATAGTAGGTTGACACAGATATTCTTCGTCACATGCATCACGCTGATTGAAGAGCGGACCTCTAGGACTTTCCAATAGGGTAGCTCCCAAAATATAGATTTTTGTTTCCACATGGGTGCGCGCTTTTCAGGGTCGTTCGGAACATGTTGTCTGCCATCACCCTTCCCAAAGACTACTTTTAGGTCCTTAACCATATCGAATACATCATTACCACTACGAAGGTCGGGCTTCTTCCGGGTATTTGCCTCACCTCTGAAATGCTTCCCTCCTCTCTTTCTTACGGGATGCTTGATCGGAAGAAATCTACGATGCCCTAGGTATACAACCTTCTTACATTTATCCAAATATACACTATCAGTCTTATCTAAACAGTGTGTGCATGCATGGTATCCCTTGTTTGTATGTCCGGAAATGTTACTAAGAGCAGGCCAATCATTGATGGTTAAGAAAAGCAGCGCCCGTAGGTCAAATGGCTTTTGTTCGTTCTCATCCCACACACGTACATCTGGTTTGCCCACAACTGTAAGAGTTCTTCCACTAATGG